>JAOEGL010000003.1:92234743-93434743 GCA_034509955.1 Urosaurus nigricauda
TTGTCATTAATCCACACAACCTTGTAAAATAGATTTGCTGACAGGTAGTAATATCCCAAGATCTCATGGTAAATTCCATGATGAAACAGGGATTTGAACTTGAATTTCTCCAAGATGTGTGCCTTCAAGTCATTTCTGATTTATGGTAATCCTGCAGTGAAGTTATCATGGCATTTTCTTTATTCAGCTACAATTTGCCATTGCTTTTCTTTCAGCATGTGAGAGTGGGTTTCGATGGCTGAGGGAGGATTCAACACTGGCCTTGCAGAGTCCTAATCAACTTCTACTATAAAAATAGTAGTAAAACTGAAGCATATTGGTAGAAAACAAATAAATAAATGACATGCAAATTAGATGCCTGGATTGGAGGAGCTGGAATAAGAGAATCCTACATATAACAAGACAGAATATGAAGGTACAAGACTTATAATATAGATAACAATATCTGCTGAGTTTCAGCCATTTGCATTTTTTTAATGTCCCAACAAATTTCTCAAACATTTTTTGCCTCTGGGCTATTTTTGTCTTGTCTCAACCAGAATAATGTCCTCTGAATAGAAATATCCATACTGTTTGTTTGTTTGTTTGTTTGTTTTTGTGAGCCATTACACCAAGAAACAGAAGTAACATATTCTGGTTGTCAGCAAGTTGGCTCCCTTGAAGTGGGTACTGGGGTTTCATTCTCAGTGGATTTGACAAATACAAGATGATAATGTTAACCTTTCCATTAATCTAACCCCAGCTCCAATCACATTGGTATTTTCATGGCATCAGAAGATAAAACAGAATTCACTGAATGCAGTTTTTTTAGTCACTTGGATAAAACCTAAATGAAAGCTGTCTCTGGTTTTGAAATTTTGCAAAAAATGATGGAAAACATAACAATGAAATGTGGGATATAAAACAAACAAACAAACACACTGGAAGATCACTCGTGTATAACTATTAAGAAACTATTTGAGCAACAGATCATCTTTAATTAATCCAAAGGCAAGCATAGAGAGCATATGGAATCTTATGAAATCAGACTGATGAAGGAAGTTATAGGGTTTGTTCTTTGTATAATTTGTATATAGATGTGATGATATAAACTGTTGCAGCTTTAAAAAAAAGTAAATGAAAGTCATTGTCCAGGTTCCCTTCCTTTCCTTTCTTTTTTTCACTCCCCTCTGCCCTATCTTTCATCTCTTGTGTAAATAATTTCTTTGTTTTTGTACATCTGTACATTATATTGTTAATTCCGCTTGCTTTTACACTCTGAGGCTTACTGATAACAATGGGGAAGAGTAATGTTTGGGCAGTGAGGATGTGTTAGGGATAGTAGTTAGTGTTTATTCACTGTGTTAGAGAAAGCTAACTAAAAAAATTTAAATAAACATCAATAATCCAACCATTGTACTACAGAACAATATCCAGAGTGCCACTGGTAGAATAAACAAGCATGTATTTCTTAAAGAAGAGATAATACACATTCTAGCTATGACTAACCTAAAATATAACCAATGAGGTAGAAACCAGTATTCAGTCCTTTCCTTACTTCCAAAGTTTATTTTTAATCAGAACAATAATGTTGATGATTTAATCTATCCTGCTAACATTTTTAAGTAATGGCAGAAAATAATGTATACTCTACGTATTCTGTTTGACAGCTTCCTATTTTCAGCTGTACCCTACAGAGAGTATCTCATGAGAAAAAATTAGACACCGAAGTCACATTGACGTGAAGAGAGATGTCATTTGTGACATCATTCTCCCACTGTGCCTTGCATATGTTTGGATTTTTAAAAAAATTCAAATATCTCTGTTCTTCACTGAAAACACTTTAATCCATTAATTCATTAGTTCACTGTTATAGTGAAGTAGATTAGTGATAAACACTAATGAGTTTACTTCTTGAAGAGTAAGACCAAAATAATAATGATAATAATAATAATAATAATAATAATAATAATAAATAAATAAATAAAAACTATATATATATATATATATATATGGAAGGATTCTCATTCAAAGAAGTTTGAGGTTTTTTGCCAGAAATATTGGCCTCTTGTCACATTCACTATAAAAAAATGCAGACATAATATTTACTTTTACCTCAAGCTGAAATGCATTGTTCAGTGCCTCCTGTAGCAGGGAAAAATGCCGGTGTGAAATTTTGTTTAAAATGCACTCAGAGTAAGCAGCATTGCTGCAATATACCAGCTATTTTGAAATTACAGAACAGGGATTTCCATTAAATCACAGAATTACAAAATGGGGGGATATGAGTTTTCTCACTGCTGCCAAAGGATTCTTTAAAACCCATCATCTTCAATTTTCACAGCTGTATATGAGAATTAAAATTAATATTTTCATTAGGCAGTGGGTTTGGTTTAAGTCTATGTAATCTGGAATGCGCAATGATAATTTTCACAGCTAATAACAGAAGAGATATAGTTTTATATTCATCAGGTCTTTTCAATTACGATGGAATCAAAAGCAATGGTAAGATTGTTATACCAATTAATCTAAAATATTTTTAACCCTCCTTCTAATGGATGAGTCACTATACTTGCCCAGAATCACAGTTTGATGCAGAATTCTTTTCGAACTAGACTCAGAAACTAGGCATTTTATGACATTATCACCTCAGGAATGCTCAACAATGTCCTTGAGTTTCAGCCACCTGCCAGGTACAATTTTGGGGAAGAACTGGAGCAAAATTATAGGAAATCTATTGCATTTTGCCATTAGGGTACTTTTTTGTTCTACAGTGTAATGTATTGACCAGCAACAAGAAAAGATCCCATCTACTTTTGCGGCTGAAGCATGATGCAGAAGAGTGGATGTGAGTGCTTGGATATGAAACAACTCCTGCTGCTCAAAGGTGGAAGCGGAGCAAGTGTAGAGTTTCCAACATCATGAGAAGCAAGGATGAAAGGACTCAGTGTAAACATCTACAGACAGTTCTGTCTAGAGCAGCCAGAGATATCATTTATAGGAAGAATTCAAGGCCAAAGAATGATGCAAACAAAGCAACAGTGCTGGGAACTTTTGAACTGCTTCTCACAAAAAGCATTCTTTTAAAGCACCCCAGCAGATACCAAGAGCCCACTGTATTGTATTTCAAGTATGATAAAATAAAAACAGGAACGAATGCCATGAAATGCAAATATACTGATGATGCAAAGAAGTGCATTACAATTCTGTTATGCTTCCAAGGATACGAAAAGTGAGTTTCAAGAAGAATGACTCCAAACAACTGACTAGTGTGATAACCACCAGTTTGGAAGCACATGAGAATCTATAAGGAGAATAAAGAACTTATCAGTTTCCTTTTGGCTGTTGCTAGGCTTGAGATAGCCAAGAACTGGAAAACTGGAAAGTTGAATATTGCAGGATGGTGGACTAGACTCATGGACTTGTGGTCAGTGGAGAAAATTGCAGATAATAACAAGAGAGCGAGAGGTTTACACTCTGGATTGACTTTTCATAAGATTTGGCACCCACTTACTGAATAGAATCATAGAATCATAGAATCATAGAATCATAGAGTTGGAAGAGACCACAAGGGCCATCCAGTCCAACCCCCTGCCATGCAGGAACTCCAAGTCAAAGCATCCCTGACAGATGGCCATCCAGCTTCTGCTTAAAGACCCCTAAGGAAGGAGACTCCACTACACTCCGAGGGAGTGTGTTCCACTGTCGAACAGCCCTTACTGTCAGGAAGTTCCTCCTAATGTTGAGGTGGAATCTCTTTTCCTGCAGTTTGCATCCATTGTTTCGCGTTCTAGTCTCTGCAGCAGCAGAAAACAAGCTTGCTCCCTCCTCAATATGACATCCCTTCAAATATTTAAACAGGGCTATCATATCACCTCTTAACCTTCTCTTCTCCAGGCTAAACATCCCCAGCTCCCTAAGGCATTCTTCATAGGGCAAGGTTTCCAGACCCTTCACCATCTTAGTTGCCCTCCTTTGGACATGCTCCAGTTTCTCCACATCTTTTTTGAATTGTGGTGCCCAGAACTGGACACAGTATTCCAGGTGGGGCCTGACCAAAGCAGAATAGAGTGTCACTATAACTTCCCTTGATCTAGAAACTATACTTCTATTGATGCAGCCTAAAATTGCATTGGCTTTTTTAGCTGCCGCATCACACTGTTGACTCATGTTCAGCTTATGGTCTACTTGGACTCCTAGATCCCTTTCACATGTGGTCTCATTCAGCCAGGTGTCCCCCAACCTATATCTGTGCATTTCATTTTTCCACCCTAAGTGCAGAACCTTACATTTCTCCGCATTGAATTTCATTTTGTTAGCACTGGCCCAGCTTTCTAGTCTATTCAGGTCATTTTGAATTTTGATCCTGTCCTCTGGGGTATTAGCTACTCCTCCCAGTTTAGTGTCATCTGCAAATTTGATAAGTATGCCCCCAATTCTGTCATCCAAATCGTTAATAAAGATGTTGAACAGCATTGGGCCCAGGACAGAGCCCTGTGGGACCCCACTGGTCACTTCTCTCCAGGATGAAAAGGAGCCATTGTTGAGCACCCTTTGAGTTCGGCCACTCAACCAATTACAAATCCATGTAACAGTTAAATTATCTATCCCACATTTTGCAAGCTTGTTTGCAAGAATGTCATGGGGAACCTTGTCAAAGGCCTTACTGAAATCGAGGTATACTATATCCACAGCATTCCCTTCATCTACCAAGCTGGTAATTTTATCAAAAAAAGAGATCAGGTTCGTTTGGCATGACTTGTTTCTCTGAAACCCATGTTGGCATTTTGTGATTATGGCATTGGCCTCTAAGTGTTCACAGACTCTCTGCTTAATGATCTGCTCTAGAACCTTTCCTGGAATTGATGTCAGACTAACTGGACGATAATTGTTGGGATCCTCTTTTTTTCCCTTTTTGAAGATGGGGACAACGTTTGCCCTCCTCCAGTCTGCTGGGACTTCTCCTGTTCTCCAGGAGTTCTCAAAGATTATTACCAATGGCTCTGATATTACATTTGCCAGTTCTTTTAATACTCTAGGATGTAGTTCATCTGGTCCTGGAGATTTATATTCATTTAGGTTAACCAGGTATTCCTGTACTACCTCTTTACTTATTCTGTGCTGAATTTCCTGAATTTCCTCTATTCTGTCTCCATTATCCTTAGGTTGAGCACCCTTTGCCTTTTCTGAGAAGACTGAAGCAAAGAAGGTGTTGAGTAATTCTGCCTTTTCTCTGTCCCCTGTTAGCATTTTGCCATCTTCTGCACGCAGTGGCCCCACTGTTTCCTTCTTCTTCCTTTTGCTGCGGACATATCCAAAAAAGCCCTTTTTATTGTTCTTAACCTCTCTAGCAAGCCTGAGTTCATTCTGCGCTTTAGCTTTTCTGACTTTACCCCTACATGTGCTGGCTATTTGTTTGAATTCCTCTTTCGTGATTTCTCCATTTTTCCATTTCTTATACATGTTCCGTTTAAAACTTAGCTCATTTGAAAGTTCCTTAGTCATCCATCCTGGCTTCTTGAGACATCTTCCATTTTTCTTCCTCATTGGAACTGTTTGAAATTGTGCCTTCAATATCTCCCTTTTGAGAAACTCCCATCCGTCTTGAACTCCCTTTTCTTTTAGTATTCCTGACCATGGGACCACTCCCAGTATTCCTCTAAGTTTATTGAAATTAGCTCTCCTAAAGTCTAGAGTGCGTGTCTGACTATGCCTAGCTTCTCCCTTCCACTGTATTACAAACTCCAGGAGAACATGGTCACTTCCACCTAAGGATCCAACCACTTGCACCCCATCAACTAGGTCTTCCCTGTTGGTTAAGATCAGATCTAAAATGGCTGATCCCCTTGTTGCCTCTTCCAGGCAAGTGAGGAATTTGCTAGACTTTGAGGATTTGGCTGAGTTTGACTTCCAGCAAATATCAGGATAGTTGAAGTCACCCATCACTACTACACCTCTCTTTTCTGAGTATGTGATATATCCAACAGGATTTACTCTCTAGACATCCCCCAATTTTAGCTAATTTTTTATGGAAATATGTAATTCAACATCTCTGAATACACCTTTTGTTTATAATTTTTAGGACATTATCGGGGTTAATGTTTTTTATTTATTGTTGTTTTGGTGTACTGTTTGTTGTCATGTTCTGTTTTAGAATGTTTTGATAAAAAATTTAAAAAAGAGAGAGAATGTATAAGGAGAGAGATGAAAAAATAGCCCAATTTTTTCTTGTCCTTGAAGTTGATCAACATCCATGGTGTTTTTGTTTGTTTGTTTGTTTGTTTTGCATTTAGAGAATTTTTGAGAAAAGCAAAGTTGTTTTATGTGAGAATGAACTAAGTGGGGAAAAATATTCAAAATAATTGACAACATGAAGCCTTAGATGAAAAGTGGCATTCAGTTTCGGGTACTGCCACTGCAGAGCAGTGGTGTGATAGGGCTCCATCTGAAGAGACCCACTAGGTACTTGATGTTCAACAACAGGGAAAGAATAGTGATGAATGTATCTGGCTGCTTTTCTGGACATGTGAATATTGGAGTTTATCACATGCGTGGGCTCCTGTTGCCCAAACATCACCAAACTGCGACGGAAGCACCATTATGAGATTCCACCTAGAAGCGTTATCGTAATCGTCAGGAAAGAGCCCTTTCTTAATGATTTAATCCATTAATAAGAAAGAGCTGTTTTCCTGATGACACTTCCTTGATGAAAACAAAAGTGTTACACTTTAATAGCACCAGACACAATCACATCATGGCACTTCTGTCGCAGTGTAGTGATGTTTGGGCAACAGGAGCCCTTGTGTGTGATAAACTGTGTTTTAGAGCAACTCTGAATGTGGTATACACAAAGGATGGGTATATCCACTCATAAGTAGCTGATTCAGTTTAGAGGTTAATGTCCCTTCTGGCAGAATAGGCCAGGCAAATGAGGAAAATATGACATAAAAGTATTTTTGGTGCTTTGATGGTTAAGATATCATATTCTCTAAAGGGATACATTTAATTGAGCATGTAGTCTGGTATGTCATAGGAAGCTGAGCTTGGATATAAGTTACAGTGTGGTGGCAACACAAGTTACACCATATTTTTACACTGGATGGATACACTTATTTTTCTCCAGTTTAGAACAGGCAAAATGTTTGCTAAGCAAATATATAAAGTGCCTTAGTACCATTTTACTGGTAAGCTGTATTTTCACCCTACGTGATGTGAACAAAAAAAAATGAGACAGCACATGACATTTAGGAAATCTGTGTGCAAGGCTCTATGCAATTCTCAAGTGATGCATTTTGTCTCAAGAGTGAAAGAATGGCCCTTCACTGGGAGATATTTTCCTCAACAGAGATTATTATGATGGCATAGAAAATTATCCCATGATACAATTAATGCTAGGTCTTTTAGTAAGAAATGAAAATGGATGTGTTCCATCGAGGTTTATGACCATTTCCAGTTTTGGGGGGGATCAAAAAATTTCTCACTTGGAAATAACATTGGTAGTATTTTAGAACACAGAAACTGCTTCAATTTTCTTGCCAACAAAAATTACATTTGTTCCAGATTTATTCATTTATTTTCAGAAAAAGAGATCTGCCAGCTGCTCAGAACAAATGTTTTACCTTGTTTGAACATAATTTCTGAGTCTGGGTTTTGAGAAATACCCTTCATTCTATATCCACAAACACTCCTGCACACACAGGACATTTTTATCCCATGAAGTGTACTGGAATTTCCCAGGGTTACAAGTAACTTGATGCAATTTTTCAAAATCTATCTGGATGACAGGAAAGAATTTGTGAAGAAGGCACATAATCAAACATGTTTGTTTGTATGTAGAGAAAGAAAGAAAGAAAGAAAGAAAGAGAAAGAAAGAAAGAAAGAAAGAGAAAGAGATCAACTTTGCATGCCTTGTGAACTGTTATGTGCCCCCAACACAGTCAGGTACCTCACTACCTCATTCATGTTTTTCCTTGCCTGGATAGATAGTAAAAATAGGATTTTTTTTTAAAAAAAGTAGTGGTCAATCATATTAAGCTAACAGACTGCATTTGGCTGTGTATTACAATCTGTGTTTGGGCAGCCTGATTTTGAGGCATCTAAATCAAAAATGTCAGCAATATGAAAAATGTTGAAATTTACTTTTTTTCTTTTAAACTCATTTCAAATTTCTCCTGAGAAATGTCAACAAATGCTGATATTTACTGGTAACTCTCAAAGGCAACACCTTTGAAGATTTAAATGAGTAGACAAGAAATAAACAGCTTATATCCTGAAGTAGGACATACATCTTATATCTGTGTCTTCCAATGCCACCCCACAAACTTGCCTTGTAAGCAGCAAAGACCCTCAACATAGCTTTTTCTTGTGTTGTTGGAAAGCAATGGGATCAGTGGAGATGTCTCCAGCTATTTTATAATAGCTGGAGGCACTCTAACAGACATCTGAATGGATATCTAGGGGCCCTCAGGAAGTCCCTACAGATGACATCCTTGCAGCAGGTCCAGCTACAGGAAAATTGCTGGATGTGTTCCAGTCGAGTCCCACTCACCCACCCTAGCTCTCCAATAACATGGAAATAGCCATTTTTGGGCTGCTGCTGCTTACAGGGTTGATTTGGAGAGATTTTGGTTAGTTTCTGGTCAGAACAGAATTATGACTTCTGCAATGGCTAAAAAAGTAAGTTGTGATGCATGAATCTGATTTACTCTACTGTAGTTTACAACCACGATTTATCTTATTTATGATGGTGCCAGGCATAGTTGGCTGATGCTGGTCTTATGATTAGTGGAGGGCTTTCCTCCTCAGTTTTTAATGGCAAATAACATTATTTACTTTATTAATTGTATTTGCTCATTATTCTAATGGCTTCATCTGTAGAGTTTATCATACAAGGCTAGTAAAGCACAACAACAGTAGAATAATAGCATCTTTGGCATGTACTTATCATACAATATGGTGTGTCTTTTGTTGCTGTTTTGCATTTCAGTCATTGGTAGAGTGCACCTTTTCATCAACAAGGGAAAAACCTGCCAAAGACGCTATTAATCTATTGTAATTGAGTCTCCTGTGTTGGGCCTTTAGGTGTATTTTTTCAGATGGGTTTTGATATATTATTTTAAACTAAAACAATAGTCACTGAACAAAACTGAACTGGTAATCCCACAACACTTTCTGATATTTATGGTCCAATGGCTTTTGTCCCATGAACAAATTCCATCTTACGAAGCATAGTAACTACTGGCAAACAAAACTTTAATAGCTGCAAGGTGTTCACTTCTCACTAGATTAATGATTGCAGTGTATCAGGCAGTTCAGCTACAAAATGAAAATGAGAGCAGTAGCCTTTAATTTTAAAGAACTTAATTGTCTAAAAAGGTGTTTTCAATTAACCAGGGACCAGGTTTCTTTAAAAAGAGAAAACTTTAACTTTTTGAAGGAAGCAGTTCCACCCCCCCCCCCCTTTCTCTCATATAGGAGGGAATGTATCTTTGATAATGATACCTGCTGTAAAACAAAAGTAAAAAAAAATACTTCTAGTTTCAGACTAGTTTTTAACCATATACATATATTAGCAAAAAATAATCCATAAGCCGTTGACAGAAACATGTAACACAGTAGGATTTCATTAACAGAATGATGTTTATTACCTGGATGGAACCCTCTGAGATTATATTGACTGGGGCTGAAGAAAATAGTTTTTTCTTTCTTTCTCATTTTGAACTCTCAACTTGACCCTCATTCCTTAAAAGATGTCCTGTCCCTTACAACCTTTCTTCTTGGGCTTTTCCTGCCTCCCTGGCCAAAGAAAGACAAGGGCTGTAAATAATATTTTCTGTGGCTAATTGTCTTCTTGTCTCGAAAAACAAAAAACAAAACAAAACAGGTAGACATTTTAGACGACAAAATATTTGTTGGCTGCTTTCAACCACCCATGAAATATCTAAGCTACCATTTAGAAATTGCTTTTCAAGATAATTTTAGACAGCCTTAAGATAAATTTTTTTAGGACTGAACAACAAGAAGAACCCATAATCCCATAGTCTCAAAGGTGCTACAAGGCTGCATTGCACAGAGATTAACTAATGAATTGGGAGATCTGTGAAGGTTATTTTTGAGAATAACTAATCATGGGTGGGTGGGTGGGTGAACAAATCTGTACCAATTGAGGCTCTGAACACCATAGATCCTTCCTCCCTACAAATATCCCTATGACCTTCCCTTCCAGAGGAAGAATAGACTGGATGTTGATCTGTACTTGCTATGTTGGTTCTGGGCCATCATATTTAATGGGACTTGAGCATCCACAGATTTTGGTATCCACAGGGGTCTTGGAACCAAACTCCAAGGGCCCACTGTACAGTCAACCCCCTGTTTTCGTGGGGGATTCGTTCCATACCCCCCCCCCCCAGGAAAATGTAGTTTCTCATATATTCAGGCCCCATTGGCTTGAATATAGGTACTTGGCCTCAGGAGCACACGGCAGCTCGCCTCGGGCACGTGCCCCATTATTTCCTCCTCTGTTCATCCCTTGCACATAAGTGAGGGACACAGGTTCGCAACCCATGAGAACAGAGGGAGGACTGTATATGCAATGTTGTGTGTTCTGTCTTATCTCCTGTTTTCCCTCTTTCTCCTTTCCTCCAGGTTCAAGCTTGCTTGACCCTCTCTTCCTAGTAAATTCCAAAGTGGACAGGGAGGATGGTGGTGTGTCTTGACATGTTCTGTTGTTCTTGCCTCTTACTAGACTCTCAACATTTGCTGCCCCATTCATGTGCAATGTGCACATATCAGCATCATCCCTGGTGTGTGTCATGTATTGTTCACTAGCTGCTCCCTTGCAGTGCAGTGATGAATAGGGGAGATGGATCTGTTAGTTGCAATAAGGTCCTTCAAGAACAGAAGCAATTCTGCAGATGAGAGTTATAGCCATCAGTTACAAAAACGCCCTGGCAAATGCCTACTGAATTTTTAGTACTATGTAATTTTTAGTAAATTACCTTTTGTTAGCTGTGCTGTCATTCAGAACTGTGTGCCATTGTAGCCAATGTGCTCTGACTTGAAATTTCTGCCTCTACACCTGCTTGGAGATTCCACATGGAGATCAAAGAGCAGGTAAGAGCAACTATTTTGTCTTTGTGGGGAACACTTTTGTTTTAATAAGTCATAAGTTTACTGTTACATTACAATCAATTTCTGGAAATTGCACTCAGGGTATTCCCCCCCCCCCCAAGGCAGCTCATACTGTGCTGGTGGGTTTTGATTTAATTTTGCTCTCCAGCTACATTCATCTTCAGTATCTATGGAAGAGAGAGACATACACTAACTCAGCTAGGAAAATTTTTTATTAAATTCCTTGGGACACATTTGTCCATGTATGAGTAATATACCCAAACTTACAGAATAGCTGCCATATTCTTTTGGTAATTCACTGTACATTGGTTAAGTTATTCAAGCTAGAGCTTAATAACAGCTACATATTTCAAGATCATGCATATTAAAATAATACACATTAAAAGAGACTTTTCTCAAGAGGACGGGCCACATCAAAATGTATACACTGGAAATGGTCCTGCTATTCTTTAATCAAAGTAATGTTTTTGTTTTAAGCCTGGCAACCTGTTAGTGAGTTACAGTGACATGAGTCCAGCTTACATCATCAGCAATCACTTTTTGGGTTGGGGTTCTGTTCCAACTGTGCAGTGTTCAAATTCCCACACCTTACCTTTTCAGTGTGGAAGCCTTTGCCACACCCCATCAGCCATTTCCGTGCTGGTAGAGATCAAGGAGAACAGCAAAGATGCATCTAATTATTTTTTCCTGTAGCTGGATCCAAGCAATAACAACAAACTGTTGCTTCGAATGGCTTTTGTTTTAACTGGTTGTACCATATATACTTGTCTATATATTGAGAAATTTATGGCCAAAAAATTGACCCCCAAATCCTGTCTCGTCTGATCTATGGGTCAATATGGTAATGCCAATGCCAGCAGCCCATTCAGTGACAAACACACACACATACATCTTCCTCCCCACTTTCTCTCCATGCCTGAGAATGGGCTGCTGGAAGCAAAGAAAGTGCAGGGTGATTTTTATTTCTATGGGAGCTACAGCTGATTCAGTCATAAACATACACACGCCCCTTCTTCCCCACTTTCCCTAGTCCAGCATGAATGCGCACACACACACACATTCTCTCTCCCCTGCCTTAGCTCTTTTTATATTTGGATCTCCCCCAACTGACTCTTCATCCCTGCTTCCTCTTCACCCTCTCTGAGAGGACAAGCTAGCCACTATAGATAACTGTGGATGGGCTAGCAGTAAAGAGCTTCCATTTCGGGGAGAGTCTACTGTAAAAGTAGGTTTCTTGGAGGGATTGAAGGGGGCAGAGGATGCCTGCGACTGTTTACCCCACTCCAAGGGAAAAAAATGGCTGCAACCAGGGCTCTTTGGTGCCTCTGTCCGCTGTTGGGGAAATGCTGAGGACCTGAGAAGCCTCAAAGTTTTACCATTGACTTATCCACGGGTCATACCAAAATCCATAACTTTGGTCCCAAAACTTACCCTCGACTTATACATGAGATCAACTTATAGTCGAGTATATATGATAATATATATTTGATAATATATATTGATAATATATAAATATATATATGATAATATATATATTTTTTATAATGTAATTCCTTTTTAATTTCGGTATGCTGTGAAATTAAACTATGTTTGTTTTAACTGTTGTAAATCACCTTGAGACTTCAACTGGGGAAATTGTGGAAAATAAATAATTAAATAACAACAAAAACTTCGAGGATCTTCCATGGACCCCTATTGAAGTGTATTCAGATAAAGGAAACTCACGTTTATGCCTCCATTCAAATATGGGCTACTTCACCTTCTTTCTCAAAGGGTTGCACCACACATTTTCTCCTCAAACATGTAGACTGGTTATGGGTAGCCTTCAAGGGTTGAGATATATAAAGTAATAGTATACAGTGGTACAGAGCAAACTACACTAGCCATGCCTTGAAGTTACAGTGCATTCATAAATACCACAAAGATCCAAAACACACTGCAGAAATAACCCAGTTTGAGACCGGTTTAACTGCCCTGGTTCAATGCTAGGGAATTTGGGGAACTGTACTGTTGTGAGATATTTAGCCTTTGCTATCAGAGAGCTCTGGTGCCACAATAAACTACAATTCCCAAGATTCTTTAGTATTGAATCAGGGCATGTAACATGGCCTCAAACTGGATTGTTTCTGCAGTGTGTTTTGGACCAAAGTTGATTTAAACAGAAAGCGTGGACTGGCCAGGGAGCAGTGGTCAAAGTATTAGACTACAGAGTGATATGTGCCAGGTAGCTTACATTTTGCTTGCTAAGGTTTTTTTGCTGTGCTCAGGTACAATGGGGAATCCTGGTGCCAGTGTCAAAGTAAGATTCAGCTGTCAATCTGGTTGGCATTTGTACATGGAATGGATGAAGCTGCCTTTTTGTCCTCCCTTTCAGATAGCAAAATATCTCAGGACAACTCTCATGGCATACCAGTTGTAAATGTTGCAACTGTCTCACCTGACAGAACTGATGAAAAAATACTCCTGTGCTGAAATTTTGATGCAGAACTCAGCTGAGGAATATGTCAAGAGACCAAGTATCACAGGGTGTATTGTAGTATTTTAATTTGTTCCAACCCATTTATAACATCTGAATTTTGTTGATGGAGACTATCCATTTGTCAAATGGAAAATAATTCTAGCTGGAGTTAGTATCATGGAAATGTATTCCATAAGGTGCCCCCTTGCTTAAAATGAAACCTTCTGTTGGCAAGCTTGCTGAGGCATCCAGCATCTGGGCACAATAATTTAACCATTCCCTCCAGCAGCTGTGTTTGCTAGCTCACTGTGCCCTCATTTAGACTCCCTGTCATCCAGTCAACTGACACCACTCCAGAGGATAGAAGTGAAAATAATTCCTCAGAGCTAACGGCAAGCAACTAAACCACAAAAAAGGAGCAAAACATTCACCCAAATATCCCCCATACATACACATATAGTGGGCCCTTGGTATCTGCTAACATTTGGGCCCAAGACCTGCCATGTATGCCAAAAATCTGTGGATGCTCATGTCCCATTATATACAACGGTGTACTGAAATGATGCCCCTTATATAAAATGGCAAAATCAAGGTTTGCTTTTTGGATTTGTGTGTGTGTGAATATTTTCATGCTGTGGATTGTTGAATCTATGGATGCAGAATCCATGGATATGGAGAGCTGATTCTGTGTGTGTGCTCATGTTGCTAATATCTACAAGAGGTCAAGATTTCCAGGCTTGTTACTTAGATATATAAAAAGATTCCTAAGGAAAAAAAAAACAAAACACAAACAAATGTATGTGTGTGCACACATATTGCCCAATAAACATGTAACCTTTATGAACCAATTGGAGTGCTAAAATCCTCTGGAAAGGCCTTCCTTCTCAGGCTGGTTTAGTGGGAAGAGGGAGAGGAACTTCTTGGTGGCTGCTTCCAATCTTTCCAACTCCCTCTCTAAGGAGGCCAGGTGGCTCCTTCCTTGCTCTCCTTCTGTTGGTAACTGAAAACTTTCTTGTGCCACCAGGCTTTTACAAACTGAATGGGGTGGGATCTTAATTATATGTTTTGCTGTTTTATGCTTTGTATACTCTTTTTAGAAACCGAATAGGATGGGATTTTAATGATATGGTGTGCTGTTTTATGGTTTGTATAGTCTTGTAATGGATTTTAATGTTTTTAATGAATAATGTTTTTGCTTTATAAGTTAATTCCTTTAAAACTGTTATATTTATACTTTTAAGGAACATTTTGTATAGTTTTTAATCTGTATTATTTTTAACTATATTCTTAGCTACCTTTATTGGGAGAAAGGTGGGATAAAAAATTAATAAAATAATAAAATAAGAAGGAGGAGAAGAAGAAGTAATTGTAAATAGAAGGTTTTATTTTTCTTTCTGAAATTTTACTACAAAGCATAAGCAATTACTTCTATCTAGTTGGGGGGGGGGGATGTGAGTTTATCAGTTCCAAATAGTGAACTAAAGAGTTAATGTAGAAGTTAAACAGAGTGGGGGCTAAAATATAGCCCTGTCTTACTCCTACATCGGTGGGTATTTGTCTTGTTAAATGCCCACTACATCGGACTTTCAGAAAAGTATTTTCATACAGCTTCTTCATGAGCAGTGCCAATCTCTTGTCAATATTAGTGGATTCAACTTTTTTCCACAGCTTTTCCCGATTGTTGTTGCTTTAATTTGCCGGCTGTTACTTAGGTTTTCTTGTGTTTCTATCTTTGCTACCACTTTTTGGTTGTGTTTTATTTATCATTACTTTTATGCCTCTTATATTTTGTAAAGTGCTTTCAGTGACTTCTTTACTGGAAGAAAATTAACAGTGTCCATTTTATATACAAAAGAGTAAATGAAGGCCTGGTGTCATTCACAGTGATGTGATTCAAATGCCAAATTGCCATTAGCAACACACAAATCCAATTCTGCTGCCTGGTGTAGTCCTTGGCCTGCTCAAGACAACTTTGTCTGTAGTGCTGACACTGGATTGCTCCATACCTACCAAAGTCAGTTTTCAAAGTACCACACAATCCTTTGTGGGCAGTTCTTGAGCTTAGATATCAACAGAATGTAGGTCAAAACAAATTAAAACCTTGACCAATTACCACTGAGAAAAGTAAAGTCTTGTGAAGAAATGAAGCAAGGAGGAATAGCATGATATGAGCTTCTTCCATCTTCAATATGACATCCGTTCAAATATTTAAACATGGCTATCATGTCACATCTCAACCTTCTCTTGCCCAGGCTACAGGGCATGATTTCCAGACCTTTCACTATTTTGGTCACCCTCATCTGGACATGTTCCAGCTTGTCAATATCCTTTTTGAATTGTGGTGTCCAGAACTGGACACAGTATTCCAGGTGAGGTCTAACCAAGGTAGAATAAAGAGGTACTATTACTTCCCTCAGTCAACACAACACTTCTATATTGATGTAGCCTTTAGCATCATATTGGCCTTTTAGCTGCCAGATCCCCCTGTTGGCCAGTGGCATCACTAGTGGAGTGATACACATTACATGGCTGCTGGGCGTGCGAGAAAGGGTGCAGCGTCTCTTGCTTGCTTGCCCAGCAGACATGGCTGTCCCTTATGTTTGGGCTTCAGCATGGCTACAGCACCTTGAAATGAAGTTGGAAACAAACTGGTATCCTGTGCAATTGGCACAAGAATGGTGATATGGGGCCTTCAAAGTGCATACCCAACAATAGTGTGGATGCCACATATTGTATAGAAGAAGCTTCCAGAAAATTTTCATTGGCAGCCCCAAGTACATTATTGAAGTCTAATCAAGATATAATTAAGTCATTGATCTCTGTGTCTAAGTTGAATTACCTAAGGAGGTGTGCTGGTCATATAACACTCAATGTTGGACAAGGGTACATCTTGTCACTGGAGCCAAATAGTTTTCCAGGAGTAGCCCTGGGTCCAAGAACATGCCTATGATACTAAATCTTAATATGATACTAAAACTTAATATGTGTACAGAATGTTTAAATGTTGGCAGTATTTCCTGTGCGTTATCTGGTTGTAATCCTGGCAACAACTAAATAAGAGAAATTAGCATTGTCATAATCCATAATTGTAGTCTGTGTTTCTGTGTATGTGCATATGTGTGAAGGTGTCGTACACTGATACTGCTTTAACTATCATTATTTCATCCTATGGCATCCTGGAATTTGTAGTTTGGTGAGGCACTAGAGCTCTCTGGCTGAAAATTTTACATACCTCTCAAATGCAAGATTTCCATAGGGTGCAGCTGTGACAGTTAAAGTAGTATCAAAGTAATAAAGCTGTGTAATGTGAAAGAGACTGAAGATGAGAGAGCATACCTACCCAAAGCCACCAAGTGATTTCATGCTACAGGTGTATTTGATCCATCTTGATTCAAAGCTTAGGGTGCTTCTAGACAAAACTTTTATTGTATTAATTGTTCTGCTTCCTTTGCTTTTACAAGATGTTTAGACTATTGTCTTCCAAGCCCTGATTTTATTCACACTTGTATGTCTCCCTAAAATCCTTTCAATTTAAGGTGGCTTAGGTTAAATCAAATATGAATAGAACAGAATAGAATTTAGCATGCCCTATGACATGGGTGGAACAAACATGGTGTTATGGTTGACTGTTGGACTAGGACCAGGGCTCAATCCCCAGTTGGGCATGGAAATCTACTGGATAGCCTCGGAGAAGTCAACTTCAAAAGTTGGGATAAGCAGATAATCTTATCATAATTGTGTGATAAGAACAACTGAAGGATGGGATAAAGATAGGCATCATCTGATAATCTTTGCACGATCATGCCGAAAGGGTCGGGTAATGACAGGCGTGTTCTTTCCTTTACCCCATGTGATAATCTCCATAAACTGTTTTTCAAAAATATTTGATAGGATCATAAGATTTGTCTGTTGTGATGTTGATGTGGACACCGAAGATGATGAGGTGCTCCAGCAGAAACTGGAAAGATTACTCTCTTGTAGTGTAACTCACAGAAAGCTGGGAGTTACAGGTTGTTGTTTTTTAAAAAAGCAACATTTCCAAACTTAGTATCAATGTAAATACAAAGAGAGAGAGAGAGAGAGAGAGAGAGAGAGAGAGAGAGAACTTTGGAACACCTCTACTTGGTTGCTCACTTGGCCCTTGATGCCCTTCCATCCTTCTCCTACATTGGCCTGTGACCCCACTCAGCATTCATCCAGCAATCCAGCTTTCTCAGCATTAATTGGCTTAATGTTTGGCAGTCAGATAGCTGAGGGTTAATCCATGTCTCCTTTCATTTTTCAGCCAAGTGTGCCTTTTGGCCATCTGCTTGCACTGGAGGATTCACTGACAGGACCTTAATCTAAACTGAGAGAGATTGATTTCAGGCTCTTTCTATTTTATGGCCAGCCTTTGTTCATTACCACATTTCTATCAAGCAAATGAACAGCCAAGTGAGGCCATGTGTTTTGCTGACATTTTCATGAGAGGATTCTGTATTGCCAGCCATACAATAGTTTGAAGACCTCAAAGGTTAATGTACCCTCAGGATTGCGCAGACTGACTCCCCTCTCCCCCAGCCTAAATGCATAATCATCTCTTTAATCAATCCCTTTAACCTTTCTGAATTTCATTTGGGATGTAATGCTGTAATGAATCCAAGACTCAAAGGGCAAAATGGGTGGGAAAGTGTGTCCTCTAAAGGGGAAAAGCAAAAATGAAATAGTGGTTTCTTTAAAAAAAGAAGTAATAGGCTGCTGTCATCTTGGCACTGTTCTCCCACAATGAGCTGCAAGGATATACCTGGACTGAGTTGGAATCATAAGGTGTCTCAGCTGCTGATGCAGTTGCTGTTGGGCATGCTTATAACCTAAGAGTCCAAATGCAACTTGACATGATTGGTCAGGTGCTTGACACGCCTCTTATTCTGAACTCTTAACTGAGTAGTATATATACACACAACCAAAGTTTATGTAGCGCCTGGTGGAGTACCTGTAAATGTCATATATGGCTGTTAGTGGTGGCCTTATTTTGCTTGGTGGGTTTGAATCAAATTGTGCAGCCCTAAGCCCTGAAGCAACACAGTGCATAGTCATTCATCTTATACCAGACACACATATGTCCATAAGCAGGGATGGCATTTGAGGCGTTGCCCTCAAATCAGAATTCTGCCACCCACAAAATCTGCCTTCACTTCCCAAATTTCTACTATGGCATTTAGAAATGCAGTTTAGACTTCTAAAGAAAAGTGACAGGTGCAATTACCGAGGGAACGTGAATACAGCAAACTTAAGTGTTCTAGGTGTGAATAATTTTCAATGTCTCATACTCTGAAATGCTAGAAATTTTGTTCATGAAAGGAAAATGTCATGGGTGGGTCAGGATTCTTATTTGGAGGGACAATGTCCTAGTTTTGACACATGCACCCCATAGCTACACCCCTGAAAGTCAGAAAAGATTGACAGTATAAGCAATGGACAACATAGGATTGATCCTCATGGTATGACTGTGGAGAGGAGTAATTGTAGCTGCCTCCTGCATAGAAACATGGTGCAGTGAGTGCATAAGTCACTCCAGATCTTTTGTGCATGCTGCATATATGTGTTGTACAGTCTTAATGTACAGCCATTTGCTTTTTGCTTTTTTTCTGTGTGTGCCATTTGTTGCCATTGGTCTACAAAATGATGGAAAAATACATTCACCCTGCAGAATTAATCAGGCAAAAAAGCTCAGTGTTTCATATAAAGAAAAGGAAGCACACCATGAGAATGGGGTTTGGAACGGGTTGAACTTCAATCATTTTATTATCCCCTGGGGGTAAATTTGCCTGCTGGAATTCGTTTTCAATATTACCCATTATTTCTTCCTGGGGATTTAAATAAATGTATTTCATCAGTTTTTATATCTTGAAAATACATAAATTATAATGAAATTCAGGAAACTCATATACATATTTTCCTCTTGAGGACTGCACAAATTACAGAACCCTGCTGCTTGTCAATTTCAGTCACATTGATTATTCAGCTGTTCTGCATTTTCTTATTTCCTGAAATGCACTAGCCATTGAGGTGCAGACCAAATATCCTGTGTCTGATCAATAAAGTATAACCTCATATCCTTTTTTGTTGTTCACCTCTAATAAACGAACACTTCCTCTCATCCTCCCTATTGCCCTCATAGTGTTTAAACCTCATGGTTATCTTTCATCACTTGTTTTACTGGCTACCATATTTCTTATTAATAACATCCACACTTTCCTCCGCCTATCCAGCAGTGCCAAGAATTACTGTTTTTACTGATTCTTTTGCTTAATAAGTTGAGCAGGCATGAATACAATTATCTGCAGGCTCATACTTTTACAACTGGAATGCCTGAATAGGTGGGGGAAATGTAATGCCTTTTCCATGATCGCAGATTTCATTATTTTCTGACTTATGAATCTGATAGTATTTTTTAATATTGTTTTTGCACTATTTGATATTTCATTTATTTCTGGCACTTGCTTTTACACTTCTCTTAAATTGTAGTGTATTAATCTTTTTGTTTTCAGTAACACCCCCCCCCCCCAACAACTTTAAAATTTTGGAACATGCCCTGGGAAATTTTGAGAGTGCAGGGCATGAAGCCTTAAAATATGTAAAGAGTCACCTTCTTGGTGACTACTCCAGGACTTCAGGACTCCTTAGTCTACTTTATTTAAATACTCATCATTACAGTTACATAGAATGTGATCTGACAACATGTGATTTGCAGGAATTCAGGTTTTGAAGGAGGGAAGAAAAACTCCTTAAACTCCACAGAAAAAGGCTTTGTGGTTTTTACAGGCATATCATTAGAAATCTGTAGAAATGTGCATTATCACATGTGTGGTGTCCCTAGGGTTGGCATCACCTGGTGCAATAACTCATGGTGTTACCCCCACATTGACCTCTTCCCATACCACACCATCTAGAATCCTTGGCAATTTTTTTTTTTTTACTAATGTTAATAATTAATAATAATTTTTGTATATCAATAAATGCAATGGTAATAGTTGGGACATAAACAACTAGCAAAATTACAGTTATCCCTTTAAATTACAATATCATATTCATAGCCTAAATGTATTTACATGTATAGTTTCATGTGGTTAAAGTGAAAATTTGGCAAGATGTGATGCTTTAAATTTTTTTTAAAAAGAATTAAAATTATTTAAAAAAAAAATTGAGTCCTGTCTTTTCTTCTTCCACTGAGTCTTGCCCCACTCATACCATCTGTTCACCATTTTAAAGGGTCACAGAACCTTATCGCATTAACTTTTATAACCGTTTTGAGGATGGGAACGGGACTCATGGGGGCACGCGTGAACACATTTTTCCGCACACTCAAGCATCCACAAAGAGGCCTCGTTCCGGCACCCGCCCCTGTCCCATGCCGAGAAGCTTTAAATCTTCTGCATGGAAGACTTCCATCCGGCCAAAATGGCACCCACTGGCACTGAACAGGGACGGCTTGGGGACAGGTGCCGAAACAGGGCCTCTTTGTGGATGCTTGTGTGTGCGGTAAAATGCGTTCACATTCACCCCCGCGAGTTCTGTTCCCATCCCCAAAACGGTTTGACAAGTGCATGCAATAAAGTCCACAGGCGAACACCACAGTCTGTTTCTGCCAAAAGGCAGATATTTGCGCAGTAGTGGGATCACACACACACACCTGCTTAGGGTGCAGTCTGCACTCCTTACACTCACCTACTGATATCCCTGTTCAGATGCATCCTACCTCTGATGCTAAAGGTAGTATAAAGTGTAATATAAAGTAGTAAAATTGTAATATAAAGACCTGACTAGTAGTCATTGCTGGCCTTCTTCTCCATGGACATAACCAATTCTCTTGAAACCGTTGAAGCTGGTATTATCGTAGCTGCCTTCAGGTCCTTGGTGTGTGATGTATGTAATGTGAGAAGGGTGCAGAATGAGAAATGAAAGTGAAATGTGAGGTGTTTTCATATATTTTTTGAAACAGTGCTGGAGTGAGTAATGGAGAAGAGAAATGGCTGTTGAAGAAGGAGAAATGCCAGGGAAGAGCACCTGAGGAGAAGCTAGAAGAAGCCAATAGAGTGAAGAAGATTCACTATAAGAGAATAGAAAGACGAGAAGCAGATAATGAAGAGAATAATAATAATGATGATGATGATAACAACTTTATTTTTGTATCTCATCATTATGCCTGGGCAATCAAGGTGGCTTACATGGAATAAAATAGATTTAGATAAAACATTGCCTGGATAAAAAGATAGAAACCCCTCTCCCCTTAAAAGAGAATTAAATATAATACTATTTAAAAGAGAAGAAAGCTCACCAGTTAAAAACAACAACATAATATTAAAACAGTGGTTTTCTGTTAAACAATGCTGGATGGAGTGGGGAGAGTTTAGAGTGAATTGGTTTGCTCTGTTTGGGGAAGGCCTGCCAGAAGAGATCCGGCTTGACAGCTTTTTTAAAGCTGTCTAAGCTCGTTATTTGACAGATCTCTTCCAGCAAAGCGTTCCATAGTCTGGAGCTGTAGCGGAAAATGCCCTCTGGGAGATTGCTGTTAGTCTGGTTTTTAAAGGTTGTGGTAGATTCCTCCCAGAGGACCTGAGGGTGCAGGGCGGATTTTATGGAAGGAGGTGATCCCTTAGATAGGTTGGGTCCAAGCCATGTAGGGCTTTAAAGGTAACCACCAACACATATAATACACACCAAGGACCAGTGAGATTCATCAACAGACAACAACAGTCTGCCACTGTCCCATTAATGTAGCCCTGTATTTGTAAATTATCATGGTTTAAATTAGAGTAGTCATGTTTGTTATTTAATCAATATAGGTACTCACTGAAAAAATTAAATAAATTTGTTTTTCTGTAACTGAGCCTCCTAGCCCTGATAAGAAGTTTCAGAGCTATTACAGAAATCCACTACTACATCTTGTAGTAGTAAATCTCATGGTATAATCTGGTCATTGTGTGAAGAAGCACTTCTGTTATCTGCTTTATTGGACAACTGTGTATTCTAGGATTAAGAATGAGAAAAACGTTCTCCCTATCTTTGACTAATAAAAGTTTAGAAGGATTTGCAGACTAAAAAAAATTCTCAAACAGGGTCTAACACGTTAGTGAGTCAGCTTTCTATGGTATCTACCCCACTCTACCTAATGGTTGTGTGAGCCCTGGACCCAGCCTGCTCCTTGTGTAGCCAGCCAAGGGGTGTGTGTGTGCTGAGAGGAACAAAATTCGCAAGCCTGCTGCATTTTTGTTTTTGTTTTGTTTTGTTTTTGGCCAGTGTCCACAAAACTTTGAACTAGCCTTGCCCTGGCACTGCCTCTTGAATGCTCTTTGCATTTTATGATGAAAATGATAGGCCGTGCAGGAGGGCCAGGCTATGACAGATGCCCAAGTATGTTGTTGCCAGACCTATTTACATATTCTGCAATTATTCCTATAGACAAGAGCCAGAGGTTGTTGGACTGCAAATCTCAGCATTCCTCATCATGACCTTTGCTGTGTAGTGCTGATGAGCATTGCAGTCTGACAATGTCTGAAGGAACATAGAATAATTGAATCATAGAGTTGGAAGAGACCACAAGGGCCATACAGTCCAACGCCCTGCCATGTAGGAACTCACACTCAAAGCATCCCCAACAGATGGCCATCCAGCCTCTATTGAAAGATCTCCAAAGAAAGAGACTCCATCACACTCCAAGGAAGCATGACCCATTGTCAAACAGTTCATACTATCAGGAAGTTCCTCCTAATGTTTAGGTTGAATCTCTTTTCTTGTAGCTTGCATGTATTCTCCAGCAATCCTATAAATAGAGTACACTCAGTGATGGCCTACCGATGGTCAGGAAGATGACTTTTCCTGCAGTGGTGAAATGAGGTATCTCTTTCTCTTTGAAACATGAACTGTTGGAGAGTAGCTATAGCAACAAACACTAGTTTCTAGGAGTAACAAGCTGCTGCAACACTGCAGAATTAATGCAGTTTGACACCACTATAACTATCATGGCTCCATTTTATGGAACCCTAAGATTAGCATTTTGTTGTTGCACCAGAGCTCTTTGACAGAGAAAGCTAAATATGTCGCAAAACTACACATCTCAGAAATCTATAGCATTGAGATATGGCAGTTAAAGAAGTGTCAAACTGCATTAATTCTGCATTGTAGATGTAGCTAGAGATAGGCTTCTAACTCTCAGCCAGAAGTTAAACTTACTGAAAATCATTTAGATTGTGTAGGAAAACAATAAAATTCCAGGAAACTTTTGGCTTTATGGATTAATTTTGTAGCTGGCAAATGTGGTGGGTGTTGAATCTCTGATAACTAAAAATGTTTGTAATGAGATGGAACAGTCCTGTTTTAGCAAATTCTAAAGCAGTTACATGTATTTAATGTTAATCAGATTAGTTAGCATAATTAAACCTAACAGTTTCTTATTTCCCTGAGGAAAATTAAAATGAATCTCTTTGGGCATAATCCAACAAAAATTAAGCATTTTGGATTTCAATGGGGGAGATGTAAGTACATGCTTAACTCTTCAGGGCATATCAATGGGATGTTAAAGTGCTTAACTTTAGCTGGATTGTGCCATTCAATTTCTTTTGTTTGCCAAATGTGTGTGATGTTCTCTGGTTTTTCATGGCTTTATTTGTCCAAGATGCATATATGGAAGAGAACCAACGTGTTAGAGAGAACAAATATTAGTAAAATATCAAAAGCACTGCAAAGTCTTTGAGATCCTTATCAAATATTTCGGAACTTAAAAAACCAAAAAAAAAAAAAAACCCTGTCATTTCACAGAGCCCTTTTAAAAAGTGTTTCTATAATTGTTATACCCACCAAATAAATCTTATGTGTACAATTGTAGACATGACAGGCACATTAAAAGCTTGGCACTAGCCAATGGGAGCAAAGCCAGGAAAAAGTGGCGGCTGCTCCCAGGTCTGAGTATATAAGAGGGAGGAGCAGGTTTAAAGTTGAAGAATTGGTGGGAGAATGGACACCATTTTCACATAATTGATGGCAGTGGTGGCACACAGTAAAAAGGAGTGAAAGGTTTTGAGCAATTTTGGCAGTTCCACATTTTCACCTTGACAATAATCTTGCCATCCAACCTGTTTAGGGGAACTCTGATTTATCTAAATCGTGAGGAATCTGGCATCTTAAGTGGTAAAGTTCAAGGAGGTCTAGTTCCCTTACACTGAAGCAGAATTTGGCATATTTCTTCCATACTCATACAAACTTAGTTCCATGTTATCTAAACTGTACCATGCTGTGAAAACAGGAGGGATTTTAATGTGCAAATACTAAGGCCAGAGGAGGGCATATTAATACACAGGGAACTCATGCTCCCTAAAACCATCGTTGGCCAACGTTTTGTTTTCCATACCTGTTGACATACACTGGTTAGGATTGGAGTTAATTCTGTTAGTGTTGCTTGTAAGTAGTTTGATTGGAATGTCATCTGTTCTTGGCAAATTGTTTTCTCTCATTTTTCTTATTGCAGTTTCTACTTCACTTTTTAGAAATCCAAAAAGAAAAAAAAAGGAAAAAAAGAAAGAAAGAAAGAAAGAAAGAAAGAAAGACAGTCTTTTCTGAAAGCCAACACAAAAAAGAAGCTAACTTTCTGTGGAGGGAATGATCAGATGACCTAGATGACCATCCACTAACCTGACTCCTCCCATCTCTGATTCCACCACAATTTCGATTTGAGGATCAAATCACAAGTTTTTAAAAAAACAATTAAATCCATTAAAGCACTCAGGCATTGGAAAGAAGTCATCATAAGGTAAGGAATGTCATGTGTTCCAGCAAGACTGGGATCAAGGTAAGGATGCATTATTTATCCTGTGCAGTTTCAGCCTCTGTTAAGAAATAGTATAAATGTTTTTTTGAGTGTTTTTCCATGGGGACATAAAAAACTACATAACAGACATTTTAAAAATTTCATACAATCAACATTGTTCAAAGGTGATAAAAAGATGCATTTTTTTGCCTTTTGGTTAATGATATCATGAAATCAGTGTTCTAATCCATGTGAGTGATTCTGCATGCAGAACTAGTGGTGGTTTTCAATCTACTAAATGAAGAATAAAAGAATGAAATCTTGTATAAGTGGCATTAAGCTAATTCAAGATTCAGATTCCATACTTTTATTACAGGAAAGAATTAATAAACAGAGTAATGGTCTCTATGTTGTAAAACGGGCTCTGACTAGTTTACCACTCCTATTAGTAAAGTGGATGTCCTGTTTTCAGATGTGCTGGCACTGAAATGGACCCTGGCAACATGAAAATAGAAGTACTGTATACCACTGCTTTTTGATACAGGGGATGGGAATGCTATTAAAATAGGCAAGAAAATATGGGTGGTCTTTTAAAAATTTTCTTGTTGCAGTTATTTAAATATTAGTATGAACCAGTTTGAGAATCATATCCTCTCCGCTTTATACCCACAGGGCAGCTTTGAAGCAATTCAATTAAAAAAGGAGTTTGGTAAGTTGTTATTGCATCAGAGCTTGGTAATATAATGCTCACTATTCAGTCACGGATGGGTCCAGCACATCATTCTTTTTATTTTTCTTAAAAATAGCCTTCTAAGCCCTGATTTAAAAATTGCAAAACAATAAAATAATTACGCACTCATTTGATTCAAGGTTGTAATCCTATATTCACTCACTTGGCATTAAGCCGCAATAAACCCAATGAGATATACTTTTGAGTGCCCAGAATTGCACTGTGAAATCTGAAAACTTTACTTGAACTTTCTATCAGACCTCCTAGCTCTGCCTAAACCCTGCTTCCAAAGGGAATAAGCAAATAAGCCACCTCCTAATGCTTTACCCTATGGGAGCAGATTTAAAGTACTATTATCATGGACTTACCTCTTCAGTTCTAGAGGGAAAACACAACTACGAAAAGTTACCTTTTATTTATACCATTCAGTATTCTCCAGTTAGCATGGCCACTGGTCATGCTAGCAGGGCAGGGGTGTCCTGAAAGTTTTAATTGAAAAAGTAACTCTTCCAAGCTGTGTGGGGGCATCATGAATAAAGAGGATGCTTTAAAATTTCATACCCAAAGCCCAGGGGGTATAGAATTTAACAAAGCAGCATGAAAACTCTAAATAGGATGTATAATACTATGCAGTCTTAAACATATAGAAGGTTTCAATAAGAAACACCCTTTTAAAATAATACAGTCAAATTCCCAAATAGTTACAGTACATGTCCTACTTGGGTAGTATGAGTTTCAAAATATATGCAGAATTGCTTAAAGAAAATGTGCTCTAATAGAGGACACCACCTGCCTCCTTATTAAATGCCATCAGGAAGATTTGGACTGAGATCAAAGACTTATATATCTATGGAGATACAGTAAGTATAAATTTATGGTTCCTTTGTGAAGATTAAGTATTGTTTGATCCTGTGGGTGACAATCTGTATTTCTGTTATTGATGGTTTAGCCAGCCAATAAGAAAATTACCTAAAAACTAGGATAATCTGTTTTACAATTCTGTACTTATAAAGAAGGTGGTGACTACTTCCTGGATATTATAGCACTGTAGAAAAGAAACTAAGCTCCAAAACAAGGGATGCCTGGGAATTTATTGTGGCACCAGAGCTCTCTGAAAGAGAAAAGTTAAATGTCTCACAAAACTACACAAAACAGCCCCTAGAATTTCCTAGCATTGAGCCAAGGCTGTTAAGCCAGTCTCAAACTGGATTATTTCTACAGTGTGTTTTGGATTTAAGTTAGGAATACATACAGTATTCAGAGATTTTTTTTTAAAGGAAGGCTTCATAGTATAGTTCTAACTGGCCCAGACACTCCAGATGGCAATGAAGAGATAAATTAAAATATAGAGGTTCATCACACTGTCATTAGTTTAAACTATTAGTTAAACTAATATCTTACAATAAAATCTTGATCCCATGTCCTGGATTATTCAAAACAACAACAACAACAACAACAACCAGCCAAAAACAGCCACAGCTTGCAGTTTAAATGCAACAAGAAACTATAGAAATGGAATTATACACCTTTGAGATGGAAGTAAGCAAGAAAATGAGAAAATGAGAAAAATTGAACTACACACGTCTGTAGTTTCTGTAATAAAGGAACATAAGGAAAACTAATTCAGCTTTTCTCTGCTAAAAAAGTTAACAAAATTTTAACAAGGAAAAGGAAAGTAAAATATAAAGAAATACAGCGAGCCCTCAGGATCTGCTAGGCTTTGGTTCCAGAACCCCCCTTGGATACCAAAATCCATGGACGCTCAAGTCCCATTACATATAATGATGTAGTAAAATAGTGTCCCTTATATCAAATGGCAAAATCAAGGGTTGCTTTTTGGAAATAATAATATAGAATATTTTCAAACTGTGGATGGTTGAATCAGTGGATGAAGAATCCTTGGACATGGAGGGATGACTGTAGCAATGCAAGTATGCAGAAGAAATACGCAGGTTATTTGTATAGTGTGATGGGGAAGGGCTTTAAACATATTTATTTTGTTCCTCTTGTGGTAATGATAAAAACAAAACAAAATATAATAAAAATGAGTAATGAATAATGCTCACTGATTTTGAATTACAAGAAAAGAGATTCCACGTAAACATTAGTAAGAACTTGTTTATTGTAAGAACTGTTAGACAGCAGAATAGATTGGCTCAGAGTGTGGTATACTCTTTCTTTGTGGGTCTTTGTTTGTTTAGAGTTTGGATTAGCATTTTTGAGAAAAGCTTTAGCTGTGTGTTCCTGAATGGCAGAGTTTTGGACTTGTGGCCCTTTCCAGCTCTATGAGTCTATGATTCATGGCAAGTGACAGAAAACAAGAAATGGAAATGAAACAAAAAGGGCAAATGAAATGTAAGTTACAGTGTGGTCGTGTGCATGCTTATTCAGAAGCACATTTTAGTGAGTTCATTTCCCGAGTTCTCCTGAGTAATCATGCATATCTATGTAGCTTTAATGTGCCATAAGAGGTTTGAAACACTGTTAGCTGCACAGTTATTGCAGCAACAACAACAGAACTGAATTATGTAACAGTTTCCCAACAACAAGGTTGAATAGGTGCCATTTCCAGCTCGCTGCTACAGAGATGTTGTGTGTAGCATGCCAAACATGCTGCTTAGATTTTCTTGTTCATATGGTGGAAAGATTGTTGAGAGATGAGGAGAAGGGATTATAAAAGAAAGTAGGAAATCAGGAAATCCACAAAGAAAGAAAACAGAATAGAGTAAAATGGATATGGTTCTCTTAAGCACCATCTTCAGAGCGACGTGGGCAGTTAGTCTTGTAAGCAAGCTCACAGAAATTCCTAGCCAGCATTCATCACAGAAGCCAAGAATACATGGCTGAGCAAGGTGTGAACTGATGTAGAAAGTATAAGAAGAATAAAAAATAAGTGTGCCATACATGTAGGTACTCTTTGCTTTTTAATAAAATGGGATGACTTTGGAGCCTAATTTTACCTGAACACTTTTGGTTACCACTAACATTTATATGGCAGTGCTTGATCTTTTTTTAATCCTTTGAGTTTAGATTTATTTATACTTCATTTAAATTTAATACTTTGGGGCAACTGCAAACAGTCACCTCTTGTCATCCCTGTTCTCCTTGTTATATGTCAGAACTCATTGTCATCATATCATTTCTATCACGAGTTGTAGAAGGAAGCAGGAAGTGGCTGGGCAGAAAGAAATCTTTACTTTACAAATAGTAGTTATTGCTTGGAGATCTTAATTTTGCTTGCCAGGTGGGTGGCACTGGAGAGGGTCTTTGGGTATCGCTTGAATTTCTGAGCAGCAATGATGGGGTCTGCATCTGGCAAAACAAACAAACAAAACTACATTGGATTTGGGCATTGACCTACAGCTTTAGCCTGATGCACTGGACAGTACCAGGGTTGTGTGTACTTCTGCTGTCTCCTGCACATGGATTTTGCCAAATAATTGTGAATTAACATGTGCCATAGCAGAGTACTGATAACAGAGGGATGAAAAAGATATTAGAGCAAGAATAGGAGACATGTACACTCATGTGGAATTCAGCAATTATTTATTATTTCTTTTGGTTTCAATACAAAACCTCTCAAAGTACTCTGTTGTACTCTGTTGTACTCAATACAAAACCTCTCAAAGTACTCTGCACATCATTTTTGACAACCATCAAAATTATTCAAAAGGAGATAAGCTGTAAAGCAGGCATGGTTCCCCACTGTCATCTCTTAAGACTGAGGGATCCTTTGCCATTTTTCATTTAATTTATTTTCTTTCTGGAGTCCCTTTATTCCATTTTGGCTGCTGGGAATTGAAAGTCTTCAGAAAAATTTCAGAAGATATGATGATGGTGAAATCCCAAAAGGCAGAGTTAACATCAAGACTACACTTAGGCATTATTAACTGGAATCTCAGGATAGGTATATGGGAGTATGAGCAGTTTCTCTGATAACCTTTTAGGCTATTTATTATATGCAACTATAGATATACAAACATGCACTCCTGTTAGGGAGAAACAGAGATAGATTAATGTCTGGGCACATTGATTTCATTACACTGCATTACATGTAAGGCATGATACATTCATTACATTCCCAGATATAGCAAATAAAATATTACATTTTCATAAGAGAATTTTTATCTCAACCTCTCTCTAGCAGATTTATTTGTTGTTAACACATAAACAAACAGCTTAATTTATATACAGTGTCTAAGCAGTTTACAACTGTAAGCTACTTTGGGTATTTTGGGTGCAATAAACTCCTACCATTTTCCACATAGGGAAATATTATGGAGTTTATCACACCCAAATTAAAAGCAACTTACCTCTCTCGAGTTAAGAGTTGATTATGGGATGAATTCAGGTATTATCACAGGAAAAATGCCACTGATGTCACCATCCTACTGCATCCCACCTAAAACCTGGCCACAAGCCACACTCATCTGGTTAATTTGCAAAGTCAGGAAGCTCCCAACTTCGCAAATCATCCAACTGAGCATGGCTTGTAGCCAGGTTTTAGGCAGGATGCCGTTGGGCAGCAACAAACAAAATACCTGACTGTATCCCGTAATTGTATCTAACCCGGGAGAGGTTTTTGCTTTTATTTTGGATGCAATAAATTCCTACCATTTTTCACACTATAATTTTCTGTTATCCTCTAAGAAATATAATATCATCTGTTAAGAAACTATACATCTCTAAATCAGCATCTGTGAACACCACAGCTTCCAAGAGTTCATGTCCTTGAGCAATATTAAATCTAACTGTTACTTTACCTCTACTCATAATGGGCATCCATTAAAATCATAATGGTAAATATATTTATTTAGCAAAGACTAGTTGTTTCTCTTACTACCCTGTTTCCCCAAAAATAAGACATCCCCATAAAATAAAACCTAGTAGAGGTTTTGCTGAATTGCTAAATATAAGGCCTCCCTTGAAAGTAAGACCTAGAAAAGTTTTTGTATATACATATAGATACACAATATAATACATGTTCTTCTTTTTGTTTGTTTGTTTGTTCAACAATAAATATGAATTCTTCTTCATGGAAAAATAAGACATCCCTTGAAAATAAGACCTAGTGCATCTTTGGGAGCAAAAATCAATCTAAGACACTGTCTTATTTTTGGGGAAACACAGTTGCAGTATCTATTTGCATAAGCATGTCTGGGCTGTTTATCAGCTCGGAACAGTGTAGCTGTTATCAGTAACCTTCTTTATCTTGTGGAAATTGGCAATGCAGTCTACTTCTCTTTCTTCTTTTATTCTCTGCCCAGCTTCCTCCCAGCCTACCAGCTGTCCTCTAGTGAACCTTGTTTATGTCAACAATTCTCTCCTCCAATCAGATTCTGGAGATATAATATAAACAAGCATAGGAATTGTAAGCTCTTGGCCTTTGGCTGCCTCCTATCAGATTACATCTATCAGCTGATTGCATCAGCCATTGCAGCACTTGCTTTGAGTTTATTATCAGTCAAGTCTTTTGGATGTTCTGTTATCTTCTTTACAATTGAGTAAGCATGTTGGGACTAGGCTGCTGCTGTGTTCTCAATAATACACACATGTACATACACACTTGCTAATTCTCTAATACATAAACTTATGCTCTATATTATATTCTACATATGTGTAACACCCTATTAGTTATATTTCCAGGCTGCAGAGTTGGCAATCAAATCGGCACAACCTGAAACAACTGGTTATATGAATCGAATGAGAGACAAGCAATAAACAATGTGAATGCTCCATGTATCCATGAATTGGGAAAAGAACAAGGAGGCCCCCAGCATTCTGGGTAGATCATCTATACAGGATTCATGTCAGGATGGAATAGTCGCAAATCTGCATTAGTAGAGCTAGGACTACCCACATCCCTGAAAACTGAGGTCTTTAAGATATTCAAGAAGCATTAATGTAAAATGCTCTTCTATGAAAACTGCTCCATAAACAATTTATCATAGTAGAAAGACTTCCACACAGAACTGTTTTCTAATGTTTACCTCCCCGTGTAAAACATAAGACTGATTTGCATGTCAAAAGTATGCCATCTCATTATGCATCTGATACTCAGCTCAGTGCATCCTGTGGGATTAGCTGAAGATGAATGTTTGTTTTTCAGAAATAACTGGGCCAATCTGAATGTATATTGCCAATTTTTCTTTATTTTTAGGATTTCCAAACACTAAAAAAAGTTGTTAGAATTACTCTTGACTTGTTTGCTGCAAGTCTTAAACTCGCTTCTTTTTACAAATACATCATTTCCAAAGGTTTTATTTGTTTTCCAGCAAATAAACAGTTGTTTGATCTTAAGGAGTTCCCTTTATTTGTGTGATATATTTTCAGATGAATTGCTCTATCAGTTGGTCATAGGAGAACACAAACAGGGAACTAGTTTATTTGGTGGGAACTCTCAAATGCAATTGATGTGTAGAGTGAACTGAAAAGATGTTATTTTATATTATGAAGATAGTGCTTCGGGTAAGTTTTCCCCTATTTCTGTCTTTCCTTGTAATTTAAAGTAGATGTTTGCATGAACGTTGTGGATGATTTAATGTCCTGACAATGGTTTGCAATTTTTATTTCATCAAGTGGTGGTTTATGAAGTATTTATTCCAGGAGCTGAATTGTGTTGCTGTTTATACCACCCTTCTTCAAGGTGCTAACTTTGTTGATGTCCTTGATTTTCACAAATTTGCTTCAGTGTGACTTTTTAAATCTAAGGTATGTAGCCTGGCTTTCTGCACATGACAAATTAGTAGGGATGGGTAACTATACAAATACAGCAGTTTCTTCATACAGAGGATATTAAGAAAACAGTTTTCAAAATTGAATTTGGGAGAGAAACTGAAAGTGATATATATATATATATATATATACCCAGACCACAAGGCTCTGAGACCCTAAATCATAAAAAACTGGATCTGAACCAATGCTTATGATACTGTATTGAATAAGTGTTGCCACTTCATTTTTCTGAGTAGCTCCACAATTTTATCATGTATGTTGCAGGCAGGAACAATATGGAAAGTGAGGGGGAAAGGAGAGCTGGCTGTATCTCCTGCTTCATGCGACTTTGCACAACCCAGCTGCAACTGGGTAGAAGACTGGCCAGGAAGACAGGCATCTAGACCACTTTATGTAGGTTTTCTGTCTCATGAGCATCTAGCCAATGGGTGGCCCCTCTGCACCACCCCCAGGCCACCAAATCTCCTCCTTTCTCCCTCTCAATGTTTTTATGCTCAGTCCCACATCTCCATCCTTCCCACCAGCCCAAGCAACAACAGCACAGCTCTAGCTCTCCATTCTACCTTTCCCTCTCTTGCCTCTGCCTTCCCAGCCCTACTTGCCTGGCCTGTTTCCACTGTGGGACACACAGTTCATTATAGCACTTTGTATTATGAATTCTGTGTTTTACAGTATTACTTCAATGGGGTTGCTACATATAAATATATGACAATTCTATATATGTTAGAGTTGTGGTTTTATTCCTTTGGTACATTGCTGTGAGATAGTTCATTATATTGGCAGTTTGTCCCTGCTACTATTTCTGAGTCCACTATGGTTCCTCCAGGAGCTCTAAAAGAAAAGGGCAAGAAAACATCCCGAAGGCAAAGATGCCTTGCCCAAACAAGTCTTCACAGCCATAGCTGGGCCTCTTTCCTCACTCACTGGCTCTCTTGCTTCCTCCTTCTCCAAAAGCACAGCCAGGCTCTGGTGGCTGCACTTCATAGCGGTCCCTTGAAGTCATGCTTGGCTTTGAGATTGGGGCTCTCAGGTGGCACTCTTGCCATCCTGCTCTTGCCATGCAAGTCTCTCCTTCCTACACTCGCTGCTCTCTGACCAGATCAAAAAAACTGTGTTGTGCAGAATGACAAGCTTGGGGACTGCCAGTGTGCACAGAATTGGAGACAAAGGATGACCAGCAAGAGGCAAGCGGGCAGGTAGACTGGCTGGCACTGTGATGAAAAAGGTAGTGTATTATATGACTGTGTGTGTATATGTGTGCACATCTGTATGGGTCTGTATTTGAGAATCTCCACCTCCCACATGCATCTAAGCAGTGCACTGATTGGAGGAATGACAAGTAAGTTTGATCGCTCTGCATTTCATGTGTGCATGCTCATCAAAAAAAAAGTCCCACCTCCTCGCAAGTCCTTGACTGTATATCCCACAACTTTAAATAAATATTTAGCTATTTTAATTGAATATTTGATTGAAAACTTTGGGGTTTTAAATCATGAATTAGGTCTTAGTGGTCTGCAGATATTTAAAGCAGGTCCATGGTAAAGGGGAAAAAAAAGAACCACTATTGGCATTTTCCTTTAACATTTCCTTTTCCTCCATTAAGAAAAAGGCCATGAGGTTAAAAGTAAGTAAACTTCATTATAAGTGATTTGCCCTTGCTCATTGGGCCACCTTGACTGGCTGCTGATGCAGTCTTAAGAAGAAATTTTTAAAAAGGCATTATAGTGATTATTTCTCTGTTTAGATGTTGTCTTTTTTTTTTTTTACCTTTTTATATGACTGTTTTACTTTCATTGTTAGCTGCCTAGTGAATTATCATTATTGTATTGTACAAAAATGTAAACAGATGATACTCAAATGCAACAATTCTGTTTTTTGGGAGCAAAGAGTGCTAACATTGTACAATAAGTGGCTTACCATATATACTCGACTATAAGTCGACCTCATGTATAAGTTGAGAGCAAGTTTTGGGGCCAAAATTATGGATTTTGCTATGATCCGTGGATAAGTCGAGGGTAAAATTTGGGAGCATATAGGAAAGGATCTAAAGGATGAAGCAAAGCAAAACAATGTCAAATAACTTCCAAAAGTCTATCAGACATAACTATTTGTGCTTATTCTTAAGACTGGATGGATGAGAGAGTAAAGGGGGGTCAGTGCTTCCAGGACAGATTATACTCTTGCTTTTCACCAGGGATGGTTCCTTCTTTTAAGCAAGAGTTAAGATACAGTACTTACATTGACCCGTGGATAAGTCGACTCAGGTTTTTTGGGTCAATTGTTTGACCTAAATTTCTAGACTTATACATGAGTATATACAGTAATTTTACATTGCTGAAAGTGTGCTACATCAGAAATAAATACCATGCATTAATAGGGAAAAAAAAGAAACTTATTTCTGAAAAAGGCATGGCTTTTAAAAATAATGTGATTATTCAGAATAAACTCAGAATGAATGATTGTAATACTAGAAATTATCCCCCCATGTGCCAACCTTTTGTCAATCAGATTTTGGGAAATTTTACCAAGTGTTCTCATTGGCACAATTAGTGCAGAAGGAGAAAGTGCCATAAGAAGTAGGATAGAAAGATCTCTTCTCTCTGCCCCTGAAATTAGGCATGGTGACTAGCTTCTGCTGAGAGCTAATACAAATCCAACATCAATACAAGTCATGAGTTCCCCCCTGTACCAGGGACTTGGTATCCAATTCTTTCTGAGACCATTCCAATAGGAGATGGGGTTTTGTTTTGTTTTTGACCCTTCAGAGTCTTGATATAGATCTCATCCTCCTGGGATCTGCTATTTGCATTAGGTGGGAACATTCCTTCAATTACTATTGAGGCTTGTTTCTCAATGTGGGTAGAAGCTCTGGGGACCAGATCCAAACTGGCATTACAGTACAGGAAAAAAGTTAAATTGCCCCTTCCACCATGCCATAATCATACACTAGATCCAGATTTACTTTCCAAACATAATAAATGAAACAATAATGTTGCATCTGTTTTAGTTTTGAAGATCATGGATCCTTGCAATAAATTAGCACTGCTGTCCTGCCAGTCATAATGAATTTTGCTAGCTAAAAGGCGTTGTTGTTGTTGTTGTTGTTGTTGTTGTTGTTGTTTTTAACTGCCTTAATGTTGATCTCAACCCATGGTGAACCTATGGATGAGACATCTCCAGGCCCCTGTCCTCTTCTGCTTCTGCCTGGCTCCTGTAAACTCATATCCATGGTCTCTCCATCCATCTAACATGTGGCCTTCCTCTCTCTCTGCTTCCCTCTACCTTTCCTAATATTATTGTCTTTTCCAATGATTCATGCCTTCTCATGATGTGTCCAAAGTATGACAGTCTTTTCATCTTGGCTTCTAGGGATATTTCTGGCTTGATCTGCTCTAGGACCCATTTGTTTGTCCGTTTGGCTGTCCATGGAATCCTCAGCACTCTTCTCCAGCACAACATCTCAGATAAGTTGATTTTCCTCCTATCATCTTTTTTGACTGTCCAGCTCTCACATCTGTACATGATAATAGGGAATACAATGGCTTGTATGATTCTGACTTCTGTGCTGAGTTGTAAGTCTTTGCATTTTAGGATCTTTTCTAGTTCTTTCATAACCACTGTCCCTATTCTTAATCTTCTTCTGATTTCCTGGTTACAGTCCCCATTCCAACCAATGTTTGATCCCAAGTATGAGAACTCTTTAATGCTGATGGTGGATAAATGGGGTATACATTTAATGTTCTGTAAGCTTTTGAATGTACAGTTCCATGAAAGAATATAAGAATTCCATGGAAAAATATATGGAAACTGAATGTCCCCAGGTTCCTCCCCTCCCTTTTCTACACTGTTTAGCCTACAGCTTCTTATATTTTCTCTGTGGATTTGTTATCTTTTATTTGGTTGTGCTTGCTTTAACACCATTCAGCATCCCTGAGCATTTCAAGCATCTCTTGCCCAGCCTGAACAATGAAAGAGCCCCCAAGGAAACCTGTAATTCAACAAAGATAACCCCAATGTGTCAGAAGCACTATAGCAGAATGGTAACACACAGTTCCTTTCCTCCAGATTGGTAAGAGTATCTAATTAATTTGGCAGAGTTTTCCCAACCTCAATTATGGCATCTGTTGTGCCACAGAATGATCCAGGGCAACCATCTGTCTTTCTACAAGTAAAATGAATGGATGAAGAAAGATATAATTTTTTCAGCAACAGAGGGTAGGAATGAGCATGATACCCAGGCTGAAGCTACACACTTTAAGTTGTCAAGGTTAATTACCAGAGAAATACACAGCACTGCACATTGGGCTTCAGCAGGCTAGGCCTTCCGTGCTAAAGCACAGTTGGAGGATGATTAGCAACAAACAAGTTATACAGGGTCATACAGGTTTCATTATATTGGATGTATAAATCTTTTTTTTTCTCTTCCACCTAATCAGTGTTCATCTCAGCTGCCCACCTGAGGCACATCCTTCTGCCAAGACTATTGTGTGAAGGAAGCAAAACAAAACTATATGAATGTTGCTGCATGTGGATGGCATTATACAGCAGCTTTTCCATTTTAAAGACTTGTACCTTAAGGCTCCCTTCCTACAGCACACATGTTGCTTGCATAAGAAGAGATCTACAGCAATAGGCATGGGAGATGTTTGGGGAACAAAGAAGCTCTCTGTTTGGATGTATATGACCTGGCAACTAATCACGGATTACACACAGCAAGAGAAAATTAACTGCTGCTGCTGCTGTTGCATCTGTGTTTCTTTAGCAAAAAAAATTCAGAGGTCCCTATGATGTCTGTTACAGGGCAGTTAACTGCATAAAAATTGTTGGATGTGTCCCTGCTGATTACTCTGATCCCTGACAACATGGGTGTTGGTGCACTGTTTGCAAGGTGGTTTTGGGGGGATAGACCTTTCCTGATGCAGGATCTAGGCAATTTCTTCCAAGGATATTAAAAGAACTCCCATCTTCAAAAAGAGGAAAACAGGGAACCCAAATAATTACTGCCCAGTCATTCTGACATCAATAACAGGAAAGATCCTAGATCATTACAGACAGTTTGTAAGCACTTTAAAAGGAATGCCATGATTACTAAAAGTCAACATGGGTTTCTCAAAAACAAATCATGCCATACTAATCTTATCTCTGCTTTCTGGGCACCACAATTCAAAAAGAATGTTGACAAGTTGGAGCGTGTCTGGAAGAGGGCCATCAAAATAGTGAAGGGTCTGGAAACCATGCCTTATGAGGAAAGACTTAGGGAGCTGGGTATGTTTAGCCTGGAGAAGAGACAGTAAAGAGGTGATACAATAGCCCTATTTAAGTATTTGAAAGGTGTCACATTGAAGATGGAGCAAGCTTATTTTCTTCTGCTCCAGAGACTAGAACACAGAATGATGGATGCAAGCTATCAACATTAGAAGGAACTTCCTGACTGTAAGAGCTGTTTGACAGTGGAACACATTCCCTTGGAGTGTGGTGGCCTTCTTCTTTGGAGGTCTTTAAATAGAGACTAGATGGCCATCTCTTTGGTGCTTTGATTTCCTGCATGACAGGGGGTTGGACTGGATTGCCCTTGTGGTATCTTCCAACTCTATGATTCTATGATAGAGTTAAAAGCTTGTTAGTTGAAGGGAATACTGTGGATTTAGTGTGTCTTGATTTCAGTAAGGCCTTGGACAAGGTCCACCATGATATTCTTTTAATTAAGCTAGTAAAATATGGGCTAGACAATGCTACTGTAATTGGTTGACTGACTGAACCAAAGGGTGTTCACCAATGGTTCCTCTTCATCCTGTAGAGAAGTGACTAGTGGGGTACCACAGGTTTTTGTCCTGAGCACAGTGCTACTCAACATCTCTGTCAATGACTTGATGATGGAATAGAAGGCATGCTTATCAATTTTTTGCAGATGACACCATTTATATATATATATATATATAAAGAAATTTGAATCCTGAACCTCTAGTGGTGGCATAAAAATTTAAAACCTGTAAGAAGTCTCTATGTGTATTATTGGTATGGTGGAGGGTGCACCGTATAGGCTGATAGGGATCTGAAACCTAAGAGAATTTGACAACAACAACAAAAACAACTTAGTAAACCACGCTATACAGCTTATTAAGTTTTGCTTTAATATTTTCCCACGCTGTTTCATGAAATCAATATCTCCCTCAGCTAAAATCAAACACCACAAGTTATGTTTCTGACATTTAATAATAAAGATTTTCTGCTGATATATTGAAAAGGCAACATCCCTTCCTGCAAATTATTATCAATCTTTCCCATAAAACAGACTATATTTGTAAGCTTTCTTACTTGGAAGTACTTGGACTTAGCGGGATTTATTTTTGAGTTAACATGGATAGACTCAAAGTGCATGACAAATACTTCCATTTTTGACCCCACGCAGATATTGTATGTAGAATATAAGGAATCTAATAGTGTCTTCTAGAATGGAAAGCATAACCTGCACAACAGAGGTTTCCTAATTTTATTTGGCAAAGCCCCCTTTGGACAGTCTTTCACTCCATGGGCCCTTTTTCATCCAGTTGATCGAATATTGCTATCATACCCTCCCGTGCATTACACTCACATTATATTTGTTTTTTCTACATTGGTGCTCCATGTATTCTATTAGTTACAGCTTGAGAATGGCAACACAGACAAGGTTTTCCTCCAACTATGTGTCAGATTTCTTGTTTCACCAAGAAATGAAATTCTAGCTATTGTGAAGCCCTTTTGCTTATGAAATTGTCCATTTCATATACAAAATACATAGCAAAGAGCAATAGTCAGTCATCAGTCATCTAGTCTCCAGGGGTAGTCCTGCTACATGCCCCATAACTAATCAGTTGAGTGCCATTGTTCTTCCTCCTATTTGCTACTGAATTCCATGTGTCTTTGTTTCTAGTATTTAAAATTATATCATTCAAATTGTGACCCTATGAATACTTTCTTGACAGAAAGTTCCAATAAACAGTCAGTCTTACTTCTGGATGAACATATCCAGGATTGCAGGTGGCAAAATTGGTGAAAGAGATTAGTCATGTTCTAGACCAAGACAATAAGCAATCTATTGTGAAAGAGGATTGTAGACCTTTGAAGGCTGAACACTCTTTAAAGACACCAAGAAATTAAATTTAGAATGTTAATGAATATAGACAGGAACTGGGCTAGCAAATGGAACCAGGGGATTGGAGCTATTTACAAGACAGGAATTTGGTTTTGTTACAGAATTCAAGAAATGGATATATCTTTTTGTAGCAGTTTGAGCATTAGAATATGACCTAGGAGTCCAGGGTTTGAATCCCTGCTTGGCCATTGAAACTTTGGCAAGTACTGGTAATACTCTCTCACCCTCAGAGGATGGCAATGGCAAACTACCTCTGAAGAAATGTGCCACGAAAACCCCATGACAGACACGTCTTAGGATCACCATAAAGTGGAAATGATTTGAGGCCACACAACTCTGTGAAGAAACAATGCCTTCAAACAGGACTGTCCTCTGTACAGTAGGACAATTGGTCATATTAGACAGCATTTGGAATGCAACAATAGCAGAGAGTGATAGGACCACAGTGATGGTAATGTCTTGTTCCAGATTGGGTATACTTGCAGGGCTCTCAAAGGGTCCTTTCAGTGCCAAACATTGAAACACATTATTGCTATAATATAAGTTTTATTGATGGTAAATGATGCAGCATAAGGTACATAGTAGTAGTAATAGTAGTAGTAGTAGTAGTAGTTTATTTCTATTTTCCTCCTCTCCATCTGATCGAGGCAGGATTACAACATCAATAATACATAATTACACAGTCATCATAAAATCATCACAATTACTAAAAACACAACAAATTTAACAATAGCAACAAAAATACATCATTCAGATAGTTAGTTGGTGCATTCAATCAATTCATTATCAATCCATGATCTATTACAAGAGATTAGGAGGATAGGTCTGCCGGAAAAGATCCGTCTTAAGTGCTTTCTTAAAAGCATCTAAGGTGGTAATAAGACGGATCTCTTCCGGCAAGTCCTTCTACAGTTTCGGGGCTACGACAGAAAAAGCCCTGAGGGAAGTAGTTACCAATTTAATACTTTTTACCTCTAACAAGTTCTTCTCTGTCGAGATGAGTGTGTGGGGCAGATTATATAGGGAGAGGCGTTCCTTCAAGTAACAAGTAAGGAAGCATCCAGCCCTTTCACTGATGGGATCCAGTATCCCCTCACAGACAATTGTACAATTGTGCCCTCAAAGAAATTATTTCTAAATTTATCCCACAACCAACATTCAAATCAAATCCCTATTGCTGGATATGATGTTAACACTTTCACATCACTGGTCATAATGCTAACAAGGACTCTGAAACCCATCTGCCTGGCAGCAGAGGGAGTGATATTCACCTTGTTCTCCAGTTGTATATGCACTCTCCTGTGTCTCCCCTGCCTCCAGCCACAACTATAACATCATGCTTTAAATTTTGCTTAGCTGTCATTGATTTTTTTTCCTTCTTATAAAAGCCAGATAAGATATATATTCTTGTGAGCTAGAAAGACTGGAAAAGCATGATTAAAAATGACTTAATTCGGCATCATAAATAATACTCATAGTGTTGCTTTCAACACTATGTCCCCATTTTTTTTACCACAGTATGCTATTAGGTGCAAATAAATAGTAATTAATAATTAGGCATATAATTAGGTATATTCCACAATAACTGAGGTGTAACTTAACAAGGGATGACTTCATTTTCTTTGTGGCATAATTGCAGCTGTAAAAACTATTTTCACAGTAGGGTGTGACCCCATTAAGTGATAGAAGAGAAATGCTGTGTTATTCCAGTCCTGATTTAAATGGCTGTCTTGTGGTGATGTTGAGATTAATAGGAGGGGAGTTTTATGCTATAAGTCAGGAATTTGTAACATTTCAGGGGATGGAGAGAGAGTAATTCTTGCCAGTTCCAAGTTCACCTAACCCCAACTTGACATGCTGCATTTGGAAAAAAACAGATTTTCACTATTACCTTAAAAGTACTGGTGGAAGAGCTTTGTTGCTGCTGAAAATGGGGTTTTTAGAGTTGTAAATGAGACACAAATGACACTTAAAAAGAGAGAAAAAGAAGGAAGGAAGGAAGGAAGGATCATAATCTCTTTGACAAAGATTTTCCACACAAGCTGTGTAACTAAGGTTTCTGATTCCACAGAGGACAATAACTGTGTGCAGTTGAATCCATTCATAAAGCCTCTTCAGATCTTCCAGTTCAATACGGGGTGTGTGTGTGTGTGTGTGTGTGTGTGTGTGTAGGGCCAACAGTACGCCCCATGTGTGTCAATAAAGCTATTGTCAAAATACGTGACTGGATAAATCTAGAAATTGTTCTACAATCTGTTGCCAGGTCAGTTGCATCACATCACAGTTGCCATTTTCAATTTCAGTAGTGTAGCTGAGATTCACAGGGTGGACTGACACTTGCTCTACTAAAGTAATCTACAAATGTCTTGGTTATCTCTGCCTATTGATTATGTACAAAACTAGTGCATTTTGAATGATATAATGGTCATATTGGGAATTTATATGTTCCCATGTGTTCCAATTTCCCATATGGGAAATATATACCCATGCATTGGTATTCCCAGACCAGACAGCCATGCCAAATATGCAATGGAAGCTGTGAAACATTGAACAGAGTCAAGGGGCATGAAGTCAAAGGCAGTAGTCTAGCCATTTCTAGCCACTGTCTGTTTTACTTCAGTACAACATGAAGGGGTTTCTGCAGTGTGTAGAGGCTGGACTTTAGAGTCATTTGTACAGCTGCTGCCTCTCTACAGTTTAACTCCTGTGGAGCAAATTGCTCCTGATTTTTTGACTCCCATCTTCTAGAAAAATTCTTCATAAACAATACAGTAATATAAGTAGTAGTTGTACAGTCCTATCTGGCTTTCAGAATACCCATGGATCGGAATTTAGTATTCCTATAGCCATTTAAAAAAAAATGCAATGAAGGCTACACATAGCCAAGACATCAGTAATGGAAAGATGCATTTCCAATACTAGCAGTAGTTTTCATTTTTTGGTCCCGTTGCAGCCCAGCTGAAAAGTAACTCCTAAAAGAATGTTGAAAGTTGTAACAGAAGACATTGAGATATTCCACAGGGAACAGGCACAGAAAGGTCCTCTGGTCCACTTAAGATAAATTGATCTGACAGTGTCAGAAGTGACTGACAGTCACTCACTGCTATGAAGGGAGTCTGACACTCATTGGAATGAAGGCACAAAAGGCCCCCTATTAGGAACAAGAGAGTTAGAGACTTGAAACTGAACACTAGCTGATAGCACAGGACAGCTATCACCAATACTGAGGTCAAGTCATCTTGAATATAGACTGTTGTGAAATTTGGCTAAAAGAAGTGCTGAAAACTTTTTTCTAGACAATGAGTGACAGTCTGGCAGCCAATGGGTTGAAGTGCTGATAGAAGCTAGGACTTAGGACATGAAATGTTATTCTTCTTGCAAAGCTTGGTCGCTTAACTCTTACCAGGAAGCACTGGGCCATATTGTGCCTACTTATATCATGCCTGTTTGCTGAAGGAAAGTAAGCACAGGTAGCATTTAGCTTTTGAGGAGAAAGATACAGGTTCATGCTGACCCATGAACCTATATAAAGAGTGACTTTATATTTTCCGCTCCAATCTAATTAGGTTATCACACTCTCTATATAATACCATTTTCTACTTTAACTACCATGACAACATTCTGTGGAATTTTATGTTTTGTACTTTAGTAAGACCCAAGAGCTCTCCGGCTGAAAAGTCTGAAGGCCCCTCCCTAAACTACAAATCCCATGATTCCACAGGATGTTGCGATAGTATTTAAAGTGGAATATAGTGCTATAAGAGTATAATGTAATATATAACTGAAAAAGGTTTGGGGAAGCAGAACCTGGGTCCAAATTGTGCTCTGATCCTCTGGGATACCTTGGTGGGTACAATATCTGCTTTATGACACTATAATTTTGTGATTTATCAGCTTTTATACAATTTCCTCCTATTCTAAAGTTTGAGATGCCTCTCATACGTTTTATTTACTGGCAGTAAGTGCTTAAAGCTAAAATATATTAGTATGTTTGGCCCCATCATTTTACCTTTGCCCTGCTCACCATAGAAACATGTGTTTCCTCCCCCTCTGAGAATTTCTCAGACTGTAGCCTTCTGGGTATATATCTGCCTTATTTTCATATGAAAAGGAAGTCTCCTATCAGCATAGGCAACTGCCTTATGCTTAGTTAAACGAATGGTCCATCCAGTTCACCATTGTCTACAACACTGCAGCAGTTCTCCAGAGGTTCAGAGAAGCATCTCCTGCATACAAATCTAGAGATACTAAGGATGGAATCTAAGCTCTTCCAGGTGTGATACTTTGTTCTACTACTGGACTATGTGCCCCATCAGGTTATTATCACAGAGTGATAAGTTTTGAATCTAAAATTAACCTTCTGGAGTTACAAACTGGGTGGTTAGTCAGTGGCAGTAAAAACAACAAAGAGCCCTAGTGCACTTTACAGACTAACACACTGACTATAGGTTATTCTCTTCGGCAATTAAAATAAACAAGAAAGTAGGGTTTTCTGCAGGGTTCACCTAGCTTCCAAGATTTCACCCCAAACTGTTATGTAAATATGACTATTTACATTCACTACTTCCTTTGTGAAATGACTGACCTCATCCCAGAGGTTGACCCTTTTCCTTCAGCCTTCTCCTGACATGGCCATGTAGTAGCCAGGTATGTATTGGTGCAGTTTTCCAGTAGTCTTGGAGGATGACCAAGAGGATTATCATCATGTTTCCAGCTGTCAGAACATAGCAGGATGATCCTCAACTGCCTCTTGCCTTCTCTTGATCACTTCACGGTTATGTCAGGTGTGAGTCTTGGAGTGGGCAAGGGAAGTACAGATGTTGAACAGTTCTGCTTAGCAGAACTTTATGCTACATCTCACATTTCCTTGACACACAATATTGGTCAAAATGAAAAAATTACTAGATTCTAGAGAGAGCTGGCATGGTATAGTGGCTTGAGTGTTGGATACTGGGAGAACAGGGTTCGACTCCCCACCCAGCCATAGAACCCCGCTGGATGATCTTGGCAAAGTCACCCTGTCTCAACCTCAAATGACAAACCCCCTCTGAACAAATTCTGTTAAGAAAACCCTGTGATACATTCTCCTTAGGGTCTCAATAAGTCAAAATAACTAGAAGGCACTCGTAGCAACAGCTAGTATTAGTACTCAAAGGGACCCTGCAGCACCTTTGAGACTGTCTCAGAGTTGTATTATGATATTTTGTAGACTTCATTGATGCACCTGAGGAAGTAGACCAAGTTTATGAAAGCTCATGCTATAATGTGTTTTGCATGATTAGTTTCAAAGGTGCTGCAAGATACTGACATTCCAGATTAGCACAGCTGTGTCTCTGAATAGTACTAGTTCTATTTAGTACATTTAGTACTAGATAGAAGAAGTGTACTATATTTGTAGATGGCAAAAAGTCCAAAACAAAACAAAGCAAACAAAAAAACAGAATGAATGGCTTAGATTTTTAAAGTGGTCCATGACAAAGGAGTGTGGAATCTGAGGATGACAAAGGTCTTTTCTTTCCCTGTCCTCTGTATATGCAGCTGCATCACACACTGGTTAACAAGAATCATGATGGTTATGTAACAGTATTTTAAAATCTTGAAGTGAGGATGAAGCTTCATGCCTAAGGGCATATAAGCTAAATACTAACCAAAGGAAAAACACACACATACACACAAACACACATCTCTTGAGGCAAGGTCATTCTATAAATGCTTCCTGCAATGTCAGTAAAGGGTTTTGGATGTCTTTGATTTTTTTTTTAAAAAAAACTATTTGTGAAAGTGGGGGGGGGGGGGGGAGATGCTGAACATCTTATTAGGAGGAGATTAGATCTTTTTCTGTTCTTAGAATGTCAGTGTAACAGTTACACACTGCTACATCAAATGCTACTTCAAAAAGAAAAAGGAATAGAAAAAGAATCCCCAGGTTTCATCATAATTCAACTGCATTTAAAGAGCATTTAACAGTAGAAGAATACAAAGAGACTGGGATGACCTCATTTTCAGTAAATATACATAGGATCAAACTACAGGTCACATATACAAATGATATAGCTATGAGAGTCTCAGCGATGGTACTTGCAGGAAAGAAGGGCAGGGCACTTTTTCCAGGAAATCATTAATGAACGGGTTTCATTTGAAAGTCCTGGCTTACCTCTTATAATGCTCTTGGAATTTCAGACAAACAATGAACACTTTTTGGTGGAAGATTAACCCAAGGTATTTAGTAAGTGGTGTACAGTTTAGCCATTTCAAAGTAATCTCCTGAAATGTATGAACTCTGTAACAAGCTAATTAAATTCTCTAAAGTCCTTAGACCTACCACTTCTGAGAAGGTTTTGGGAGCTTTACTGGAAGAACTTTTGTTTTGAGAGAATTTACTTATAAAAAATGGAAGGGGGGAGGAAGAGAAGAAAGAGGAGGAAGATGGGGAAGGTTGCTTTGTCAGTCTGAAAGAAGAAAATTCTCTCCCTAGTGAGCCAACATTAACCCTAACCTGAGCTGCCATCATGGGCTTCCATTCACTAAAGATGACCAAGTTTCTCAGCCATATGTTGGAACTCTCTTTTTTGAGTGCAATGGAGCTTGTTAAACTAAATTAGTTGAAAGCCTCCACATGATTTAACTTGGACCTGTGGAGCTGGCTCTGACAAGAATAAAGAAAATGTCCTCAGATTATTAATATGGGATCAAAAATGACTGAAAGGTCAATCTGTACAGTTGATTTGGATTTCTGTTTTAATAGCAGAGAATCACTACAAGTTGATTTTCCCCTTCTGTTTTTGATGGTGGTGTTTTCCTCTGAGTGCATTCCTTTTCTTTACTTCCTCTTTCTATAACATGAGACTAATCATTTCTACATCCTGGAAAATACTAGTTTTCAAATGTTTTATAGGATGTAGGATAAATATCACTATCATTGTTCTATCCTGTTAACTCTGAATTGGATGTTACAAAGTTGGTATGCATCAGGAAGAAGGGGCAAGTGTTAAACTGAAAATAATTGAGATGCGGCTATGAATATGGCAGAATGTCAACACAGTGTTCTTTGGGGAATACTGGAATTGCTTTTTTACAAAGGAAGAAAGAAGAACATTTACTCCTTAAGATACAAGGAGAATTTTAACCCATGTCCTAAAATGATAAGAGAAAATCCAGTTGATTGAGACATTCCTATATCAGATATTAAACTGTGCCTTGTTTTGTGCCGGAAGCTGTCATTTTCCAGCTTCCAGGTGTTTCAGGTTGTGTGTTATTTGGGTCTTCAGCATCTACCACTGTTCTGTTGCATTTCTTTTTTTTTGGGGGGGGGGGGTATTTGTTACATCTCATGGCAACTGTTCATCATGACTATCTTGAATAGATCTGCAGAGACTCAAAAAGTTTTGGTTTTAAAATCTGAAGTTAAATAGTTCCTATACACATGTGTGCACATTCACACTTAACAACCATAAACCCAAGTAATTAAGTTTCAACAGCACTTGGCAATGGTACATGGTCACAACTATTTCTTAATAAATATACCATGATTTTTTACTTTTTAATATATCCAGCATATTATGTCATAATCATGGTAGGACACCTAGTGCAGAACTTTAAAAAGTTACTTCAAAAAGATGCTGAGTCCATCCTGACTGCAGGACACAGGAAGCTGTAGTTTTTATAAACTACCTTTTACAAGTTCTGTAGTTAGAATTCGAAAGTGTGAGACTCAAGTGGTATGTCAAGTTGGTACTGCAGGGTTGTTAACTCTTAGAAGGAAAAACAAATAGGTATGTGATTTGGCTTCAGGAACATAGCCAAGAAGTAAGAGAGCAGAAACAGAAATGTGAAGACTTGGGCGGAAATATAAGGAAATGTCAGCTCCTTCCCTGTATTGGGCGCAGGGGACTGAAAGCCTCTTATGAATGATAAATGAGGTGTGTTGAAAGCACTTTCCTCAGCTACATGTATTCCTCCATCCTGCCGCTTAGGGAGGATGCTGCTGGGGCATGACATTATTCCCATGGATGGCTTATTCATACCACACATGGGTGAAATAGTTAGAAGATGTTGGCATGCATCAGCTAATGTAGATTTGATTTGCAGTCCTGAAAGCCTAATAATGAACCCCAAAACCTGAGTATCATGGCTAAAGCCTGAGAGTTGGTGTCCAATGTGCCACTTGAAAAAAAATGAATGGCAGGAAAAACAACATTGTGAAGTTGACAGCTTTCACATCCGGAATCCAAAGGTTTGTTTGTTTGTTTGTTTGTTTTGTGGGGCTTTCAGGCTATGTGACTGTGTTCTGGAAGAGTTTATTCCCGATGTTTCACCAGCATCTGTGGCTGGCATCTTCAGAGAATAGCCCAAAAGCCCCACCAAAAATTATGGAAATAACATTGATGACAATGCTGATATATGTCAAATAATTCCAGTCCTTTTTTAAAATTGACTTTCCTGTAAAGAGATGCCATGCTCAAGTCCCTCAACTCACCTGCAAACCAAGTTTAGATCCTGCAAGTGAGTGATAATGGGATCTTTCTTCTCCTGCTGTGTCAGCATCTTCTACTGAATGGTTTTGCAGGCTCCTACATGGGTGTGGGAACAACAACCAACCAGGGATGGCCAATGGACCTTCCATTGGGTAAAATTGTAAAAACAAACAAACAAAACACCAGCACGTGCACCCCCAGCACACAAGCCCATAACTGAGCTCTGGATTCCTTCTCCTCTCCTTTTCCTTTAGTCTGGTGTTATATAAGTTGTCCTTGTACTACGGTTACTGTTTGGCATATTGCTGAATTCCTGTGTTCGTAATTACTGGATGATTTCACCATAGCTAGGGTGGCTTTGGAATTGGGTAGGTTACAGTTGTGAGATGACTGAGTGTATGTGTCCATCATCTCCAGTTTGAAAGTTGCTCTTAAAGAATCCGGGAGTGGAGGCATCCAGGATTTGTCTTTCCCCAGATGATAGCAAAAGAATGCAGTGGCTTTTGCCAATTTGGCGTCACACTCTGCTATCCCAGATTTCCTCAAGCAGGTAGGCTGCAGATAGCTCAGCACTGGTCAGTAGGCTGGTATTCTGATGCTTCTTGCTTCTTATCCTGTATCCAATAAAACTATGGCCTTAAAACACTGCACCTGTGATTCAGCATGGAAAAAAATCCCCTTTGAATTTGCTTCCATATTTATTACAGTTGATTGAAATAGCTTAAAATACTTCTCTGCGTAGCTTGAAATACTTCTCTGAAATCCTGTGAGAAAGCTAATACTTTTTCACAGAGTGGGGGTGGAAATGATAATGTTTAAGTTTCTGTTTATAAAGAATACTCCTAGCAATAAACCCTTCACTGATTTATATTACTGAAAACAGGATACTTTCCCTCCACTTACTGTTTGAGTTGCTGAAAACAAACCATAAAGGTTTGTTTCCACCAAATCCTTTTGGAACATTAGCGTCTTGTGAAACTGTTTCCCTTATCCCTCCACACTTAGGAAGGCAGGGTGTGTTTCTGTGTCAAATCAGCCAGTGATGTACACAAGCAGGGGTGCTGATCAAGTGGCCATATCAGCTGACTTATTAAACTTTAAAGCCCTAACAAAATTACTGGCTTCAAACTTGTTCTGTTTAATTATATCTCGCAGTTGTTTAAGGTATGGAGCTCTGTGGTTTCGGGATTGCACTTCATGAGGAGCTTAGCCACAGAGAAAAAGTGCCCTTTTGTGCTTTGGGCATAGAATTGTACTTTACAAAACTGTTTGCAAAGAATAAATAAATCCTGCATTGTCACAGCACTTGAATCTAAGGGGCAAAGTAAGGTGCCCTTACTGAAATCAAACACATCTAGTCCCGCTTTTGCCATGATTTGGAAAATACAGGCAAGTCTGTAAAAGAGCACCTAAGATAGGTGGAAAATTTAAAAGAGGCCACACATCCCCACATTCCCTGTCTCTCCATAATTTGAGCATTGTCTTTCCTGAGATTTTCTGTGGAAGCCACTTGTGCAAAAGGAGTGGTTGGTGTCTGTTGCATTGCCTGAGAACTTAAAATGTAACTCAAGTTGAAAAGTTTTGCCTGGTTCATTCATAAGTAAGATACGTCATGAAACATTTATGCAGGATTTGTTTAATTGTGTATCATTTCTTCTATATTCTGTCCCTTAGGCATTATAAACATCAAATGTCTTTCTGTTTCTCTACATTCTCTCTCATTGGGAAGGGTTCTCTTTCAAAGCAAATGCTTACCCCAACAACATCGCAGAGAGGGCAATGTTGTGCCATCCCCCCCACCCCAAGGTTGGCACTGTGGCTTTAGTTCAGAGCAGGCCTAGACCCATGATGGCAGCACCATTACAAGACTCAGAATGACCTCTGGCATTATTCCTCATTCCTCATCTCAAGGGAAGTCTCAAGGGACTACAAGCCCACATCTTCTAGGGTCTTTTTCATTGACTGTTCATTCCACTTTGTCTTTAGTACTATTGCTTCCCTGCTTTGTAACCTGCAGTCTGGTAGTTCTCACTGCTTTGTTACAACTGGTGGATATGGAAGAGAAGAGGGGACATCAAGCATGAGTTCAATTATAGAGAGAAGCTCTAGGGAAGGTTTTTAAAAGATCCATGGTACGATAACATAGGGGAAAATCCTTCCCAGCCCCCACCAAAGGTGAATAGTCACAGCCTTGGAGGGAAGGAAGCCCTAAAGTGGCTAGATGTGTGGGAAAAGGAGGGAACCTGCAGTCCGGCAAGATGCAAGTGACTTCACCTCCTGTGGACCATTTGGAAACTTCCCAAGAATTGGCTTCAAATTTTTACCTGACAAATTTTTACCAGACGTTCTTGGCTTGATGCCATTTTCTGATCTAGAATCTATTGGACACTGTGTCTTCTCAACCATACTTAGTGTACACATGGTCTCTTTGAGGAAGAATGTTGAAAATGAATGTATCTTTTTGGTAATTGTTGCATTTATGTGGCCATACCATTTAATCAATAACAGAGTATCTGGCCTCTATAGTCCGAAACACAGAGGCAAAAAGTTCCAGCTTTGGACTATGTTGGGGATGTGGTATTTAGACAACGAATGCCCTGAACACAACTGGAAGCTGCATCTATGGTGCACCAAGCAAGAAGAACCAGGTAAAAAAGGAACAGATATAATCCACTCCCTCTGACGGCCCAGTTCAGGACTGGGCCTTAGTCCCAGCGCAACAAGAACTGAGGAAATTCTTTGAATGAACTCAAATGAGGGAACAGGTTTGAGATGCAAATGGTTTGAGATACAAATAAAGCTTATATGAGAGGATAATTTATGATATATGCCTCCAAATTGAAAAAAAAGAGAAAATAAAAAGAGTAAGTTGGTGGATAAAATTCAAAATCTGGAAAGAAAACTCGAGAAAAAAATTGATAAATAGGCTTAGCAAAAGACTGTTATTTCAGAAACAGTTTTCATTGTTTAAAGTGCAAGAAATGAATGCCCAGCTATTATATCTTAAGGAAAACCATTTTGAATTTGCAGTGAAACCCAGAAAGTGGCTTTGTTAGAAGCTTAGATAGGAAAGGATAAAGAAATCTGTGATAAAGATTTGGAAGGAAGATCAATATGTAATGGATTATTTGTAAATATTAAAAGCCTTAGTTGCTTGTTGAAGCAATTAAAAAGATTAAATCTGGAAAAGTTCTGGGCCCAGACAGATTATGTGCAATATGTTTTTGAAACGTACTGCATATTTGCAGTATGTTATTTAAAATTTGGAGATGAGTTGTTACAACCATTACAAGTGGTGTGTGATGAGTTATTAGAAAAGAGTGGACACCAGACTCTTGAAATTATGCCTCTGTTACAGTGATTCATAGAGAGGAGACATTAACAAAGAATTACTGATGTATTTCATTATTAAAAATGACTACAAGATATTTATTACTATTTTGGCAAGCAGACTGAGAAAACATTTATCAAAATATCCAGGAAGACCAGAGTGGCTTTTTCCCAAAAATACAATTAAGGACTAATATAAGAAGTGTTCTTAAAATTATCAAATATTTGGGACATCATAATGACAAACAGGCTGTTTTGATTTTTTAAAGATATATTTCTTAGACTACTTATTCCAAATATTGGAAAGAATCAACTTTAGTGAAAGTATTATTTGAGCGATAAAGACAATCTACTCACTTCAAATTATAATGCAACAACATCAGTCAAAATACAAAAGGGAACTAGAAAAAGTTGTCTACTCTCATTTTTTGCTGTTTATTTTGGTAACCTTACTTAGAGATATCAGATAAGATGACTTTGGCCTGGTACAGACGGCCCCAAAGGGTGGTCCGAGGGGCATGAGTAGGGTTAGGGAGGGCGAAGCATCAGCACGTCCCTAACCCTACCGCGTATGGACAGCACCATCTTTTTTGCGTACCATGATAAACAGCTTCATTTATATAAACAAACAGCTTCATTTATATACCTCTACATACTGCCTAAAGAGTGTCTAAGCGGTTTACAACTGTAAGCTAATTTACCCCCAACAATCTGGGTACTCATTTAGCAACCTCGGAAGAATGCAAGCCTGAGTCGTGGCATGTGCCTGACGTCATGGCACCGTTGGAGGACGCCGAGGGCACCCTTTCAGCAGCGCCAAAAGGAGCTCCAAAATGGAGCTCCTTTTTTGTTGCTGGTCCTTGGCGCAGCCTTTACACAGCCGCACCATGGACCCCGAGGGGAAAGGGGCCGTGGCGACGGGTCCTTTCTCCCCTTGGAACTGCCGTGGATGGCGGGGTGCAGCAGTCACAGCCCAGGGCATGTGATAATGACAGAAACCCCACTGGATTCAATAAAGGCTTTTCTGGAAAAAAGATATTGTGTTTGGGTATGCTCTGGGTTTAAAGTAAAACAAAATTGTTGGCTATCTGTTCTCAGAAGAGGAAAATTAATTAATAGCTCTCTCAAGTTTTAAAGTGGAAAAAAGGGGTTGAATATTTGGGAGTTACAATAACTAATAATACCAGTTTACTATTTTAGAAAAACTATGACAAAGGCTGAAAAAAAAAGAGATTTAGAAAAATGGGGAAAGTTAAATATATCCTTCTGGGGAAGAATTGCAGTAATTAAAGCAAATGTTTTGCCAAGGTTTTTATTTTTCTTCAAATAATCCCCATTATAAGAAATGGAATGCCTTTTGTGCAATGGAAGAAAGTAATCATCAGCTTTGTTTGCCAAACCAAGAAATCCAGAATTATATTTAAAATAATGTACAATGCTAAAGAAAGGGGTGGTTTTGGAATTCCTAATATAAAATTGTACTATGTAATTGTAAATTGTATCACTGAAAAATTGATACTGCTTAGAAGTGAAAAAATCTTGGAATTTGAAGGTCTCAATTTAAGATTTGTGTGACTTTGGCTATATTCACACTGCAGAAATAATCCAGTTTGACATCACTTTATGCCATGCCATGGCTAAATGCTATGGAATTCTGGGAATGGTAGTTTGTTATGGCATAGGAACTTACAAAGAAAGTTTCCTATCACTATCCATTTGTTCTTTTTCACTGCATGCACTCTGACTGCTGTTCACTACTAGAGTCATAAATACATGTCAAAAACAAGTCTCAGATAGAATACAAATTATATCAGCAGATTGTAATATGTTCTGGAAAGTATGAAAAACAATAACACAGAAAGAAACATACCCAAGGGAGAGACAGGATCTGCAGATGTGCTAAACCACACATATTCACTGCATTTTAAGATACCTTTGTTCTTTTATTTCCCATTTTAAACAATGAAAAGAAGCAGCTCAAAATTCCTCTCTTGACCAGGCAAACTAGCTCTAGATTAGAAAGATCACAGCATAACTATGTGTTTGTGTTCTCACGTTAGATGTTAAATACAGTCATACAGTGTTTTGATAAATCTTTTCTGAATATAAGAAGATTAAGGGCAACCTAATCAGGGCTTATAGTTAATATACTTGATCTAAGCCACACATGGCAAGGAATTTGACCCAGTATTACAACAGCTCCCTTGGAAATGAAATTTCAAATGCAAAACTATCTACAGATGTTGCATACAGATATACCATCTATATTCAAGTTGCTTGCAAAATGACTGAATAATAAATAAAGAAACCAAAATTGTGTCTAAATGAGCCCTGGTGGCGCAGTGGTTAAATGCCTGTTCTGCAGCCACTCACTCAAAACCATAAGAAGTATAGTATTCGCTTTCTGCCCCTGCAGGCCTACATTAGGAGGAGGCTGGGGAAGAAGGACAGAGGAAGTCTGGGAGTTTGGAGGATAGAGGACATGTGTATGTGTGTGCCTCCGTACTCCCAGCCTGCCTCTCTCCTTCTGCCCAGGCCTCCTCCTAATGTAGGCCTGCCGGGGCAGAGAGCGAAAGCAGTTCAGATGGAGGAGGATGGGGAGTACCGCAGCAGCACACAGGTTGGCACAAGGAGGGAGGGAAGGGGGGGAGGAGGAGGAGGGTACCTCTGGATCTTCTGCCAGCCATGGATCCCTGGTTCTATGGGTGGCAGTGGGGAGGGAGACCCACGGGGTCCCTCTGAGGCTTCTGCCACCCATGGATCCCTGGATCTATGGGTGGCAGAGAAGGGGATCCTACAGGGGTCTCTCTGGGGCTTCTGTCACCCATGGATCCCTGGATCTATGGGTGGCACAGGAGGGGGAGACCCTCCATCCTCCCTGCCTGCCTCTGCTTCTTCCCCCAAGGAAGGGGGAGAAGGAGAAGGAAAGGGATGGCTGCTTGTCTTCCCCAATGGGAATGACAAGCGTGCCAAGGAAAAACCCCGATTCCAAACAGCCCCCCCCTTCCATAGTGGGGACGAGGGGCTTTTTGGAATTGAGGTTTACCCCGGGGCAGACCCGGGTTCAAATGCGGGTCATTCCTCCAATAGGAATGGACCCTGAGTATCCCTTGTCTATAATGCTTGGGACCAGACAGTTTTTGTAGTTTGGATTCCCCCCCCCCCCGATTTTGGAATTCCTGTATTTGCATATACTTACATAAAGAGATATCTTGGAAATGGGGCCCAAGCCTAAATACATTTCATATACACTTTATCACATAGCCTGGAGGCAATTTTATACAATATTTTAAAATATTTAGAACATGAAATAAAGTTTGTAAACATTGTGAACATATCAGAAAGCAAAAGTGTCACAATATCAGCCACCCATGAAAAAAGTATTTAGGAGTTCAAAATTCTGGATAAGAGAGACTCAATCAGTAGTGTACAGATGGAGACAATGGCAGACAGAACCATTTGTCTGCCATCTGGAGACCATTTATCTCCAAGCAAAACCATTATCCTACCTTATTCATAAATGTTTATAGGGGGGTCCAGACATTTTTGGCTTATATTTGTAGCCATTTGTGTTTCCAGGAACTTCTTCAGACTTTTTTTTCTCAGTGCAGGGGACGTTTGAAAGGCTACTCCACAACAGCCTGCAAATTCCTGCTCTTTGTCCCAAAGGGTGGAATGACTGTACAGGGTTTTCTGACTGCAAAAAGGTGGTAGGTGGGTACACAGAGAGGAAGCATGAATGTATTTTCTTTCTCTGTTTCTAAATCTCTTTCACACATACACTACCACATACCACCGTTGACAAATCAATTTCTCCTTTAGTAGAAAGTTTGGTACCAAGGGAAAAAAATAACATGAAAAGAATAGGAACAGGTCCCGACACCACAAAAAAGAAGAATGGTTCAACATGTTTCAGCAAACTTTGCATTCAGTGCTAACAATATGGATGTGTGAAATGAAACAACCAGGGCAGCTAAGCTTTCTAAAGCTAAATAAAAACATTTAAAGTGTTCTAGATATCACCTGAAAGCTTCTTTCAAAATACATCCAAGGATGACCTTTTCCTTCATCAGTTTTTACTTTTCATATGAGCTTCAATTTGCAATGCTAAGGAACATATCCTATTAATTACTGATTTCAATATCTCACAATTTGTTTAAACACTCCCCGTTCAGAGAAGTGCAAAGATTAATCTTTGTGAATCTTTTACTTTCCACTTAAATCTTTGGTTTGCATGCTATTTTAACAAGAATCCAAGAGATGTTTCTTCAGATACTGGTTTTAACACACTGCACAATGTTGTTTGTTTTAAATACAAGACAACAAAACAAATCCACACCCCTAGTGGAACAATGAGTCATATTTTTCAATATGCCCTATATTTATATGCAGACTGGGGAGGCTATTTGATTGAAATAAGCCCATGAATTATGTGAAGCTAGCAGTCAGTCGAAGAGGAGGTATTAGACCCATGCCACTATGATCTCACCTGAGCATTTGGCAGAAAACTGATCATTCTAAAATTCATCAAGGGAGATTACTTTTTTTTTTCATTCCACAGTATTTCTTATTGTATTGCACTGCTCAAAGGCAGAATAATTTATGACTAAATGTTCAGTGGCTGAAGGATTATCGAGAAGTTCAGTTTAATAAGCAAGGAGAAGCCCCCTTAATTCCTCCTGAAAAAAAAAAGACTTTAATAACTTGCTTCTGATATTTTGAAGACAGGAAGAGGTGAACACTATAATGGAGACTGAGTGTAACAACTGACTGCCATTTTCATGCTTGTTATTTGCTGAAAGACAGGATCACATCATTCAGGCTGATGAATGAGGGTTTCATCCATCACTAGGAATAATGCATTGTGGTACAAATAACCTTTCTTATAACAGGAAGGAGAGTGCTTGTTTCCAAAGCTGTGCCTTTCATTTGCTTGCTGGGAATGAAATTTTGTGTTTTGCTTAATAGTGTTTTTGAAATATCCCCGAGGAGTTAAATACTTACATTTGAATGCAGTATATGCAAAGATGAGCCCTGAAGCTTTATTTATATTGTGATAGCATTACCTTCATTCAAGACGATGCATAGAATCTTTGGGGTATTTCTACTTTCAAGATTTCAACAGGGAGAAATGTAAGGTACTACACTTAGGTGGGATAAATGAAATGCAGAGATACAAAATGAGTGATGCCTGGCTTGACAACAGTACATGCAAAAGAGATCTAAGAGTCTTAATAGCCCTCAAGATGAACATGAGTCAACAGTGTGATGTGGCAGCTAAAAAAGCCAATATAATTCTAGGATCCATCAGTAGGCGTATGTCTAGACTGAGGGAAGTAATAGCAACACTCTATTCTGTTTTGGTGATACCTCACCTGGAATATTGTATCCATTCCTGGGCACCACAGTTCAAGAGAGATATTGACAAGCTGGAATCAGAGAATCGTGGCGTTGAAAGAGACTACAAGGGCCATCACGTTCAATTTGCTTACATAGGACAGAGACCAAAATGGTAAAAGGCCTGGAAGCCATGCCCTATAAGAAGTGACTTAGGGAACTGGGTATGTCTAACCTGGAGAACAGAAGGTTAAGAGGTGGTGTGATGGCCATGTCTAAATATTTGAAAGGATGTCATACTGAAAATGAAGCAAGTTCATTTTCTGCTGTTCTAAAAACTAGGATATGGAACAATGGATTCAAACTAAAGGAAAAGAGATTCCACCTCTATGTTAGGAAGAACTTACTGATAGTAACAGTTGTTTGAGAGTGGGATATGCTGCCTCAGGATGGGGTGAAGTCTTCCTCTCTGGAGGTTTCTAAATAGAGGCTGGATGGTCATCTGTTGGACGTAATTTGAATGTGAACTTCTGCATGGTTTGACTGGATTGCCCTTGTGGTCTCTTCCAACTGATTCTATGATTCTATGTAAGCTGAACATTGAATACTAGATAGGTAATATGGAATTCATGACACCACTTATATTTTATTTCTAATGTGCAGAGAAGTACCAAATGGTGTCATGGTAGGAGGGATCTAATCTGATGTTGAATTTCTGAGAAGCTACCCACCTGAATCCTCTGAATCTTCTGCTATGCTAGATTTTCTGTATGGACATAACCCTCCAAACCTCTGGATTTCTCCACTAATTTCTATAATCTCTGTAAAATATACTTCAACTCAACCAGGACATTTCTTTTGAATGCAACCGTATCGCCTCTCTCTCTCTCTCTCTGTTTTGTCTCTATGGCTGTCTTTTGCTTTCCTACAACATATTGAAAAAAGTCAGTCAGTCAAATCTGTGACCCTGCTCACTGGCTAAGAACAATGAAAAAGAGGCATGATCTGATTTCTCATAAAGTGATTGGGCATGATGCTACTTGTACCCTTTACCTCATGGTTCTACTTTTCTTTGTATTCCTACTCCCCCTCTTAACTTTTTTCAATATGTTGTACTATCTTGTACTATCTTGTTAAAGCACTGCAACCAGTACTTCAGCATGGAACAAATTCCCCTTTAAATGTACTCCTATATTTATTGCAGTTGAGGGGTAGTTTGAAATACTTCTCTGAATCCTGTGTGAAAGGTAATTCTTTTTCACGGGGTGCGGGTGGAATTAATAATGTTTTTTGTTTGTTTGTTTGTTTGTTTATAAAGAATACTGCAAACAATAAGTCCTTTCAGTGCAATGTATACCATTGAAAACAGGATAATATCTTTCTGCTTACTGTTTGAGTTGCTGAAAACAAGCCATAAAGGTTTGTCTCTACCAAATCCTTTTGGAACATTAAGATCTTACGAAACTATTTCCCTTATCCCTCCAAGCTTAAGAAGGCAGGGTGTGTTTCTGTGCCAATTCAGCAGTGATGTACATGAACAGGGGTGTTGATCAAATAGCTGTATCAGCTAACACTTTACAGGCCTCACGAAATGACTGGTTTCAAACTTGTACTGTTTAATTATATGTTGCAGTTTTTTAAGGCATGAAGCTCTGTGGTCTCCAGCTTGCACTTCTTGGGGCAAATCAGTGCAGCTTAACCACAGAGAAAAAGTGCCGTTTTGCCTTGGGCATAGAATTGTACTTTACAAAACTGTTTGCAAAGAACAAATACATCTCCCACTCCACAGCACTTGAATCTGAGGGGCAAAGTAAAGTGATCTTAATAAAATCCAAGCACACCAACTCCTACTTCTTCCCTGTTCGGGAAAATAGAGGCAGACCTACCACCTTATAAAAGAGCATTTGAGCCTCATTTGAGATTTTTTGTGGAGGCCACTTGTGCAAAAGGAATGGTTGGTGTCTGTTCCACTGCCTAAGAACTTAAAATGTAACTCAAGCTGAAAAGTTTTGCCAGGTTCATTCATAAGTAAAATGTTTCATGAAACATTTATGCAGGGTTTGTTTAATTGTGTGTCGTTTCTTCTATATTCAGTCCTTTAGGCATTATAAACAGCAAATGTCTCTTTCTTTCTCTCTGCAGACATTTGGAAGGTTTCTCTTTGCAAAGCAAATGCCCCCTTTCCATCAAAAATGAAAGCCTTGCAACCAGCACCAGGGCACTCAAATATCTTTGGAGAATTGAACCCTGTCACACCACATTCCATAATTCTTTGGCATCATTGGAATGATTCACCCTGATAGAGACTGCAGGCAAGTGACAAAATACTGCTGTATTAGGCAAATTAAAACAAAACTCTTCCCCGTCCCTCCACACAAAACTGCTTCTGCTTGTTTTCTCTCATTTTGACCCATTTCTGGGCAAAAGCATATGGGGTATAAAATGCACCTGAAAGAGGGCTTGTTTGATGCAGGCTCTATTAACCGCTTTTAAATCTGATTGAGTTGTAGTGCTTTAGTGGAAAGTGCAGCAGCTTGAGGAAACAGGGGCTTGAGTAAACACCTGGTTTTAACACACACACACACACACACACACCAATGTACTTCTCTGAATCATATCCAGTTTTATTCTGAAATGACCCTCAACCCAGAGGACAAGATCTTTGGGAAAGGGAGGCAAAGTGAGACTTGTGTAAATGGTGGAAATATCCCTAAACTGGCTGTTTTCACTTGTATCAGCAGACATGCTTGCTACTACACTGAATACAATTCATTGATTTCAATGGAAAAAAATAGCATATCCTTTGTTTTCTCTTACCGAATCGTATAGGGCAGTCCCACCCACACTTAAGTACTGTAAGCTATTTACCCAACAATATCTAGTACTTTTGATCCAATTAACCTGAATCAGAGTTTTGAGAAAGACAGCTTCCACTAGCTGCTGGAACAGCATAGACATGACATGAATTATAACTTTTTAATTTAGTACTGAAGTGTTCACTTGTTAGTTTAGGATATTGTCAAAATTCTAGATCATCACTATCATTTTACCAATGAGGCCCATTTCCATATTTGCTGACAACATATAGTTCCAGGAAAAGAGGTGCCAAGTAGCTGCCATAAACTATGAAAGTACAGTATATTATACAGTATTGGAATCAGGTTAGTTGGTTCAAGGTGACATAAGTCTTATTGTATGTGCTTTAATAATGAAATAAGGTAGAAATCTGAAGAAAGCTGATAGATATCTGAAATGTAGTGAGGGAGGAAGATACCCGAATGCCCCCCCCCCCAGCAAATAAATGGATCCTATAGCAAAATGAGACTGCATTTTCCCTAGTAGCCAAGATGACTAAACTGAGACTGTTATACTTTGGCCATATCATGAGAAGACAAAACTCACTAGGAAACATAATGATGCTGTGCTAAGTAAGAAGGTGTTAGGAAAAAAGGAAGACCCCATTACAGATGGATAGATTCAATCAAGGAAGCCACAGCTCTGAGTCTGGGGAATGCTGTTAATCATAGGGTGACTTGAAGGTCTCACATTCTCCAGATTGCCATCAGTTGAAATTGACTTGATGGCACTTAACATCAACAAAGAAATCTGGGGCCTTCCTTTAGCTGTTCATCAGCCTGAGATTTGTGGGCATGTATGAAGCTAACTTGTTCTGAAGCAGACCATAGGTTCATTTAACTCTGAACAGCCTACTGTACAAGCAGCTGTATAGGGTTTAAAGCAGACATACAAAGAGAGAAGGATGGAGCACACTTGCCACATCTTTGCCTTGCTGACTTCAGAAAGGAAGCTAAAGCCCTGGAAGTGCAGAGCTGTGCTAATCAAAGTGGGGGTTCATGGCCTAGTGCCAGTCTATGAACCATTGGTTGCCAGTCCCTGGTGACTTTTCAAGAAAGAAAGAAACCACTGTAAGCAATGGAAACAAATATGGTTTTGATCACTGGCATATTGGAAAAAATAATTGCTGGTCCCACACATCAGATAGCTTGGGAAGCACTGGTTTGGAGCAAGCTGCATGACCTGACAAGCCTACTTGCAAAAGCATGTAAGAAAGAATAGGTCAGTGCCTCAATCAGTTTTAATTCTTTCCCTCATTGATACTGTTTTCTCCATAATGCTTGTGTTGGCAAATGGATGACTATGGTATATTCATAACTGAATCTGGCCTGAAGGCATTCAAGCAATTACCCTGTACCCACTTAGCTGGGATTAAACTCCACTGAATTCAATAAGACTTACTTACTTCTGAATCGAGATCTATAGGATTGTGTTGTTCATTGCTGACTTGCCTGGTTAGTTGTTATGTCGTAACCTTACCAGAAGAAGACTTATTCATCTGCCTTTTTTCTCAAACACTGTATTGTATTTTAGATTCTTAACTATCACAAAAGTATTTAAATTTGGAAGGAGACAGAACATTGCATACACACACCACCACCACCAGAGAAAGAGAGAGAGAGAGAGAGAGAGAGAGAGAGAGAGAGCTTAAAACATTTCTTTCACATGACTGTCTTGAATTCTAACAAGTTATTATGAATTATCATGGTACTCTCATGGCATTATTATTTTCTAGATTTTGTACAGAAAATGATATGGCTAGAGTTTGGGGTGGGTCACAACCCTTTAAGTTAATTTGCATTCCCTTACCTCTCTGTTTATTGTGATCTTGTCAGCTGCACATGTGCTTTAGAAAAACATTGAACAAAAAGATTTGTGGTACAATGATGCATATGATTTAGAGATTGGCAATAAACCCATTTCAAGATGTTTGGACTAGAGTTCCTACTAATGATTGGGGATTATGGAAGTTGCAGGCTGAAACTATCTGGAGGGCACCAGAGTGCCTACTCAGGGCAAAAATGCTAAGACACACACAGACACACACACGTGTATGCTGAAATACTCCATACTGTTTTAGCTGTTTTAACTTCTATTGTAAGTCATTTTGAGTTTCATTTGGGAGAAAGGTGGTATAAAACAAAATAAAATAGGAGTAGATGGATTCTGGGTCTGCTCCAGCAAGGTGCTCATAGGATTACCAGATGAAAAGAAAAAGTAAAAGTTTATGTTTTGGTGTCCAGCTCCAAGAACATAACTTTTCTGAGAGCTGTAGTCCAAAAAGTAACTTCTCCAAACTCTGCACTGGAAAAGTGTGAGCTGATTGCATGAGCTTAAGAAGCTAATTCAGAGCCCTGTCCCAGTTTCTGTCTCTCTTTCTAAAAATTGTACAACTGCTCTCTGCACCTGCTGAGAAAATGAGCTCAGAAAATTGCTAAAGAGTTGGGGATGGCACTGTGGAAGGTCACATTGTAAAACTACATTTCCCTGAATATCTGAAGATAGCAAATTCAAGCGTCAGGTTGAGCATGAGAGATGTCTAGCTTCTGCATTTCAATTAAAGCCATAAAAAGGCAATTTACCACTTTGCACAAAGGTCTCTAAGTTTATCCTTCACTATTTTTTCCAGACAAGGACAAATTCCAGAAATGGGGCTATGGAGGCTACCTACCTTGCTGTCCCCAATTCTGTGAGCAAATACAGATCACGCATGATCCACTGCTGGCACCTTCTTGTCAATGAAAATAACAGGATAGGGTCCAGGCCATTCCTGAGATAGCAACTGCTTTTTTCTTCTTTTTTCTGCATGCGTTATCAGCAAAGGTGTATGATCCTTTAGACATTCACAAGACAGGCTGTTTCAAAATGTTTTACTTGATATCTGGAAAAAGCAGAAGCACTTGAAAATGTAATTCTACTTGATAAAAGACAGCTCATTGATTGACTTAAACCAGGAAACATGGGACTTCCTATTGGGTATGGAGCACTAGAGAGACATGAAATCAGACGGTGACATATTTCTGTATGATAGAGGCAAGGTAATTTCATGTACGGGGTACTCACGTACTTATGCAAAATGCTTGGGAGCCAAAAGTGTTTTGGAATTTGGATTCCTCTCTCCCCCCTAGATTTTGGAATACTTGCTTATATATAATGAGATCTCTTGGAGATGGGACCTAAGTCTAAACATCAAATTCATTTATGTTTCTTATGCACTTTATACACATAGCCTGAAGGAAAATGTATACACAATATTTTAAGACTTTTGTGAATGAAAAAATGTGTACATGGAATCATCAGAAAGCAAAGGTGTCACTATCTCAACCATCCATGTGGACAATTTCGGACTATTTAGGATTTTGGAATTCTGAAGAATCAGCCTATACCTACTTGTAGGAAACTTGCTCTATTTTCTTACATGAGCCTTATTTGGATATGCTTTTGCACCTGAAGAATTAGCAGGTTTTTGTTTTGTTCTTTTTAAGCAGCAATTCTCTGTTATTATTATAAGACATTAGAGAGATCATTCACACCTCTTTTGAACAAAGAGATTTGCATCTCCTTGCTGATCCATAAGTGATTCAGAATCAGTATGGTGTTGCCATTACATTTACTGTGATAAAATCTCTCTGTGCCATTTTAACCTTGTTGCCATTCATATTTGCCACCCTATCAATTTAAAATGGAGGCACCTCCATTTCTGGGAATTATGCAGCACAATCTGAATCAATTTGGTAGCATACTCACACTACTGAAGATGGTGGGTCATTGCAGCTCTTTAAAGAAAAGAACCACTAAAGAGTATGGTGCCAAATGCACCAGTTTAAGTGTTGTTTTGGTCACACACACACACACACACACCAGCAAACTGCATCGATTGCGGCCAGTGTGAATGTGAATGTCATGGAAATAAACCGGTTCCAAACCGGTTTATTTCCGTAGTGTGAAAGCCCCCAGTGTCAGAAACTATTCATAGAATAGCCTCTTTTAAGACAGGCAACGGGCAGGAAACCAATAAAAAAATCCTTGTTCAGAACAGGACTTAGGTTGGGTAGTTATTCATCTGAGTTCCTTTTTGAAGCACAGAACTGAACAGCTTTCAGATGGAAGCCTACATTGGAAAGTGTGTTGAGCGTGACATGAACTGAGATGTGAAAGGGGTATATTGAAAAATAATTCAAAGTGGTGCTTCAGATGTTGGACTGCAACCAGTACTAGTGAGCAGCAACCAATGGTGAACTATGATTGGAACTGTAATATACAGTATCAGAAGGAGTGCAAGTTGTCATCCACTGTTGTACGCAATTTGTGCTGAGCATACATGTGCATGTGAACTGATATAGGTAGATTCAGAAGTCTGAGATGATGATTGACAAAAATACTACAGGATGGATGTATATTTTGCATGACAACCACTTATTACAGTGTGCTCTGACTTGTCGAAATCACATCTATGTTTGACAAAAAACATAATATCTGGACTGAGGCTGGAGGTGGTGATATAATCAAATGCATTTTAAACATACATCAAGCCTTAGTGCTTGTGTAGATTCTGCAGTTGCTCCCACGCTTCTCCAACAATACATCATATTTTTTTCATCTTGGTGGGTACCTTTGACATCTTTGCAAAGGAGGAAGCACTCATTCATTTATTGTCCTATGGACAATAAAACAGTCTGGTTATAGAACAGTCCATTCATTTTGGCATCCTCTTCGCTGGAAAACTAATTTCTTTAAGTACTATAGGGTATCAGCAGAGGGAGAAAGGGCTGGGCCCCAAAATTGTTTGTTCTTCTCCTCTGTATCTCTGGTTCTGTAAATGAAAGTTTGCTGATACACAATACACTGAAGTATATTGTGTATAGGTGACTCAATATAAAATGTTTGCTTCCAAATACAAAAGTTTTGGGTGAATGTTCTCAGCTTTGGGGAAGGCCATGGCAAACCCCCTCTGAACAAATTTTGCCAAGAAAACCACATGATAAGTTTGCCTTAAAGTTTTCATAAGTAGGAAATGACCTAAAGGCAGACAACACACACACACACACACACATGTATTGTATTTACCATCTTTTAGCCAAGAAGGCTTTCCAACATCTGACTGAGTCTGGACTGAGGTGTTTTTAACAGATTTGTGTTGTATATATTGATTTATTTTTAAAATAGTTTTAAAATTCAATTTTTAATACTATGTTTAACTGTATTTATTATGGTTACTTTTTTGTTTTGTTTTTACACATAGCGATTTAAGATCTTGAGATGCTGTAAGCTGCTTCAAGTCCCAGTTTTGGAAGAAAGGCAGGAAATAAGTCCAATCAAGTCAATTAATCAAAGGTACTGCATCCAGGCATACCAAGAATAGTAAAATGTAAAAAGTTACAAAGCCCATGCAGTTTCTCAGTTGGCAAAAGTTGTCCTAATCATCTTAAGCACTGGAGTGATAGGTGATAAATAAATCCTCACATATAGTGGGTATTTGTTATCTGCTGGGGTTTGCTTCTAGGACTTCCCAAGGATCCCAAAATCTGTGGATGTTCAAGTCCTGTTATATGCAATGGTGTAGTGAAATGGCATCCCTTATATAAAATGACAAAATCAAGGTTTGCTTAATGGCTTTTAAAAAAACATCCCCCCCCCCCCAAGCCATGGATGGTTGAATTCATTGATGTAGAATCCATGGATACGAAGGGCCAACTGTAAGCCTTTGAGCAAGAAGAGAGAACAACAGATAATACTGCTCAGCCCACATTCATCATGCTAAAGTTAGAGTTGAACAACATATGGAGTCAGTCATTCTGTGTCCTTGCCCTTGATAAGAGGATTTGTTGCAGTATTCAGATGCCTATAAAATAAACCTACAGCATACAGGATCAACCTTTGAAGTATCATATGTATCTGACACAATAGCAGGATGCTAGATGGAAAGATTGCCTAATAAGTAGGCTGCAGATCCAGTTTTCCATCTCTGACCAAGGTTTTGGTCACGACATGAGTTTGAGGTAGTATCAGTCACATAGTTTGTTGCATGTGAAACACTGCAAACTGGGGAGGTGACAGTCGCTCAGGATACTGGTGCTTGAACTCTATGGCAACAGTCAGGCACTGCCTCACCCAACATCACTCATAAGGGTCAGGTTAAGCTTGTTGCTTTCAGTGAGCAAGAGAAGGCATTCATTGCTCAGAAGAAAAAAGGAAGATCCTCCTGCTTTCCTTTCTTTCCTTCTTGGTTTCACAGCCCATGCTGCAGGGAGCTCTCTGTGTGTTCTGGTAAGTGTGACAAATTTGATGCCATTTGTGCTGGACAGACTTCTCTTTTGAATAATTTTTCAATTGTGCAATGCTAGAAAGATGAATCAAAACTCTTGGCACTCTGTTTGGATTCACTCTTGATATTCTGGCCATTTGTATTTCCTGAAATTCTACTCTCTGTTTTTTGCCCCCCAGCTTCAGGCTTGCAGAGCAGGTGCTCAACTTGCTTCAAGCTGTCACCATTTCAAGTCATTTATTTTAAAAGTAGGTCACTAATGTTATGGAGCCACAAGCTGATTATTTCTACCCTATTTTTCATTAGCATGCATCATAATTAATAATAGTCTTAAGTCTTTCCTGAATAGATGTTTCCCTCTCCAGGTTTTTAATAAGTTCTACCTGTTCCAGTGTGTGTGTGTGTGTGTGTGTGTGTGAATATTCATTCTTCATAGTCCCACTTATCTCTTCTTACATTACTAGTCTTGACTTGGCAGAGCCAACTGTCAAAGTAAGATTAGGAATTCTAATTATTTTACATGTTTTATTTATATCCTCCCTTTCCTCCATGGAGCTCAGGCCAGCATGCATGGTTCTTTTGTTTTTATCCACACAACCAGTCTGTACTAGGTTGCACTGAGAGACAATGACTGGCTGCCATGCCATGGGTTTCAGGGATTAGTGGGGATTTGAATCTGGGACTTCAGTCTCAGCCTAACAGCAACTTCTAGAACATGGATGGGGTAATGACACTGGGACCATTTTCCCACCCTGCACCCATCTGGTTCATTTCAGCCACTCCCAAAGTGATGAAACATTATCTCCAGCTGCCATTTTGGCTGACTGTGTGAGGTTTTTTCCCCCATTTTTTTGGGAGGTTTGGGTGGCTTTAGAGGGGCAATGGAAGCAAGCTGCACTTTCCCCACTCTTGCTCCAGATGGCTTCTGTAATTCCATTGATTACCTGTACTACTTCCAAGTCATATTTTCAGGCTGAAGAGCTAAAGAAATAACCTTTTTAACACCCAGAGATTTTTAGAATGGTAAATGCAGCATTCATTGTCTGCTGCCACACTCACAGCTCTGATCGTGATAAATATAGGCTCTCTGAAAATGTATTAAGGCAATGCCCTTGGTTGTTCTCAATTACATCTAATAAATGACAGGAGTTGCAGTACAACAGCTGGAAGGTCACAACCCTCATCTTTTTTTGAATTTCCCTTCCCAAAGAGCTCATATTAGGGAATGGGAATCAGGGGAGGGGGGCTTAAGTATGCCCTTGGCAAACTTCATCTAGGTGGCTGTTTTCCTGCTATTGTCCCTTCAAGTAGTTTCTGGCTTATGGCAACACTAAGACAAATCTATCATAGGGTTTTCTTGGCAAAATTTGTTCTGACGGGGTTTGTTTTTGCTCTTCTTTGAGGCTGAGAGAGTATGACTTGCCCAAAATCACCCAGTGGGCTTCTATGGCCCAGCAGGGATTTGAACCCTTATCTCCAATGCTCAAACCACACCAGGCTGACTCTTAGCTGCATATTAGTAGTAGGGGAAATTAAAGAGTCTCCTCCAGCAACTTCAGTGGTCCTCTGATACTAATAATAAGGAAACAGGAATCACAACTGATCATACTTATGGCTCTGCTCCCTCTCCATTCCTCACAACTCCAAATGAAGATTTAGTATTTCTAAGAGCAGCCGCAGAACTTCTTTAGGGAAAAGTGACTGTGGTTCTAGCAAGCTGCAGTTTGCCCATATGTAAGCAAAACTGAGGATGATATAATTCTCAGCACAATGTCAGCACACTCTAGAGAGGAACAGTGACAAGACAAAACAACAAGAGAAATGAAAAAGGTAAGTTAATGAGGGAAGTATGTGAGCAAGTACAATTCACATATATGTATTTCCCAGTGATGGGAGACATTTTGAAGATTTATTAAGGGATCAATGGCAAATAATTTTGATGGAAGGAATCTGAAGAAAGGAAATGAGATGGAGGTGTTTTATAAGAGTGCCAAATATAAAGGTAGCAAGACAGAAAAGCTAAAAGTGGAAATTGCAGAAATGGATGAGAACATCTCATGGGCAAGAACATATGGAGTAAATGTAGGAAACGTTCTAAAAAGCATTAGAACTAGCTACGGTTCTAGAAAATGTACTCATGCATTTTAAGATTTCAGATTATTGGAGTATGGTGGTGGGCGATGCAATATATATTGTAATGAAAAATACTCAGCTCAAAGAACACAATAGGAAATGCTATTTAAAAATCAAATAAGTACTTTACAGCATCTTTGGATACTCTTCCTCACTTTTCCAGATTGGTGAAGAATGCTAAAAAAATTCAGTAGTAACATATTTGTAGCATCAGAGTTGGCTTTTAAGAAATATTAGGAATATTTTAAGAAATATTAGGAATGACAATATTTTCTAAAACAGATTGAGGTATTGCTTTTTGCTGAGCAAATGATTTCATTATTTTGACATTTATCACAAGGTATTTTTGATTTGCTATAGATTAACTTTGTGGTGTCATGCTGTTAATCACATGACAGTTATATTAGCAAAGGAATTTTGTCTTCAGTGAGTGGTGCTGGAGTCATCAGAGAATCAAGAACTATCCTTCTAATGTGTGTTTTTAAGTAGAATGAAGACCAACCACGTAAAATTGTATCAACTTTGAAAAACATCAGTCCAAGAGCATGGATGCTTCCAAAGAACTGCAATAAAAACGGTGGTTCTCAAGTTTTTCTTATTTATTTCACAAATGAAGTTCTTTGTCTATAACATATTAAAATAGAAAACATTATCTGATCAATTTTACATAGAAAATATGAATATAGTAATAAAATACTGAAAATATTTAAGCACCAGACATTAAGAATATTTATTGGCCTAGGTTTTATCAATATTTGAACATGTTCAATAAAGTGCAATTAAATCCAGTTCAATTTAGTGACAAACATTTTGAGACAAGAATTATTATATTATTTTGTATTATGGATCACATGCTAAGAAGTTAAGACACTTTAGTTCTAACTTTACTGAAAGCCAGATCTGGTAAATCTTATGTAAGAAACAAATCATTCAAAACTGTTTTGGCTTATTTGTGAAAGTGAATTAGCTAATTTCTTTAACAGAAGACAAGCTAATCCCAGAACAATTATTAACATTAACAAATTATAAGGCAATATAGGATAGATCCATGAGCTAGAAAGGTAGTCCTATAAAGATACTTGAACTCTCATATAAAATATAATTAGTTTGGACTGAAATTGGCCTGCATTATTATTGTATAGATCTCTATGTTCCTTTTTACAGAATCCACTCACAATGATCAAAACTCTTTTAATCAGTTTCTTTTCAATAAAGAAGACACTTTCAATGAAGAAGGGACAGTTGAAATACTTCTGTATACCACCATGCCATCTTCAAGATCGGAGGATCTGGAACTAGGAAAAAGGTGAGACTAGACAGGATGGCAGAAAACCATGTTTAAAACTGGGTCTTCCAAATAGTCTTCTACATCATGCCTGAGCATAAGCAAGATATGCAAAGCAAAATTCTGCACATCAAGGTAACAGTCGAATAAAGCTTAGCCCATTTAAGCCTATTAAAAGAAAGGCTTCAAGCCTGCATAACTCTGTGGGAAATTTGGCCTAACTTGCACTAATTACTAATCATCAATAAAATAATAATAATAATAAAAGACAAAAGACAATTCACAGTGTTACCAAGGTGAGATAGTCCGTGGTAGAAATCTGGAATGAAAATACTAAACTCAGTGACGAGTGCTTACTGTCACTGAAGTCATGGTGGAGAAGAAGAAGAAAAAAAAGCACTAAATTTACTGAAGTTTGTGTATTCCCTCTTACTGACACATGGAAAATGCAGTGGAAAATTCCTGTGTGTACACAGACCACCCCTCTCTCATAAAAGCAAACAAGAAGTCCATGGATAGGCTATGCTGGAGCATAACCAATGTGTGCACATAATGGATAGTTTATTACTGTTTTGTGCAACTTCTTATTCTAGAGTGGAAAGGGACAATCAAGGTGATTTTTTTTAAAAAAAGTTCAGTGCTGACAAAAGTTCTGACCACTCTCATTTTTCATACATAGTTAAGAACAAAGAATGTTTGACTGGCACAATTTTTATTATTCTAAACTGCTACTAAGAATAAGTAGTAAATGACCATTCTCTTAACAATTCTTCTAATACATTTGTGTCTTTCTACTTAACATCAACATCACATGATTTGGTGCATGTATTTAAGAGGGAAAATGCTTACAGCAATTATTTGAAATCCAACTATGAATTTTTTGTAGTTGCAATTATTGCCCCAGAATAACACAAACATGTCTTCTGTAATGTATCAGCATGAAGTCAAAAGCAAAACATACTGGAACAAAGCAGCTGCAATCCTCCATTAGTGATTTCAGTTCTGGAGACTCAAATCAGGATTGGAGAATGGGGAGTTGCTTTCCTGCACAACTATTTATTTTCTTTCAAAGAGATCATGGTGTGTGACACTTTCTTACATGTAGCTATAATACTATGTAACAAGAAACTCCTAAATCAGTTCTTTTTGGAACCATAGCAGGAAATTCTGGAAAGTATGGCTACAAGATACATAGTGGATGCAAACAGTTTGGCATAAAATAGCAGTAATAATTCTGGAAAATAGGAAAGACAGAACTAACATTAGGATGCAGCTCTTCAGTTACCAGCTGAACCATCAAGGTATATCATTATCTATTATGTACACACATTCTTTATGTACAGCCACCACAAGAAGGTCTACTACTTATTTTGCAGTTACATTTCAAAGGAAATGGTACATTTTATGTACAAAATTATTTTGATACATCTTAATATATTTCTGCATGACAGAAACAAAGAAAAAGTATTAAATTATAAGCACTGTAGGTCTGAGTACTTCTTACATTATCCAGTGAAAATGATGTCTTTGACATCTTATTCTTCTTATTCTGTAATAATATTAATGAAGTCACTCCACAGGCTGATTAAAGGCATACATCATAGCCCTGTGAATTTTAGTTTTTGTGAAGCTCCATATGATTCTTGTTTTGGCAGTTCCACGGCTCCACAGAATAGCACTAGCTCTTTTCCCAACTGACTGACATCAACACTGCATGTTTTACAGAGCACTCATCTTTAGCTCCTTGGTGCATACAACATGTAGAAACACAATGTAGTACTGGCAACTAGGAAAAACACCAACAGAAGAGTCAACTGCTGGAACCAGACACAGCGGTCAATCTGTTCTCGAAGTCTTTTGTTGGCTTGCAATAATTGTGTTAGCTGGAAAACAAAGAGATGATATTTTAAAAAAGATATTTTTCCCTTTTACATCTACTTATCTTCATTTGCTCTTCTATTACATATCTAAGACATGACTATATTTTAGATATATGGAAAACATTTTGCCATGTGTTAACCATAATCTTATTTTCAGCATATATCCAGTATGAAAAGTTAGTAATTACTTCCTTTTCTCTACTATAATCACTCTTATCAGCTTTATCATTACATACATTCTTTTTAAAACAGAGATGCCATTATGTTTGGCACTTAAGGATTAATATACCACTAATTTTGCTGTGGGAGCTAGAATATTGTAGTGGTTTTGGACTGGGAGATGAGGGTATGAGTCCCTGCCCAGCCATGGAAACCCACTGGATGACCTTGAGCAAGTCACCCTCTCTCAGCCTCAGAGGAAGGCATGGGCAACCCCCCTCTGAACAAATTCTCCCAAGAAAACCCTGATCACCTTAAGGAAGAAATGACTTGAAGGCACACAACAATAATTTTGCTGCGATATACCACATAGGGCTGCATTTTAAGCCTTATGTTAACAACTCACTCCTTTTTGTCTATGAAAACAATAGATTCTGGCTATATTCCCTTAGCCCTGGAAAGCTGCTGCTGGAGTTTGGATATACTTGTTTAAAAGCAGAGACAGACAAAAGAATCCCTGAAGTCATTTTCAGCACAGATTAAAATCTGAGTGCAAGACAAAGAAGGAAAGCCAGGATCCAAGTATGTCCACATATGTATGCAAAGCACATCTGTAGACACATGTAGAGGCAGCTGATTTGTCTTCTATTATAGCATCTCCTTCATCACAGCTGCACAAGACACTCTGACGGAGGTTACCAATCTTCAGGCCTGGTTTTTAGAAGCATAAACATTTATAATATGGGGAATCCTGAAAAGCCACAGTGCACGGCATGATCTACTAGACTCAGAAGGAATCTATATGTATAACAATATACATTTATTACCTGTAAGTGTAAATCTTCATTGCTTTTTGCAGGAATGTTAAAGGTATTTTCACTTAATGTTAAAGAAGAAGGTTTGCTGCTTTCAGTCACATGGCATCTTAACCTGAAAAGAAAACCTTCAACATTTAAACAACCATTATAGATCATACAATTGTATATCTTTGTAGTCATATTCTTCATCTTCCTGTATGACCATTTCTGCTCCTTGATGGCATCTGTTTCATATCTTCAGTAATGCTATTTGTATTTTTGCTCCTGCACCCTCACCCCACTACAGCATGCTAACCATAGAGTGGAACAACATCTAACATAGCAGTGCTTGAACCAAATAACATCTGAGCAGGCAGACTTGCATGGCAGGTTGTTGTGGGATATATCTTGCTCAAAACAGAACACAGATGGTACTGGCTCAAGGAACATGAAGACAACAGCTTGAAAAAGCTTGATGATTGGGGAGAAGTAATTAAAAGATGTATAAAAAAAGTTAACTAATGCTACCCAGACTTTTCTTTTCTGCATGGTAAAGCAGGTAATTAAATATAATAGAAAAGATATTGAGATAAGAATAATTTAGAATGTGCAGCAGAAGGTACAACTTGAATGGAAAGCTTGAGATGCCCCAGAATCATAGCCTCATGCCTGAAATAAGACACAGATGGACAGGATTAGATGCCTGCCCACACAATGTTCCCTCAGTATCCAATGCAAATCTCCAGCAGAGGATAACATGACTTTTCTATGAGGAGGGACAATCTCAAGAATAGGGCTTTCCATATTAGCCTTCTCACAGCTACAAAAAGGGCAGGCACTTGCAGCCCTCAGATGTTTTTGTCTTATAAATCCCATCAGCCATAGCAAGCATTAGCAATGATAAGCTATTATGGGAGCTGCAGGACAAAAACATCTGGAGGGTCACAGTTACCTACTGTATCATAAAAGCATAAGAACAGATCAGCTGTGCTGTACATATATTATAGCAACATTAAATAACATGTTTCAAAGAGCATCTGCTTCAAATTTCACCAACTTCTGCTAAGATATGAATGACGTGAAAGATGGTCACATGTGTGACAATTCACATTTATTTTAGAATGCACTCTAGCAACCTTCAAAAAAATGTATAAATGCTCACCTATGCTCCATCACTTTATTCCTAGGGATCTCCTTCCAAAACTGAGCCAATTCTTGTGTTCCCACTACAGAGGACTGATCCATTTCTGCTGCCATAATCAGAAAACGGTCTTGCAGAGAAACTGCACAACCTGCTCAGTCAACAGAAGGTAATAAATAAATTTATGCTGTTCAGATTTAATCTATATTGAAAGCTAATGCACCATGGGGAAAATGTAAAAACAAAACAAAACAGATTATATGGAGAGCTAGCTTACTACAGCAGATGCACAATAACTAGAAGCACTAAGCAAGGCCTACAAATTCACTAGTCTTGAAGAAGGATAGGAGAAGAAAAATGTGGAGATAGAATACATCTTATATTTGATCTTGTATATAGCCAGTTAACAAATCTCAGGTAGAAAGACCCTGGTATCCCCTAGCTACTGGATTCAATGGGTAAAATTCACTTGGAATGATCTTTTAAAAGTGTTTTAAAAGTGACAGAGTGTCCTAAATGATCTTCTAAAAATATAGCTGCCTTAACATTTAACAACCAATCAATACAGTCCAAATCCACATTCAACTTCTTCAAGCACATTTAAGAACTACAAGAGACCTATTTTGACAGAGCTAAATCCAATGTTCTGTTGGCAGAACTTTCTTTCTTTCCCCTCCATTTTGCAGGCCTTTGTGTCATGCTGAACCAGTCCTGGTGGGTTTGTCAGCTCTTTAGGGCCATTTGAAGGATGGGGGCTGCAGTGGGGAGTCCTCGGCTTTTCTGGATTCTGCCATTCTACCAACAGAAGTCCATTTTTGGATCCTGCCCACAAGTACAACATATTTCCACCTATTTTGATATATGAAAAATAATTTTACACTACCTTTTCCTTAGCCAGCCAACATGAAATATGTAGCCAAATTTAAGAGTAAATTAAAAATGGCAATAAGTAAATATTAACAATCTGTGTGGTATTTTTACATTTTATGGTATTTGCTGTATTGTATTTGAGCATTTTTAGTCTACCATGCTGGTATTACCACTATCATTCATTCAGTTACAACTCAGTGCTATTTCCATTTCTGAAGGCTGAACACCAGTAAGATTCAGGGCAAACAATGCTATAATTTTTTTAAAAAAAAGATGTTCAAGTTAATAAAAGCACTCTATTGGTTTAAGAAAGTGATTAGACACTGCCTCAGAGACAAGCATACATACATTGAGGTATTTGGTTTCAACAACATTGGCTTACCGGTACATGTCCCTGGCATTCAAAACTTACTGAAGGAAAAGTGTTAAACAGTATTTATTTATTTCACTAATAAATGGCTGAGCAAGGCTTTACTTACCACCATGAAGAGATACTATTATATCTACAGATGTGCCTGGTTCGCAGCTGCTGTTACTTGGCTTGACTCTGTACTTGTCAGGAGCAGTTGTTCTCACCTAAATAACAAAATCTATCAGTTCTTCAATTTATCCTTTGATATTTAAAAGTCATACTATCTATTGTTATAGAAAAAGAAGAGAAAGCAGTGCAATTCAGTTGTGCTTCCTGTTTCATATTTGTAATTCATGAACTAGCCTGGCACACCCAACAGTTTTAAACATAAATAAGTAAGCTGGTCTACCTTAAATGTTAACAGTTGTAAGAACATAAGAATTGCCAGGCTTAATCAAATCTCATTGCAAGTAAAACCAGGATATTTTTTTATAATATGCAGCTATATGCCTCTTGAAAATTACAAGCATGACAAAATGTTGGTGAATATTACCTACTTGTGTATGGTATCTGGTATTCAAATGTATGAATATTATTCTATTTAGGTATATCACACATACATCAGACATGGGCAGAGTTTGGGTTTGTCAGATCTATTTTATGTTCTTTTACAAGCTGTCCAGATCTATCAACCACAGGAGGCTGCAAGAGACAGAAATTAAGAACAGGCTGCCTCTGAGCATGCTCCAAGCCTAGTAATTTATTTTCTATGGTTTTATCTCACCTTTCTGACAAAAATGGATCTCAAGAGCAACTCAGCTTAAGTCGAAGGCTTTCATATCAGGCATCCATAGTTTTTTGTGGGTTTTCTGGGCTATGCGGCCATGTTCTAGAAGAGTTTGTTCCTGATGTTTCACCAGCATCAGTGGCTGGCATCTTCAGATGGCATCTTCTCTGAAGATGCCTGACACAGATGCTGGTGAAATGTCAGGAACAAACTCTTCTAGAACATGGCCGCATAGCCTGAAAAACTCACAAAAAACAGTTTAAGTGCTAGTCAGAATTTTTAAAAAATCTTTGCTTGCAAGTGGAAGAAAAACAGTAAAGGGACCAGCCTTGTCTCCACTGTTATGAGTTTGCCAGTTCTGGAATCAGTCTTCAGTGTCAGAAGTGAATTAAGCTTACATAAACCACTTTTTCCAAGTAGCAGCTGTATTTAGGCTGATTGCTACAGTTCACCCAATAGATGCCAATCAACTTTTCATCCAGTCCTAACAAGGAACTCAGTTTTCTAAACCAAACAGCCAAATCAGCACTACCCATATATACTCGACTATAAGTTGACCTCATGTATAAATCGACAGCAAGTAAAAATTATGGATTTTGATATGACCCATAGATAAGTCAAGGGTAAACTTAGGAGCATGTAACAAAGGATCTAAAGGATGAGGTAAAGGGAAATGATGCCACAGAACTTACAAAATTCCAGCAAGCATAACTGTTTGTGCTCACCCTAAATGCTGGATGGATGGGAGAGTAAAGGGGGTTGATGCTTCTTTTAGGTGCTCTGAGGAGGGATTAAGCTCTCACCTTTAATCAAATTCCCTGTTTAACAAGAGTAAAGTACAGTACTTACACTGACCCATGGATAAGTCAACCCAGGGTGTTTGGGTCAATGTTCTGACTAAAATTTACAGATTTATACATGAGTATATACAGTATATACTCCAGACATAAATATAAACAGGAACAAATAACCTCAAGGTTTACAGAAACATCCTGAAGGTAAATGCCAGTGCCCCCCTCCAAGCCCATTAAGAACTGAGCCTCACCCCCAGGAGTACCATGCTTAGTGGCTGTGGAAAAACTTGCCAACCATGACTGGGAGATACAGAACCAAAGAAGAAGGTTGATAAGAGTTTGGGAATCCTCAGCAGGCTTACTCAGTGGTAAGCCTATCAGAGAGCATATCTGCTTGGCTGGACCTTTCATCATGAGCAGTCCACTGTTATAAATCCCATTGGACTACAGCTAATGCTCACTAACTGTAGTTTTAATTTTTCTTAGGTATCACCTGAGTGAGTGGCTACCCCACAATGTGGTAAAAATACTGTAAATTAAATTACACAAAAGCACTTTTTCCTTTTGTGTCTGAACCTACAGCACTGCTTATTAATCTTATTAGGTGACTACAATTTCTAGTACTATATCTCTCCCCACCCACTCTTTCCATAAAATGATTAATTTTATAAATCTCTTACCACATTCCCCTTTGGTACCATCTCATTTGAATTTATACCCCTGCCCCCTAATCTTTACAACCCTGTTAGAAAGTCCATCTCTACAAATATTTATCTGCCTCACAAACAGCTTTTAAAATTATGGACCCTGCAAACTGGTATGAAAAAGTATACTTTTTCCTGAAAAAGAATAAAGTATTCAGTCAGGATGTTACTGTGTAAAGTAAATATTATTACCTTAAATGCCACTGTATTTTTAGTCACATTTGTTAGAACAATCAAACATTTCTTCTCTCCGGTTTCTTTGGAACCAAAGTGCAGTTCTTCTGCTGGGCTAACAAAAATAGCAAGTATTTTACAGTAAGTATTTGTATTTCAAGCCTGTAAGGCAGCTAATATTTTCTTTAAAATAAAGGCTATACTGTATTTATACAAAGCACTATCAAACAGTTATGAGGGTGTATTACAGTCCTGCCCAAGTACAAATGTGTCACTGGTATTATCTTAGCTGATGTGTTTTAACAGTTCAGGGAGATTTTTGCTTTATACTCATTGCACTGTGTTCCAAGATGTCTGACATATTTAAAATAGTACAACATGTCGAGAAGTAAACATGGATTTGAATGGAGCACCAACTACAGACGAACAAACCAAGAGTTTCTTTGTAACATTCTTGGGTAAGTAGAAAATATGTTATCATAAGTCAACAAGATACCCTCCTGATGTTTTGGACTACAACTCCCATCGTGCCTGAACATTATGTTAATTATAGGATTTGTAATCCAGAACACTAGAGGACACTCGGTTGCATATTCCTGATATATGGAGTAACTGCACATGAAGTCACAAAGCTGCCTTATATTGAGTTGTTATAACACTGCCCAGTGTCATTAGCAGCAGCTCTGCAAGGTCATTGAAAGTTCTACTAACCATGGTAGTGTTTAATGGAAGACAATGGAAACTGAATACCTGGGTCTTACAAGTAAAATCAAATACCTGTACCCTACAACATGATTTAGGGAACTTCCCTACAGCTATGACATTTCAGCATTTAAATGAGAATTTTGCACATATCTAACCATTCTACAGCAGAAATATGAATACAAGTGAGTACTTTGTGATCTAAAACTGGTGGCTGAGATCCAAGGAGCATGCGTATGTACCTTCAAAGATGCACATAAATTTAAGATCCCCATGCCATACCACAAACTGGTTTGGTTTGCCAAGCAGATACAAGAAACACAACCCCAAAAAGCTTATCAGGAGGTTTGGGATTTTTACTGACAGCATGCACAACAACACATACATAAAGAACAGAATGAGCTTAAAAATAATTGAGAGCATAAAATGAGCTTAAAACTTCAAAAAAGCTATTTAGGAGGTGTCAGGACTGAAAGAAAAAGGCTGGGACATTTAAACTTGATGGAAACTTCTTTTTGATTGTCCAAAATTCTCAAGTATTCTTTTTTTAAAAAAAGAAGATAAATATATCCTGGTTCCCTGGGTTCAACTCTCAGAAACTCTCTCATTACTGCAAATTTAACAAAAACAGAGTGAGCCCTAGGTTTCTGCTGTGGTTTGATTCAACTGTAATCTTCTGAGAATTTTGAACCTAGGGAAATTGGCTTACTGCTTTCACACATCAATGCTAACTAACCACTGCAAAGATTGTTATCACCATTATATTCCACTCCTACAACTGTATAAATATGTTGTATACCTGAGGCCTTAATACCACTTAGTCCTGCATCTGAAGATGTGGGTTTATAATCATGAAAGCTCATGCTAACTGAAAAGCCAGTTAGGAGATTATAACACCCAATTTTTAAACTGCTATTTCATTGGGAGGGAAGTGGCATCGGTGATGATGATTGCATGTCGCCACTTCCCTGTCCCTAACCCATTTATTTTCATTCACAGAAACCCCACGAATGAGCTGCCAATCAAGCAATGCCCCAGGTGTGAAAAGCCAACCCCGGGGCATCTGTGTGATTGGCAGTCACATGGTGTCACTGTCCCCTCCACTCCTTTGCCCATTCCCCCTTGCTTTTTATCCCCCCCCCCCCCCCATGTTTTTCACACAATTCTGGAGCTCTGAAGCCTTGAAGTTTCAAAAGGTCATTTTTAAAAGCTTCAATCGGGGCTGCAGAACTTCGCAATTAAACACACAAACAGAAAAACAAACAAACAAAATACTAAAGGCATGCTGGGCAAGGCATAATGGAGGGGGGTTAGGGGACAAGGCAGGAAGGGAGTGCAATGGGGGCAGCACTCCTTGTTGTGTGGATGAAGGAAGTACGGTGGTGGCTGTTGTAAAATTGGAATGTTCCCCTTTTATTTTTGGTTACATGACTGCAGTGGGAAAGAGGCGAGAAAAGGTTGGTGTGATAATCTCTTGATTGCCTCCTGTCAACCAAGACAAGCAATAAGCTTTTATTAAGGACTCAATGCTTTTCCAGCAATTCTTATAGTAATACTATAAAATAGACTATCATTAACCCCAAATTATAAAGGCCTCGAGTAAAAAACTTGTGCACAGCTACCTAGTTTAAAGGAATTCCCAACTCAAAGCTGATTTTCTTAATACATTAGCTTTGAGGGCAGCTGGACATCAGTATGCTTGCCTTATATGGCCAGAAAAGAGAGAATAAGCTGTATCACAAGACAAATGATGGAGATGATCAAGTAAGAAGGAAGCATGTTGCTGAAAACAGTGCCTAGCCCGGCCAGATGCAGCTCTGTTCATAGATGCTCATAGAGAATAAATCATTTAGCTTGTTATAACTTACTCTTCAGAAATCCCTTCTGTGTCAACATTACCATAACCATGACAGAGTAAAAAATTCTCAAGTGACTGAAATTGTTCCTGTTTTGTTACCTTATATGCAATAAAAGTCCTTTAAATGTGGTAAGTGCTTTCTTTGCATTTTTTGTTTTCGAATCTATTTTGTCACATTCTTCTGATTTTGCAGTTTGTTCTGCATGATTTGCCTAGGCAAACAGAAACAAGAAGGAACAGCTATACACATTCAGAAGTCAATGATATTTCACTGTCAAGTAAAATGACTCAATTAAATGTTATGGACCTTTCTTCATTCACTGAATTAGCACATCACAATTAAAATATAAATAAAGGATTGTTCAAATTGCCCAATCACTTTGGTTTTCTGGGTCTTTTCCAGTTCTACAGTACTCTTCTTGAGGTACAGCAACAAGAACTACACACACATTATTATGAAATCTAGTCATATCTGACTGGTATTAAAGGATTACTATACTGATATTATTTTCTGTTCCCTAATTCTGCCGATTATAAGAAAGTTAAGAATACAACAGACAGCTATGGGGAGGAAACAATCTCTATCAAGAAATTCTCAATATTACATTTTGAATTTAAAAAAGAAATTGAACCACCAATAACATTCAGACTTTGAATTATACATATGTTGACACCATTACCGTATATACTTGTGTACAGGTTGACCTCATGCGTAAGTCAAGGGAAAGTTTTAGGGACAAAATAATGGATTTTGATATTGCCAGTGGATAAGTCGAGGGTAAAACTTCGGGGTACGCAACAAATGATCTAAAGGGGAAAACACCTTCCCTACTTCTCCTTCTCTGGACCTCTCCCAGTTACCTAACACCACTTCCATGGTGCTGGAGGAGAAGATTTTAACATCAGATTGAAAAAGGAAGGAACTGGAGGGAAGTGGGATAGAGAGGGAGGGTGAGGGTGGGGAAAGAAGGTGTTAACATCACATTGAGAAGCGAAGGGAAATGGGGTATTTGGTGGGCAGGAGAAATCTGGAGGAGGAAGAGAGAGTTTTAACATTGGACTGTGAAGGGAAGGAAGTGGAGTTAAATGGTGTGTGTGTGGGGGGGGGGGCAGAAAGATCCAGAAAAGGAGGATGGGGAGAGAAGATTTTAAAACTGGATTGAGAAGGGAAGGGAAATGACGTATGGGGGGGGGGCAGAGAGATCCAGAGGAGGAGGATGGGGAGAGAAGCTTTTAATATCAGATTGAGAAGGTTAATCACCTTTTTCACCCACGCTCCTTGCCTTGGCACTCTTTCAGAGCTCACTGCCAAGGAAGGATGAGTGGGGCATCAGGGCAAAGCTTCTTTCAGGACTTATCTAAGCAATATCACTGTACTGAACCATATATGAGTCAACCTAGAGTTTTAGGGTCAATTTTTGAGCATACATTTTGAAACTTATAGTTGAGTATATACAGTAATTAGCATTATTTTAAATGGCAATACTTGGATTTCTTTAGAATTTGGAATATTGTGAATGGAGTAGAGAAGAAAAACAACGTGAAGAAAATGGATCATCAAAGACAGGCCACTTCAAAGTATCTGTATTTTAAAGGTCTGTTCTCACTTTGAGAACTTTGATATTTATGGTAAATAAAATATATATGTAGGATTCCATTCATGTACCATAAACCTGACAGAGGCATGTATACTTTGTTTCTCCTAGAAGGAAATAGTAGTATAGCTGAACTTCCTATTCAGAAGCTGAATAGGAAAATGGGAAAGGAGTGGCACAGCAGAGAATTATACAACTGTTAATATGAGAATGTAGATGGAAGCAAAGGTTTTGGCCCTCATAACACAAGGTCACCCAGTGAACACAAATGGGGGAAGTTCTAGACAAACAAAAGGCAATACTTCTTCACATAAAACACAGAAGTCAAAAATAGGGCAGGGCACATTCTAATAATCCCTGTATAGGACTAACTGGTGTAATCTTATGATGCTCATCAGCTGTGTTGACTCCAGATCCACTTCTAGGCCCAACTCAAAACATCAGTGTTGATTTTTAAAGTATTAAACAAATTTGGATTATCTGAGAAATAAAATCTCCTGTATGTATCTGCAGACACTTCAGTCTTCTTTAAAGGCTATCCTCTGGAAGGTCTGACCAAATAAATTCAGGCAGTTTGCCATTTAGGGGAGGGCTTCTCAGTCATACTGCCATTTCTCAAATGCCCTCTTCAAGGTGGCTTGCCTGGCATTCATTTGGCATCTTTTCATTGATGGGCAAGGTATTTTTCTTCCACAATTTTCATTTTAATTGTCATGTTTCAAGGTTTTCCAAGACCTTTTATTATTTTGCCTCTGTAAACTTGTTTCACTGTGAGCATCTTTGGATGGCATAATTTGATGGCATAATTTTTTGTTTTGATTTTAAAATGGAACTGCTGCAACTGTTTCACAAATTTCATGTTAACATCTGTAACTCCTGAAATGATGTTTTCGTGTTGTGCATCTCCCAGTCCTTGCCTCATGTCACTGGCAGGCAATGTGATACCCCACACTAAACAAACAAACCCAAAAGCAAACATGGCAGGTTTTTTGTTTGTTTGTTTGCATCTTATTCTAGCTATCCCAATCACTGCCTGTCTTTCAATTAAGAAATTCTACACAAAAACTTAAATGTCTAAGGGGGCACTGTTCCATACTTTGTTGATCCTTTACAGTAGAAGCTGCGTCACTCAGGATAAAGAGTGGCAGTCAGTTTGTTCCCAAATACAATGTTGTCCCCAAATACAATGTTTCACACCAACATTTTAGTTTACGTTAGTACAGTATAACTCCTGAATCAGAAGGACTAGTGATACCCATGGTTTCGCTCACCCATGTCTTTAAAAATATGTTGTCTCTAGGTCTTTTTTAGTTCCTCCAACATGATTCTATTGCATGCTTCCAGTGGAGGTTGACCAGAGAGTCATGTTGGCAGACCTAGAAATGCCTAGATAGGTTGTTCTCTTTAGGAATCTCTAGGTCCTTCAGCATGAGTCTATGGTCAACTAGTCTAAAAGATGCTGCAAGATCCCTTTCCAAACTTCTGCCGGAAGTAACTCATTACAATAGGATTTACTATTATCTGTGGTAAGATGCGTTTCCATGGTAAGTCTGAGAATGTATCCCCTGCAGACAAGGAGGCTCATAAAGTATTAATATTTTTAAAACCATTAAATATTGCAGTAGGTCCAAAGGGTCAGGAGTAGGCTTCACCTTGTTCCAGATTAGTCATTTTTCTCAGTGGGAACCATGAAGAACTGAGACAGCCACGATGTGCATATGCTCACCCTACTCATGTTAGAGTGTGATGGAATATAATGTTTCCAAACAGTAACATCGCCATGGAGAAAACTACAGTGCATTAAATATAAAATATGTTGAGTGGGAAGGAACATCTGCTACAGAGAGAACCCAGAAACAGGTATATTTAACTCTCCATGGCAACACAGGGACACAGTAGGGGAAAAAGGAAACAAAATGCTGTGACTAATTGCGGCTTGCAAATGCGTGAAAAACACCTTCAATGTGCAGTCTCATATGAATAAGACTGCCAAGGCACAAAGATAAAGGTGGGAATACAGAACCAAAGTTGTATATAAACCACTTTGGATGCCATAATCAAGGATCAGATGTAACAAGTTAACAAGTTGATCAAGGATCAGATGTAACAAGTTAACATCTAACAAGTTAAGACCTGAGAATTCTGGAAGAATTAGAACTGGGGTACACAACTTCATTTGGCCATGAAGGACAATTTTCTGCCTCAAGAATACTCTTAAGGACCATAAACAAAACACAAAATAGAAGTAGGCAGACATAACTTCTGGTTTTGAAAAATTGTGTTTTTGATGTTCTAGCAGTGTGGGTCCTGTGCCTATTTAAGTCACTCCAAGAAACTTCCAGAAGAAGGAATTCATTGCTTTTTTTGCCAGAAGGTCACTCCTATAAACTTCCAGAAGGAATCCACTACTTTTTGCCACGTGGAGTCTGGGGCTGCACTTTGTCCAGAAGATTGGGGCTAAAAAGTAATTATGTTAGAACAACTACAGACAATTGATTGGCCAATAGATTGGCTGTAATATTTTAGGTTTTCAGGCCCATTCCTACACTAGTGCAAAAATGAACTCAAATAGAAGGCTTCAGAGCAAAAATTCTGATATGGCTCCAAATGAAAAGAAGGTCAATACAGTAATTATATCCACACTTCTCCCTCAGCATTCACAGACTTAACATGCGTGGTTTTGATTACTGGTGAGGTCAAGGCTGCTGGGCACATGCACTCCTCCTCCTCCTTTCTCCTGGGCATTTCCCCTCAGAAGAAAAAGATTAGGAGGGAGATGCTGGGAAGGTGCACATGCCAACTTCACCCTTTTCCCAGTCAGATCACTGCCTTGCACAGGCACTGATCCTCCTGGGAAGGGGGATGGATCCATCTTTCCAAACCCCTTTCCCAGGTGGATGGATGGCTGCCTTGCCCAGGGACCAATCTGACCAGGGAAAGGGCTGGGAGGGGGGATGGATCCATCCCTCCAAACTCCTTTCCCAGGTGGATGGCTCTGTGTCTTGCCCAGGCACCCATCCCAGGAAAGGGGCGGGGAGCCAGTTAAAGGGACAGGAGGGCAGGAGAAGAAGAGGAGCACATGCACCTGCCCCCCTTCCTTTAACTGGCTTCCATGGGGGGGGGGCAGGAGGGTGTTATTTGTGATTTTTCACATTCACAGGGGTCTTGTGCCCATAACCCCCCACAAATATGGAGGGCTGAGTGTATATATATCTCATGTCTTATACCATTTCTAGGGCAGGAGGTTACAGAAAAGAAAAGGAACAAAAGCAATAAAATACACAGAAAGAAATGCTGTATCTAAGATAGGTTTTCAATTGGTATCATAGTAGGATAGCTGCTTAGATAGAATTCTGCACTAATTTGCCCAAACAAAATGTGCTCAACTGCCACAGTTTCAGAGATAAAGAACTAAGGAAACAAAACAGATCCATTACTATGCATCAGTTCATGATTCTGAAGGGAGGACATGTTGACCACAGTTACCCTTCAGGCTTTATTCAGGCTTCTTGAATAACAGTATATGCTTGGTTAACTGCCATGAAATGGTTGCTTACATCTATGTACAATTCAGTCCACTGATACCTTTTTTGAATTGGGTGCTTGCTCTTCATTAGTATCTAGACCTTCCTTGTTATCTATGTCTGTATCTTCTTTATTTTCAGTTTCATCTTCACAAGTAATGGGTCCATTTTCACAGAGTGGAGTCTGAAAATCATCATCAACCAGTGGAGGGTAACTGTACTTGAAGGTATCCTATGACATAAGCAAAGTAGTGTATTACAGATAGGTTGAAGAAGGAGACATGCCTAACAATGCACAAATATCCACCTGATCTCATCTAACTCTCCCGTATGGTACTTCCCCTGAAGTTATAGGCCCCATGACGTAATATGTTGTTTTTAATGTGATATTGTTTTAATTGTGATTTTATTGTATTGTATTTTATCATGTTGTAAGCCCGCCTCGATCCGTAGGGAGAGGCGGGAGATATAAATAAATGTTATTATTATTATAATTATTATTATTAAATCACAAATCTCTAACAATGCACATTTAATAATAATAATAATAATAATAATAATAATAATTTGTATCCTGCCTCTCCCTATATTGGATCGAGGCGGGTAACAACAGTTAAAAGCAATAAAAATCAAGCATATAGACATATTAGAGCAAAATATAAAAATACCGATTCCTCATCTCCCGCCCACTCTACAACAACACTAAAATAACAATTCCCAGCAAAAATTCCCACTACAATCCATCATTAGCCGGTGGGAACAACTAAACAGCAGCTAGGCAACAGGAGAGCTCAATTACAAGGAGGTCAGCCTGGGAAGGCCCGCCGGAAGAGATCCGTCTTTATCGACTTTTTAAAGGCCTCCAAAGATGTAATATGACAGATCTCCTCTGGCAGGTCATTCCATATTTTTGGAGCGGCAGCTGAAAAGGTCATCTGGGAGGTCGCTACCAGCCTGGTTTTCTTTGGCTGCAGTAGGTCCCTCCCAGAGAACCTGAGTGTGCGGGAAGGATTGTATGGGAGGAGGCGTTCCCTCAAGTATGCTGGACCCAAGCCATGTAGGGCTTCATAGATAATAACCAACACCTTATACTGTGCCTGGAAGCTAATAGGCAGCCAGTGTAGGGATTTTAAAATGGGTATAATAGAATTAAATTTAGAATTCCCTGTAACTAATCTGGCTGCCATGTTTTGAACCAATTGCAGCTTCTGAACATGGCATGAGGGTTGCCCCATGTAGAGCGCATTGCAGAAATTGAGACGAGAGATTACCAGTGAGTGTACAACCGTTTCTAGGTTCTCCCATTCCAGGAAGGGTCATAGCTGACGTATCAGCTGAAGCTGGTAACAGGCACTCCTGGCTGTAACATCAACCTGAGATGACAGGCGAAGCGACGAGTCCAACAGTACCCCCAGGCTACAAACACAGTCCTTTAGGGGAAATGTGACCCTGTCCAGGGTTGGAGGGCTTATCTCCGCGCCTGGAATAGGATTGCCTATAGCAAGTACCTCCGTTTTGTTTGGATTCAGTTTAAGTCTATTTTTCCTCATCCAATCCATTATTATTACTGTATTATATTATTCTCAGGGAGGTAGGAAAGAGGATACAAAAAGAGCATCTGATTTTCTAAATGCCTCACTACATCTGATACTCTTATCACTGTGCCATTATACTTCCAAGAGCTGTGTCAAGTGAGAACAGAAAGGACTATGGCAGTGATGGACAACCTTTTGAGCTTAGTGTGTCATACTTTGCCAAAAAACTGAGTATAACTTGGGTGGTGGGTGTCACTTTGAGGAAAAAACATTATTTCATGATATTTACAGTTTAAATTACTTATTTTTATAGTTTATATATTTATAGTTTAAATCACTTATCTCAGTAATGATGGATTAGAAATCCATGAGACCCCTGAACTGTAGATAATGGTTGCTGTGGTTAACTGTTGGTTACTGGTAATGGCAGGGCCCCCACAGATGTGTCCCCGCCGTGTTCCACTGCTCCTTGCTCTGCTGTCAGAAGTGAAGGCAAATATCCCGCCTTAACTGGAAGTCCCAGAACTAGACGCTCTGTGATGGACCTTTGTTGTTTTGGCCTATAGCCCTCTGGCACAGAGTGTCTAATAGGGGAGGATGAAACATTTGCGACTTGTTTCATCCTCAGGAGCAGGAAATGTTTCATCCTCCCCTATTAGACACTCTGTGTCAGAGGTTTGTGGGCCAAAATAACAGAAGTCTGTCACAGAGCGTCTAGTTCTGGGACTTCCAGTTAAGCTGGGATCTTTGCCCTCATGAGCAGCGAAACGCAGAACGACCAAGTGCAGTAGCCGAGGATGAAACATTTGCAAGAGTCTTATTCATCCTTGGCTACTGCACTTGGCTGTGCAGGAGCCGAGGATGAAACATCCTTCTCGGCATGTGGCCACCTTGGCAGCCACGTGTCATCAAAAATGGCTATGTGTCAGTGCTGACACCCGTGTCATAGGTTCTCCATCAGGGTACTATGGGCTGTGAAAGATGGAATCAAGGTCTCCTCAGCCAATATGTTGCTACTAGAATTACCAATGCTATTCCCTTGATCCTCCATAACACTCTGATTATAACGGAGATCATGGAGGAGGACATGTACAGCGGTCCCAGAGGCTAGAGAGTCTGTAGGACATCCTGAGCTTCAGCTTTCAGAGAGTAAAACCCAGTGAGATATGTGGGGAGTTTGTGATTTGCATCAGATTTCCATTCCCATTTTTGGACACAATAAAGAAGATAGAACAGAGTCTCAGAAAGCAAATGTTGAAAGATACAAATTCTATACTTCCAGGTCTTAGAGATGAACTACAAGGTCATTTGTGTGAGATGGTGGAGTCTGAAAAAAAGCAGTACCTTGGAATCTGGTGAAAATCTATGGTGCATCCTTCATTTATGGTCCCATTGATTTGAAGTAGAGCTGTATCAAGTGTACAGGAAGGCAAGCAGCCTTCCTCCTATCTAGTGATCTGGGTAGTCACAAGATGTTTGTGGGAATTTAGTTCTCATCAGTTGAATGCTCAGCTACCAGAGATTGTACTGGTAGTATCAGCTGTTTAGCATGATAGCCAGTCAATTTCCTTTGTGGGGGAGGCAGGCTGCAAGACCCAGACCAATGGGAGGTTGGTTCATTCCTTTCAGTTTCTTGGCCAGCATATGTAATACAGGCTTCAACATGGCCACTGTGAGAGGCTACAGCACATGTGTGGGCTTTCTTGAATTTGGGAGCTGCTGCAGAAGAAACTGAGGCCATGAATGCAGTGGTAAGGATTCATGGAATTAAGAGGAGAAGCAGCTCTGTTAGGGTAGGCTCCTGTGTCCTCTTGAATAGCACTCTTTGAATATTCTTCATTAGCAGCCCCTCTTTAGGTGCTAAATCCTCTTTCAACTGTTGCTGAACAAAATCTTAACTACAGAGTCTCAGGCATTCCATAGTCAGAGGTACATGAAAGCTACTTCTGAATTTGGATAGAGTCAACAAGTTGTTAGCATATTCAGCGCCAGAGGAGACAGCCACTGCAATAAGGGGTATTGCGTGTGCATGTCTTTGAAGCTCCTGGAGAAGGTAGTGAAGCAAGTATACATGTCCCATACTAAATGGATGTGTTTGGGGGCAGGAGAACTCCGAGAAGCAGAGCTTGGTTTGGCTGCTTTGGTTTTAACTTTCCCCCTCCAAACAGCACATTCAAGGGAAAAGAATTGGAGAGAAAGGGAGGGGGAACTAATGAGGGGGAAAGCTACCTCAGGGAACAAAACGATAAGGGCCCTTTTTTAGTATAGAGGAGAAAAGGGAGAAAGAAAGGAGAATTCAGCTGAAAAATAAGACCAGATAAAGCTGAGGAGATGGACATACAACCTTTCCTGGGCAAGGTAAGATGAAGTGAAGTGGGAGGAGACCAACAGAATTTAAATTTAAAATAATGTTATATTTTGCCTAGCCTGGGCAATGGCATTCATGGATGACTCTTTCTTCAGCAACTGAGAACACTGTTTCAGTTATTTTAAAAAGATATGCTTTAAACAAAAAACAATAATTTTTGTATGTTTATATGTGTTGTTATCTTATTTCTATTTTGAATCTGAATCCTAGTTCTGGGGGGAAAGCAAAATGTAAATAAATAAAGACAACCACTAATAATCCACATTATAGTCTTATCACTGGTTAAACAATCTTCTTTGGAATACACATTTTTTATGCATTGGTATGGCTGCTTTCTATTATTGCACAATGTAAAGTAATAAACGGCAAGTATGTTTACACTGGCTTTTCAGCAAATTCAATATAGTATGTCTTTTAACAAATTACTGTTGCTCTGTGAAATTCAAAATAGAATATGTGATGGAAAGAGTGAATGGCAGAAAGGAAGTGACTACCAAGACATAAACTCCTGTTCAATTTTAAAAGGGGTTTCATTGCAGGCAAAAAATTCTGGTACATGGGAACCCGAAAAACTAAGTTTTAGCTATGTGCTACTGCCAATTTGTGTGAGTGTATTTTCAGGCTTGAAGTCTAGCTGATTTAATAATATTCAAATGCAAGCTTACGGAATATAGAGTAACTGTTCCTTTAAAAGAAATATTAAGAGAAATGTTAAAATGAAAATAATTAAGTGGTATGTAAAAATCGAAAATACAGACCTATTTCATGGAAATGTTAAAAATGCAATGAGAAAAGAAAGTCTTGAAAATATGTGCAAGCTGGTAACTGCATAAATTGACAAATTTTGTTCAGGGAAGAAAAATGAGCAAAAATAGGACGGCATCAATTGAAACTGGAAGTAATTTAACCCTATTTTATAAAGTTCATTAATTATATGCTATATTTTATTTTGCTTCATATTACTGTATGTTGGGCTAAGTGTACATTTTTTCCCAATATTGCAGATAATGGATTGGATCCTACTAGTTTCATATGCTGACAGCAGGAGACTTCTCTACCCATTCCTTTCCACTTTAAAGACAAAGCGAAAACAGTCCAACACAAGGTGGAGGTGATTTGCAGGTTTTGTAACAATTATCTCCCTTAGCTTTGTCTCCAGTCTCATCTGTGATGTTTAAGAGTAAGCCCAGAAACCCTGGAGCATTTAGAGAAGGCAAGAAGATAAAACCCTTCTTTCAGATCTAATCCATTATAAACATTCCTTGTAACACTTGCTCTCACAATCCAAAGTTTATTTTGACTGATTATTTTGCATGTTATTTTTTTCTGCAACATTTTTTTCTTTTCTTATGGATCAACAATAATCTAAAATATTAAAACAGCTTTCAAAGGCCAGAAAAAAAACACAAACCACAAACAAAGTATAAAGAGGCAAGCTCTATACGCCACTCAGCTATCCGATCTTAAAGATATGTGGTATTAGATGAACTTTTAGCCTAAGACGGGCATGGTAATCAAGTATGTAGAAGAGAAATGGGTCACAATGAGAAAATAATTCAGTGGTAGAACAAGTTTGGATAACCACTGGATTCCATACTTTCCTTATATTACAACCACTGTATTTAATTCCCTACTGGATTTGCTTGAAATGTCTGTGAAGAAACCCTCCTGCACTACCTCAAGAACATTTCAGTGTTACTTTACTACCAGTGTGGAGCACATGGGCACAAGATTGCAATATTAAAGACAGTATTTCAATACTATTTTTCAATTTTACAGTGCCAAAAGATGGTCACAACTACAACACTCAAAAGACAAACTTTAAAAACATTACTGCAACCGAAGCACATAGACAGCAGCAAGAGACACAAGCAACTAAAAGACCAGAAATCAGTAACAGAACTAAATCAAAAACACTGATAACTGTTAAAAGAAAAAAAGTTTGCTTACTTCCATTATAACTGTTATTTAATAATAATTATATATACTATAAACATATTTTTCAGACTCATGGTAAAATACTTATCTTTTCCCATGTTCTACATAATACAATACTACTATAAATTGTGCTAACATTGGTAGTATACAAATATACTTACAGTCCCACCCATATGGGGTGGTAGGTATTCAGCACTGATATACTCCTGGACGTCATTCTTATTGGTCACCTTCAACAGATTTACTGCTTCTGGGCCCAGCCAACTTTTAACAAGTTTAAAAGCAGCTAGATTACCAAAAAGAAAAAAAGAAAAAAGGAAAGAGACAAACTGAAAAAGTTTGCACACAGAAAACAACATATAACTTGCATCAGGTTAGATATGTCAACTGAAGTGAGACTGCTCTTAGAAAAGCTTAGTACAGACCATTTATAAAGCTATCAAATAACAGGATAAAATATATTCTGTGTTCGGAATAGACTGAAACAGGTGTAAATAGTCTTTAAAATCATAATAGACATGTGATGTCTAAATTCAAACAGGACAGGTAATTTTACTGTGCTTGCCTCTGTTGGGGAAAGGATAATACAGTACAAAATTGAAAAGAACAACATACAAATACTTAATCTTGGATATTTGAAGACATTTTACTAACAATCACTACACCCTATTATCTGAAGATAACTTAAAATTGTAACTTACCATTCATTATCCAAGGCAACTCAAAGATCACAATTTTAGCTGCAAGAACACAAAGAAGACTTGTTCCAATAAGGATATATGCTGACCCTCTCAGTAAATAATTTTCAACGACTGCTAAACTAAAATTTCTTCGAGACAAATTTGTCTTAAAGAAAAATCTCACTTTCCCCCTTTTCTGTGTTATACACATGAAATGACACAGAAAGCAGAATGAAAGAGGGGTGAAGTAGATGGCTGGGAAGGAGTGGCCTCTGGCTGCTCCAGCCGCAATCGGGAGAGGACTATGGCACTGCCAGGAGTTGGTTTGAAATGACAATTCTTTGATCCAGTCCTTTGGACTGGAGGGTGGCAAAGTGGGTTCCATCCGCTTTGGGGGTGTGCACCATCTAAATGCCAAGCCCCCAAAGTGGTCAGAAGCCACTTCTTTTGGCCCATGTGTTTTGGGCCAGAGAAACCAAAATGCAAAACCTAAAGTAGTACAGTCTGCCCTCCATATCCGCGGACTTGCCATTTGTGCATATGTGAACTCTGATTTGTGCATACTTGGATGGCAAGCCTTGGGGGGGGGGAGTGTTGGCAGAGGAGGAGGAGGAAGAGGAAGAGGAAAAGGTGGCAAGACAACAGGGGGGAGTAAAGGGAGGAGGAGAAAGTGGAGGATGTGGGGTAGAGGAGGAAGGAAAATGAGGAGGAAGAGGAGAGAAGAGGAGCAGGAAGAAAAGGAGGACGAGTGGCGGCAGGACAAGGGGCGGGGAAGAGGACTAGATCTATTTTGGCCACATGCTCATTCCAATCCAGCAGCTCCTTGCCCTTCAAAGGATTCCTTTAATGTAGATGTAACAGAAAAAAAATATATGCATATGAGCATTTTCTACTCGCAGAATGAGTAGAGTAAGAAGTTTCTAAATTGAGTCCCTTGGTATGTACAGTTGCTCATCCAATAAAAAAGGAGCTGATTATGTTTACCTGACCTGGTAACCATCTTTAGAACAAGCCAGCATCTCACTATTATGTTTTAAAGTTTTAACTGTTGTGGCTTGCTGTAAAGATTTCACAGTTTAGACAAATCAGAAGAACATAACTACAATCCTCCTGGTTCAAATATAGAGGCTGCATGTGTGGGCAGAATATTCCTTTGCATCTAGGATTCTTAAGCGGACAGGCCCATTCAAATTTGTCAGTTAAGTGCATATTTAGCACATGTAATCCACTCTGCTGCATATACCAATACTTAAAATCATTTTGCATACCTAAAATAAGTAGGTCTATTACTTGTTTACTTATCCTTTTAACACTGGCTTTCACATAAAAGATATGATTAGTTGCTAAGTACCCCAAGTTCTATGCACAAGCAGAATACACTTCTGCATTTTCCACTAATGGCTTTTCTGGGTGTTCTAGAGGGACTGAGGGAGGGGTGCTGGAAAAACTTCAGTGTACACAAAGACCACAGTGTACTGCCATTTTGATTCTAACAACGTGGCAGAATTTAACCAGAACAATAAGAAATACTCTTTAGAATATTTATGCAATGCAGTGCAATACCAGAGACCAAAGCAGTCATCTGAGCTCTAGAACAATTGGAGAAAATATTACTTCACGAGCTATTCTATGAACAGCCTTGTTAGCTGAGTATCAGATTGACTACTAGCAATAACACTGTGTCACGTTCTTTACTGGCTCACTACCACTGGAATAACTTCTGGAGTGATTCAGGGAGGTGGCTAAATTCTGAATGATGAAACTTCCTAATCATGGCATAATCTTTAAAGATGGGAGCTATAAAGAATTATTATGCAGCTGCAAGAAAAGAAAAAAAAAGTGCTATTCAGCATTTCGAGCTGTTTCATGCCTCCTATACTAGGCTTGTCTCCTAGTTCACAGACAAAATATTTCAACATCACAAGGGAATCACATAATGAAAGCTGATGCTCATAAAACATCTAAAACTGGTATCACTCCTTCACACTGTTCTTATGTAGTTATCTGCAAGTTGCATTTTTCAATAAGTGTTATAATCAGCCACCTTACAACTCAATTCTCGAAAACCCTTCCTCCACCCAAGAATTTTTATTCTCTAGATCAACTGTGTAGTACAAAGCTATCATACTTACTGAGGTAATTAGGATAATAGACTTTAAAACAGCCAATAATGTACCGGACAAAATCCAAGTCCTAAAACAAAGCATATGATCAGTTAACAAAAATGTCAAACTCTACAAATAAGAGCTTTCTACAAAACTTCAAAGTAAGTTTAATTCAGCAGATCCACGACTGAGCAATCCTAATCACTTCTAAAGTCACAGAGAGTTTAAGAAGTAGGTCAGCATCATTTCTGGATGATGGAATTGCTGAATAGGGAAATGAGAAATGCTTCAATGTCTTTCTATCTGCACCAAGGGCAATAAACATGATGTTTTAAACATTTATCTTTTTATTTGAAATCCTAGAAACTCAAAGGTGATTCTTAACCACCCCTATGAAATGTATGCATATTCAGATTAAGCAACATGAGCAAGTCATTCCATATGTTTGTTTTATGTATAGAAGCTTGAAAAAGTTATACAGAGTGCCTGTGCTGTATGCGGGAGCACTATACGTGCCTTCAAGCTTTCGATGAAGCCATGAGACAATCCAACATATGGCATGTACACTGCTGTCAGCACACGCCCCATTGTTTTCAATGTGGAATTCCCCTTATGCGGGTGGATGCGGGACAGACCCCCCCCCACGTAAAGGAAGGGTCCACTGTATGAGACATGTATCAGTTCCAGTGGGGTACGAATAGTCAATGTGGGCTGAATGTGCTGTCAGAAGGAACTTAGAATGAAATAATCAAATGTTGTTTTCAGTACTGTTTTGAATGGCAATACAATGCTGAATTAGTTGTGAAAATTAATCTACAATAAATCTAATTAATTTCAATAGAACTTTACTGCAAAACAGAACGTTCAAGGGCACCATTTACTACAGTCAATTATGCAAGTAGCACACCTATGCCATTAAGCAGCCAGTTTCAGGAGTAATTCATGAACCAGTCAATCCAGAATATGTAGAATTATGCCAAAGGGCAAAGAACTAATTTAAATTCAAAAATGCTACATTAAAACATGTGTACATGTTCTCATCAGCATTTTTCCAACTAAAAGCAACATTCAAGATATAGCACCAAAATGAAAAACAAAAATATGCTTACTATGTTACTTAGTCCAGTTTCAGCCATGTCAAACACCACTGTCAAAGGCTTGCCATTTTCCCTTTTTGCATAGCGCTCTAACCAAAAGGCTACTAGTTTCTTTTTTTCAAACTGAGTTTTAGGATCTTTTGTATGAAGTTTCACCCTGAACCAAACTAATGGGGAAATAAACAAATATACATATATATGTCAGAAAGGTAAAGAATAACTCAGACTAGCTCCTATGTGAAAATGATACTTCCATTTTCTAAGATATACATTTTCTTTCATATCATGTCAATTATGATTACTTTGTCTTACAAACATATTCCAAAATTTTATCATAAAATATGACAAATGAAAAACATTTCACACAAAAGAATGTGGACGTATTAATATGTTCACAATTCTCCTTTTCTGAAGTACAAATGTAGCAGAGGTAGAAGTAGACCATCACAGGGTTCAAGTCTCACTTTTCTGACCAGAAAGTAGACAAGTACTGTATTTGGTCAAACCAAACACAGTGAGCCTTGGTATCAATGGGGATTTGGTTCCAGGACTCCTCTTGATGCTCTGGTCTCATTATATTCAGCCTTCTGTACCCATGGATTCTTTATCCGTGCATTCAACAATCCACAATTTGAAAATATTTTAAAAAAATATAAATTCCAAACAGTAAACCTTGATTTTTCCATTTTATATAAGGGACACCATTTTACTATGCCATTTTATTTGGGCTTGCATCCTTCCGAGGTCGCTAAAATGAGTACCCAGATTGTTGGGGGGCAAATAGCTTACAATTGTAAACCGCTTAGACACTCCTTAAGGGTATGAAGCGGTATATAAATGAAGCTGTTTGTTTGTTTGTATTTAATGGAACTTGAACATCCATGGATTTTGGTATCCATGGTGGTCCTGGAACCAATCCCAGCAGATACCAGCAGTATATACACTGTGCCTGCACTGTATGTGGGCACACCATATTTAGTTTCCAGCCTACGAGGAAGCCACACGTGGAAAAACAATGGCACACACGCTCATGGCATATGCACCGTGCCTCATGCTCACACCCCATTATTTTCAATGCAGCGCAAGCATACATGCTTTTTTTCCCTATTGTGGGAGTGAGTGAGTGTTTGGAACAGATCCCCCACATAAGGGAAGGATCCACTGTACCACTGTATATAAATTGGGCCAGTAAAACTGTGTCCCTTATATAAAATGGAAAAATCAAGACTTTCTTACTTTTTGAAAAATATTTTCAAGTCACATATAGTTGAATCAGTGGGTGCAGAAACCGTTGATACAGAGAGCTGACTGTACCATTTCCTAATAGTCTAAAGATAATGTACCCAAGCAGGTTCTAGTAATCTTACTGTCCCAAGTAAGCAAGCACTGGTTTTAAAGACAGCAAGACTGGGTTCAGTTTAGTAATTCTGTATACAGCTGATATCAAGGGCATCATGCCTCAATCAGCAAATGCAGATAACCAGATACCAACAGCAAATTCACAAGGACTGTCTTTTTAAGTCATGGAATCCTTTTATAAACTTTATTCCTAGCAGTCCTGTACTGCTAGAAAACACAGGCAATTGCCTCAGAGATTATATACAAATCTCTATGAGGAATGGTACCTCATCTTGTGTCTTCTCTCCCAGAAGCACTTCCAACCCCATTTCAACCTGCACAGTAGCTACTGCACTTTCTAGAAGCCCCAAATGCTAGCAAAACCTAGCTATTTAATTGTGGATTTTAGAACGAACAACACTCCCAACTTCAGTTCAGATGCAGTTGCTGCAGATCAGATGAGTTCACTCCAGAATTCAGATCCCCTAAATTCTTCAAAGGTACTTACTACAACTGTGCCCTTATGGTTTCAGTCTACTTGCTATTTCAATTAATGCAAATATACCTACTTATTCTAACATAACTGGGCTTTCCTAAAGAATAATGGCACCCACAATGAAAAAAAATTCTTTGGGAAGGATGAAAACATCAAACAGAAGTTCAAAGGATGGAAAAAGCGTCCTCAATGTACTAGAATCAAATCCCAAGAGGCTATGCCAAAAAAAAAGAAAGAATAACCTAAAGAGCATTAGAATTAGTTATAGATTTAAGGGTTTATAATCTGCATTGCTTCATGTCAAGTAAAAACACAGTACTCTTCTTTATATATTCCTAGTAATGCGTCTCACAAATATAATGTCAAAAGCATGAGTTCAGACTTAACCACACTTAAATTCTAGTTAGCCAAAAGCCAACTGTATCTAATCCAATAATCAATACCCTGAGATTTTCTTTACACTGAAAAATTATTTTGATATATCAATAAATACAAGCAATAGTAGAGCTGACTTACATATTTTATAGCCTTCCTTGTCATAACCATGTAGATAAAGGGCACCAGTATCAAATAACCACTTTGGAAGTGATGATTCAGTCAAGTCTGCAGGAAAGATTATATTTATAAGTACATTTCATGATATCATAAACTTCAAACTCATCATTTATACTTGCAACACAGAATTTATATATGTAATTATATTCCCATAAAAGAAAATATCATGAATCAAAAACTTTTATTTGCTCCAAAATAGTTTATAATTTTAACAGCTCGGTTATTGTGTCTCTTCTTCTCACTCTGATGAAACAGCAGCAATGACCCAGACTAAGAAGGAACAAAGGCAGCACTAAGATTCTGTCAACCCAAACAGAACATTCATCTTGATTCTTGCACATTATTAGGATGACTATCTTGTATTTTAAGTGAGTCAGCATAGTCCACGGCAATATAAAAAACAACCTGACAGTTGAAAAAAAATTAATATCACAAATTATCTAGACCCACTGCTTACTATTTACGAATAATACCAGCATTACAATTCCATATAGCTGGATTTGGGTTCACATACATAGTTGTGTACTTAGCCCTCTTTTGATGCCATGAAGCTTATTATTTATTTCACATACATCACTTTTGCAGATGGTTAACTAAAAATAATTAACATCACCACATGAAACAATATAAAAACATTTAATAGGTGTACAAAAGTAAAAGAAGATAAACAAAACATCCCAATAAAAAGCTCCTCTGCTTACACATTAAAAGCCTGCTTAAATAAAAAGCTCTTTGCCTGCCAGTAACAGGAAAGCAGGGAGGCGGTAAGCCTAGCCTCCCAAGGAAGGGTGTTCCAGAGGGTGAGAGCAGCTACTGAGAAGGCTCTTTCTTGCGTAATCACTAAGCAAGCTTGTGATGGTGGTGGGACCAAGAAAAAGGCTTCTCTTATAGATCTGAGAATTCTGGCAGTTTTGCATGGAGAGATACAGACCTGAAACTCATGGGCCAAATAAAGAGGCTCTGATACTGTAATCTGGTCCTACAGAGCAGATCAAAGGGAGCGGAAATAATCTGGCTCATGGCAGTGACTGGTTTGAGACTATGGCAGCAGCCCACTTTGGAAGCAGGCCATACAGTTGGCACAGTCCTGATGCGATTGTGGCCAGAGGTCGCTCTTTATTAGCCGTGTGCTTCATCCCCTAATCTTTAATAGTCTAGACCCAAGCTGTATAATTGCTGCATTTTAGGGTTCAATTTCTTGGTAAGAACCAATTAGTAGAAGAAGAGCCTTCCCTCCAGTCCATCTGCCTTGGTCCAGGCCTTTGAGGGAGAGAAAAACTGCTGGACTTTCCCCCTTCCCCACCACCTCTCCCTTCTCCTTTTGTGTCATGTCTATTTTAGATTGTAAGCCTGAGGGGAGGAAAATGTCTAATTAACAAATTGTAAGCCGCTCTGATAGGCTTGGCTGAAGAGCGGGGTATAAATAAAACATTAGTAGTAGTAGTAGTAGTAGTAGTAGTAGTAGTAGTGGCTTCTTACAATGTTGTGATAACTTTACCCAGAAATATAGTGATAACTGCCACATGAGGAACACTCTAGCTGAAAAGGTAGCATACTTATAAATTTTAATAGAAATCTTACCATGAACCGCATATTCTTTCCTCCACTGAAAACTTTCATCAATCATCTTTAATGTATCATCTACAATATCGTGCCTCCATAGTAGGAAATTTTCAACCCAGGTATCGTCTTGCTGTAGTCTCTCCAAATCTCTGGAATCATATTTATCTGTTTTTGCTGATAAAAATCATGATAAAAATATTTAAAGTTTGGAATGTAAGGCAAGTTTTCTAATAATCTGAACAAGAATACTACTGTTAGATGAGAACATGCTGGGAACAGGTGACAGCACACTGGAAAATAAGGATCATAACACATACAAAAACCCTAGTTAAACTCAGCACTTTTCAATGGTAATGAGTACACGACCAATTACTTCACACGGCATACAGTTTAACGGTGGAACTGACACAGAATGTAATAATTGCCACCAACCTCAACATCTTTAAGACAGTATTAGATAAATTCATGGAAGGTGGGCTATCAATGACTATTAATTGGTACAGCTATACCTCATTTCCTCTATCAGAGGAATATCTTGGGGAAACCAATGGCAAAACTCATTGGAACAAACCTTGGCAAGAAAGCCCCATGACAGGGTCATAGGGTCATCATAAATTGGAAATTACTTGAAGGCACAGAGCAATGTTTTTGTAATTTTATACTATTTTTGGCTATTGATTTTTATTGTCTTTTAATTTATTGTAAATTTTTTACATGGGTTTATTTGTGAGCTGCTTTGGATCCCTTTCTGGGAGAAAAGTGGCATAGAAATTAAATAGATAAATGAGACTGTAATTCTATAGAAAGTTACAAGACAGTGTCCCATTATACTCAGTGGGACTAATGGCTAAACGGACTGCAAACATGAGAAAGTGATCATTCAACTGATGTTTGTCAAAAGGATTTGTTGAACTAAATATTTACTGTATATAGTCATGTAAAAGTCTAGAAATGGGTCAACGTAAGCACGGCATTTTAACACACACACACACACACACACAAACATGGTGAAAGGCAATAGTTTAATCTGGCCTAGAAGCACTGATCCTCTTCTACTTTCTCACCCATCCAGCCTTTAGTATATGCACTAATAGTTATACTTGCTGGAATTCTTTAAGTTCTTTGGAATTGTTTTCTTTTATTTCATCCTTTACATCCTTTACTATATGTGCCTTAGCTTTACCCTCAACTTATCCATGGGTCATATCAAAATCCATAATTTTGGCCTCAAAACTTGCCCTCGACATATATATGAGGTCGATTTATAGTTGAGTACATATGGTATAACACTGATATATGATTGCTTATCGTAATAAAATTCTCAGAGGCTGATTATTAAATTCTCATCACAAGAATGAGGTTTTTTTAATTTTCAGAATACTAAGAGCATAACAATTAACTCAAGGAAGCAACCCTTAAAAGTAAAACATTTTGACATCATATCTTTAATAATTGCTGTATTCATCTGCCTGTCTTCTATAAATCATTTATGCCACTGAATGCAATATAAATTTAACCAATCTAACTAAAAATTGATAGTCTAAACTAAGTCATATAGGTCAGACTGTCATGACCACATATCATCTTTATTACTGCTCTACTACTAATTACTGAGTTTACTGAGATATAAAAAAGCATATGCACATTTATCTTGCAGATAAGCAGACCTACCAGATAACAGCAAAGGATACTGAGACAGCAAAACTGTGGTATGTAATATGACCCTGGCAGAGGAGCTGAACAACATAAACCAAGAAAATGATCACGTGTCCAGTTAGTCAGACCAACAGAAAATGCTTTCAAGTTTGGGTAGGTCTTTATGTCTCGTAGGACTGTAGGTTTAAGTATCATAATAGGTTGTAGTTGTACAATTTCAAAGTAAGTTGTAGTTGTACAATTTCACAATCAGAAAAGGAAAGAAACTGAGGGAAGCAAGTGAGACATATTCCCTGACTGCACTAAGTCTTCTGGTTTCACTGGCCACATGCCCGCACATCATTTCCTCCTTGCCGCATGGCTTTCAGCTTATGCCACATATAAGGCGCCCGTGTATGACACAGGTACACTGTATTTGATGGGCACAAATCTGAAGAGGTACATCCATAATACTGAACTGCTACACTTTCAAGTTTCACCCCTACTAAAAATGCAATACATCATCAATTTCAAGCAAGGAGCAAAGTAGGCCTGGGCCTGAACAGAACCTGGATGGGAAAACCCTCTGGGAGACTTCGTGTAAAGTGACACAAACTCCACTGAAAGAAAGTATGAATTGAAATAAATAAATAATGGTGTATTTAAACAAGAAAACTTCTTCCCGCTGATAAGTAAATAATCTAAGACAAACAAACATAAATAAAAGTCTGAACACTACCAACCTGGAACATATTCTGCTTCAAAACGTTGTCTGGTTTCATGTATTAATGCAGCCTTGTTTTCCTGCTGAAGGAGAAAGAAAGGAGTAATACCAAGCCATTTTCAACCCCTCTGACTGCAAAGTACAGACTTGTATCTACAAAGTTTTTATTGACAATTAATTAGTTAATTTTAAATTATTTTTTAAAAATACAACTGTCTGAGCCAGGAACAAAAGACAAACATTTATAAGAACAGGAAGCCTCTGGGTATACTATCATTTTTGTTTTCAGCAGTAAGATGTGAACCTCTAGGTTTCACATAAATTTATTCATGGTGGCAAAAATGGTTTTGTTATTTCTATTTGTTAAAACTGAAACCATGAAACTTTTGCAATTTGCTAGAAGTCTGTCAACTGTTACATTCAGCAGTGTCAGCTCATTTTCCTTCCTCCCAAAAGCACAAAATTATGAAAATTAAAGTAACAGATGTTGATGTCAGAAATAAAGAACAAAGAAAAAATGGATAATGATCAGTAATCTTGTAGGATTATAACTAAAGCAGAATTCCCACACACTGTAGCTCCTACAACAGCTAGGATGCTTAATAACACCGGCCTGTAAAACTGAGGGGCATAACAACTTCTTTAAAAAACCTATGCTGGTTTTATAGGAATTTGGCAAAACCTAAACCCAAAAAAATGACCTCAGATTTCCTCCATCATGTAGGGTTTTTTTTCACAACTTGTTTTGACTTTTCTTTGCTATGTGACTAAATAAAATGATCCTGCTAAGTGTAAGAAAGAGGTTAAAGTCTTTTTTAAAATACACATCTCCGCCATTCTTGATGGTGTCATACACCATTAAAAAAAAACAAAACTTTATAATACTGTAGTTCTCTTTTAGATTATTACATTTGGTGAATTTCATGTTATACTTCCAAACTTTCTCCCAACTTTCTGGAGGGATTTCCTTCCCTATATCCTCCATCCATTTAACCATGTTAGTTTTTATTTCTGTATTTCTTCTCTTGTTTTGATTTTATATCCCTCTTTTGATTTAATTAGAATATCATCATATCTAATCCAGTTTCCTTGTAAAGACTCTTTTTTATGAAAAGCTTCACGTGTTGAAACCCATCTTGGGATTTTGGAATAAAAATGTCTCTTATATTTGACCCACATCCTGTATAGTGATATTCTTATATAGTGTCTATTGAATTCTAGGCATATGTTTGTTTTATAATAACACAGAAAAGCATGCCATCCAAACTATAGATTATCACTTTCTAGTTCGAGCAACCTCTTTTTTCCAATATTATCCATTCTATGAGCCATGTAAGTGCACTTGCATTGTAATATATTTTCAGGTTTGGTAGGCCCAATCCTCCTTTTTCATTTCGGATTTGCATCATTATCATTTTTATCCTTGGTTTCCTTCCATGCCATATGAAATCTGACAAGTCTTTATTCCATTTTTTATTATTACTTGTTATTACTGGTATCGCTTGAAATAGATAAAGCATTCAAGACAGTACATTCATTTGAATGGCTGCTATTCTACCTAATAATGACAACAGCTGTTCATTCCATTTTCTGGGGTCTCCTTTAATGTTTTTCCATGCTTTAATATAGTTATTTTAGGGGTCAATGTCTTCTAACAGGCTTTCAAAACACTTTTAAATCACTGATGAGAAACACAATAATCCATTAAAGACAATAAAAGAAATCACAGTGGAACAAACATCAGATCAGCACCTGCATTTAATCAATAAATCATTGACCATTGGAAGGGCGGTATATAAATAAAGATTTTATATTATTATTATTATTATTAATAAGTGAATTGATAAAAGGTGTCAAATGTATTGGGGGGGGGGGGTGGAATCTGTGTGACATTTCTGACAGTGTTCGAATTTGGCTCCCAAAATTACATTAAAAACAGGTACAATATTGGAAGTAAAAGGGTTTTTTCCTCCCCATTGCGGGACTGTGTTATGGGACCTTCCACAAAAGTGAAGCATCAAACCCATACCTGTCGTAGGACTGACAATTTACCCAACTGTGGCTGCTAGTGCTATACTGGGATTGTCACTAACAGGAGAAGGCCCTAAATGTTGAAATCAAGGACTGCATCTACACTGCATCTACACTGGAGAAATAACCCGGTTTGGCACCGCTTTAAGCGCCTTGGCTGAAGGCTTTGGGATTCTGGGAGTTGGAGTTTGTTGTGGGGCCCCGAGCGGAGCTATGCTCCGCTCGGGGCCCACAACAAACTCCAACTCCCAGAATCCCAAAGCCTTCAGCCAAGGCGCTTAAAGCGGTGCCAAACCGGGTTATTTCTCCAGTGTGGACGCAGCCTAAGTGCTTTCCGTTTTGCTGCTTAAAATCGAGGGGAGGGGCTCCGACAACAAGAATATTTATTATTTACTTATGGTATTTATACCCCGCTCTTCGACTTCCCCAGTGTAGTCATTAAAAAGTAATGATGATGATACATTTTATTCATTTCTTGCTTCTCCCCGAGGTTTTGCAGCATGTTGGAACAGAAAACGCACTTTAAAAAGTACACCCCGACTACATGTGGGCATATGACTGAATAAAGTAATAACAGCGATGATAATACTGTAATAATAATAATAATAAATTTACTTCCTTCATGCCTCTCCTCAAGGCTCAAAACAGTTTTTTAAAAAAGCAAACCCCAATTATATGATCGAAACCTTCAAGCTCTGCCCCGTCGTCCACCAAAAACCGCACCAGTTTTAAACTTTTTCCTAGTGATTCCCAAACTTTGTTTCCCCGAAAATAAGATATCCCCTGAAAATAAAACCTAGTAGAGATGTTGCTGAATTGCTAAATATAAGGCCTCCCCCGAAAGGAAGACCTAGCAAAGTTTTTGTATATACATGTATATAATAAATGGTGTTTTTTTTTTCAACAATAAATGTGAATTCTTCTTCATGGAAAAAATAAGACATCCCCTGAAAATAAGACCTAGTCCATATTTGGGAGCACCATCACCTCAATGAACATTTTCAACCTGTTCTCTTTAAGGTAATTAAATAAAATGTGTATTTTGTAAAGAACCCGATTTTTCCAATTTTTTTTTACCACCCCACCAAAACACTTTATTTAATTCAGTTATTAGTCTCAAAAGGTGCCACAAGATCTCTCTACATACTGATTCAGGAGACTAACATGGCTGTCCTATTGAATCTCATGATGTTGTATTCACTTAGTCCTACTATTCACTTAGTCCTATTATTATTAATATTATTCTCTCTCTCTCTCTATATATATATACATATACACACACACATATAGGCTGAAGGCTTCTTTATTTCAGTTAGCCTCAAAGGTGCTAAAAGTTTTCTCTACATCCATATCTATATATATATATAGGATGAAGTCTAGAAAAGGTCATGCTGCGAACTTCTTTATTTCAGTTATTAGTCTCAAAGGTCCTACAAGATCTCTCTCTCTCTCTCTCTCTCTATATATATATATATATATATATACTGGTATACTGATATACACATCTCTACATAGACTGAAGTCCAGGAAAGCTGATAATGCCAACTTCTTTATTTTAGTCAGCCTAAAAGGTGCTACAAAATCTCTTTACACACATACACACACACACACACACACACACTGTTTTGTTTGTGTGTGTGTGTGTGTATATATATATATATATGAAGTGTAGGAAATCTCATGCTGCCAACTTCTTCATTTCAGTTATTAGTGTCAAATGTGCTACAAGATCTCTCTACAATAAATGTATATATATATATATATATGATATTCAATCTATGTAGAAATTTATAGAGAGACTTCATTCTATGTGTGTTTTTGTGTGTGTGTGTGTGTATATATATATATATATAATATTGTAACATTTTATATTATAATATATATAAATATACAATACACACACACATTATTATTATTATTATTATTAACCTTTATTTATATAGCGCTGTAAGTTTACACAGTGCTGTACATACAATCTTATAGTTAGACACAGAATGAAGTCTCTCTTTCTCTCTAAATATATATATATATATATATATACACACATAGAATGAAGTCTAGGAAAGCTCATGTTGCCAACTTCTTTATCTCACTTAGTCTCAAAAGTGCTACAAGATCTCTCTAAAATGCATTATATGTATTATATATATATATATATATATACACATATTATAAGATATCATGTTATATTATTATTCTATATATTATAGTATATTATAATATATAAAAATATACAATTATATATATATATATATATATACAATTACAATATACAAATATACAATTATATATATATATATATATATAATTGTATATTTTATATATTATAATATACTATAACATATAGAATGATAATATATTTTATATATTATAATATAATAATAAAATATATATATATATATATATATTAAAAATTGTATATTTTTATATATTCTATTATAATATATTATAATATATAGAATAATAATATAACATAATAAAATCCTTTCTTTCCTCCCGTCAACTGCCGTTTAATAACAACAACCGCCGCCCAACTGCCAGTCCTCCTCCTGCTCCTGCTGCTGCTGCTCACCTCCGCCATGGTCCTCCTTATAACAATTTGACTCAAAGAAGACAGAGACAGACAGCAGAGCGAACGGGGAGAGCAGAGCGCGCACACGACTCACTCACAGTCAGGGCAAAGGGAGCGCGTCGTGACGTCACGCCACTGTGCGTGCGCGCACCAGCCCACCCACTCACCCACCCTCTTGCTCCTTGGAACTGTTGTCATTCATTATTATTGGACTACATAATACCCAACGCGCATGCGCGCCAGCCACCGCGCACGCGCTCGCGCCGCTGGGGGAAAAAAACAACAAAACCCGCCACTTTTCCACTTCACTTCACTCCCTCCCTCCCTCCCTCCTTCCCCGAAGCCACGCCCACTCTACGTCTATCACTCTACAAGAAGGAGAGACAATCGGAGGAGGAGGAGGAGCCGGTTCCTTACGCACGCAGCGTAAATGGCCCCCGCCTTCTTCTTCTTTTAGTTTCTCTACGCAATTTACGTAGTGGCTTGGTTTTCTTCTTCTATCTTTACTAGTCCCACAATGCTTTGCGACTGGCGGGAGGTTTAGAACGTTTAGAGAAGAAGCGGCGGCTCTGTTTCTGCTTGAAGCAGTAAGTACCCTAGAAATGTAAGGGGTCTTTGTTTACTCATCTGTTTCCTGTGTCGCCTTTCTCTCCCAGAAAGGGACCCCAGGCGGCTCACAACAGAGAGGAAAAAAAACCTCTTCCTAAATTTTTTTTAAAAATTTTTTTTATGGTATTACAATACTATATAACTAAACATATTTTAATTTTATATATTGTTTATATCATAATATAATATATAATACATAAGATATATATAATATGTAAATATATGTATGTATAATACATAAATTATATATATATATATATATGTGTACATTTGTAATATGTATTATATATTATATATATTTATATATTTTATATATATATATGTTATATATAATATATATTTAAAATATATATTATAATATATAACATGTTATATATTATAATATACAAAGAAAAAACTTCCTAAAAACTTTTTCTAAAAGAATTTTTATTGTATTAAAATATTATATCTTTAAATATAAGTTAACATTCTGCATTATATATACTATAATATATATATATATTTAATTATATACAATATATAAAATTATATATTATTAAATATATTAAAATATGTATTGTTATTATAATATTATTTATATATATATTATACAAAGAAAAAAGTTCCTAAAAACTTTTCTAAAAGAATTTTATTATATTAAACTATTGCATTTTTAAATATAAGTTAAATTATGTATTATATATATATATATATATAATATTTATATATTATATATATTATTAAATATATTAAATATATATATATATATATAATGCAAAAAACTTCCTAAAAACTTTTTCTAAAATAATTTTTATTACATTAAAATATTATATTTTTAAATATAAGTTAATATTATAATATATATATATAAAATACATATTATAATATATTAAATTATATATTATTAAATATTAAATATATATTATTATATTTAAAAAGATTTTTATTATATTAAAAACATTTAAATGATTACATAATGAAACACATATCGACGTACAAATGACATAGACACAGAAAATACAATGTCACAAAATCACACAGATACACTAAAAAAACATATGTTTGACTTCTCGAAAATTAAGTGGATTATCATATAATTCTTACTTTTTTCCTTCCTAAAGACAAACTAAACATCTTTTTTTCCTTCTCTCTGTCATTGTATATTCACATCATATATTCACCTCATTTTTCTTTTTTGGAATTTCCATTATTTTTGCTTTCCTAGCTATTGTAATGTTTGAATCACCCCAATTAAGTTTCCAAAAAAATGTTATTACTTTTATCCATTCTTCTAAATTATAAACTGTATCATCTTTTAACATTATTGTTAGCTAATTTATGTAACCGATCCTCAACTGAAGGGATATTTTACTTTTTTCCCCAATTTCTACCACAAACAATATGAGTGGCTGTTATCATATAATAAGAGTTTCTTTTGTTTAGGATTTATTTTGCTTTCTGTCAAATGCAACATGTTAAGTAAGTACATTTCCAGATGTATTGGAAAATTAAACCTCAGGATTTGTAGTTAATCTTAAACTGTTGCAGATTTAACGTAGAACCAGAACTAGGAGCCAATTGGAAAGAAAAATGTCCAAATTCTGGGGGACCCTATTCCGAAGTGAACCAAACCTTTATTGTACTTTGAACAAAGAAAACTACAAATCAGGTTTCGTTGGTTACATAAAAATTAAACACATGCACTTTTTTTACATTCACTGGATATTAAAACATTACGTCTAACTTACGTCTCTATCCCTCATGGTTAGCCATCACTCAGACTACCATTATTGTCTATACAATTTCTTTTTATTACCTCCAAACTTTATTATTTTAAATCCAGAGTTTTAACCAGAAATCAGCAGGGAGACCAATGAGTCGATAGGAAAGGTAACATTTTTATTTCTAGCTGCAGTAGGAAATTCATCCAAATTACTGGGACCCCAAATTCAAAGTGAGACCAGTTTTTCACAGCATTTTGAACAAGGAACACTAGTAATCACATTCCATTGGTTACATTGAATTAAACATTTACACACCTTTTATATTCATTGTCTATCCTAAGCATTCGTCTGTATCCCTCGTGGGTTAGCCATCAATCTTTTATCTATATGTTTTACTTCACTGTCCTCAAACTGTCTCTTGTAGTACTTCCTTTATTTGGGTTAACATCTTAAGTTAGGAACCATTTCCAAATTGTTTACATTTTAGAGCAGAAGTTTTGACATGACCCGAATCCTTCCTTCATCCTGACAAACTTTGCCCTCAATACATTTCAATTTCCCCAATACATTTCAGTTACCACAATATTGAACTCCTGAGCGTAGTAACGTTTCAGTTCAAATCTATCCTCTTCAAAACAGGTAAGATGTCACATCGAAACAATATAAAAATTACAAACATTAAAACCACAACAAGTATTTGTCCCTTGCCACAAAGGAGTGCCGCAAAATGTAAAACCTTCGAGGGGGGAAAAGAAAAGATGGAGGACACGACCAAATAAAAGGCTTAAAAAGAAACACTCCTGTTTGTAAATGCAAACCCATGCTTCTTAGTCATCATCGAAACGGAGGACATTTTGGAATTCTTCCTGGACAGGAGGTTGAAATGGAGGACATTTCCTGTTGTAGCCTTTATTGTGACCCTAAAGCAAACTTATCATTGGGTTTTCTTGGCAAGATTTGCTCAGACAAGGTTTGCCATTGCCTTACTCTGAGGCTGAGAGAGTGTGACTTGCCCAAGGTCTCCCAGTGGGTTTCCATGGCTGAATGGGGATTCAGTTATAAACAGAAAATCATTCTACTTTGTAACATCCATTTCCCCCCTTCAAAAAAACCAAAAAAAAATCAAAACAAGAAGAACATTATACACAATTAGACAAACTAATCCTCCAGAATCCCTACAACTACAGAAATACTTCTTTCAGAATGTGCCTCCATTACTCCTTTGTACCCTTAATATTCTTGCTATGAAATATAAAACAATTTCCTATTTTCTTTTTTATACTATAAACTGAATAAGCTGACTTGTTGTATACTTAGACGTAATGATTAAACTTCATTAGCACAAGCTTAAACACTAATAATATTTTGAAATAGCTTCATTATACAATATTACTTTCTATGAATAAAATTGTTAAAGTACTTGCTTTGCCCTTATAATTTAATATATTTATAATATTTATAATAATTTATAATTTGTGATAATTTCATATTTATAATATAATTTCTATCTCACGTTTCTCTTTGCACAGGACCCAAGAGTAAGTTCCATCCTCCTCAAAAGGCTTACGTTTGGCCTGACATATACAGAATTGTGAGTACAGTTGTAATTTATACATTTGGTTGCCCAAACTCTGGCCTTGCTTGTCTGAGATTTCCTGGGAGTTGAAATCCAGCAATGTCTTTCTAATTTGTTGTTATAAAGAAGACCTTCATTCATATCAGTTCTAAACTAGCTTTCACCTTTGGAAGCCTTTTTTCAAAGTGGGGCTCAGCTCTAAAATATGTAGAAGAAAATACTATTCCTGCCCTTTGGGATAAATCCAACCACACCTTTAAATTCACCTGTAATTAATGGTTACCTGGCTTAATTTTTTTCACATCCTTAAACGTGTGCACTCCCACATTAATTATGCCACGGGTTCAAAATTAACACTGTAGGGCTGACCTGAATGCAAAGTGTATCGGTGCTCTTATACTTGTTTTACTTGCTTAGAAATAATTTTAGCTGCCACAGCATCTCTGTCAGCAATATAATATGACAAGAACATCTTCTTTCACACAACACTTAAAGTTACAGGAGTCCTATCTACGGTACCTAAGCATCTATTCACCCATATCAGACTCTGCAATGCAATCCCTGTAACTTCTTTAGTAAATCTCACTGGCTCTCGTTGGGGCTGTTGCTGCCAATACCAACAAAACACCAACCAAGTGAAGGGAATTTCATCATCCTACTGCAGCATTGAGAGCCACTGCAGTTATGGGGGAAGTTAGGAGCCACCTTAAATGTCATGGCTCCATCCTGTTGAATCCTGGGGTTTGTACTTTGTTGTGGTACCCAAACTCTGAAAGAAGGCTACATAGAATCCTACAGTTGAAAGAGGCCACAAGGGCCATCCAGTCCAACCCCTGCTACATATCTCACTGAACTATAAATCCAAAAATTCCGTAGCACTGAGCCATGGCAGTTACAGCTGTATCAAGCTGCATTAATTCTGCAGTGTAGATGCAGCCTGAATTGCAACATCTCCCTTGATGGTTGTGCTTCCCCTCCAAGTTCTAGAGCAGTGCTACTCAAAGGGGTGATTTGCAGTACTGATCCCTGGCTAGAAGAAAAAAGTTGAAGCCAATGATACAAGTAGGGAATATAAATAAATATATTTAAATATATAGTATATTATATATATTATATTAAATTTATATTTAAATATTATCTTACTACATGAGATAACTTGAGGAACACTATTCTAGAGGGCTCAAGATTTTTTTCTCCCTCCCAGGTGCTTGCCTGATTTTGCAATAATGGTGTCTATTCTGTGACCTTTTGTTGAGGCTGTATCTTGTGCTTATTTCCTTGGGACTAAGGGCCTTTGAAATTGGTTGGCACATGTAAAGATGTGTAGGATTATGCTTGGTGGCCTTTCCTTTGGAGTTAGAATTATCTGGGAGAGCTCTCATAAGTGAGAGCAGGACATTTTGTTAGGCATGTTGCCTGAGTAACCAAGTTTCTCAGAGAATTATTATCATGCTGTTGTCATTGTTCCTGATGAAGTCTTTGATCTCTGTTCTATTGCCTGGATTACTTTCTGTAGTATAGTATTAAGGTTCATTACATACAGCCAGTTCAGCAATATTGAACATACAATCATAGAGGATTTTTTCTGTGCTTGTCAGAGCTTTGTAAAAGTGATTGTAGTTCAGTTTTCCTCTGAACCCTTTGTTTTACAAGAATTGGGAAAAATGGATTATGGAATAAAAATGTTTGTATATTTACTCTCACCAGATTATTTCCAAAAACTGTAGCAGGTAGACTTTAGGTAAGACTGTACTGTTTGTCACATCACTGCAGTCTGTGGTCTTGCTTTCCTTTTCTCAATCATTTTTTATGGGAATGGATTCTTTGTCTCTTTACTACTATGGAGGTCTAAAAGAGCGAAAATAATTGTATTTACTTTTACTAATATTAATAGTTTGGGGTTTTGCTTTGCTTTTTAAAGTCTTTTTGCCTGTAGTCAAGTTTCATTGTGCAGTCTGAACCTCCATTAGCATGGAAGACAGAGCATTCAGAAACATATTTTCTTCAAATAGTAGATTAAAGGATATGTTGGTTAGTACTTTTGTTTTAAAGGCCAACATAAGTTAATTTGTGGAAAATGAGAATAGGGCAAGTGCCCTTTCCTCCTTGCCCTGTTGCAAAACTTCGTTTATATATGTCACTGTCTTAAAGAGTGAAATATCATTGGGATTCCTCATTATACTGAATGTTTCTAAATAAGTAATACATAATTTCACTATGTAATGTAATCCTGTGCTTATGCTTATGTAAATGCCTTTTAGTATTCAGCATTCCTCCTGCCAGGATGCTTTCGGACCTGTTTTTTGATTATCTTTGGGCCTGCTTTAAGCTACCTTCCTATGCATTCATACCTAAGAATAAGTCTCACCAAACTAATTAAGACAGCATGGGATGGCTATGCTGCACTACTGCATGGCAAAGAATGCATTTTGCTTTAAGTGCAGTTCTAGTGGGACCAGGACATAGGCATGGGGTAGAGACCTGGAATGGGATGGATGGTAGATTCCTTTGTCCTAAGCCCCCAGCGGGTTGGTGGATATTAGGCATGATTCCCTGCTGTTCCCTCTCATCTAGCTGTCTCAACCAATGCTTCCAGGCATTTGAGAGGACGGTTGAGATAGCTGGATGAGAGATAACAGATCTTCCCCACTCCTGTTTCTCTGTACAGGGAAGGAAAAAGGTAAGCAGTCTACTGGCACCTGGGACCTCCAGAGTCTAGTTAGTCCTAGACAGACTCAGCTGGCCTCTGTGAGCACCCTGTGGATCTGTATTTATTTCTGATAAATACTTAGACATAGCAAATACTGTATATACTCATCTATAAGCTGACCTCATGTATAAGTCGAGTGCAGGTTTTGGGGCCAGAATTACAGATTTTGCTATGACCTGTGGATAAAACGAGGGTAGAACTTAGGGACAAGTTTCTAGATTTATACATGAGCATATACAGTACTTTTCTTGTTTCTGCAGTGGTTCAGAGTCAGTGGAGAGTTCTGGTGGGCTGGATTCCAATCCTTGATTGGCTGCATGAGATGTACTGACTGGAAGGTTAAGGTCTGCAATCTTAGAAAATGCCATACAATATTTATTTCTGGATGCTTGCCGTGGAGTGAATGTGATTACAGGATTTATGATGCACTTGCTCAACCAAATTGTCTGGACTGATTTGCTTTTATTTCAGTTGAAATGATCCACTATCTATTTCAGAATTAATCTTTTTCCCCCCAGATTGTGAAAATGCTATTTGGATCACAGATTAAACTGAACAAAAGAACCATTGATACCAAGGGAGAATCTACTCTTCGTGTCGTGGATTTTTTTTAAAGAAAAAAAAATGTTACAAGATCAACAAGAGCAGCTGTTGTCTTATAATGGGGAGGTCCTTATTTTTCAGCTGTCAGAAGAAAAACCTTCACATGTTGGCAATAGCAAAACAACCAAATTACATGTCAGACGAATGACTTTTGACACTGTTACAAAACTGTTTGTTGAGACATCCACTGGGTCATTCAGCATGAGTGGGGAAGATGTTGAAATGATCAATTGCAGCTGTGCATGTTGCTTCAGGACAGGAATTCTTCATCCTTGTATTCTACTGAAAAAGAGAGAGAAGAACATTAAATATATTTTACTCTTGCTTCATAACTTTAGCAAATTTGTGGTGGTCCTACAATTTAAATTGGACTATGAACTCAGAAAACCTGTAAATGTACTTGATGGTCCAACAGTTCTGTGGAGCTATCAAAAGCAACTGTTTCATATTTCTCCCCAAACTGGCACAGTTGTATGTGCCTCTGTTCAATTTTCTTCCATCAAATGGGTGGGTACGATTAAGGGTGAGGGTACTGTTGTCCTAGGAACCAGATCTCCTCGTTTGCCAGAGGGTGGCGATGGCCAGAGGTTTGCCAAATCAGATGCTCACATCTGGGGTACTGAATGTTTTGCCTATGCACTAGACAAACAGCAAGTGCTAACAACTGCTGCTTTTCTGCCTCATGCTTATGGTAACGTTGTGTCCTGTGTGCATGTTTGCAAAGCTGAGACTTTAAGAAGCAAGTTCAGGACATTGCTTGTTGCTGTCACATGTAAAAGCCAATTGGTTGTCTTCCAAGATGGTCTGCCTAAAGATGTTCATCAACTTCCATTTGAGAAGCCTTGCTCAGTACAAGTGGTGGTGGTGAAAGGAGGTAGCCAGTTGGTGGTTGTGACATTTGCTTCAGGAGACGTGTGTGCAGTATGGAAACATAATTTTCAGGTATTGACATTCTAATCTCTTTTGTTCTTAGAACTATATAGTTTCCTTCTCATGTTCTGTAACAAAATGGGTTCTGTCTTCTCAACTTGTGTACACTTATTCCAGTCCACCCTTTTTAAGAATTCTCATGTACATGCAGTTTTCTGGAAAAGGTAGAACTGGAAAAAAATACATTTGGGTACTAAAACTTTCAAATCCCCAACCAGTGTGGCAAGTGGTGGGAAGGTTGGATATCTGAAGGCCAAAAGAGTAGTTTTTCCACTAATCTCTGTCATGAGTAAAGGTGCAAAACAAAATACTGAGCTTTTGAACATTATTTCTGATGAATATTAAGGTTTTGGTTCATGAAAAATTAAGTGATATATAAACCATTTAGGAAAAAGATTCTTTAAAAACAAGTTATAAATATAATTTTAAAAGTCCTGCATCATTGAGCAGAAGCTTGTAAAATGTACACTTTCACAATGGTTTTGGACAACTTTTTCCAGTCTTGATTGTTCAAAGTTTGTTATAGCACCACAAATGATAAAAGTATTCCAGCGTTACTGTAATATGGTATTGCAGCTACTCCACAATATCTAAAGCTGCCTGCCAAGTTACTGTAGATAGGCTTTTCATTAAATGTAATCAATATCCTTCAGAAGCCTTTGTAAGTGTTTATCAGGTACATCTAGAAACACTTTTGATGTTTAACATGTTGCAGGTGGCTTCCTGCTGGAAAGATGTGACATCCATTCTCGTAGATGATTTTGCTGGCATTGGAACGGAACAAATCCTAGTTCTAAAGAGCAATTCCATTTCAGAAAATCTGAATACATTCCAAATAACAGATTTTGGAAAGGTTAACTATGCGGTAAGATTTACTAATTGAAGAAATTGTAGGGGTACATTTATGTAATTAAGCAAGAAACATGGTGAAATAATGTTTCATCTTTAATATTGGTTTTTTGTTCATAATCCATTAGCTAGATTCTGCTGTGCATACTTCTGTAGGCCAGCAGGTGCCTTGTTCAGATAGAAGTCTACCTTCCTGAAACCCATGCTTCCTGGTGATTTGAACTTCAACTCCCATGGTATTGAAATCCCTCACCATTGGCCATTTTAGCTGATGGGAAATGCAAAAGCTAACAGGTGCCACCTGCACAGGCTGAAGCATAACAATTTAATCTGCAAATACCATGTGGAAATGACTAAGTCTTGTTGTTGTTGTTTTTCTTGTCAAGATTGGTTCAGAAGGGGGGTTTCCTTTGCCCCTCTCTGAGGCTGAAAGTGTGATTTACACAAGGTCACCCAATCGGTTTCCATGAATTCAATTTCCAGGGACTTGAACTCTGGTCTCCAGAGTCGTAGTCCAACATTCAAGCTACTACACTACACTGATTGCCAATGTAAGTCTATTGGTTTGTCTTTCTGTGTTTTTCAGCAAAATTTTGGGATTAGAAGTAAACCATCATTCAGGAAGCAGTTATTTATTCCCAGGCATGGAAACAGTCACACTTTTCCTACTCTATTTTAGGATTGGTATAACCTGCAACAAACTTGGGCACATGCTCCCTATCTTTCCCTTCTTGCTTCTCTTCTAATTTAATTATTGATTGTTTGGGTCAGACCAAGAAAACGAACTTAAATATATTGAAACAACACAGTTTCCAATGGTATTTTATAAAGTTAGCTTGATTCAGCTAACCAGTTATAATTAATTAGAATTTTATGGTTTGGAAGACATGACTAATCCAAAATAGAAACAGACACATCTGATCCTCTTTTATGCCAAAGATACATAGTGCTGTGTTCAAAATGGGCAGTTGTGTTTCATAGGTTATGTTGCTGAACTGGAGTCTGGTAGGTGTAATTCAGTATCATTAGGAACAGGGTGGCTGCAACTAAATAAAATCCTTTCTTATAAAAAGTTTACTTTATGCCAGAAATCTAAAGCTATAGTTATGTGCAAAAGGATCTTTAAAATAAAAATATGGAAATGTATACTGTCTTTGTATTCATTTCTGTCTCTCCTTATAACCTGAAACATAAAAGGGCATATTGGATCCCCGGAAATCTTCAGTGTGGCCACGGGTCAGATCTAGCCCTTCTTGACTTCAGTAGGGTTGTTGCATCATATGCCTTGACTATAGCCTGGTACCATGGGTTAGTATGAGAAAAAGCCTGCACAGAGATTATTAGATGTGTATAAGAGCAAGCTGATACCAAATCCCTACAGATTAACATTCATGTCTAAGGTACATGTGCATCCCCATATGATCTTGTGCAGATCTCCTTTGCTGAATTAGGACAATACGGTTAAAACTTCATACTACTTTTCTTTTTGAAGTATTTGTTAGCTTATCTGAAAAAAAAAACCTTAATGTAGCACCATGTACTTTTTCAGTATACTGTATATTTAATCAAGAGCCAGCTTGATGTTATGGTTTGACTGTTGGACTATCACTGGAAACCAGGGTTCAATTCCCTGCTCAGCTACTGGGAAACCACTGGGTGACCCTGGGTGAATCATATCCTCTCAGCCAAAGGAAACCCCATGATAAGTTTGCCTTAGGGTTGCCATAAGTTAGAAATGACTTCAAGTACATAATAAAACAAGTATATCTAATCATAAATCAATAATTTAATGTAATTACATTCTGAAAATATTTAATTTCCTCATTAATATCTTATAAGTAACAATAGAACAGTCTGGGATTGTTTTAAAGCAGTAATAAGAGGTCTCATGATGAAGAAATCGTCGGAGATAAAAAAGAAGACAGGGAACAATATAGACAAGCTTAAAATTGAGATTATGAAAAGAGAGAATCATCTCAAGATAAACCCTCAAGATGAAAATAAAGTACAGGAAATTCGTCTTTTACAAACCCAGTTATCCCAAATGACAATGTCAGAGATAGAAAATAAGATAAGATACACGAAACAAAAATATTTTGAACACGCAAACAAACCCGGGAGAATGTTACCATATCTATTGAGAAAGGAAAGAGCCAAAAGAACGGTTAAAAAAATAAAAATAGGAGACCAATATATCTCGGATCCAGATGGAATCAAAAAAACCTTTCGGGATTACTACAGAAAACTTTACAAAGGAATAATGGTGGACAGGAAAAAATTAGGCCTATACATACAAAGCAATAAAATCATGAAACTCACAAAGAGTCAAAAAGAGAAAATAAACAGACAGATAACAAAGGAAGAGTTACTTATGGCTATAAAAAGAGGAAAAAACGGAAAATCACCCGGACCAGACGGTCTACCGTATGAATTCTACAAGACATTTTCTACACAAATACTGGATCCTCTTCAAAAAACGATGAACAATATAATAGAGGGCAATATACCACCCTCCTGGAGGCTATCGAATATAACGGTCATTCCTAAAGAGAATAAAGATCCGACTGATGTAAAAAATTATAGACCTATATCCCTGTTAAATGTGGACTACAAGCTGTTTACTTCAATAATTACAGAAAGATTCAAAGAAATCCTCAAAGAATATATCAACGAAGATCAGAAAGGCTTCTTACCCAAAAGATTAATCAAGGACAATATAAGGACAATACTAAATTTGATAGAGTATCATGAAAAGAATATAGATAAACAACTATTGCTGATATTTCTTGATGCAGAAAAAGCATTTGACAAAGTTAATTGGACTTTTATGAAAAGAATTTTGGAAGAAATGGATATGGGTGAAATTTTTTTGTCATGGATAAACAAAATATACAGTACTCAAGAAGCACAAGTAGTAGTAAATGGATTTCGGTCAGACACTCTTAAGATATACTCAGGAGTTCGGCAAGGCTGCCCTTTATCTCCCTTATTATTTTTGACAACATGTGAAGTTTTAATGGAACGAATTAGAAATGAAAAAAAACATAAGAGGCGTGAAGATTAAAGGATGGGAGTATAAGGTAAATGCTTTTGCGGATGATTTGGTGATATCTCTGAGTGAACCAACAGAAGACATAGATATACTATTGAAAACATTGATGGAGTACGGAGAGCTAGCAGGCTTTACAGTCAACAAAAACAAAACCCAATTACTGTCAATGAATCTACAAGATAAAGAAGACCAATTGATATGTAACAAGACAGGATTTCAATTAAATAGAAAAGTTAAACATCTGGGTATAGAAGTATCTACTAAAAATACCAACTTGTTTAAAAACAATTATGAAAAAATATGGACGGAAATTAAAAAAAGATCTGAATAAATGGCAAAAATTAAATTTATCGTGGATGGGAAGAATTTCAGTAGTAAAAATGATGATTTTACCAAAAATGATGTTTTTATTTCAAAACCTCCCTATCATCACAAATGAGATACCTTTTAAGAAATGGAATAAAGATATAACAAAATTCATTTGGAATAAAAAGAAACCAAGGATAAAAATGAAGTTATTAAATGATACAATTGAAAGAGGAGGACTCTCAATGCCTAATTTTAAACTATACTATCAGGCTTCGGTTTTATCTTGGATTTCTGATTGGATAAGATTAAGAAAATTAAAGATATTGAATCTGGAAGGTGCAGGGCTAATATATGGATTACATGGCTACCTTCTCTATGACAAACTTAAAACTAACAAGGAATTTAATAATCATTTTATAAGAAAATCTTTATTAAACGTCTGGATGAGATACAAAAGTCACTGGACTACAAGGATACCACTATGGGCATCAATCAACGAAGCATTTTTTAAAAATGAAAAGATGAAATCGACAAATTGGCCAACATATGAAGACATTACACGAATTGAAAACGGGCAAAGAAGAATGAAAACAGAAGCAGAACTAGTGGAAGAAAATTACAAATGCAATTGGTTTCTCTATCATCGACTAAAAGAAAGATTTCTCATAGATCAGAAAACACAAGGTATAGATAAAGGCCCTATAGACTTTGAAACGATAATTAAAGAAGAAGGGAATAAGGAGATCGCTCGCTTTTATAAACTACTACTGAGATATGATTTAGAACCGGAGACAATTAAAAAATGTATGGTTGATTGGGCAAGAAATATGGGACAAACCATACCATTAGAACAATGGGAAAAAATTGGAAAAAAAGATTCAGATATACCCCCAATTATGGATTAAAAGAGAACATGTTTAAAATGCAATATAGATGGCACTTAACCCCTTATATGTTGGCAAAAATAGACAAAAATTGTAACAATAAATGCTGGAAATGCCTGAATGAAGTAGGAACATATTATCACTGCTGGTGGACCTGTAAAAAAGCAAAGGAATTTTGGACAGGGGTACACAATAAAATTTGCGAAATCTTAAAGATTAATATACCGAAAGACCCTAAATTGTACTTACTGAATATGATCGAACAAAAGGATATAGAAAGAAACTATGGAAAATTACTATTTTATATGGTGAGCGCGGCGAGGACTTTATATGCTGGCAGTTGGAAAAGGGAGGAAATCCCTAAGTTGGAACAATGGAATTTCAAACTTTACGAATATATGGAAATGGACGAACTTACAATAAGATTAAAAGATAAACCAAAAGAATATTTTCTCGAGACTTGGGATCCTGTTATAAACTATATTCGAAGGACTAAGGGTGAAAGTCTGGTATTAATATACGAATAACAGAGACACAATTCTAAGGGAAACAGGATATATGGAGAACATAACATATTATCTCTTGTAATTAAGTTAATAGTGTTCAATTTAATAAGGTAAAGATAAAAAGACCGTCACATAGATATGGAAAATTTTCGGGTTAATTTAAATAAAAGGATACAAACAATTTAATTTCTGTTAAATCATAAAGAGAAGAATTATCATAAATAATAAGTAACAGAAAAGTTAACATACATCTTTTTCAAATGGTGAAGTTCAATAAAGGAAGTTAAGAGTTAATATAATGTTTGATACCAATTTGACGTGTTATGGAAACTCTGTATCATATTTGTTTTTGTTTTATTTTTCTTTAAAAAATCAATAAAAATTATTGGAAAAAAAATTAATATCTTATAAGCATGCCTCGTTGTTTCTCAAAATTCCTCAAAGAAAGGTTTTAATTGTATAAGTCCTTTTGAGTTTTTGACATCTAGTATCTGTGCCTTGTTTGCTTTCAGGAACTGATTTAATGCGTGTTGTCTTTCTTTAGAATAACATAAGCTGTGAAGAAGACTCATCATCTGCAGCAGACCTACAACAGAACTGCTTTCTTACTGTCAAAGCTCTTGAAGCAAGATTACAGGTTTATGGCCAGCATCCACCTCTTGAAATGCCTTGGCAACATAAAATTTGTTTTGTACTTTGTGAATTTTCATCATTATAAACTCTGCTATTGATCATTTAAGTTACAAGTTTGTCAACACAGAACAAGATATTAGAACTGACTATTCACTCTTAGGTGGCTAAGTATAAACAAATACAATAAGGTTAAGGGATATGAATTGTTGCTACAAGAAAATCCATACATCTTTTTGTAGGATTTGTTGTTTAACCCTCAAGCTACATTTCTTGGAAATAAGCCCCCCATCCCCGATTCCCTTTACAAAGCAAATCTCTTGAGAAGGAAGGGAGGTCCATAGCAGCAGTACTGTTATTTCTATGCCCTGCCAACTGAAGTCAGAGATGGTCAGAGAAGAGGATGGTGAATCCTCTCACAAGAGGAACTTAATCATGTCAGCTGATGATCTGACAGTTTCTGTTATGGAAAGGGAGGATCTCTTTAATCATTCTACAACCCCTTTTGGGGATCACCTAGTAAGACAGGCAGAGAATGGGAACCTCTTGCAGAAATCCCTTCTCAGCCTGATGAAGGTGGCAGTTCATAGTGTCCAGTGGCCCTTTCTTCAGTCAAGCATATGCTTGTTGCCTTAGTCTTTTAGGATCTAAGGACAATTGATGGCCATTAGTAAATTACTAAACATTTGGTAAAGAAATGATTGCTTCCCCTGGTTTGTATTATTCAATCTTCCCCAAGTCAAGACAGAAATAATTGTCAGGCTCCTTTGTGTGTTAGCAATAGATAAAACATGTAATAGAGATGTATTTTGCTGAATGCCTTGGCTCACCCCAAAGCCTGCCTCTGCAGTGCCAGCAATGAGTCATATATCACTGAAAACATAGGGAGAGTTTTTCTCCTTTTCCTGCCAGGGACAGATGTTGTTGGTAGGCAGAGCCTCCTTCTCTTGAAATGCACAAGTGTCTTCATTCTCTCTGTCATGCACATTCATTCACTGTTCCTCCCTATTCTGGGAGAGGGACAGATAACCTGATAAAATGCTGAGAGCAGCCCTCTGCTCATTCCATCCCTTCATGCAGTCCAACTCTTCCCCTCTAGGCTTTCCCCCTCTTTTGCAGTCATTTTATCTTCCAGACTTCCTGTGTTTTCATGACTTTCATGAAGGCCAAAGACTTCAGATTCCCTAACAAAGGTCTAAGCCCCAAACCTTTTGACTTGATAAACCTGTCTCCTACTGTATGTGTTTTGTTGAGATTTTGGCTGTCCCCATTGGCTGCCACAGGTAATTTTAGCTACTACTCTGGTTATGGATTATTTTTAACCAGTACTAAAAACTCTTTCCTGCTATAGCTCAAGGTTTTGAAGAATGGTTATTTTTAGTACTCTGTACTCGATGTGTAAGCCTAAATATCCTAAAGGCATCAGATCCTATCTGTTCTTGGAAGCTAAGCAGGGGCAGCTGTAGTTAGTAGAGTACTTGAATGGGAGACAACTAACGGATGGTCAGAGACCTTCATGCACAACATGGGCTCCACCACTGAGTTGTATTTTTATGTTCTCTTACTACACTGAAACACATTTATTGTATATGTACCCCCCCCCCCCCCCCGCTCTTCAATTGGGAAACATTTGAGCATCTTACAAAAAACTTTACTGACAGTGCCTGCCCTAGGCTCTCAGTTTAAGATACATGCCACAAAAGGAAAAAGGATTGGGAGGGAGGAGGAGACAAGCATGCTCAGGTACTCTTTCTTAGTTAAAGTTTTGACAGCAATAATCAGAAATAGAAACATAGAAGAGGAGTTGTTGGTCTTTTAGCAGAGCTGTCAAATCTCTGTTCTCCCTTTCCTGGGCCTAATGGACAGGATGCTACCAGGGAAAGATGGGGGAAGAATCAGCTGGCTTCTCAATATATTGCAGCTATATCTTTCTCTGTCATTGCAACCTGATGGAATGGCTGCAGATAGCATGACGGTCAAAGGCAGGCATCCTGTTAGTGACACATGCATCCATAAATGACATAATCCATGTGGGGTAAACAATTCACCAGACTTATCTATGGCCTGCATTCTGTAATAAATGTTTTTTTCTCTGTCCAAAGTAGTCTTCCCAAAACAGCATAGACACCCAAAGGGTATGTGCAGACAGCAAAAGGATTGCTGGTTCAGCATAGTTGAGGATCAAAGAAAGGCGGTTGCTGCAACAAATTGATATCCGTGATTCAAAACTGTATAATTTCTATTATGCAAGTCACCTGTTTGAAGGGATTTTACAGTCTGCAAATAAACTGGCTTGGCTTTTTCAATCCATTTATTTGTTTTCATGGCAAGAAGAAGCCTTCTTATTTGCAAGTTAGAGATTTTTTTTATGATAGGAGTGATATTTACAGGGGTTACATCTTACTGATTGTAGAATCATATGAAATTTATCTTACATTTCTATAGTTGTGAACACTTTGTTCTCTTTTATATTGTATAGGCTGGCTTTGCTTCTGTTCAAGAGCTACAACAGCATCTCCGTCTCAAAGGAAATGTTCTGATAGAGAGTTGTAAAGCATTAATAGACATGGTTCAAGATCGAAAACATAGTCCTCCAAGTACAGTAAAGGTAAAATTAATGTTAGTAACCGGAAAAGGGATTATTTTAAAGGATGTCGTGGTTTATTTATATTCTCTTATAGCAGGTATGGCCATACTTGGTCAATACTTGGCAAAAAGGGCCCTTACTGGCTGGCATGACCCTATAAGAAATTAATTTCCTTATATTTTGGCTCAGTTTTGAAATTTTGTTTTTTGTTTGTTTGTTTTTACTAATGGAAACAAACCCTCCCCCCCCCAATAAATCCAGTGAAACCAGTGATAAAGTTATGTTTAAAGCAAAATATATGCTTGAAGTTTTGTTGCTAAAGAATGTAAATACCACAGAGTGATTCTTGTTATTCAGATTATAAAACAAGAAATTCCACCTAAAAATTAAGAAGACCCCTTTTAGTATAAACTGCTCAGCAATGGAATAGATTGCCTTGGAGTGTGGTGGACTCTCCATCTTTGGAGGTCCTTAAACAGAGGTTAGATCAAGAAATAGAGACTCTACCTGTGTTAGGTGGGGTAATACTCCACCTGAAATCTCAAGGTCACACTTCTGGATTCAACTTTGAGTCTAGATGCCCAGGTCTCAGCAGTGGCCAGGAGTGTATTTGCACAGTTAAAACTAGTGTACCAGCTGCGCCCATTTCTTGAAACGCAAGATCCTGCTATAGTGACCCATACCCTGATTATATCCCATTTAGACTGTTGTAACACACTACGTGGGGCTGCCTTTGCAAACTGTTTGGAAACTTAAGCAGATCCAAAATGCTACAGCCAGAATGTTAACTGGGGCTAGTTGCAGGGAGCTTATAACTCCCTTACTAAAATAGCTACATTGCTCACCAGTTCATCTCCAGGCATAATTCAGAGCAATTGTTATGATCTATAAAGCCCTTTCTTTATAACTTTGGTCTAGGCTATTTCAAAGACTCTATGTCCCCATAAAACCTGCCAAAATTCTAAGATCTTCAGGGGGAGGTGTTCTTTCACTTTTGCTACAATCATAGATTTCCTTGGTGAAGATTTGAGAGAAAGACTTCCCAGTGGTTGTTCCTATCCTCTGGAAGACCCTTCTGTGGCAGGCTAGACTGTCTCCCTGCTTTCCTTTCTCTGGCAGTCAACCTTTAATGAGAACATAGGCATAGCACCAAAGCATAGAATCTTATAGCTTGAAGGGACCACAAGGGCCACCTAGTTCAATCCCCTGCCATAAAAATACACAACTAAAACACTCCTGAAAGATGCCCATACAACTTACTTATTTTTTTTTTTTATTTTAGAGGGACCCAAGAAAAAAGACACAGAAAAGAGCCAGTTTTAAAATCTTCACAATAAAGTTTTTAAAAGAATTAAAATAATCACATAAAACAGTATGAAATAATTTAAAATACATACAAAAGTTGAAAAAAGATAGCTAGAACATCCCAATGGAAGCTTTTGTGTGCTTAGTTTCATCCCATTCGAGCTGCTGTAACATACCTTATGCAGGATTGCCTTTGAGATGTGTTAGGCCTTGTTTTGTTCTTGTTACCATTAAAGCAAGGGTGAGAATCATGTGGCCCACCTACTGATTTTGGACTGTTGCTCCCAATATTCCTCATCATTGAATGTTCTGACTAGGATAGGTGGGAATTTCAATCCAGCAACATCTGGAGGGTGATATGATTCCTACCTCTATGTTAGGGATAAGTTTGTGGGAGACATTAGAAATCGCTGGAAGTAGGTATTAAAGTGAGCCTTGCTCTATCTTTGTTGTCCTTCTGGCAAATAATTAGAAGAAGAAGAAATACACACTTCTAGTATTTAAGCAAGTTTGCTGTTGAAGGAATTTTAACTGGTTGAGTGCTGTTTATTTTGTTATTAATTTGTTTATGATTGCGTTTTTAACTGCTTTGTTTTTATGTGTGCAATTACATTACGTTTATATTTGAGTCTGTTATTGTTAGCTGTCTTGAGTACCAGTTTTTGGCAAAAAAGGAAATGTACATTATGTAAATAAAGGTAATTTCCTTCCACAGTGGGTTGAAAGTATTTTTAGAAGATCTCCTGTAAACTTTTTCACATATTTTTAATTAAATGGTAGTGACTGTAGTTCATCATAATGTTTTAACGGGAATACTTGGGAAAGGTTTCCTATTCTGGGAGTCTCAATTTGCAACAATAGCTTTGGGTATATGTATGAATATGTGTTTGTTTGTTTGCTTGCTTATTAATGTAAGGGAGGTCTTGTATCACTCTGGGATGAAACTGAGAAAACGCTTGAAAATGACACATCAACTCAATATGCAGACCGCAAGCAGTATGTGGAGGACATTTGGTTCCGAATAGTAGAGGACAACCTAGTAGTTGGAGTAAAATTAATAGAAGAATATGATATGTAAGTAGCCTAATTCTCCCATATATTAAACATTGCCATTCATCTTGCTAAATTAGATCATCCCAACAATTGCAAAATTAAATATCAGGAAGTTTAGCCATTAAAAATGTCTCAAAAAGGAAATGTAAAAATTACGGGGTTTGCTATTTGTATTTTATAATGAACGTTTAAGATATGTCCCAGTTACTATGAAGAAATTGTAAGGTACAAGTTTATTAAATATGAAGGTCATTGTATAATAGCAATCCTGAATTTTCAAAAATGTGTCCTCTCTGTGTATTGTTCTTTTATGGGTTTTTTGCTATGTTTTTTAAACAGGCTGCTTGGTGATGTCAGCTTGTTTCTGATAATGCATCGGAAATGTCCTTCAGTTTCTCCAACTAGGTGCCAGTCTAATGTTGTTATGCTGAAGAAAGCTACGCTGGCAGAGCATGCATCATGTTGGCAACTAGAGCCGTGTCCTAAAAGGATCAAGTTAGATTGCCATAATGGAAAAGAACATAATGGAGGACCTTTCCAAGTGAATGCGGAGAGGACAAAAGCCTTTACTGCAGTTACCCGGCTCTCTCCTTTCTTGGCATTGCATCAAGTACACTGTATGGTCCTAATGCATGCAAAGAAGAAAAAATGCAAAGATGAAAATCCACAGAAAAGCAAAAAACTGACTTTATTATGTGGTAACATTTTACTAACTCTGGTAGAGATTTTTAGTGGAAAATATTCAGTTAATCTGAAAGAAACAGGTAAATTCAAACTTGGTACAAATATTGATTTATTGTTTTTAATATTTTTAAAGCAAGGGTTTAATATTTTTATTGTTTCTTACTGTGTTTTCCAAAATATTATTTTAGAAGTAAAAACTATTATTTCAGTTTATTGACTGTACACTTGTTCCAAATATGTGGCTTTTTGCTGATTTGATTATTCACAGACTTGATTAATATGTTCTCTGTAGGAATATCTAGGTCTTCCAGTTCAACTCTATGGTCAACTTTAACCAAAAGTTGCACTGAAGGACCTAGAGATTCCTAGAGAACACTCCACTAGGCATTTGCAGCTCCTCCATGCAGTTCTGTGGTCAATGTCTGGCAGATGTCCTAGAGAGCTGTTCTCTCAGGTAAAAATATAGTGTTTTTGTTTTTGTTATTTGTGGTTTTTCCTTATTCACAGAGGTCCTGTGCCCCTAACCCTAGCAAATGTGGAAGGACGAGTGTGCTTTGCAGGGCTTGTCGGACATGGAACTTAAAATATTCACGTTCTTGTTTGCCTTTAGAGGTTTATCCTTCTTCATGACTTTGTGACAATAGTTTTTATTAGAATACACCCTACTAGAATGCACTACTTTCTCCCTATCATTGTCTTAAACAATTTATCCCCTTCCTATATACAGTTCTTGTATGATTTATGGAAATAATGTTTTAAAATTTGATGTGTTATGAGACATGACAGGGAATCACGCTGCTGTCCAGATATTGTTGAACTCCACTTTTCACTGTTCCCCACTATTGATTGTGATGGTTAAGGCTTCTGGAACATGCTGTCCACCAGGATCTGGAAGGCTGGATAATTCCTAGTCCTGTTGTAATGGGAGATAATTTTATAATTTTAAATCAGCTGTGGGAACACCAAATGCTTTTCTTCATTGATATTAGGGGGTGGTATGTAGTGTGTTGTTGTTGTTGCCTCTGAATATGTATTCCTATAAAAATAAAAAGTATGAGGAGCATAATGCATATAATTTTTTTCCAGTAACCACAAGGATTTAGAAGATGGCTGCAACAAGAATTCCCATCACTTTCTTATCAGAAAACAAACTGTCCTCAGGGAATATAGCAATAACAAGTACATTTTTATAGTGCTTATCAGTGCACTTAAGCACTCCCTAAGCAATTTACGAAGTGTAAGCCCCCAACAATCTGAGTACTCATTTTAGCAACGTTGGAAAGATGCAATCCTGAATCAAGCTTGAGCCCCTGGCTGGGATTGAACTCACAACCTTATGGTTTGTGAGTGAGTGGCTGCTGTACAGGCATTTAACCACTGTGCCACCAGGGCTCCTAGCATATTTTCTGGTCTCCCCTCCCTGCTTCCTTAATTTACAGTATATAGAATGATGAAGCAGATATGAATGTTTTAAACAATTTGTCCACCTTTCTGTCCCTGCTACAGGCTCCATGAAAGATCTTGTTGCACTTTGTTCAGTATTATACAAACAGTCATTTCAAATAACCTCTATTGACTGTACACTGAATCCCATAAATACATGGCTACAGAAACAAATGGAGTGCATACCAGTTAAGGAATGTCCTGAGTATGTAATTTCTTGTAAGTCTGGAAATATGAATGGCACTCTCTTCAAATGGAATCTAAGAACACCCTTTGATGGAATTTTAACAGTATTTTGCAGGTAATAGTTTAAAGACTGGGAATACTTGGTTCACTCATTACTTAAAATACCGTATATACTCAACTATAAGCCAAGAAATTTATTCCCCAAAATGGACTCCAGAATCATGGGTAGACTTATCAACAGGGCAATCAGTTAATGCTGCTTTTAAATTTCTTGAAAGAAGTGCCCACCTTCCTCTATAGCCAGGGATCTTGCCTCCCCGTTTGAGTCCCGCTCCCCAGCGCACTCTCTTCTCTCTCTCACTCTGCATGTGTGTGTGTGAGATCTCAGCGTTCCCTTGCAGAGCTAAAAAAGCAAGCAGCTGCTGCTCAGGCAAGACACACAGAGAGAGAATGCCCCATGCTTGTATCCCGTTTTGCAAGCTAAGCCTTTAGGTGAAGAAGAGAGAGAGAACGTTCTGTCCCCTTTTGCAAGCCATGAGTCTAGTTGGGAATCCTGGGAATGGTATGAAAGCAGAGAGAGAGAGAAAGGTCTGTCCCTTTTTGCAAGCCATGAGCCTTGGGGATTCTGGGATGAAAGCAGAGAGATAGAGAAAGGTCTGTTCCGTTTTGCAAGCCATGAGTCTTAGGAATGTTTTGGTAAAGGGAAATGTGTGTGGGTGTGTGTTGAGGTTTGTTTCCTCTTTCCCATGCTGAGACTATGATCCTTGGGAGAGGTCCAAAGAGAAAGATGTAGGGAGGGAAGTGGTGCTTTGTTTCCCCCTTTAGATCTTTTAAAACATGACACAGTGTGTAACTCTCGACTTATCCACAGGTCATATCAAAATCCATGATTTTGGCTCAAAACACTGCCCTCGACTTATACATGAGCTCAACTTATACACCAGTATATACAGTAGTGTGTATTCTGCCTCCTTAGTGTAGTACTCTGATACCTTGTTAGTTCACAATTAAAGATGAACAGATAATTGATTTCCTTCTTGTAAGTACTGAAATTATCTACATAGGTCAGTAAACAAAAGACTGGCACTTAATGCAACTCTTAGAAATGCATTTAATACAAACTTGAAGGATAGTATCTTGGGGTCTTTTCAGAACAGATGTTACTATCTACTGTTTAAAGCAAACTGTATTCTGCTTGAATTGGACAGTGTTCCCTTCTATAGCCCCATAGAGTTAAGAAATAGGGAAGACATGACTGCTTTTAACTCCACATGTTGAGCAAACTAGATTGAAACAACAAAAATAGTCAAAGGAAATCACAGGGACATAATATATCTAACTTCTTTTAACTTTGCTCAATTCTCTTACTGAATATTTTACCAGGTCTAGATTAAACCTTCTGCAGGTCAAATGTTCACTGTAAACATGAGTGCTGACTCTTCATACATTCCTCTCTAGTCAGATCTTTTAGATTCAAAAAAGTCAGTCATGAGCCCACATATCTGGTATATTTAAATTCATGTATGTAACTGCTCAGTAGGATGCATTGTCTTAGATAATTCATTTCTTCCTTTTTCTACCTCTATTTTTATTTTGAATCCAAAGTTGAAACTTGGTTTTTTAAATGATATTACTAAACCATAACTGCACCTTAGTAGCTCTTTCCTGGGCAAGTAGACTGCCCATATAATTCTGCTTCTGAGAACTTTTCAGCAAGAGGGAACTTTTTTTTTTGTAGACAGCAGCTAAAGCATAAATATGTTGCCTTGTCATGAACTACTTTCTACTAGTGAATTTTACTGCACTATGAGTACTGACCTTATTCTAAATCTACTTTACAGACATCCAACTGTCTTGTTTCAGTGCCTTCATAACCTGATTGAATTGTTGCCACCAACTTGTAAGATAAAGCCCCTAAGAAGAGGCAGCAAGAAGGGACTTGCTGAACAGCTTGCATTAACTTTAGTAGAGGAAATAGTCACTCTCCAACATCCTTTCTCTTCAGCTCTGAACTTAACTGAAAATAGCTTGTCTCCAGATTATGAGGAAAACAAAGGAACACACAGTATCCCTACAGTGCAGCACTTCAAAGAGGCATTCAAACAGGAGCAAGAGCAAAGCATGATGTGTGTAAACCAAACAGTGAGTGGTGCCTTGTACAGAGGACTGATCTTGAATGTATTTGAAACACAGCTGAAGTCTGACATGATTTCATATCAGTGCTCTTTGCTCTCCTAACTTAATTTTAAATTATCTCTTGGCATCACTATAAAGTGACGGACTCTATATGAATTTTTTTTAAAATTAAGATAAGGCTGTTACTGCTATACTGTACATTTGCATGTTTTCACTAGCAATGAAATTATTTTGCAAACTTACAAATGGCTACAGAGAACATTTGGCTGAATGTAAATAGTTCCTCACTGTGTGTGCCTTCTGTCAGAATGTTATATTTGTTTCATCATTGGTGTTGGTGCATCTCTGCATAGAACAACTGCTTAGCTATCTTTAACAGGAGGGGATAAAGCAATGGAAAAGAGAGAGAGGTAAATTCCTAGCAACTTCAGTGGCAGCATCACATTTCTGGCTCTGCCATTTCCAAGTCTGGGATAGCCATGTAGTTGCAGTGACACACAATGCTGTTTGCTCTAGTTGCAGTGAGGGCTGTGTATGTTGATGTGGTATAGTGTCAATGGCTAAACTGCAAAATATATTAAATCTATATTATCTGGTATCCTGGGATAGAGCTGTTCAACCAACTGTTGAATGTTGAATCAGCATATACACACAGTGGTCCCCCGGGTTACGAAGGTAATCCGTTCCGGATTACCTTTCGTAACCCGGAAATGACCGTATCCCGGAGGACCGCTTTAGTGGACTGCGCGGCCGATTGAAAGGGGCCGCGCGGTTTTTCCGTTTCGTTCCCCGGGGGATCCTTTGGATCCTGGGGGAATTTTAGCGGTCCCGCCGGTTTCGGACCCCGGGGATTTCGTTCCCCGGGGGATTCGTAAACCGGGGGACCACTGTAAATCCTTGGATTTGATGTGGCTGATGTCCAACATATGCTGTCACAAGTCTGGTTGAAATTCCCTTTAATCATCATGATTTTGGCCTATCATTCTTGTCATGATATTGACCATTACTTCATACTCCTCCAAGTTCATAATCTTGGTGCTTAAGGGTGTGAGTCTTTCATTATAACAGTGGCTACTCACTGTAACTTGTCAAGCAGGAATAAGACTTTGTCATAAATAAATGCTCAATTTCTAGGTTAATCTATTTAATTAACATTCACAATGAATGTGAAGTTGCATACTTGATGCTGAAGATATTTACATTAATTATGCATTCTCCAAGATTGGCCATCAATAGTTGAAAACTTGCCAGGTAGTGGAATAAAAACTTTTTTTTTTTTTTTGTAAACCTATCATGTGATAATGGGTTTTTTGTATTTACTGTAGACACAATGGTGAACCGGCTCCATGATTTTCTGTTATTTTAAAAATGTTTATAACAGACAAATATATATTATATATTACAACTGTATTTTACATATAGTATGTTAGTTTACCTAAAACAAGAATAAATAAATAATAGTTTTATCTTTAAAAGCTTATCAGTTCCTTATTCAGATTTGTAATTCTTGTTTAATTCCTCTGAATGTGAACCTCTACACTTTGCTTAAAATTATGTAAAGAAATTATGCAATGATCCTTTTCATTAGTTTTGTGTGAGTCAGGACTGTGCAAAGTGTGGCCCTTCAGATGTCTTTGGACTGCAGCTTACATCAGCCTTGTATAGAATAGCTAATGAGAATTATAGTCCAATATTTTGAGGGTTGTGCTTCGTCCTTCATTATAAGTGGTGAGGTACCTTACTGTTGTGAAAGTAGACCCACAGAATGTGTTCAGAAAAACAACATCAACAGACAGTGATCAGGATCCAAAAGTGCTCAGCACAAAAGCTTCCAGAGCATCATGTGTTTTGATGGTGGCTATATTCAGAAATTAACATGACAGTATGCTATAAACAGACACTATATGGCCTTGTGTCTTCAATTATGTCTCCTCTAGCAAGGCAAAACTGAAATGTCAATTACTCCTATTTTAGGCTGCATCAATATAAGTATAGCATCTAGATCAAGGGGAGTAATAGTGCCACTCTATTCTGCTTTGGTCAGGCCCCACCTGGAATACTGTGTCCAGTTCTGGGCACCACAGTTCAAAAAGGATGTGGAGAAACGAGCGTGTCCAAAGGAGGGCAACTAAGATGGTGAATGGCCTGGAAGCCATGCACTATGCGGAGCTGGGGATGTTTAGCCTGGAGAAGAGACAGTTAAGAGGTGATATGATAGCTCTGTTTAAATATTTGAAGGGATATCATATTGAGGAGGGAGCAAGCTTGTTTTCTGCTGTTCCAGAGACTAGAACACGGAACAATGGATGCAAACTTCAGGAAAAGAGATTCCACCTCAACATTAGGAGGAACTTCCTGACAGTAAGGGCTGTTCGACAGTGGAATAAACTCCCTCAGAGTGTAGTGGAGTATCCTTCCTTGGAGGTCTTTAAGCAGAGGCTGGATGGCCATCTGTCGGGGATGCTTTGATTGGGAGTTCCTGCATGGTAGGGGGTTGGACTGGATGGCCCTTGTGGTCTCTTCCAACTCTGTGATTCTATGATCCAGTAGCACAAGGATGGCAATTCAGTTGAGTGGTTGGTAGATGGATAAACCTTGAAGAGTTCTCCAAGTACTTCCTGTCTCTGTCCTTGCTGCATAGAGCAATAGAGATGTAAGATCTTTGTGTTAAGTCATTTTTCGTTTGTGTTATCATAAATTGACAATGATTTTTAAAAAGAAATTTGAAATTATACAATCTGATTAGTTATTTTGTTAATTCATCTGAGAACTTCAAAACCAAAGAGAATGATTTGGGAACAGTATAAGAACCTTTTGAACATCTGACAAGTCATTCCTAATTTTGTGTAATCTTAAAATGCATAGGTACCAGCACTGTATCACTTTAGCAGTGATTTCCTTGTTGTTGCAGAAAACTATTTCTATTGAAGAGATTTACAAATTTTATCCATTTGTTCTCTTCAATTTGTACCCCACACTCAGCTTCTCAGGTCCTCAGAATCTTTGATCTCAGAGGCCAATCCCATAATCTTATTAGAAGTATCAAGGCAGTATGTCTCAAAAGCTTTAAGAGAGCAGATCTGTATCCCTTTAAAACCTACAAGGCAATATGAAGATATGTTTGATTGTGCCCCCAGATAGTTGACATGGCTTATTTCACTTTCAAATTTTTCAAAAGTCACAAGTTATACTTTGTCATGTATGTCGTTCAGTCACCTATCGGCTTATGGCAACTCCATGAATTTCATAGCATATTCTTAGGCAGGGAATACTCAAAGGTTCCTTCCTCTGAAATATAGCCTACATCACCTGATACTTGTTGGTGGTCTCTAATCCAAGTACTAACCGAAGCTGACCCTACTTAGTTTTCAAGATCAAATGGAATCTGGTAACCTACAGTTCAATCAGCCAACTGACTACATTTGTCCCATTTTTCTGCTAATTTCTTTTCTGATACAGCTCTGCCACTCACAGACAAGTCCTTAAGCCTATGTAAACTCTTCTCCTTCCAAGAGGCAAGCTTACTGAATTCTTCAGCCCACTGAAAACTAGGGTATGATTTTAAAAAATTGTATAAAGGAAATGGAGGAGCAAAGAATTTAACAGATTTAAGCCATATCTATTTAAGCCATATTGTATTCCCTATTACTATGTATGGATGTGAGAGCTGGATAGTTAAGATAGAGGATAGGTGGAAAATCAACTCATGTGAGATGTGCTGCTGGGGAAGAGTGCTAAGGATTCCCTAGACAGCCAAAAAGACAAACGAATGGGTCCTTGAGCAGATCAAGTTGGAAATCTTCCTGTAGGCCAAGATTACAAAACTCAGATTGTTGTTCTTTGGACACATCATGAGAAGGCATGACTCATTGTAAAAATGCGCATGCAGAAAACATGAGGAACATATTTGTCAAAACCCAAGGACAATCCCGGAATTAGCAGGTAAAAAAATTGTTTCTGTAACATTATTGAAAATGTTACGAGAAAACAATTGCACGAATGCAACGCAAAACCATCTTTGTGCGGTAATCTAACCCATGCATCTGAGGAACTAGGCGCAAGTCAACAAACGCTCATGCTACCAACTTCTCTCAGTTAGTCTCAGAGCTGCTGCAGGATCCTTTTCATAATAATTTAAAAAGTAAAACTTTTTCATTATGTTTTAAATATATTCTAACTTGTTTAAACTTTGTGCTTTTAATATCACTGTTTCATTTTTTAAAAGAACTTTTTTATAATAACTTTTTTAGGGATTTAGTTTTAATTTGTTGTAAGCCACCATAGGTCCTACATTGAGAGAAGGCAGGATATAAAATAAATAAATCAGAACTAAAGATGTCACTGGGTGAGTGTACATAAAATTGGATGCAGCATTCATATTGGATGGCTCACTTATATAAACCTCATAATATTCTTTAAACACATTATTTTGTGGTACTGCAAAAGAGATATCTGTCTAGCTTATCTTATGAAATGATCTAATATAAGGTCAGGAACAAAATGTGGTACATATCAAATAGAGGCAACTCCTGTTGAAAGAAGGAAATCATCTGTTCTGGAATAAGTTTAATATTTACCTGAATGATGTGAGTCATTCCTAACTTTTAGGTAGACCCACTTCTAGACATCTACAAACCAGAGTGCTTGAGGAGCTGATACTCCTTCTACCCCTGTATTCTGTCTTTTGTTCTTGTGCTATCCAATTTCTAACCAAAAGAACTAGTAGTGTTACTCAACAAAATTTATTCACCTGCTGTTTAATTGATGGTGGCATTTGAGTCATGAAACTGCCATGAAACTTGAGATTCTAAATTTAGAAAGAACCTTGGAATAGATCAAAACCGGGGATATGTAATCATTGTGAAAAGGTAAATGTTGTGAAAATGCAAAGCGTTTACCTAGGAGAGAATAAGTGTAGTTTAATGCTAGACTAGAATTCCAGGGGACCAGGGTTTGAATCCACCTTCAACCATTGAAACCCGCTGGATTACCTTGGGCAACTCACACTCTCTCAGCCTTAGAGCAAGGCCCCTTAGGGACACTATAGGTTGCCTTAAAGGCACATAACAACAGCAACATAGCTGTAAGACTGGACCAGAATCATTACTGAAATTAACTAGTGGTATTTCTACTGTTTTCATATATATATATATATATATATATTAAAAAGTCTACCTCATTAGTTTAAAACTTTTACTTGTGTAAAGTCAATGGTTTCTAATTACTCAAGTTATCAGTCTTTGGACAAATGCCAAACATGTAAACCCAGTATTTCCCTTTTACTTTTACACCTGTGGACCCTTCTTTGCAACATCTCTATTCAGCATTTCTTCCTTAGACAAATTTCATGTAGTTAGGTGGGAAGAAAACAATTTGATTCTTCTAGTTGCATTTGGAAAACATGGCACACAATGTAATAGTACCTTGGCTGCATTTATGCATTTGAAACTTGGTTTCTGGAGTTGCTGAGCAGCTGACAACTACCCGTATAATAAAAACAGATTCTCGATTCTCTAATAAATGTATGAAGTCTTGACATTTACATAAATAGAGTTCTTAATCTTTGCCTGCCTTGCACATATGTGAATTGTAACTTGAATCATTTCTTTAAAAGTGCAGTAACATAACATTCTTGAATATATTAGGATTACATATTCTAAAGCCTCTCCATAAATATTGTTTATTCCATTGACTGTTGAATTCTTCCTTAAATATATCTGTGCACGATTTAAAAACGATCTCACACAGCTGTTGAGGCAGCTGTCTCTCCATCAATAATCTTTTAAAGGCTTATTTACAATTGTTATTTTGTTTTATTGTTAATATCTCTGCTATAACTTAGGATCTGCAATAAAGCATTTTAGTGTAGGGGGTGTCGTTTTGTTTTAGAGTTCCTGCCATTCACAGCCTAGTTGGAGAATGAATTAACTGTCCGTTTGTATGATATGATTTTGTGCTACAGGTTGAGTCTCCCTTATCTGAAATGCTTGGGACCAAAAGTGTTTGGGATTTCAGATTTCTTTTCGGATTCTGGAGTATTTGCATATACATAATGAGATCTCTTGGAGATGGGGCTCAAATCTATATATGAAATTTATTTATGATTTATATACACCTTATATACCTAGCCTGAAGGTAATTTTATATATAATATTTAACACTTTGGTGCATGAAACAAGGTTTGTGTACACTGAACAATCAATAAGCAAAGCTGTCACTGTCTCAGGCAACAATGTGGACTATTTTTGATTTCAGAGTGTTTCAGAATGCCAGATAAGGGATACTTAACCTGTAGCAGAAACCTAGCAGAAAATGATTTCTTCATATTTGTATACATGTAAATTAAAACAGTTTTCTTCATAGAGGAAACTGAAAAAGGAAAAAAAAATGCAGGATATTTTCAGTTTGCTGTTACTCAGTTCTGTACTGGAGGCTTGGTGAGCACTATGATTTCTGTTTGGCTAAGGCTATCCATACTGTACAGTGAGATGACAGAACTCTGTAGTGGTAGACAGGATTTATACCGCCCGGAGCTGCAAATTGAAGAGAATCTAAAAATAGAAAAGAAACACCAGGTGAAATATTATGACCTAATCTGTCATATCTGGGTCTAATCCCTCCTACTGTGCTGATTTTTCTTTTTGGAGAATTTTGTATTGTGATAGAAGCATTAAAAAAATGATCCCCCTCTCCCCAAAATATACTGCTATGAAATGGTAATATATGCTGCCTTATTCTGTTGCACATGTAAATTAGGTCTTTGTTCCTGGCTTTCAAGCTCACTGTGACTTGATCATCAGGTAGAGCCCTGGAACGAAAAGGCATCTGTTCCATTTTTAGTTAAATAAACTGGAGCACATGCTAAATGAGATGATGTTTACTGTCTGGAACTTGGGAGGTTTTACTGTTGTGAAGAAATCTAGAGAAGACTGTTACTGATTTGTCAGGAGACTTCATATTAACTTTGGCACTGTTCTGAAAGCATTACTGTTCACTTATAGAAAGCCATCCATGGGATGATATATGAAGTAAAACTAGGATGGAGATTCTAAATGGAATATTTACCAAAACTCATTTTTATGCCTTTCGTTCTCCCATGGAGTAAAATTGAGTCCTCTTTAGTGTATGAAAAAACAAAACCACACCCAGACTATTTAGATCATTTTATATTTCCTTAATTGCTGATATTCAGCCTAATGTGCTGAAAGTAATAACCCTCAAGAATTTAAAGTCATGATAGCTCTGACATTTTTAGCATTTATATTCAGGTAATAATGGATAGACTTCATCATTACCTGGATATCAACAAACCTGGTAATCTCTAAATTAAACAGTACTTTCCATGAATTGAGGAACCTGCTTTGAGGCATGTATCAATGTATATAAATGCTTCTATGGAGTTTTGCCACTCTATATGATTGCTGCAGAAATATTATCTAGTATTTATTAATGTGTAACCCATTCATTTAGCGCTATCTGACTCAGAGCAGCTTGCAACAATTAAAATGTTGCATTTCTATCATTCATAATAATATATAAACAAACAGAGCAGAGCAGATAAAAGCCTTCACCTGGCTTCACAGACCTTAGGGAGAAGGTGTAGCCTGGCATGAAAAGAGAAGGTTCCTAAGATATCCGGAAGCCAAGACATTTAGGAATTTAAAGTAATTAGCAACCAACAATTTGAACTGCTTTTAGCTGGTTTTTGGGGCTATGTGGCCATGTTGTAGAAGAGTTTATTCCTGACGTTTCGACAACATCTGTGGCTGGCATCTTCAGAGAACGTTGGTAGATGCCAGCCACAGATGTTGGCGAAATGCCAGGAATAAACTCTTCTAGAACATGGCCACATAGAACATAGCCTGAAGAACCAACCAAAAATTACGGATGCTGGCCATGAAAGGCTAAGACTTCAAATTTGAACTGTGTTTAGAAATCATTGTAATTGCAGGCTGTGTATGATGTGATCCCTGACAGTAACATCCTTGTAGCTTCAAGTTGGACCAAATGAAGTTTACAAATATTTTTCTAAGACGTAAGGCTTGATTTCAGGAGTGAGAACAGCTGGCACACCAGTATAAGCTGAACAAGGTTACCACTAGCTCAGTCTGGTGCATGAGCATTCAGGGATGTGAGTCCCTCCCCAATGAATGAAGTTCTTTGAAGGGTATATTGTGCTATTGAAAAGAGACTGAATCCATCCACCAGAATGTATCTTCTAATTGAGATCCTACCGTAGTTTAGGCTCCAACGTATTATCTTCTGTCCATTTTGATCTCCAGGTATCAATTCAAGGCATCAGCAATATCTATAGTATTAGATGAATCTGAGAAATAGAACTATATGTCATCTGCATATTAGTGGCACATCATTCCAGACCGTAAGCCAGTGTTTCACAGTTGCTCCATGGATCTGTCCAGTTGCATTGGCTCCAGAACTGATTCCTGAACAACATAACATTCCAAGAGTCAATGGATATTATCACAGGGGGATAAGAAATAGGAGAAATGCACTATGCTCTCGTCATGTTGGTACAGCCATAGGAAGATTTTCACATGACATTGAGAACATATCATACTTGTCCCGTCATCGAAGTGTTGTACTAGTGAAACTTCCTATTAACGACCAAAAAGTATTAATCGCTTGCCAATGGCGCTTCATTAGCACTATCGCGAATTTGTGAAAGGCAGTCACGTTTCAATAGTGCCATTGAGAATCCATCACTGAACCTTCCAGAAATAAATGGAATCCCCTAGTCCCCCAATGTGCTGTTCAGCAGAATCACTTCCTGTGTCACACGTGTGAGTAAGGAGAGTTCCTTTGTGACAAAAATTTCCCTTTTCCCCCCTCTCCAATCACAACCCCTTCTTTCAACATGTGGAATGTAAATGTGCTATTTTACCATTTGTGAATAGTTAATACTCCGTTATTGTGACACCATGTGAAAGTGTTGCAATTTTGCCATTGTATCGTTCTTGCTAACATTAGAAGAACATTATTAAATGTAAATAGCCCTGGTGTTATAATCTCCAGTGTGTCATACAGAAGTCTTCTAATACTACCTTCTGAAACCAGATGAGTCTAGTAGTTGACCCTGGTTGTTGAGCCACAGAATGTTGATGATATTGGCTAAAACAAACACAGTGAATTGATCTGCGTAATACCTACATGTTAGAGTATCAAAAAAGTAAGCTTGTCATATTTCTCTGCACTAAATTCTCCACACAAGCATACCCAATATAGCAATACCCTTCAGCTGGAGGTTGGCCTGTCACCTTATGTAAAACTATCAGTTTCCCCATCTTTCACTAACCAGTATGAAAGGACAGTCTCTCAAGAGGTTGTTTTCTCCCAACTTTGGGGCATGAGCAAGTAGATATTGGGCTCAGACTGTTCTTTGTTCACATAAACCTCTGTTGCAACATAGATATCAAATCAGATGTGATCTAAGTGCGTCATGCTAATCAAAACAAATTCTAGCCCACCAATAGACATTTTACCCCAGCTACTGGGTCAATTTGATGAATATTTAGTAAACTCACTACTTCTTACTCTCCCTAGTATTACTAGAAGAAACTGATAAAATACTTCTGCGACTACAGTTGAAATAACCCGATACAAATGATGCATACACCTGTAAATAAAGACGAACACTCTCCAAACTAAAATCAAATTACAGCTACTGCCAGCTGTATGACCTTGCAGCTCCAGATCATATGACTTAGATCAGCACAATGCAGTTTATATCAACAATGGAAAGTTAGAAACATCAACCTTCATAGCCTGGAGGAAGGTACTTGTCAAATACAGTATCATTATTGTTTTCTTATATTTGTATATCTCAGCAAAGAAAACTATTAATAGAAAAATGATGACATGTATAAAAATATTACTTAGCTGGTGCAACTAATTGAGCATAGATATGGAGAGACGGATCTCTGGGGGCCTTGCCATTACCAGTAACCAACAGTTAACCATAGCAAGCATTATCTACTGTTCTGGGGTGTCATGGATTTCTAATCCATCATTACTGAGATAAGTGATTTTAAATTATATATATATACTGTAAAAATAAGTGATTTAAACTATAAATATTGTGAAATAATGTTTTTTCCTCAAAGTGACACACCACCCGAGTTATGTTCAGTTTTTTGGCGAAGTTTGACACATCAAGCTCGAAAGGTTGCCCATCACTGCTATAAGTCAACCTCATCATTTCAGGCTTTGGGGCTGAAATGATGGGTTGTGATAAGACCCATGGATAAGTCAAGGGTAAATTGAGAGTGATGTAACAAAAGATGTAAAGGAAAACAATGCTGAAGAACTTATAAGACACCATCAGATGCACACATGTCAAAAAGGATGAAAAGGTAAAGCAAAAAAATAATAATGGTGCTATGTTAGCATTGGTTATAGCCTTTAATTTTAATGTGATAGCTGCCTTATTTTAACTAAGAAAAGCTGGCAAATATACACATATATCTTCTACATATCCTTGAAAGCCTAATTCCTCTTGGTTCTCCTTTGAAGGAAAACACCAAAAAGTTGCCACTACCACCATTTTCCCGCCCAGGCATTCAAAAAAGGTCAGAAGTGGAAAGAGTAGAGGAGGTCAGTGCTTCTTTTATGTGCTCTTGGGCTGAACAAAGCTCTTTCCTTTCACCACTGTTTGGAGAAAGGGGCGGATAAGCTGAACCAAGCTTTTGGGGTCAATATTTTGACTGAAATTTCTAGACTTATGGCTAAGGTGGTTCCTGCTACTTGTGTAAAAAAAGGAACACCCGCATAGGGCTCTTAGCTAAAATGTAATGAATGCAATTAACTCTCAATTGCTGCTTAAACAAAAAGGAGGGACTGCTGGCTTATTACCATCTTACTCTGATGTAATGGAATCTGTTGCAATCTGTTTTTCAGAATAACCATCTGCTAAACTCACCATTCCCTGGATTAGGGCCTTTGTTTCTGGCTATTTCTTACATATGTGTTTCTGCACACATATACACATATGGAGCAAACAGTTGCTGGCGGAAGCGTCAAAATAGAACAAATAGAGACTGCATGATTCAGCCCAGAATCTGACAGTAATGACAGACGAGTGATGTCTGCTCTAAATAAGGACTTCTGTATCCTGAAGCACTAGAAGAACAACAGATGAGAACTAAGTGTTCCAAATTATGAGGGCTGGGGAAGAGGAGAAAATAACCTTTCTATATCCAGATGTAAAAATGCAAAATTTACCTAAGAAAAGGAAAAAAAATGACATCAACTCATCAGTGAACATGTGTACTGAACAGTGCTACTGTGGTGAAGGAAGGAATGAGTCAGAAAGCTACGTAAGGAGGATATACAAAGTGTCAGTAACTAGCCTCTTCCCAATGGCAATAATAGTATAGAGAAGTCACTTCTTTGGACAACAAATTCCAAAGTTCCTCCAGTCACACAGTTAACAGCCATACCAGGTACAGAATTCTGGCACCTTTAGTCGAAACATTAACTTATACAAGGTTTTGAAATATGTACACTACAAGGCTATTTAGCTATTTAGCCTATCCTTGCTGAACAAGTTCACAAGTGATCATGTTTCTCAGGGATCTGCAAATTATGTTTGCTACAAACCTCTGCTCCATTTACTCAATGACAGTCATGGTTTCAAGATTTTTTTTTAGTGAAGCAGGAGAAGTTGGGAAGAAAGAAATAGAGTGAAGGTGGGTGTAGTTAGGATAAGTGGGGGGAGAAGAAGAAACAGAATTAGAAGAAAGGAATGAGAACGATGGGAGAACTCCATTGAGGGGGAAAAGGAAAGAGAGGTAAGGAGAAGATAATTAGCCAGAAGTTGTGGGAGAAGAAAGTGAGAAAAGGGATGAGAAAGAGGGAGAAGGGAATAAGGGGTGCAAGTGAAAGCAAGAGTTATGGGAGGAGAAAGAATGAGGGATTCGAACTCTGAAATCAGGTACTAGCAGAAAATAGCAAAGATTTGGAATGATTGCTGAAGAAAGTGCAAAGGCAGATTTGCTGATGAATATTAAGAAAACAAAAATAATGACATAATGTTGATGTAGACAATGAACACATTGAAATAGTTTAAGATTTTCCATATCTTAGCTCAGCCATTAATCAGAATGGAGATTCCAGACAAGAAATCAGAAGACAGACTTGGAAGAGCGGTTATGAAGGAGCTAGATAAGATCATGAAGTGTAAAGATAAATCACTGAATACTAAAGTTAGGATCGTCAATGACATCATATTTTCAGTTCTATATATGGTCAAGAAAAGTGAAAAGTGAAGCCAAGATGACTAAACAGATTGTCATACTTTGGACATATCATCAGAAATAATTCTCTGGAAAAAACAATGATGCTTGGTAAGGCAGAAGGCAGTAGGAAAGGAGGAGGATTTCATTCCAGAAGGATAAACTCAAGGAAGCCACATCCCTACGTCTGCAAGACCTGAGCAGGGCAGTTGATAACAGGGGGACTTGAAGGTGTCTCATTCATAGAGCTGCCGTTCAGTCAAAGTTAACTTGACAACAGTTAACAATAACAAAGGAGTGGTAGGTGGACTTCCCCCTTGCTGTTGTTGTGATGGTGGTGTGCCTTCAAGGCATTTAAAACTTATAGTGACACTAAGGCAGCCCTATCATGGGGCATTCTTGGCCAGATTTATTTGGTAGACAATTGCCTTTACCCCCCTCTTATTCTGAGAGACAATGATGTGTCTGAGGTCACCCATGGGTGACTGGGGATTCGAACGCTGGTCCCTAGAGTCATATTCCAACACTAAAACCACTACATCATGTCAGTTTCTATCTGTTGTGTTTCCAGTCTGAATTGTCTTACCATGTTCTGTATTTTGGATAAGAGCTTTGTTTCCTATGCAAAGTGCATGCCTGGGCTCCCAAGGAAGGCTCAAATAGTAACACCCCCCTTCCAAATCTCACTAAGGTCTCAGTACAGATGGCATAACCTAATTACCTTTGAGTAAGAAAACAGAAGGCATATAAAGGGCTCATGTGTACTAAAGGGGACAGCCAGTTTGATTCTCAGAACCCAGGACAGGGTCATCTATATGTATCATGTTATGCTCAGATATTAGACAAGGCATTTCATATGGGCCAGTTTTTAATTTTCTACTGCTGCTAAATAGTACCAGCCATCTCAGAAGCTCTTGTCTAGATGGCAGATTGGAAGGGTCACTGAGACATGTGTGTCTTCCAATGTGCAAGCCAAACACTACCCGACTGTGTATGGCTCCTGGTAGCTGCTGCTACACTGATCAAGTTCTGGCCACTCTCTGCATCTAGGCTGACATTGCTCAGACCACTGAGGAGTAGCATAAATCTCATAACAGTTTTTCATAAGCTTAGCAAAGTCTTGGAGTAGTTACTTTGTTGCAGACAAAAGCTGCTGATGGCATTCAAGCAAAAGAATGGCTTGGGACAACCTTGGCCATTAAGCTGATGGCTCACAGAGCCATCTCTCATACTGCGAACGAAAACTCTCATAATGTGAGATTGTTGTCTCTGTGAAATATCTGGCCATTGTCTGGCCTTGGGATAAGGCAGAAGTAGGCAACATGTGGTCCACCAAGTCTTGCTGGACTACAACTCTTGGCTGAACTGCAATCCCTCACGATTATTTATGCAGGACAAAGACGATGGGGCAGTTCAACAACATTTCAACATTGTTCATTCCAGGGCAGAGGCTAATTTTTTCAGGAAAAAAGAAGAAGCTCACTTGTGTACTGTCATTTCTTATCCAGGACCAAATAATGTTTATTGGCCTGAGGCAGTTAAGCATACATGAAAAGACAAATGCTGAAAGTGGTTTGTTGACAGAAGCTGTTTACACTCCCCAAGCTTGTAAAAAAATTCCATACCATTCAACTGCAGTGAACAAATAATCTGTGGATCAATTGCTATTTGTGAAGCCATAATACTCCTCTGAAATACTGAGGGCGATTCACCAGTACAAATGGTTAGACAACACTGACAATTGTGCCTTTTTACTAGCCTAAATAACAACTTCAAATAGAAAGCAGCAACATTGTACAGGTGCTTTGGAGATTAGTGCAGACATTTGTTACAACATAGGACTAGGTGATAAAGCATCCTTGAAAGCAAATTCATCACTAAAACTGGAATGTGCAAATTCCAGAGAGGAGCCAACATGCATTCCATTTGAATAAATACAAAGTTTTCCTGAATACATTCATTATAAACCAGATTGCACATAGAGAGTTAATTTTGTGGTGTTTGTGTGAGGAATTGAAAATGTAGAGATTACTCTGTAGTATTCCTTTAAAATGACAACAGTCAACCTGCCCCCTGTGTTCTTGTCCATGCTTCAGGAGGGCAGGAAACTAAACATAAAATGCAGTTGCTATGTAGGTCCCTGCTTGAACTTTCAGGAAGAAATCATTATCTGCATACAGCCCATAGGCACTGCATCATTTTCCAGACTTTTTCTAAAAACAACTTGGATCATAAACAGACTTGTACCTTTCAGGGATGTGAAACAAAATCTTTCAGTTATAGTCATTCTTCATTACAGAGCCCTATTTGGAGGTTATGTTGTCTCAGCAATTACAGTTGGCTCTCTGTATCCACAGATTTGGCATCCACAAATTCAACCATCCATGACTTGAAAATATTTTTTAAAAATCTAAAAAGCAAAGTTTGATTTTACCACTTTATACAAAGAACACTATTTTACTACACTATTGGATGCAATAGGATTTGAGAATCCATGGATTTTGGTATTCAGGGGCAGATGGGGGGGGGGGGGGAATCCTGGAACCAAACCCCAACAGATATCAAGAGCCCACTGTATTTTTGAGCATTGCATTTGATGGTAGTTAAAAGTAAGAAGGTTTGAATTATTTACATTTTGTGCACCCATTACATGTTGAAGAAAAAGTGCTAAATTTAAAGATCTGATCAGGTCCTAAGTAAATGGACTAAGATTACACCCACTGGCTTTTAAAAGATGTCAATAAATATTGGGTACTTCCCATCCTATCCATCTGCAACATTGAGAAATGCCTGGACTGTGGTGAAAATCAACCTCGAGCACCTAAGGCTGCAGTTCTAATATACACTTAAATATTAATAAGCTCAATTAAACACCCTGGGACTTACATCAGAGTATAAACACATAAGATGCACATTTGGGAACCAACCCACAGATTTAAAAATTCTAATTATGTGGGTGAAGTTTTCTTCAAGGTTGCTTTGGGCATCACCACTCTCAAGGAGGCAGGAACTATCTCATAGTTGTTTGTGCCAGCCATTCCCCTTCAGCTATATTTTAAAAGCCAAAATGGGTAAAGGTCAAGTACACTTAATAGTCTGATTCCTCCTCAAGCACAGCTCAACATTTTCAGAATGCAAGAACCGAAACCAGTCCAGCAATTGCGAGAGGCTGCTGCTGAAGGAGCATCATGTATTTGCATAGTATCATATGTCAGAGTACAAGTTAAGTTAATCAAATCTAGACCTGCTTCTGTTCTCTGTAGGACTTCCACTTAACAGTTTGGCAGCCAGAAGAAGTAAAAAGTACAAATGGGCTGCTTCTGCACTACAGAAATAATCCAGTTTGACACTAACTGCCATGGCTAAATACTATGGAATTCCAGGAACTGTAGTTTGTTTTGGCACCAGAGCTCTCTGAGAGAGAAGGCTAAATGTCTCACAAATTACAATTCCCAGAATTCTATATCATTAGGCCATGGGACTTAAAGTGGTATCATTCTGGATTATTTCTGCAATGTGGATGCAGCCTTAAATTGGTGTGTTTATTACACAGGCAACTGCATATTTTTCCCTCTACTGATACATCTACTGTGGCAACACTCCTCAAAAGTTTTATAACTTTCAAACCACAAACAGTTTTATCACTGGTAAAATGAAACATCACTTTGCAGTGGTATTATATAAATGCTGTGGGTACTTTTATTGAGAGACAGGAAAGTTATTAGAAAGAGTCATTGTGGTTAGTTAATAATTAATAAGCAAAGACATATAATTTGATTACATTTACATCAGAAAGGGGGAAATTAACTATTAAGTTTATGTCAGATTGCCACTTAAATTTAACTTCCATTCATATGCTGAAAGCCTTACCAAAATGAAGGTTAAAAATACTATCTTCATCCTCCTCCTCATCATCATCCTCATCAATTTATACTCGGCTTTCCCCCTAACACTGGGACTCAAAGCAGTGTTGCAGAATATTGAAATGAGAATGTATTAAGAACATACAAAAACTTCAGTAAATGATCGTGCAATTTTCCTGGGAAAATGCCTTTTTAATCCCCTGATTTTCTCCCTGTGATAGTCTCCATGTATAAAGATTATTTTTGTCAGCAATTAAACAATCATTAGAATTAAAACCACATAAAAATTATTAAAAGAAAGGATACAAAAGAACAACATAACAGCACACTACTGAGAACCCATTTTAGTCAATTCCTGTTGGAATAGAAAAGTTTTCACTTGGTGGCAGAAGGAGAACTTGTAGGGAACCATCCTAATCTCCCTTGGGAGTGAGTATCAAAGTCTGGAAGTAACCGCAACTACTGAGAAGACTCTTTCTCTTGTAACCAACAGAAATGACTGGGAAAGACTTTGGGCTGACAGAAGGCCTACCTCAATGATTTTACCATGTGGGTAGGCTCATGTAAGGAGATCTGGTCCTTGAGGTGGCCTGGACCCAAGCGATATAGTATATTACTCTTTCCCCACCTTTGTTTTCAGTTTGGAGAGAATATTCCATTTCTCATCTATCTACACATCTTGTTTTCTTTTCCCCTCTCTTATAAACTCTTTTACCAGATTCCCACCTGAGCCCCTTTTAATGCTATTTATATCACTGGAAATACTCTTGAGTAAATGGTTTGAATCTGGTGATTCAATCTGTAATTTCTAAATCCTCAAGAACTAACAAAATCAAGTAGTAGTTCCTCCCCACCCCACTCCAAAAAAAACCCCAAGAAAATTCAGATTTGTTCACTCTTTAGTAATTTAAAAAAAAAAAAGTTCATTAATAGCTTAATAATAACTTAATACCAAATTGTAGAATTTGTTCATGCTCATCTTTCAACTGAAATCAGTCACTTTAGTTAAAGAACAAACAAAGAAAAACAATAGTTCAATTTAATTTTAGTTAAATTTAGTCATTTGCTCCATTATGTTAGAAAATCCCCAATTTAACATATTAACAATTGATTTTAATTGGTTAGTGCCCATCTCTGCATCCAGATCCCTCTCTGCTGTTCTTCCAGTAGCAAATAAAAACTCAGTTAGGAAACATCCAACTTAATTGTACTGTGATTGATTGTAATTACTTTGTTTCCATCATTACTTTAACTGTAGTAATTACCTGTGATGCAACCCTCCTCTTCTTCTATGACTCTGAAAATTTCTTGGCAGAGGAGCTGATTTCTCTAAAAGCCATACAATTTAAATTGCACAATTGCAGAAACTCGGAGCAATTGCTAACAAATTAAGCTATATAACAATTGCCTGGACACCATTGGTTTTAATGACTTGGGTCCAAAACACACTGCAGAAATAATCCTGTTTGAGACCGCTTTAACTTCCCTGACTCAATGCAATACAATTCTAGGAACTGTAGTTTTGTGAGACATTTAGCCTTCTCTGTCAGAGAGCTCTGAGAGCTCCTTCTCTGTCAGAGAGCTCTGTCAGAGAGCTCTGATACAAAGCCCAGGATTCCACAGCACTCAGCCAGGACAGTTAAAGTGGTCTCAAACTGGATTATTTCTACAGTGTGTCTTGGACCTTAGCTGGGCACTTTGGATACATTTCACTGGAACAGTCAGTTCAAGAATATTTCCTGCTTATGGTACATGAAGAGTTCAACCGAGACTCCATAATATTGTATTTATGAGGGCCCATATGGTTTGGTGGCTAAAGTGCTTGGCCTGAGCATCAGAAAGCCAGCTTTAAAATATAGCACAAAGGCATACCTGTCTACTTTGCTACACTGGTTTCCCGCCAGCTAATGAGAACTCTTCTGTTTAGCAGGTTAAAAACACACAACAACATTACCTTAATCGTTTTTTTTTAATTCTCTTGTGTTTTATGGTTTTGATAGTTCTAACCATTTTACAGTTATCATTGTAAATTTTAATGATACTCTCCTAAGCCATTTTATTTTGAGATTCCAAGATATCACATACTCTGGAAAGACGTGTTCAGTTGTAAAGGTCACTGTGTGACGTTGAATTACTCATCATCTCTCAAGTTCATCTACTTTATGGGGCTGCTGACAGACATGAGCTCATTGCATCAGAAGTGGCTGCATGCTGGGGAAAGAGAGACAAAAGCCCCACTGTCACTCTCCACCATCACCATACAAACCTATTGGCTAGTGCCCTGCCCAGAGAAAGGCACTAACTAAAATCGATTAGGCTGGCAATTTTCAAGCTCTTAACTCCGAGACTTTTGCTGGAATCCCCATGGGAATCGAAGTAGCCTTGTTAGTTTCTTGCAGCATAAAAAGGAGGAAAGAAGAGGGAAGAAAAAAGAATAAGATGTGGCAGCACCTTTAAGATTAAGTGGCTTTTTATTTTCACATGCACTTTTGTGGATATAAACCCATTTCTTTCCATGCAGTATGGATTGAGCTAAAGAAAGAGCAAGTAAGGAAATGAGATTATAAGGGAAAGAAAAAGGCCAGAGAAGGCTTTTGGTGTGGTGGATGAGAAGTGGAGTTTTCCTTCTCTTTTAAGCTCAGAACAGGGATTGGGGAGTAAAATCATGGGCAGTATTCTTCCACTTTATTCTGTTAATATTTACAATGCAGGCTTTTTGTTTAAATTTAAATAACAATTGTAGATAAACCTAATGAGTAATTTCCCCCCCTTTCTATCATAAATGTAATTGAATTGGGGTCTTTGGGTTTGTTTGTTTTTTAAAGTTAACTTTCCTGGCCCCGGGGGGGGGGGGGGGATTGGCAAAGCACCCAATAAAATCCACAGAAGAAACTGAAAACTGATATAGGATTTTTGAATATCTATATTTGCGTATATGTGCATAATAGGACATGTTGGAGACGGGACCCAAGTCTAAACACAAAATTCATTTATATTTCATATATACCTTATACACATAGCCTGAAAGTAATTTTATACAATAGTTTTAATAGCTTTGTACATGAAACAAAGTAGGGGTTCATTGAACCATCAGAAAGTAAAAGGTGTCACTATTTTAGTCACTCATGAAAAAAGTTTTGGTTTTGAGAATATTTTGGATTTTGGAATTCTGGATACGGGAGACTGTTTAGTTCCCATTTGAAATTTCACTTCAGAAATTTCTGGAGTTGAAATTCCCACACTATTTACTAGACAATTTTTTTAATCAGTGAAAACATCACTCAATTGAGCACTGTGATGCATTTTCCTATTTATTCTGAATCAAGATAAGACACCATACTTCAGATTCATTAACTGTTATGCATTGCTTAAACATATTTTTACCTATTCAAGGAAGGGTTGGGACAGAAACTAGATGTTCCCAGGGCTTTGCCAGCCATGACTTCACCTTCCTCTCCAAGCCATAACTTCATCATCTCAAATGCAGAAGGCAATTTAAAAAAATAACAAAGTGAATTGGGTTCCATTTATTTTCAGGGAGATGAATACATACAAACATTTCTGGTATGTATAGTTTCTCCAACAGGAATCCAATGTTATAAACTAAGCATTGTAAAACATGATTCTCTACTCTTTCTGGCTTTTTTTTTTTTTTTTTTGCATAGAGTGAAAGTCATGGTTTGAAAAATAGAGGCTGTAAAACCCCAGAATATGTATAAGGATTTGCACAAATTAGCAACAATTCATATGCATGAGTTCAGAGTTATTCCTGAAAAAATCATCTTTCATTGCCATGCATTATCATTCAAATCCACCTACAAAGCTCCTATTAAAAGGGATGACTGTGCCTGAGACATATAAAATGGTTTAAACAGGACAACTTGTTCATTTGACTCTGCTGCTGGAGAACAGCTGAGAGATTAGTAGACTATTTTTGCTCTCACTATTTCTCTGAATGGCAAGAAATTTCAGATATGCAGCATTTAAACAGGTTTTTGACTTCCTTTACAGGGAGGTTTCTAGAGATTAATTTATATTTTGAAACATTTATGTTTTATTTATACATATGCATGTTGTTTGTAGATTAAAAGCACAGTTAAAAGAATGCAACAGGCCACAAAAGTCCACCACTATCAGATCAGATCAATAGGGAGGAACCATGAACACATACCATAAACTTACAGATAATTATAGGTGGTGGCTTCCGTATGTGTAAAGCAGTGAGTCCACTCCAGGATTTTAGTCTGACACAAAAGAAGCTACCTCAGGAGCTTAACCATGTCCCCCAAATAGTTCCAGCACCTTTCGACAGCTCCTTTAAAGTTGAGATTAAAATCAGAAGTGGATTCAGCACTTCACAGATATGAGATCCACTAGTTACCATTGGTCACAGTACCCTGACTCGGATCTCTATCTCTCTCAGCCCGACTCATTTTGCAGTCTCTATTGTGCTTTTCTTGCAGAGACATATATATTACCATATCTCTATTAAGGTAGAGAGTGAGAGAAAGCTATGACCCTTCAGGTATTTCATAGCCTTTCAAAACACTGAAGGAATATAATCTATCAATTAGTCCCCATGCAAACACATTCTTGGACTATGAACATTCTTTTGCTGAGTCCAAGGCTCTGGCCAGGTTTTGTCTCAGGGCAACTGACAGCAATATTCACAGAAAACTATCAGGAAATCTATAAACAGTACAATTCAATAAGAAGAACTTGAGTTGATTTCTTGTATTTTAAGTCTAAAAAGGGTTATGTGTGAAACAAGATTCAGGAAGGTCAGATATCCTACTGGATTCATTGATAATGCCCTGAAATACTAATAAAAGAGGCAAAGGTTTCCTAAAAAATAGAGGAAGATATACTGAAGTTGGGATACAAATGTGAAAAATCAGATATATTTATTTGCCCTAGGTAAAGTGGCACACCCTGAAAGCACAAGCAGATTATCAAACCACATCATAAGCATAGTATGATTGGGGTGGGGTGGGGGGATACCTAGAAATGCCCTTATAAAAGAAAAAAGAAAGCCACCCAACTTACACGGCTGGCCTGGTTGCTGCCAGGGGAGCCACAGCATGCCGGCTGCACTTTTCCTGGCTTGGCGCAGCCCCAGAATGCCGCTCACGGGCTACGCAAGCCAGGATTGGATGACGGAAAGGGAAAGGGGGAGGCACTTCCTCCCATCACCGGGGACCTCAAGTTCCAGCAGGGTTTGGGAGGTGGAAGTGCCTTCTGATTGAGCGGCGTCACAACATGGTGCAGCTCGGGATTGGCTGGGCGGCCAGCAGGTGGGTCTCCCACTCCATCCTGGCCTCCCATTGGTTCCCAGGCCTATTTAAGGCCATGTGGCACTCCGGCTGGCACCATTCCCAGCTTGGCTCTCATCCCTTTGGGGGGGGGGGGACAGCCTTCAGTGGCGGTAGCATAGGTCTCGGATTTGGTGGCCGTGGTTTCCAGGGCTACATAGCACTGGATCAGGGGTCCAAAGTGGACATGGGGGTGCTGAGAGCGATGCAGTGTTGCCATTGCAGGGGCAACATTGATGCAGCATCTCCTGGTGACAAGGGGCAGAGATGCGAATAGTCACATGTTCGGAGATACGAACAATTGCATGATTGGTTCAGATGGGCGATTAACTGGTCTATCCCTTTGTCATCCCAAAGCTTGGCTGTGACCAGGCAATGGTTTCCATCAGTCAATCAGGGATTGATGGATGGCAGATCCAGACCTCATGCTTTGTAGCCAACTCTACGTTATGATTGTTTGTGCTTCTCAATTCGTCGCTTCACATGACAAGTCAGGTGAATGCGGTAGTCAGGAGTGCCTGTTATCAGCTTCGGCTGATACGCCAGCTGCGCCCCTATCTGGATTTAAGGGATCTGGAAACAGTGGTGCACGCTTTGGTAACCTCACGTTTGGATTTCTGCAATGCGCTCTACATGGGGCTACCCTTGTGCCTAACTCGGAAACTTCAATTAGTCCAAAACATGGCAGCCAGGCTTGTCAGTGGAACATCCAGGAGAGAACACATTACACCTGTGCTTAAAGCTCTCCAATGGCTTCTGATTAGTTTCCGGGCACAGTACAAGGTGTTGGTTTTAACCTTTAAAGCCCTGCATGGCTTGGGTCCATCTTATCTCAGGGACCGCCTCTCCCCATATGAACCCCTCCGCACACTCCAGTCCTCTGGGAGGAACCTATTGCAGCCCATGAAGACCAGGTTAGCACAGACCTCCCAGAGGTCCTTCTCAGCTTCTGCTCCCAGACTATGGAATGGCCTGCCAGATGAGATACGTCTTATTACAACGTTAGACTGTTTCAAAACAGCTTTAAAGACGTATCTCTTCCGGCAGGCCTTCCCAGAAACTGTATAATCTACCCGGCTTCTACTATCTACAATCCTCCCAGCCTATTCTCTGCCCCCTCCCCCCCCCCCGTACTTTGTTGTTACCCATGCTGTGGCCAGCATTGTGGTGTTATGCGTATACATGTTGGTTGTTTTATTGTTTGAAATGTAATTTTAAACTCAGCTAGTTTAATTCTATTTTAAGGGGTGGGAGGTTTGGAATGGGATCATTGAATTATTTTAATTGTAACTGTTTTTTAATCTTGCTGTACCCCGCCTCGAGTGTTTTTACAGAGGGGCGGGTAAGAAATAAGCATTATTATTACTATTATTATTATTATTATTATTGTGTTGTTTACAATACAAACTGTGGCCTTTTTCCTTCCAATTGCTGTGTGTTGTGCTTGTTCCAGTGGTGGCTCCCCTTCCAAGGCAAATTAGGGTACATTTTTGAAGAACCTAGGAATATCTCTTGTGAACTAGCATTTTGTTATTTTGTGCCTTCAGGTTGTTTCTGACTCTAAAGCAAACATACCACAGGGTTTTCCAGGGAAGATTTGTTCAGAGATTTGGAGACAGGGAGTGTGACTTGTCCAAAGTGTTTCAGGGGTTTTCCATAGCTGAGTGGGAATTCAAACACTGTCAACCTAGAATCTCAGTGCAGTTCTCAAATAAATAAATAAACATCCTCCACAGAGCCTACAGTCAGCACAAAATAGTTTGCAGCCTGTGTGGCACTGAAATCTGAGCCATAAACATTGCATTAACTTTTATGAGGATGCACTGGCCCTTCACTGTAAGACTTGGCAACATTATTGGGAGTGTCTCTGCTTTTGCAATCCATTCTCAGGATGGACCTGAGCACTTGAGAATTAATTGAGCAAGAGATGACAGAGTTGATGTTTCCTAAGATGGAAGCCCCATTGTGTGTGATGTCACCAGAAGATACATTTGCATTCATAGTTCCTGTGAGCAAAAACCAATTCCATGGTCATGTTACTGAATTTTATCATATGCGAAAATGCAAGGCCAGATGGGAGCTTTAGGAGTGAAAAGAGCTGTCACAAGAGAACAATATATGCTGTCTATAGTAATGGGGAAGCAGTTGTGGGTGTGTATAATTCCAGAGAAGCTGCTGGCTGATGGTTCACATTTGGGATCTTCTTTCATGATACACTAGAATTGGTAAAAATATAGGGTTAAAATGTCCCCTGAAAGCATTCTGATCCAAGATTGTGGTCATCATTAACTCGAATCTGACTTAAAGCTAAGTGTGCCAGAAACAGAGAGCTGTAAAAAATTAGATGCACTATTGTTTCCTCCAACTCATTTCCACCTGCAGAACTTCTGTCATTCCAGTATTAGGACCAAAAATAAGTGCTGGCTTGGAGGCAGTGTGGGGGTGTGGAGTTTAGATGACGTACACCCCAATAACAGCTTACACTGGCATCATGCCCTCTGGCCTACCAGATAGTGGCCATCATTGTGGCGCTTCAGTGGTATGGCATTCAGATGCACACCTCAAGCTGCTGCAGTGGGAAAACCAATTTTTTTCCACCCCCAAAAGGAGCTGCATTTTGCCGCTTCTTTTTGACCCAGAAAAACTCTGGATTAGGGCCACAGTTTGCAGTTGCCACAGTGCCAATCCAGGCTGCCAATGTGTTCCTGAGTATCTTCTTCAAACCATGTGAATATCTACCTGGGAGTTTTAATTTAATAGTATTTAACTGAATGAAGTTTTAATTTAATAAATTTGTGGTCTAATTTACCCAGTTCTTGGGTATGCATTGCAACACCTTGGTCTGCCCCACTCTGAGTTGAGGGCATGATAAATAAATTTAGCAACTATACAATAACATCCCTTTTGAAAAATTTTGGGTGAAAGAATTCCTGCACATTATGGAATATTCCGGGCACAGTACAAGGTGCTGTTTTTGACCTTTAAAGCCCTACATGGCTCAGGTCCATCCTATCTTAGGGACTGCCTCTCCCCATACGAGCCCCCTTGCGCTCTTCGGTCCTCTGGGAGGAACCTGCTACAAGCTAAGAAAATTAGGCTGGCGCAGACCTCCCAGAAGGCCTTTTCTGCTGTCGCTCCCAGGCTGTGGAATGGCCTGCCGGATGAGATGTGCCTCATCACAACCTTGGCTTCAAGAGTGCCACCAAGACGCATCCCAGACAATGATTAAACTCTGTGACCGCTAATTGTCTATCCAGCCTCACCTACTGAGACATCAGATATTTTTGAGGCCGCTAATTAATTTTTACTAGAGCCATTTCAATGTTTTATGGTTTTATTCTACTGCTCTTAATCTTATCTTAGTTTAATTTAATCTTAAGGGGTGGGAGGGGGATTGGTTTGTTACATTTTAATTGTACTTGTTTTTTAAATGTTGTACCCCACCCTGATTGCTTACCCAGAGGGGTGGGATATAAATAAATTATTATTATTATTATTATTATTATTATTATTATTAGACTCCATGACACAAGCTATGAGTCTGTGGCTAATTCAAGAAATGGCATATCCATTCAGTGCTGCACTTGACCAAGATGGATTTCCCTATGCCCTCTTCTCCACTGTGCTCTAAGGGTTAGAACCTATAGAAAAGACTTGGAACATGGTGCAGATCATTGTATGGTTAGGAAAAAGAACTTCCAGTTGAGAGAGCTGATAGATTCACTCAGTTCTTCATAGCACAGTATTGGATGCTACATAAACCCGTCTCTGCTTTAATCTGTTAAGACTGTATGCATTCATTTTTAATTTATCTCATGCAATTTTCTTTGGGAATTTTTGGTATCATCTTGTTACATACCTAAAATACCAACAAAAATTGGTTCAGGATGGAACCCAGCCTCCAGTATTTTAACATGATGTCACACATTGATGTGTTGCAATGGCTATCAGTTTATCTTCTATACTGGTATATACAAGGCCACCCACTAAATATTATATCTTGCTCCATTATATCACTCTTCTGAAAACCGATTTAGTGGATTCTAGTTTATAAACTTTCCAATGAAAACTTATTTGGTGACAGGCATAAGAAGGTGAAATTTTAAGAAAGATGATTCATTTTTAAGTACTGTGATAAAACTCCATGAGTTATTACTTGCTCTAGATTTAGTGGATGAGTCAGTTAAATTATTCTGTGCCTTGTTCACAATTAAGTACTCTATTTACTTTTGAGCTAATGTTTGCTCAGAACATTCTATACACTATAGCAAGCCCAAAGGTCATCCACAGTCTTCAGTGCATTGCTCTCTGAAAGGCTAGTCCACCCAAACCTCCACTGATGAAGATTTTTGTTATAGTGATTTTTTAAATCTGATGTAGAAGTTTTAATAGATTATTTATTTATTTAGCACTTCCATATTCACTATAAGCTTTTGTTACTGACTTTTAAAGCCTTGCATGGGCTGGCCCCTCCTTATTTATCTGAGCTTCTGTTTCCTTACATCCCCACTCATGCCCTCCATTCTGGTAGTCAAGGTCTGCTATCCCAGCCCAGGATTTCCACAGCCCCTTCCAAGATTTGTCCCTTCTCACTTCCTGCCCCTCACTCCTGGAACCTCCTTCCCCCACAAGTGCAAGTCATCTCTTCTTTAACCAGTTTGAAAACTGAGTTGAAGACCATATTATTTAGGGAAGTGTTTCCAGGCATTGTGTGATTGTTATCTGACTGTTACCAGATATTTGATCTGATAAGGGGACAGAGGATGAAGTCTGACCACCCGAGACCACATTATATTGATTAACAACAGTATAACATTTCAATTAAATGAACAATTTGTGCTATGAAGTCAAGACTGCTTTCAGAACTTTTACTTCATTCAATGAAATGTAATTCAATAATCTTGTAAACTTCTTCACTGTTTTCCCCAGTTTATTGTTATTCAATTGGTACAGTGGGATGAGCCAGCTAAATGGGACAGGAATGGGACATTCTGAGTCAGATAATTTACACAGTGGTTTACTCAGGAAATGAAAATCTAAGAAGAAATGAGGTAGTATTTCTAGTGAGGAGAGATGTAGCAAAACCAGCCAGAGGATATTCAGGAAGTTCAGGAATAAATTGATTACACATCAAAACAGGTTTTCTTATTAATCAAAGGTTATTGGAATGCAAAAATGGGAAACAGAGAAGAATAAAGCATTGTAGGAAAATCTGGCTGATACAATCAAGAAATGATGTGCAAGACTGACTGACTGGATTTTACCAGACCAACAGTTTGCTCATCACAAACACATTCTTCAAGCAATCCAAGAGGCACATGTATACATGGGCATCACCTGCTGACTAATACAGAAATAAAATAGACTACAGAAATGGAAACAGAAGACGGGGAAGCACTATCGTTTCTGCAGAACGAAGACCAGGAACTGATTGTGGCACAGACCACAATCTACTAACTACTAATATATAAAATTAGAATAAAGCTAAACAAGAACAATAAACAAACCATTATGTTGACATAGAACTGAAGGAAATCCTTCTGGAATTTAAAGATAATGTGAAAAACAGATTCTATTTAAAGCCTAATTGACCAGAACCCAGAAGAACTCTGGGCTGAAGTCAGAGTCATTGTCAGGGAGAAATGCAAAAAGATTCACTGTAGACAAAAAGAAAGAGTAACCTCAGTGAATGACAGATGGAACTCTTCAAGCAGTTAAGGAAAGAGGAGAAGCAAATGTGGCAGAAATGGAGTCAGTACCTTGAATATAACTGTTCAACAACTGGTGTATAGGGACAAGGATAACTACCATAATAGTCAGTGCAGAGAAGTAGAGGATGACAACAAAAAGGAAGAACAAGATATCTCTTCCACAAGATCCCCCCCCCCCAAAAAAAATGAAACAGAAATTTAAACCAAGGTGGGGTGGCTCTATGTCCAGAAAGAGAACACATTACATAACCTAGTAGAAATATAAAGACAATGGAAACAATGCATGGAACAACTACAGTCAGTCATCTTTATCCACAGATTCAACTTTCCATGCCTTGAAAATATTTAAAAATTATATAATTTCGAAAAATGCAAACCTTGATTTTACCATTTAATCTATGGGACACCATTTTACCATTGTATTTACTGGAATGTGAGCATTAATGACTTTGGTATCCATGGGGCATCCTGGAACCAAACCCCTGTGAATATCAAAGAACCACTGTATGCAAAAGAGATGAAAGGGTGATAGGTTCATTAGAGGAATAATCGAGTCTTCAGCTTTAGAAAGTGAAGTGGAAGCTGCACTCAGAGCACTTGGGCAAAATAAATCATGAGAAATATATGGCATACCAGTAGAGCTGCTTCAGGATACAGAGCCAGAATTTACTCCAGTTTTAACTAACATCTGTCAACAAATTAGAAAACAGAACAATGGCCCACAGATTGGTAATGGTCAAAATACTTTGCAATCCCCAAGAAAGGGGACTCCAGGGATTGCAGTAACCACGGGACCATAGCATTAATTTCCCACACAAGCAAAGTGTTACTAAAAATTCTATAACAAAGACTTTTTTTTATCATATATGTAGTGAGAAATGCCAGCTGTACAAGCTGGGTTGAGGAAAGGAATGGGCACTAGGGATCATATTGCAAACTTACATTGGTAAAATCCGTCCATTCCTCTCTGCCTCCACTGGCAAGACTCTGGTCCATGCCCTAGTGGTCTCACGACTAGATTATTGTAATCTTCTTCTGACAGGGCTTCCTCTCTCTCACCTCCATCCATTAATCTCTGTCGAGAACTCAGCCGCACGCATTATCACATCTATTGACCATGTTTCTCCTCTTTTCTCCTCCTTTCATTGGCTCCCCTTCCCCTTCCGCATCCAGTACAAGCTTTTGTTATTGACCTTCAAAGCCCTCCAATGGACTGGCCCCTCCTTACTTGTCTGAACTTCTTTCTCCTCACATTCCTTCTCGTACCCTCTGTTCTGGTAGTCAAGGTCTCCTGTCCCAGCCGAGGAGTTCCACTGATCTGTCCCGGATTCATCCCTTCTCATTTGTTGCCCCTCACTCCTGGAACCTTCTTCCCTCACATGTGCACCTCATCACTTCTCTAACCAGATTCAAAATTAAGTTAAAGACTATATTGTTTAGAGAAGCGTTCCCAGGATTGTGCCATCTTCCCCAGGATGCCTCCTTTTAACTATGTCTTAAGAACCTGTGCCCTCCCTCCAATCCATCTGCCTTGGTCCAGGCCTCAGAGGGAGAGAAGAACCACTGGACCTCATCCCCTTCCCACCACCTTCCCTTTTTCCTTTTGTGTTGTCTCTTTTAGACTGTAAGCCTGAGGGCAGGGAACCGTCTAATTTATAAGATTGTATGTACAGAACTGTGTAAATTTACAGCGCTATATAAAATAAATAAATAAATAATAGCAATATATCTTTTAAATATCAAAGTCAAATTGACAATCTGTGGCAAAAATACTTTGCAATGGGGAGGATGTTACACATTGGCCCCTGGGACCTTGAGTAGGTCTAAATTTCAACTATTTTGGAAAGGCACAATGCTGAAATAAACACACTTGAGTCTATCATTGTTATAATTACATGTCTGCAGTGCGCTTGAGAATGCTGCTTCCCATGTCTGTTTGCTTTCTTGCACACTTTCTTCTTTTACCCTTGAGCATTGTTTGCTTTCCAAATGTTCTTTCTTTATTCTGGCCACTGTTGATTTCTCTGGCACAACCAAGCACAGCACAAACAAGCTCCACATCTGATTCTTTTCATTAAAAGAGCCTATTATTTTCTGGGATGTAGTCAGTGCCTGCTTTTCATGCTGAAACATTCTATCATGATGTTTGCTGATAAAATCCATGCTGTCAGTTAAGCTAGTAGGTGATAGGCATCAACTTGATTTGGAATCTCTCTCACACATAAACAGACACATAGGCCCTATTTATGCATGGGTTTATTGAATGGGTGTGGATACAGCTACCCCACAGCTATTCTTATGCCATACTGGGAAATTTTACATAAGTGGCCTTATATGTGCACAAAACTGATTTGAGTAGTTCTCCAACATTGAAATAGATATGTTCACCCAGTGGCTGCTGTTACATTACAATGCATGGCATCAATTGTACTCAGAGTGGCTAATGGAGTGACTGATGTGCTATAGGCTGATGTGCAGTGGGCTCTAGTATGTATCAGGAGTGCACCATGTGCATTAGAAATGCTTGATATGCATCCAGAAGGGACCAATGCACATCTTTACAATTCCCTCACAGGGTTTTGTTGCATTTCTGCAATGTAGCTATGAATTTGTAAGGCTATGAAATGTAGACTGTGATTATTTCTAGGTCATTATTTCCAGGGTTGACTAACATTTAACGAAATACTTATTTTATTAACTATATGGCCATTGACCAATGAATTAATTGATCTACTAAATCTTCACCCATTTCAATCTTAGTAAAAATAATTCTAAAGCAAATTGAAATAAAATACATTCTTTGATTTTAGACTTGATTTTAGACTGTGCAATCAGTTAAAAAAAAAAGAGTATCCTCTGGATTTTAGCTGTGTTTACTTTCCTCAGGGAAGTAGCTTCTTTTCAGAATATCTAGCCTCTTTGAACTGGCCTCCTCTTTCACCATTCATATGGTTCCCTTGTATCCTGATTTTCTCTTCCTGTCTCTTGGTATTATACCCACAATACTCTTTGAGCTGTGTTTAGTACTGTGTGAAGTTCTGTTTTTCTCTGGCCTGGTATGAAACATTTTTTGGGTGCTTCAAAGACATGAAGGTAATTCCAGACAGGCCATATTGAGATGTGGTGTCTTATCTGCTGGAATAGAAATTTCTGGAACCAAGAGGTAGCAAGTACAAGTATTAGGAGCAGTTGATTTCCAACTTATGGTGACCCTAAGACAAACCTATAATGGGTTTTTCTTTACAAGATTTGTTCAGAGGAAGTTTGCCATTGCCTTCCCCTGAGGCTTGCCCAAGAGCACCCAGTAGGTTTCACAGCCGAGCAGGGAATCGAACCCTGGTCTCCAGAGTTGTAATCCAACAATCAAACCACTACACCATACTGGCTCCAGACAAGAAAGCAAAGGGTTGAGTACATAGAGGGAGCTTTTTAGGAAAAACAAAGGTAGTGGCAACTCCCATGAGACCAGAAATGAAGACAGAGCTTCTACAACCCTAGGTGATAGTTCTGTATCAATAGCAGAATAAGTTCTTTCTTAGGCCTGGTCAATAGATGATTGTGTTTCCCTCATGCACTTGTAAAGGTCCCCTCTTCATTATATCAACACTTGTTGGATATTTTTTGGTCAATCTCACAGACACAATTGGTCCTCCACGTCCACTGATTCTGCATCTATGGATTCAGCCATTCATGGCTTGAAAATATCCCCCACCCCCATATCCAAAAAGCACACATTGATTTTGCCATTTTATAAAAGGGACACAGTTTTGCTGCACCACTGTACTTGAGGTTTCACAGATTTTGGTATCCAGTTCAATTCTGTTTTAATATCGACTTTTCTAGGCTATTATTCTCTGAAGATGGCAGCCACAGATGCTGGCGAAATGTCAGAAAGGAACTCTTCTAGAACATGGACACATAGCCCGAAAGTTCCACAAAAAAAAACACATGACTTTTCTAGATTTCTAGCTATATTGTGCTTGTTTTAAATTGTAAGTTGCTGTGTGTCCCAAACTTGGGGGGGGGGGGGAGGATATAAATAAAGATTAAGATCTGCCTCTTCCTCCTGATGGTGATAGTAGTCATAATAATGATGATAATGGTCTAGCAATAGGGCTCAGGCCACTGCATTCCTCTCCTTCAGGGGTGGCTCCTATGTCAGTGGGGTGGTGAATCCCTTCTGGGTTTTGGTATAAATTTTAAAGGAGCCATCCAACCTGCCATCCCTCTTCTTCAAAACAGATTCCCTCAGTAATCTGTGCCTGGATTGTCAGAAACTCTAGAGGAATGCTTTCTTTCTAGTTTTATGCCTTCTGGAACCAATTCCTTATTGTATCTTATTCCATTTTCTACCTAAATCTGATTGCACTTTATATTCAACCCAGTACCTTTTCCCAACATCTAATTCTGCAAGGGCTATGGGATCAGACCTACAAAACAGGCTTACATTACTATTCCAAAGAAATTACTGAACATATGATAGAACAGTCAAAAACACAGTGAGAAAATGCTGTTTGTACTGCTATGCTGCATTATTCCTATGCCAATAGAAACAATATTTTAATTTGATATACTGTAATAACTAGAAGTGAAATGTATGTAATGCAACATGTCCTTTGGACATCATCCTTTGTGAACATCTTTTGCTTCCTTTGCCCAAGTCCCATTCAGTTCCACTGGCTTTACACACACCCAGAAAGGAATTGGTAAATTGTGTCCTTAATCTGTGATGACATTTTGATGTTTGCCGTTCTCTCATCTAGTCAGCACCATGAAAGAACTAACAGTGTTCCTGTTTGCACAGGGAATTTTCATATGAGTGTGGTAACAGATTTGTCAACTCAGTAATACATTCAATTTTCAGCCACTTTTCAAGCATGCCCTGAAAAGGAAGCCTATATATTTAAAGTGGCTGAGAATAAATAATCTTAAAACATAATATTCTGATTATCTGAGCAACAACACCCAAATAATGAGGCACTATTTTAATTTTGACGGGAGTTGTTTCAAAGAAGTCTCAATAACCAATGGTGATAATTACTCTAAGTGAATGCTGTAAAACTGAATTGATGGGACCAGGTAATTGTGGCTGCATAGTAGCTTTGTATGTGGCATGGGTGAATGAAATGGTAGTCATGCTGGAAGTGATAGGGCATCATAGGCATGAATGCCAAACAAACTGTTTAAAGCATACTTCCACACCTGACATGCTCCCCAATGTACTGGACCACAACTCCCATTAGCCAAATCCAGTGTGGCTATGTTGTTGTTGTTGTTGTTGTTAATATTATTTATTTATATCCCACTTTTCCTCGCAGTATAGGGACTCAGGGCAGCTAACAAAATTTAAAACAGTCCAAGTTGAAACAATACAAAGAATTCAAAATGCAAAGTTTACAAAACAATTAAACAGTTTTTAAAAGTTAAAGACACTACATATTAAAATTAAAAATTTAAAAACAAAATTTAAAAAAATTTAAAATTTAAAAATTGAGCATATGCTCAATTACCCTCACATGGGGGGTGGGGGTCCAGGACAGACCTCCCACGTAAGGGGTTGGCTGACTGTACTTTAAACTGTGTCCAGAAACAAACCAGCAGCCAATGGAGCTGTTACCGCAAGGGAGTTGTATGCTCCCTGTAACCAGTTCCAGTTAATAACCTGGCTGCCGCTCTTTGGGCCAACTGCTCTTAGGGCAGAGATGGGGAACCTGTGGCCCCATCTCTGTGGCCCTTTAGCCAGCTTGGCCAATGGAGATGTATGATAGAAGTAGTAGTTCATTAATATTTTTGGGAGTGTACATGAGGATTCCTCCACCCTTGCTTTAGAACACTGGTTTAAATATGATTGAATCCCATCCCACTGTTAAGCTTATGATAAAGATAAATAAAAATACAGGCATTTATTCTTGAGAAACCATTGCATCCATGTTTAACCACAATGCACACCTGCATTTTATGCCATCTTTGCAGAAATGGGCAACATTTCAGAGATGGTACATTTTGTCCACATGCAGAGACACAAACAGTTCACCAATAAGTGTCACTTTATACTGACAGCAAAACGATCATACTATCTTATACAGTTTGTGAGAAATACAAGGTCATTATAGTCAACTCCCAAGAATGGGTGGGGATACATCATATGTTCTCTCTCCAGAAGAAATGCCTTTTCAAGAACTTCTTCCTCTTAGTTAAAATAAGATCGGATTTGATCCAGAGATAAATCTGTGTGGTCATTTAAGACAGATAGAGTTTCTTCCAGGAGTATACTGATTCCCCCGTTTATCCAAGAGTGGCAATTAAATGTTCATGGTGATTCAGTTTCTACAGTATTTTTTTCCTTCTATGTACAGCAGGAAAAATTGTGGATGTTCATGGTCATGTCATATATCCTACATACTAAAGTGTGGAATTTTCATCCTTCCAGATGTTCTTGGGATGCAGCTCCCAGCAGCCTGAGCCAACACAGTTACTGATGATGCTGATGAGAGTTGTAGTCCAAAAATACTTGGAGGGCCACAAGTCACCTACTCTAAAACATACTGTTAGCAGCAGACTCAGTCTCTGAATGCCTGTCCTTATGTTCTAAATGAAAAACCACAAGACAGGTTAAACTGAACAGAATATCTGGAAAGAAGACATAGATGGCTGACTAGAACACCAATGGAGAATAGTCTTCTTTGCATCCTTGTGTTGCAAGTGCCATTTGTAAAGGAGTATTGGGAGCATTCAGCTCTATTGTTGGGGTTTCCGTGATAATTAATTTCAGAGAAGCTAGGCATTGGACCTCTGACAATGCTTATGTTTGCTGTTATGTCTATATTATACTTCAAACAAAAATTCAAGGAAAATTCCTGTTGCTCACAGTGTCAGGGCATGTTTCTAGATGTGTGCTTGGACCCATGTTTAACATACACAAAAATGGATCAGAAATAGTAGTGTGAGGTGGCAAATTGCCACCATGAAATATGGTAACACTGAGTTAAAAATCTTCTGGGAGAGAGAGGCTATTAGCAGCTTCCATTTTTTCCTAAAGCTTATGCCTTAGAAACATGGAAAGACATATAAACCATGGAACATAATTAATGCCCTATGAATTGGCTAAGGAATTGGGATTAAACCAAGGATATCTAGTTTCAAATCCCATTTCTGTGACAAAATATTTGAGTTAATCTCAGCCCTGCCATCATTTCTCTGCCTATCTGCACATCACAGGGTTATTGTGAAATTAATAGGAAGGAATAGATGGGGGAAGGAGAGGTACTGTATACCTCTTCAAGTATTGTTGGATAGCAGCTTTCCTCCGAGGTAAGAGTTTTAGTGCAACTGCATCTGGAGGGTGGCCTGGGCTTCTCTTAGAGAAAGAGCAGAAGCATTCATTATAAGTGTCATTTGGGTTTTTGCAAACCCATGCAAAGAGAACGAGAGTAACAGTGTACATAAGTGGTCTGAGGATGGCAGCAATTATGTGTAACACAGGAAAATAGCCAAGGAAGGTTACTACCTGCTTAGCAAAATATATTAGAATTGGGGGTATTTTAAATTGCATTACCTCTAAGCTTCTCCTCAGTTGTTTTTCTAATCCATTACAGTGTATTAGCTGATCTGATTTAGTGTAATCATTCCCAAGGGAGCACTTGGGCCATTTCCATAAGCAGGTCAGAGACAAATAAAGTGAATTGTTCCATAGTACACAACATCCAAACCCAGAAGAAGAGGTGAAATTCCCAGAGCCCTTAGCCTTAGGGAACTGGGGGTGAAGTGGGGACACAGAAGTTATCAACTAGTAACACCAACATTGCCTAGAAACTCCTGCTTTTTGTCAATATGGGCTCTTTATTATTAAATATTTGGGACATTTTTGTTTAATGGTAGAATGGTACAGCCAACAATATTATATATTATTTACTTATAAAATGAAGATTGAAAATGATAGAAAGTTCTACACATGCACTGACACTAGTGCAGAATAGCTTCCCTGCTACAGGTTTCACACTATATATATATATATATATATATATATATATAATATGAAACCCAATAGTACATTTCTGCTGTTTTCACTGGGGCAGATAAATGCTCAACATGGAAAGACACAGAAAAAGTAGAACAGTGGCTTAACCTTTTATTTAGACTATAGCAAAGCCTTTGACAGCATAGATCATGAAATGCTATGGAACACTCTTAAAGACATGGGAGTGCCAATACATCTGATAGTCCTGATGAGAAATCTTTACTTAGGACAAGAGGCCACAGTCAGAATGGAACACAGAGAGACAGAATGGTTCTCAATTGGCAAAGGGGATTCTCTGGACAGCCAAAAAGACAAACAAATGGGCCCTAGAGCATATCAAGCCAGAAATTTCTCTGGAAACCAAGATGACAAAACTGAAGCTGTTATACTTTGGCCACATCACGAGAAGGTACAACTCACTGGGAAAAAAACAATAATGCTAGGGAAGGTGGAAGGAAGTAGAAAGGAAGGAAGGCCACATGCTAGATAGATGGATTCCATTAAGGAGGTCATGAGTATGAGTTCACAGGAGCTCTTCAGAGTGGTGGAGGACAGAGGGTCTTGGAGTTGTCTCGTCGACAGGGTTGCCATGGGTTGAGATTGACTTGAGGGCAGTTAACAAGAAAAACTGAGCCAAAGACATCAGCTGGAGTGCACCTTTCAGTGGTACTGTCCTCCATGTGTATTTATTCAATGCAAGGGCATAAGTAGTAGCTACTTTTCTTGTGATAATTTAGCCAAAGCACAGAGGTAGCAGTATATGGGAATTGGATCCATAACCTGGAAAAGTTACTGTTTTTGAATTCCTCAGTCAGTATGTCCATTAGCTAGTGGCCATGCTGACTGGGGGATTCTGGGCATTGTCATCCCCAAAACAAATACTGAGATTATAGCAGATACACAGTTTCAAATCCCCATTCAGCTATAAAACCTGTGAAATAACTATTCCTGAGTACAATGTATTTCACAGAATTTTAGTAAGGCAAGCATGCTACCTTGTCAGTGTCGGATGAAAGCATGGGATGCAAACATTACAGAAAAGCAAAGTTACTACCTTATCTGTTGGATTTGATGGACAGAGTCCCCTTTCCACACTTTTTAATAAGTATATTCTTGATTATTTAATGTTCCAGCAGGGCCAATGAGATAAAGTCAAGCTGGAGTGTGCTCAAGTCAACCTAAAGTTCCAGTTCAGTGGTACTACTCTAACGTGATAGGCTCCATGCTATAACATGCATAATCACAGGGAAAATGAACTGTGGTAAAACTGATTGGATATGTCACTATATGAACCAACTATAAATCCAAATGTTTGTTAAAGGATTTAGAAATGTCAAGACTGAAGCTATAGCACAATTAGTCATTTTGACACTGAAATGATGCCAAAATGTGATATTGAAACACAGATGTAATTTCTTTGTGTAATCATAAACATGGTATAAAATAGTTTGGAATCTCTTGAGTTCAATGCAAAACAAGTAGAGTGCTTCTTCCAATCTGTTTCTGCTAATCAGAACAAAATCCATCAGCAGAAATGCTATGCAATATTACACTGATGCTAAGTCCCATTAGTTTCAATATATGTTATGTGTACCAACTGAACATGGGATCACAGCCTTTGTTCTTTATTATCCTGGGTAGGATTTCATTCCTGAGTTTGCAGCAGCCTTGAACTACTCTGTTGACTTACCTGACCCTCATTGGAAAATTGTCTTAACTTTTGCTTACATGAGGGTTAATTTGATTAGCAGAGGATTTTGATGATGCAAAAGCCAGCCTTTCATATTTTTTCCCCATGCGAAAGCAACTATGTGAAATTCTTGCTTACAAGGTTAAATGTAGCAGTTTCACTGCCTGTATTTTTAGCCACACAGTGGCAGACTTCTCTGTTGTGATTAGTAAGTCTCACTCAGAAGAAAGTGTGCTCTGACATTCCTCAAAAGAAACTGCTACTCCAAGTCCCTGCTTGACACTCTTTCTGATCCACAGATTGGGCTCTATATTCTTTTAGTTCACCTTTCATCTTTGTGCCCATGTGATAATCATAGTCTGTCACATACATTAAATTAGCCAACATTTGTTCTGTTTGATCAAATACTTTGAAAATCCCAGTAATGCTCTGCATTGCCTTGTAAAGGTCATTTTTAAAGTACTGCTTAGTGGAATGACATTTGAGGAGAGAAATCCATGTTTCTTGTTGGGGTGGGGGAAAGAAGATTTCATTCCTGGCTCTTCTGTTTTATCTATTGCTTGAGCTTATCACTTATTTACATTTTATTTGCTTGAGTTAACTGTTAACTAGCTTTGTTTACTTGGTGTGTGAAAGATGGTTTGAGAGTAAAGGAGAAAGATGCTGCCCTCTTAAGACCAGTAATAGTAATCTGAGACCCTTTCACACCGCACACTTTCACACTGCACAGTTGTATAGCATTACATTTTCCTTTCGGTGCCATGATGGCATCCTATGGAATCCTGGGGTTTGTGAAAGCCTTTGACTTCACACTTAGGGAAGACTAGTACTGTAGTTAGAATTCTTAACCAGAGAGTTCTAGTGCCTCTCCAGACTACAGACCTGAGGACCCCACAGGATGCAGCCATGGCAGTTAAAGTGCAATATAGTGCTATACAATTATATAGTGCGAAAGGGCTCTTGGTAGGAATGGAAAACAGTGGACAACAGAAAAGGATGAGATTGAGGCAAGATCATCCAGTCAAGAAAAAGCTCAGATAGATTCAAGAACTCTAATTATGTTCACTAGAACATAAGGGCAGCTATGAGGAAACAGACCAAAGGTCTTCCTGGTGGCCAACTAGATATTGTGCTTGGTGGTTCCTACTTTATAGATGACAGCACTCCTTAAAACATCCTTCAGATCCAGTCAATGCTAAATTTAAAAATCAAGAGAAGGGAGAACAAAGTCCTTGAAGTGGCCTCATCACCTTTAGCTCCATTCAGCATAATCATGTGCTTGTTTGATAGTCCACAACATATATTTTATTTCTTTAAAAATTATAGTGTTTCTGCCTGAACTTGCATCAACTGGCATGTGTAAAATACAAGCAACTTCTGTCATCTTCTGCCGTTTTAGTGTTGTGTTTCACCTCTTCTAGAAATGATGCCTTTTTAGAGGCCATTCTATTTGCAATTGCAACCTGCCCCATAGAAATGAAAGATACTTTGCCTGTTGCAATGTAACAGCAACTACCACTATTAGTCCTGTTTTTATTATTTAATGAAATGGTTTGACAGTGCTTCCCTCACTCCCCACTGACTGTGTGTGGGAGTTTGTTATATGAATCTATGCTGAGATTATAAAGTAGCAGACAATGGGGCTGTACAGATGAGAAGAAAGGAGCGATCAGAGACCACTCCTTTCTCCTTTGGATCATTGCTGCAGCAACTGCATGGGCATGGCAATGATCCACTCCAAAAAAGAGCTGCGAAATGTAGCTCCTTTCCTTGCTGCTGCCAAGGCACCATTAGTACCTTGGAGCAGCACGGTGATGTCTCTTGTGCTCTACACCATCTAGATGTGGTGCACAAGACATGTCATTGTTGCACATGCCATTTGGGTGTGTGTGCACCAAAATGGTGCCAGGAGAGCATGGACAGTTTTTTCTGTTTTGATAAAGGGTTTCTGCTTGTCTACTCTTTTGATGTTTCCACCCTCTCTGTTAGGTTTATTTTATTTTATTTAGCACATTGGTGTTTTATTCCCTATTAATCTCAGTTTTAAAATTATTTTGTCTTGATATTATAAAGACCTACATCCAATTTCTAGTTCCAGCTATTGAATAAATGAGATATATGTATTTTGTGAATTACTATATGGCAACTGATTCAATGGAACTATTGTTGTTTGGACCACCAATTGAATTTAGGTGTTTTTTTTTAAATTCCATTATAATTTTGTGTTATGAAACTGTAATTTTGTGTTATGAAACTCTCTGGTTTAAATCTTGTCAATGTTTTACCTAATATATGGTCCAGGGAATTATTGTTATGGGAAGGCTTATAATGACAATAAGGTGAGAAAAAGATATTGGATTTCTGGATTGTAAACTGGGTGATCCCCATGTGGTTACAATCTCTGATCATGTGGTGCTTGGAAAGGTAGGTAACTCTTTACATCCTAATCAAAAGTAGATACTGAATGCTAGAGACAGAGGAAGAGATACCTATATGCACATAGAATAATATGAAAATGAGCAACAGCAGAGTTTTCCAAGGAAAGAATAACAACATTAGTGCCACAACCACCAGCAATTACAGCATTATCTGATGATATCTTATTGATTACTAGATTCTGAATCTGAATCATTGATAGCCCATAACTCCAGTTTGTAACAGCTGGTAGATTGTGAAACAAATGCTATAAGTCGTCGTCATCATCATCATCATCATCGTCATCACCATCTGCCTCACCCATAATTACCAGTTAGAATTGTTGCTGTATGCCTTCAAGTACTTTCTGACTTATGGCAATGCTAAGGAGAAGCTATCACAAGATTTGCTTGGCAAGATTTGTTCTGGCATGGGAGAGGGCTTTTTTCTGTGTTGGCACCTTGGCTGTAGAATTCCCTCCCTCCGGAAGCCTGATTGGCACCTATGTTAGAATCATTTCATCACCAAATTAAAACCTGGCCTTTTATTAAAGACTTTGAGCCAAACTGATTTTATCCAGGCTACACATGTTTTATAGTTATATTATTCAAGATTGTTTCCATCAGTTTTAAACTGTCTGTTTTTAAATTGATAAATTAATATATTTTAACCTTTTAATCTTTTACAATTATTTGTTTTTATTATAAGCTGCCCTGAGATCTTCAGACAAAGGGCAGGATAAAATGTTTAGGGCAGGATAAAATGTTTTAACAAATAAACAAATAAAATAAAATAAAATAATTAAGAACAAGGCACAGACTTTTAAAAGGCACTTGAAAAATTTGTTTAAATTGCTACTATTAAAGTGAAACCCTGTTCTGTCTCAGAACAAGTTGCTCAAAGACCAAGAATTACTTTTCTTTAGTAAGGATCATAAGAGTGTTTAAAATAATTTATTTTAAAAAAATTCTTCTGGAGGCAAGCCTTGATATTTAGAGAACAAATGCAAAAGCAAAAGACATAATATATTTTGCTTCCCTCTCCTAGTGAATAAGTATGCTGTCTATACTCACTTACCTGGGAAATAAGTCCCACTGAAGTCAATGGACCCTACTTAATAAAAATAACAAAGTGACAGGAAAGTTATCGTTACAAAGGAGTGAAATTATCCTTCATTGGGTCACAAGCTTAACCTATTTTTTTTCCTTATGCAAAAACTTTTGAGAAGCTTTTCGGAAATTCAGGTGTTTTTCCCCCTAACAAAGGGGCTTGCAGTCTCACCCAGAGAGAAACTGGAACTCAAAGAAAGTATCTTTTTATGTTGCTAGTGGAATTTAAATTTTATTTCTTGGACTTTCAGATGCTTTGTCTCCCAGGATCCACATGGCCAGATGGGAGAATGTGCTGCCTGTTCAGTTATCTTAAGTGAGAACAACAACAACATATTGACAAAATGCAGGCCTATGACTAACTTTATCATTTCACCCCACTTCTGTATGATTTTTAACATCTTTGCCTGATGAAGAACCTAGTGGGGCTATGAAAGCTTGAAACACGTATTTTGTGCGTTTTGGTTGGCCCATTAAAGGTATCACTGTTTTATGGATTTTGGATGTTATTGTAGTTTTACCATTGTGAAACTGAAGTCTTTCATGGCCAATATCCATAGTTGTTTGTGGGTTTCGGAGCTATGAGGCTAGAAGAGTTTTTCCCTGACGTTTTGCCAGCAGCTGTGGCTAGCATCCTCAGAGAATGGAGGCACGGAGGTGTATGGGGTATATATGCTGTTGGTTGAGGGGACGTGATTTGGATGTTAATCTGTGTATTTTTCTGTTGTTGAAAGGCATGGCCTCAGTGTGTCTATTTAATTAATGATCCATTGTCTGCTGGGAATCCCCCTCATACTGGGTAGTTTTTATTTGCATGGGCTGGGTCTTGATTTTGGTGTTTTTTCAGGACTGGTAGCCAAACTTTGTTTACTTTGTTATTGGCAAAATGAGTTTATTACAAGCAACTTGTTATTTGTAATCTGTTAATTTCAAGATTTGGTCCATTACTACTGGTATGAGCAGAAATGGGCCCAGAATCCCTGTTCAGTTTTAGAAGTGATGGGAAGAAAACCAACTCTGCTAAGACGTTGCCATCAAATACATCAAATAGAGCCCTGTCAAAGACACCATCGGCATAAAAGAACAAGGCTTCAGATGGATTGTTTGACAGCTGTGCCTGGTACTTTAAGTGAAATGCTTTGTGGGTGTGATCCAACTCAAGGTTTCTCTTTCAGAAACCTGACCTGCCTCATGATTAAGGGTAGAAGCAATCTCACTGAAACCAATTCAGGCTGCAAAAGGCAACAGCTCTGGCTAACAATGCCTCTTTATGAGTGGGAGGAAAATAGGGTGTGTGCGTTTGCTTGATCCCCATCCGTTTACACCTTTCCACAACTCTTTGATCTAGGGCAATGCAATTATACAATGATTCCTTCGCAAAAAGCACAAAAAGAAAAAAATCCCTTTGAATACCATTTCCAAGAACTAGCCAAGGACAAATTTCTTTTCGGATTCTCCTTGGAAGTCACACACCTACACATTCCTGTGGCTCAGTTTCACAAATCATGCATCAAAGGCAGCTGTGGATTTGCAACCTTATTGGGTCCTTGCACAGCATCCAGCCACTCAGCCAAAACTCTATGTGACTTTCTGCCATTCACCAAAGGGAAACAAACCACAGAAAAATAATTGGATAACCATCCATGTTGTTTTCCCTTTCTATTTAGTGTAGTCAGATGCAAAAAAGGACAAAACTCCTGCTCAGAGCCAGGAGGAAACTAGTTATAAATAACTAGTTATTGCAATTAATTTCTGTTTGCAATAACAAGAATATAACTACACTACATTACTGGTTATGGAACTCCCTTCAGTGAAACCATGCTCCCTCAATTCTTTTATTTATCAGTCAAAAAATCTCTTTACACAAGTAACTTTCAGGGAACAGACAAATGTTTAATTGCTTTTGGACTGCTGCTGTTTTGTATCGTTTTGTACCTCAAAGTCATTTGTCATTTGTCATTTTAGATATGTGTACTTTGTGATTTTAACTGTGTTTTATGTAGATTGTTAGAGCCACCTGAGCTGTTAGGAAGAAAAGTGAAGTTTGATGACAATGATAATTGTAACTTAACAAGAGATAACATCATTCTGTTTGCTGTTCAACCAATGGTTTAGTTCCTTTTATAGTTACAGGATGTAGCCTCATCCAAACAGTGGAAGAGAAATATCATAAGGCTCAAGTGCTGGCTTGTGCTCTCATCCTGTACTCTGGCTCCGGGAAGGGACCCTGGAACTGATGTTAAGGAGGGGGAAGGCTGGCTCAAGGCTGGCAGGTCATTATGAATTTTGTGTATGTGAATAATAATGATAATAATAATAGCTTAATTTTTACCCTGCCATATATACAATATCCCATATCCCAATTATTCCCTCCCTTTCCTCAAACATCAATTAAACATTAGGCATTAAAACAAGACATTAAAATAAACAGAGACGGGCAATTGAGACTACAGGGTACTCAGTGAGATGGTGGGTTCAGTTGGTGGCCAGTTTTACGATTCAGGAAAGGCCTACCAGAAGAGATCCATCTTGACAGCCTTTTTAGAGCTGTCCAAACATTTTTGTTGCTGTTTGCCTTCAAGTCATTCCCTACTTATTGAGGCTTTCTAGATTGGCAGGAAAGTGTGACATGAAGCTGCCTTTTCCTTAATGCTTAGCAGCTACACCGAAACCTTTAGATGCAGCTGCGCTGTTTCGCCGTTTTTAAAAAAGAAGCTGGGAAAAGCAGCACCTTTTTAAAGGCGCTTCTTCTCCCCTAAAACGCAAAAAAAAAAAAAAAGCGTTTTCATGGCACACTTTCCCTTTTTCTCATCTAAAGGCTACACTTTCATGCAGCCATGAACACACCTCTTTTTGCCAATCTAGATCAGGCCATAGTGACCCTAAGGCAAACCTATCACTGGGTTTTCTTGAGAAGTTTCTTCAGAGGGGGTTTTCCATTGTTATCCTCTAAGGCTGAGAAAGTGTGACTTGCAATAGGTCACCCAGTGGGATTTCATGGCTTAGCAGGGATTTGAACCCTGGTCTCCAGATTCATTGTCCAATGTTCAAAACACTACACCACACTGGTTCATTAACAGAACAGTAAAAATACAGAAAACATGGACTAATAATGATGATGATAATAATAATAATATCAACCACCACCAAGCAGTTAACAATGTGACTATATTGAAGACAATTATAAAATACTAAAAGAAATGTTATAAAATTGTTGAAGGCATAAAATTAATATAGGAAGGAAAGGAGAAAAAGAAATAGAAGATCATATTAAGCAAATGCAGAGATGTTGAACAACTTGGATGCTTCTGATTGGTAGTTCTTCAAGGGGCCCAACTACATAGGAGCCTTGGTGGTCCTGATCCTTAGTGCTTGGTCAATGGGAAGCTCAGCCCCACCAGGGTAGCTTTAGGAGAAGCTCAAACCCTCCTATTCTTCCCATTCTGGCTCCATGATTCTGGATACTGAAGTGACAAGGTGAAGGGTATGTTTTCTAACACAGACTAACAGCTTCCAGCATTTTAGACATTCCTAGAAAGTACCAAAGTGCTGTTTGAAGAAGGCCCCGAATCTTCTCTGATCTTGGAAGCTAAGTAGGGTCAGCCCTGGTTAGTAGTTGGATGCGAGACCATGAACAAATACTAGGTGCTGTAGGCCATATTTTAGATAAAGGAACTGACAAAACTACCTTTGAATATTCCCTGCCTCAGAAAACCCTATGAAATTCATGGCTGCAAAAGGTAACAAGTTGACAGGTGAAGTGAAGGACAGACTGCTCAGAGGCAGGAGGAGAACAGGCCTCACCACCATCTTCAGGCCCCCTCCAAGGCCCCAGCGTCCTCCAGCGTCCTCCAACGTCCTCCAGGGAGGTGGGGAAGAGGTAGGCCGGACCATCTGGGCCTATATAAAGCCCAAAAAGCCTCCCTTCCCCCAGTGGACAGACTGCTCAGAGGCAGGAGGAGAACAGGCCTCACCACCATCTTTAGGCCCCCTCCAAGGCCCCAGCATCCTCCAGCTTCTTCCAGGGAGGTGGGGAAGAGCGCAGCGGAGCAGCGGAACGGCGGCAGCAACACCTGGGCCCTTTTAGGCCTCAAGCCACCTTTCCTCCCTGCAGAAACGCTGCGACAGAGGAGGAGCCAGGAAGAGACCACTAGGCCTCAAAAGGCCCAGCGCCCTCCACCCGGCAGCGCGGCGGAACAGCGGAATGGCGGCAGCAACACCTGGGCCCCTCTGGGCCCCAGGCCACCCTCCCTCCCTGCAGAAGCGCCGCTGGAATGGTGGTGGACAAATTAGGCTACTCGTCCCCTCAGTTGTCACAGGGAAAGGGCAGCTGTGGGCGCTCATCTGAACTACTATATAGGTGACGGCATATACAGCTCCTTTCAACTTGTTGGTCTGATGTTTATTGCGGGAGAATGGACTGGATGGGAGAACAAACAATATTTATTTATTGTTTGTTTCATGTTATACATCTGCTCTGAGACGAGAGTTTTAGCTGGATTGCTTGCCCTTACTTGCAGATAATGGAGCTGGGAACAATCCGGGGGCGGCGATTGAGGTTGTGTGGGGGCGGGGAAGGTATGGCGGAAACAGAGTGAACACATGTTACAAAAGAAGTAGGGATCGATGTCTAGTATCTATCCCTTCTTCAGTTCACTCTGTTGCCCGGGATAATTTGGAGAGCATACCAACCATTCCACAATCCCTTAATCTGCTCCTTTGCAATGTCAGGTCGGCCAAGGGTAAGACTCACATCATCCACGATCTCCTCGTGGATGAACGAGCCGACCTGGCTTGCTTCACCGAGACCTGGCTGGGAGATACCAGCTCTACTACTTGGGCGCAGACTCTTCCAGCTGGGTACACGGTCAGTGAGCAGATAAGGGAGAGTGGACGGGGGGGCGGCGTCGCTATAGTTCATAGAACCAACCTGACCTTGATCAGAAGACCTGTCCGGAAAACAGCCCACATCGAGTGTATGTACCTCACCCTGAAAACCAGGGATAGTCTGGGGATTCTGTTAGTATACAGGCCACCCCGTTGTCTAACAGACTCCCTAGCCGAGCTGACCCAGCTGGTCTCTGAGCTATTGTTGGAGTCCCCTAGACTTCTTGTCTTAGGTGACTTCAACATCCCTCTTGAGGCCAGCTTTTCGGATTTACCTGGAGCAGCTCGGGAGTTCATGGAATCCATGACAGGCATGAACCTATCTCAATTGGTCAACGGGTCCACTCATTGTGCAGGCCATACACTCGATGGGGTTTTCAGTACGGAACAGGAGTATCCGTGGGCGGAGGTAACCAAGACCTCCGCACTGTCATGGACGGACCACTTCCTGATCAAGCTGGAGCTAAAGACCACGTTCCGTCCCCCCGGGGGTGGCGGACCCATTCAAATGGTCCGCCCTCGAAGGCTCATGGAACCAATTGGTTTCCAGAAAGCCCTAGAGGGTTTATTGGTTGGGAATGCCGGCGATTCTGTTGAGACCCTGGTAGACACTTGGAATACCGACGTCACCAGGGCCATCAACACAATCGCTCCCGAGCGTCCTTTCCAGCCTGCTCCCAACAGGAAGCCCTGGTATACGAAAGAGCTCAGGGAAATGAAGCGGGCTGGACAACGACTAGAGTGTGAATGGCGAAGGACTCGGCTCTCATCCGACAGAACTCTCTATAGATTGCATCTTCGCATCTATGGAGAGGCTTTGCGTGCAGCACGGAGATCTCGCTGCTCTGCACGCATTGCGTCTGCAGAGTCCCGCCCGGCAGAGCTGTTTAAGGTGGTGAGGGAATTGACACAGGTCTCCCCTGCGCCAAACCCCTTGCTAGATCCTACAACAGCCTGCTGTGAGGCATTTAATATCCACTTTGCAGATAAAATCTCTCGGATAAGAGCCGACCTGGACGCCAACCTTCGTTCAGAGTCCATGAGTGAGGTATCCAGCAACTCCGTTGCTGTCAGTTTACTGGATGAGTTCCAATCGGTGAGTACCGATGACGTGGACAAGCTCCTTGGAAGCGTGAGGAAGACAACCTGCTCTCTCGACCCAGGTCCATCCTGGCTGGTCGTCCAGGGAGGGGATGCATTGAGAACATTCCTTCGGGATGTGATCAATGCGTCTCTCAGGGAAGGCAATGTTCCATCTAGTCTGAAGGAGGCGGCTGTTAAGCCCCTCCTGAAGAAGCCTTCCCTTGATCCCCTGGACAGGAACAACTACAGACCAGTTTCCTTGCTGCCTTTCTTAAGCAAGGTGGTTGAGAAAGCGGTTGCCTCCCAACTCCAAGCTGTCTTGGATGAAACCGATTATCTCGATCCATTTCAAACCGGCTTCAGGGCAGGTTATGGAGTGGAGACATCCATGGTTGCTCTGACTGACGACCTCCGCCTGAGCATTGACAGGGGTAGTGTGACCCTGTTAGTGCTCTTGGATCTCTCCGCGGCTTTTGAGACAATCGATCATTCCATCCTTTTAGATCGGCTGAGAGAGTTGGGGATCGGCGGCACCGCGCTCCGGTGGTTCCGTTCCTTCCTCTCCGGCAGATCTCAAAGGGTGAGACTCGGGGACAGCTGCTCTTCTAAAATCGAGCTTAGCTGTGGAGTTCCACAGGGCGCTATTCTGTCCCCGATGTTATTCAATATTTATATGAAGCCGTTGGGTGAGATCATTCGGAGGCACGGAGCTCAGTGTCATCAGTACGCTGATGACACTCAGATCTATTTCTCCGTGACCAGATCGTCTGCTCAGACCTCAGATGGCGTCTCCCCTCTCAATGACTGCCTTGCGGCGGTAATGGATTGGATGAGGAAAAACCGATTGAAGCTTAATCCAGACAAAACGGAGGTGCTCACAGTCACAGGCCCGAAACCAGGTTTGGGAATACAACTTCCAGTCCTCGATGGAGTCACACTCTCCTCGAAGGACTCTGTTCGCAGTCTGGGGGTACTCCTTGATCCGTCGCTTCACATGACAAGTCAGGTGAATGCGACGGTCAGGAGCGCTTGTTACCAGCTTCGGCTGATACGCCAGCTGCGCCCTTTCCTGGAGAGGAGGGATCTGGAAACTGTGATACACGCGCTGGTAACCTCACGTTTGGACTACTGCAATGCACTCTACATGGGGCTACCCTTGTGCCTAACCCGGAAACTACAAATGGTCCAAAATATGGCAGCCAGACTTCTGGCTGGAACATCCAGGAGAGAGCATATCACTCCTGTGCTAAAAGCCCTCCACTGGCTGCCGATCAGTTTCCGGGCACAGTACAAGGTGTTGGTTTTAATCTTTAAAGCCCGTCATGGCTTGGGCCCATCTTATCTAAGGGACCGCCTCCTCCCATATGAACCCCCCCGCACACTCCGGTCCTCTGGGAGGAACCTGCTTCAACCCATGAAGACCAAGCTGGTACAGACCTCCCAGAGGGCTTTTTTGGCTGTCGCCCCCAAGTTGTGGAATGACCTGCCGGACGAGATGCGTCTCATTACATCTTTAGAAGGCTTTAAAAGAGCCCTAAAGACGCATCTCTTCTGGCAAGCCTTTCCAGAGAATGTGAATATCCCCAGCTCCATACCTAGGTTTTAAGGGCTTTTTAAATCTTTTCCTGCATTTTTCTCCATACAACCTAAGCTGGGTCCACTCCCTACTATTGTGTATTGCTGTTTTAATCTATTATGTTTTTTAACTCCATTGTGATTTAATTCTTTTTTAAGGGAGGGTGGTAAGGGTAAGGAAGGGGTACTTTAACTTGATATTGTTTTAACCTCTGCTGTACTCCGCCCCGATTGCTTGTTCAGAGGGGCGGAATAGAAATAAATATTATTATTATTATTATTATTATTATTATTATTATTATTAGGCACATTCACACGCCCCAAAATATAATGTATTATTTGAAACCAAAATGTACTTTTATTTTTTTTATTTTTTGTGATTAATAATAACACAGGAACTCTCTAAGCTCTGCTCTTACCCCTGCAATAGTACAAAAGATAAAGAAGCAAATCCTTGGCTATTTTGTTCTTCCATGTGAAGATGAACACTTTGGCTGGGTTTTTATTGGGAGAAAACAAAACTTTCCACATTGTATTCTCCCTGCATTCATACAGCTATATAGAGAATGTGTCCCCAACACAGGAAACAATATTTTCTTCATAAGAAACACATTTTCTGTGTCCAAACCAATTTTTTTTTTGGCGGTGGAGTGGGGGGGAACCCACCTGCTTTTCTGCAGAATAATTCCTTCTTTGTGTTCAAAATGTTTGAATACTGGGATAATATTCCACAACTCTCTCACTGGCCTTTTATTCTGGCATTCCCAACTATGGAGCTTTTAACACAGGGGAAAAACTGGAAATTTAAATGGGGTTTGTCCCGTGAAAATTGTGCAATTACTATTAAAGCACAATTAAGATTTTCACACACAGTGGTCATTATCCCAGCAATAACCAGGGAATAACCAGGCAATAAACTGCAACAAATCATTCACAGGATTTTCCTGTGAACAATTTGTTGCTGTTTGTTACTGGTTATTCCTAGGTTAATGACGCTTTAATTGCTTTTGATCGTGACGTTATGTGAAAACCTTTATCGCAAATGCATGCAATTGCATTATTTTCATGGGATATTCCAGCCATAATGGTATTTTAATCACAACATCATGTGAAAAATCTTAATTGTGAATGTGTGGTTTTCATGGGATAAGCCCTGTTTAGACTTCCAATTGTCCCAGTGTGATAAACTACTAACAGAAAATCTGTTTTTTGGCCTGAAAACAATTAGGAGTAATTTTTTATTCTTACCAGAAGAGGTCATTTTAGTAGGTGACAATGGTTTTACAAGCCATATATGCTGAAATCCTCTCCTCTATACAGCTAGTGAAGTAGACAGAAGCTTTGTCCTCTTTGGCATCTGGCCATCTTATGTAGCATTCCAGAGAGAGGAAAGAGGATTGTTTTAATACATGAAGAGAGATCTTTAAAATCAGCTCATCTGTCTTTGGTTTTCTGCGTGAGTCCAACGCTTCAGAGAAGTCAGTCAGTATTTAGAGTAGCGGTCTCTTCAACTGCTTCAATTTGATTTCAGATTATCTAGTTCAATGTTCACTTCAGAAGCTTTTCATTGAGAGGGTCTTCATATCCCCCAGAGAGCAGTACACTAACTTTGCTGTTAGCATTTCTTTGACTGTTCTCAGTTTCTGATGAAGAGAGAGTGTGACGCTGACAGAGTTGCCTTTGGTTCCCTGTTCAGGTCAGTTCTCTGACATGAACTTTTTCTGTTTGAGTGTCTCAGATGATTCCATTTATCTTTCTCATTTCCCTTTTCTGCTGCTACACCAGGTCTAGGGAAATTTAAAGGACAGCTGGTATCCTCCAGGTACAACATATTTAATTTCACCCCCCCCCCCCCCCGTTGTAACTACAGTTGTCTATGTAGTGAACACAAGTATTTTTTAAAACAATGGTTGCTATTAGTGCTTATTCCAAATTGTCAGTACTCTTAGCCATATAGTCCTCCTGCCCCAGTAGACCTTCAACCTCCTCGCTGCCATTGTTAATGGCTCACCAGAGAGAACAACTGGCATGTAAGAGGGGCAGAAGTTCATTATCTTTGGACTTGAGGATGTGTGTGTTAGAGTGCTAGTTTGCATGTCTGTTTTAAGAGTTTTCATGTATTCATCTTATTGCCTGTTTGTTAGGATGTTATTACATGGGAGGGATTCCTCTCAATTTCAAAAGAAAAAAAAAGGTGAGGTCAGTTCAGAAATGAATGTAATTACGTGAAAGGTTATCACACGGGAGGGATTCCTCTCAATTTCGAAAGAAAAGATAGCCTGGGAAAAGATAGCCTGCAAAGAGGATTTGTGAATCCGCTAGTTCATCGAATTTACTTACTTTTTGATTGATGTGGGATTGTGTTCGGAATGCATTCCCACTACCAGCGATTGCATGCGTTAACCTATCACACAATAACATGAATACCCATGATTGCATTTGGTATGTGTTCCCATTGTCAGCGATTGCATAAAATAATCTCTCATGCAATAATGTGAAAACCAATGATTGTGCTCAGTATGCCACTGGGTTATACTTCCAATTCCCATCATGTGATAAGCCTCAAAGTCTTACAACCACCACTCTCTCCCTGCATCATTGTTAATCTATAGTTAACTTCAGTTTAGTCATCCTCTTTTTCTGAGTGTGTGTGCAGTTCTTCCTCTCTGTCATGTTTAAAGAGCCAGCTGCGCCCTTTCCTGGAGATGAGGGATTTGGAAACTGTGGTACACGCTTTGGTCACCTCATGACTAGACTACTGCAATGCGCTCTACATGGGGCTGCCCTTGTGCTTAACCCGGAAACTTCAATTGGTTCAAAACATGGCAGCCAGATTAGTTACTGGGACATCTAGGAGAGAACATATAACACCAGTGCTTAAATCTCTCCACTGGCTGCCAATTAGTTTCCGGGCACAGTACAAGGTGCTGGTTTTAACCTTTAAAGCCCTACATGGCTCAGGCCCATCTTATCTCAGGGACCGCCTCTCCCCGTACAATCCTCCCCGCACACTTCGATCCTCTGGGAGGAACCTACTACAGCCTATCAAGACCAGGCTGGCACAGACCTCCCAGAGGGCCTTTTCTGCGACCGCTCCCAAGCTCTGGAATGGTCTGCCGGATGAGATGCGTCTCATGACATCTTTAGATTGCTTCAAAAAAGCCCTAAAGACACATCTCTTCCGGCAGGCCTTCCCCTGAAATTCCCTATCCCCGGCTTCGGTCCCAGACTTTGATTTCCTGCCTACTCCCATGTTTCTGATCCCCACTTATGACGTGGCCGCATAAGGAAGGGTTAGGATGTTGTTATATGTTTTTAAATAATTACTGTTTTAATCACTGCCGGTTTAATCTATTTTTAAGGGGTGGGAGGTTTGGAAACGGGTCATGGGATTGTTTTAATCTATGTTTTTTTACTTGTACCCGCTCCGAGTGTATGTACAGAGGAGCGGGCTATAAATAAACTATTATTATTATTATTATTATTATTATTATTATTATTATCTTACAACTCCTCACACTATGAGATGTAATATAACCTTTAGTATCTGTAAGTAAACATATTTTTACAAGAAGACTAATTCCACTTCTTTCTTCTTCTGCCAGAGCCTGTGTTTGTGGGATGATGGCTGCTCATCTTCTGTTTGCCAAATTTAATTACTTTGGGAGATACTCTGCTATCTCACTTTTCCCAACAGAACAAACAAATAGGCAGGAAGAGTGAGAAGGTACAGCAGATACAGGCAAACTGGTTGACTGATCAACTCTTACTCAGTGGAATATGGAAAAGGGGGTGTTTAAAATTAATATAGAATATTTACCAAAAGATCAGGAATATGCAGAAGATAAACACAAATGAAAATTTTACTGATCTGTTTTAAGTAAATAGCAGAAAATCTTAAGGGCACTTTCTTTCAAGAAATAAAACATTTTTAACAACTAGGACATTTGTGAATTTTTAATACAGAGCTTGGAAAAATCCCTTTCTTGTAACAAGACTCCTTCGATTAGCATGGCCATTTCCCAGTCTTGTATATCTTAGTTAATGTACAATGGGAGAGAGTAGTGAGAGACTTCTTATTCTTCTTTTTCAGTACTCTATAATATTTTTCTGGTGGTTCAGTTTCCCGTCTCTTCAAGCAATGAGAACTAGCAACAATGAAAGGAAGATGTGCAAAAAAATGAATCATACACTTAGCTTTATTGAAATGGAACAGTTACTTTTTTGTAAGAAAACCTATTACAGCAGGTGTAAAATTTGTTCTGTTCATTTTGATTTTCAGTATTACAGGTTATCACCCCCACCCCTGTGTAAGCAAAATTAGCTGAGTTTTTGTTGGGTTTTAATTCCTTTTATTTCTACTTTAAAACACATAGCAAGGGGTTGGACCACATAGCTCTGGCACCAAAAGGTTAACAGGTTATGAAATTCACAGTACATTTTTAAAACTTGTCAGTTAGTCAATGATATTTAAAACAATAGCCACTTTTTTGTTTTTTGTTTTTTAGTAAAGATATAAATTAGAGGTCTGTAAATGAGTCATATTTACCTACAGAGCTATTAACTTGCAGCTACAATGAGAGCAGTAATGGAAAGTCAATGCTAAACTGAGCTATGCCAGAAGACAAAGTTCTTAATCAATAGTGCATTACAGGGTAATACGATAGGTAAATTACAATTTGGCACCTTATGTTGCATGTAGTTAATTTAAAAAAAAAACCAAAAAAAAAAAAACCAGGCAAAATTGAAATGAAATTAAGTGCACTCTCTCAGAACTAGGCTGGCCAGATGCAAAGGAGGACAGGGTTGTTTGATCACAACTGGCTTCACCATTACAATGAAGCCAATGCAATAGATGGCAGATATGGAGAGGTGGCAGCAAAACATTTCATAAGACTGCTATGTGCCTTGCAGCCTGCTTTGCACCCCTTAAGTTAGCTGGTCATCTTCAGATATGATGGAGGATATTGCTCCAGTCATCAGTATTCATAGAAACTCAAAAGCTGCTCCTGTCCACCTATATATATGAAATGAGAACGGTGACATATTGCTCTGCATTTTACAGTTATGTAAAAAAAGGAAATTGGAGCAGAAATTCTCCTTTATGCACAACTATGCAAGTGACAGCCATCCTGTCCTCATTGTCATCTGGCCATCTTTACTTAGAACCAAGATATAAAACAAGCCATTTCACATGTTGTTTCTACAAGTGGAAGCAATCAAATTAACCACACTCTACACAAATTGGACCTCGATAGTTACAGTTCTAGGAAAGCAAGAATATTAAAATGCACACCAACAAGGATATTAAAGTATAAATCTTTTCCCATCCCCTGTTAGTAGAAATAATTTACAATCCACAAAGGGACTTCTGGGCAAGCCACTAATTACAGACATTAATGGAGTGTAGTTTAGTAGGCTTGTTTCATATAGAAAGGCAGCATTACCCTGAAAAAAGTTTGGTCCTCTTAAAACTCATAGCAGTGTGGCCATTACAGACAGTCCCCATTGTAGATGCTAAGTGTTTCTTAAATACAGCTGGGGGTGGGGGTTAAGAAACATGGATTTTGGGGGAGAAAAAAAAGTGTCCCTGTTTAGATTTGTTTGATCTTGGCAAGAGTCTGGAAGAACCACGCCACAAATATGTAAGAACAACCTCATTTTGTGATCCCACAGCATCTTTTTTGTGCAACTGTTACCAGCACTTTTCTTTTTGTTTTCTTCAACCCCAACCCTGGCCCTCTTTAGAATCACAAGACAACAAACCCTCTGTCCCAATGACAGAAAAAGACATTTCACTCCATATTTACAAGTGATTCGCTTTGGCTAGAAGGGTCCCAGCTCACAAAGAATGGTTTACTTTTTGTGAATATCCTCATGGCGTATAATTTTGTATGTAATCCAGTAAAATATATTGAAGATGAGAAAGGCAAGTGGGAATGCAGCTCGGGATATTGTATCAATCCTTTTGGCACGATCAACAAACTTCTTTTTGATAGATTCTGAATCCTTTGGTGGTGGTGGTGGAGGAGGAGGAGGAGGAGGAGGAGGAGGAGGATTCGGAGCTGGAACTTTGACTGCAGTGCCATCTTTCACCTGTAAACAATGACCCATCCCATAGCCACCAAAATTGAACCGGCTGTCACGAGCACCATCTTCCTCCTAGAGGATGAGAGACAGAAATAAGAGATAATCAGTTACCCCCTGCCACAGTCCAGTTATGCCTTTGCCTTTGTACATTGTGTTCGTAATGCTGCTTTATGAAATGCCATCGGCAATAACATTACACTACTGGTAGAAGACCACACAGGAGTTATCTAACTGTACCTTTTTCAGACTGAGAGGCACGGTGGTCTAATGGATAGAACGCTGGGCTTAGATTAAGTCCCCATTCAGCCATTACATTCACTAAGTGCTTTTGGGAAAATCATCAATATTCAGTCCAACCAATCTCACAGGGCTCTTTTGAAAATAAATTCAACACAAGGGCCAAGATCCTGGATCAGAGGCAATTATGCCTAACTTTACAATGATATAACTACCTCTCTGACATGACTCACGACCCTTCAAGTGAATTGTGATAATGTTCATTGGAACATGTTCCAGAATTTACAAATGTTTTAAGTTATGAATGAAAGTTCTGCTGCCACACATTTAAGTTATAAGGGAAAAAACATGTAGCAGCATGTAGGGCCTCTGAACCGACCCCTACTGAGAATGAAAATGAAAGATGGGAATGAGACCTATTGCTTAGAAATAGTTTTTCTCAGGGAGTCTATTGTCCTTCGCTTCAGTTCCATTTAACATCATATACAACAGCTTCCGCATAAGATCATCCTGGGAAATGTCATTCAGTAAGAATGATTGACATTCCAAGGCTAACTCAAACTCCATCTGCCATGGAGCAGAATATTAAACTATAGGTCTGCACTGATTGTCTAAAACTCTCCTAAAACATCTCTTTTATGGAAATGATTCAGTTATTACAGACTGGGGTATGTGTGGCTTTTCAGACTGAACTGCGGTTTCTTAGCCAGTGGTGAGAGATGATGGGAGTTGCAGTCCAGTAACATCAGAAGGAGCACCAGTACCTCAACCCTGCTATAGAACCAAATAACACTTAAGAGGACAATTTCATCAATTACACACCAGTCTTCAGCATCCCATTTAAAACACATACACACACACACACACAAATGTTTTCTGGTTTTCCCCTTCCCTTTTGAGAAAGTAGCTGCTTGGTTTATAAATAATTGAAAAACGCCCTGGTAAATCAGAAAGAACAGCATTTCTTTTTAAACCTTTAATGACACTTTCATAAAAACCCGGCGAAACAGTGTTCCCAGGATGGTATCTTTTGTATTTAGCAGTGTAAACAGAAGGAATGCAAATCCAGGTCAGAAGGTTAATTAAAGGAGAACAGATTCTCAGCAGCCAGTGTTTTGTGTTTTGAATTTATTTGGAAGCTTTCAAATATGCTAATAGCTTGTTGTAGGAGGCACTCATCTGGCTTTTCTTACCTCTTCCCAAATATAATGAGCTTTTGCTTTTGATAGGCTAGTCTGAAATTCCCAATAAATCAGAGTAGCTATGCTTGTAGAAGTATGGTTCCTAGGGAACCAATCAAAAGACATTGTACAGTTCCTTCTCTCTCTCTCTCCTTAATGGATTTTCTCTGGCAAGCAAGAAGATGGAAGAAGAGGTTGAAAGACATTGGAGAATTACAAATAGATGTCATCCCCTAGAACTCTTGTAAAATTCTATCTATGGGGAAGGGAAATTTTTAGTATAAAGCAAAACCTATGAGGTGTTGACTGACACTGAACTTTATCACATTCATTTTTTTTCTCGTTATGGGGACAGGAACGGGACTCTCGGGAGCGCACGTGAATGAATTTTATTGCACAACCAAGCGTCCACAAAAAGGTCCCATTCTGGCACCCGTCCCTCCTCAGTGCTGAGAAGCATCATTTTTGTCTGACGAAGTTTTCCGTTTTTCAAAAATGGTGCTTTTCAGCACCGAATGGGGACAGGTGCCGGAATGGGGCCTTTTTGTGGACGCTTGGGTGTGCAATAAAATGCGTTCACGCACACCCCTGAGAGTCCCGTTCCCGTCCCCATAACAGGGGAAAAAATGAATGCGATAAAGTTCATTGTAGCATTATAAACTATAAAAACTTTTTAAAAACTGTTTTGAACATTTGTCCTTTCTTCCTGATCTGTCTATTCTGTAGGCAGTATCTTATATGGGGAAGCATTCAGAACTATGGCCCACACCAACCCAGAATAAAATGTAAAACATGGTGATGCTAAAGAAAGGGATAGTCTGGGATTTACTAATATTAAATTGTATTGCAGGTTGAGTCTTCCTTATCTAAAATGCTTAGGACCAGAAATGTTTTAGATTTTTGGATTTCTTCGTATTTCAGAATATCTGCATATATATAATGAGATATCTTAGAGATGGGACACAAATCTAAACATGAAACTCATTTATGTTTTATATACACCCAATACACATTGCCTGAAGGTAATTTTACACATTATATTTTTCACAATTGTGTGCAGGAAACAAAGTTTGTGCACAATGAAGTATCAGGAAAGATAGGTGTCACTATCTGAGCCACCCATATGGACAATTTAGGATTTTTGAATATTTTGGATTTTGGAATTCCAGATAATAAGGGATACTCAGCTTATATGAAGCCTGTTGTTTTGTGTGGCTGAAAGAATGGATTTTGCTTAGAAATGAGAGGCTTTTGGAACATGAAGATCATGATATTGGGTGACATGGTTTCTTTAATATGATAAAGTCAACATACATATCAGATTTAAAAATAATTGTATCAGAAAGGCTTTTCTGCGAGTTTGGTAGACATACAAGCAATTTCCCCTCTAATATTAACCAATGGAAGCCTTTTTCAGGAAAGAATGAATTAAAAATCATAAATGATAATTTTATTATGCTGTTTTGTGTTTGGAACAAGTTAGCTGGGAGCTTAAATCAAGAGAAATGTTTTTTAATGTGGGGGGCACAGACCACTGGTTTGTTTATTTGAAGTATAAAGAGAGATTTAACCAAGATAAGAGAGATCTGGCCAAAGAGGCTGTTGAAAAATAGTTTTGCATTAAATTGTATAGCGATAGTAATCATAAGGCGAACCATAGTGCCTAACCACTGGCTATGGATGTAGATTTATTTTAAAAATTTTTGTATGGCTAGTTATCTTAAATATGCCCATTTAGGGTAATTATCAGAATACTTGGAACCACAATTCTCTTGTTATCTTTCCTGGCATGGTCCCTAATGCTGTGGATGCTGATGCAGTAGTGCCTGCAATTGCCACCACCATCCAAATGATTTAGACTATGGTTGCAATGAAAAACATCCAGAAAGCCCTGGGGAATAATGTGGGTCTTGCTGCTATAGCTGTGGACTAGCACAACTGTAAGTTAGGCTAATGTTGGCTAGGAAAAGGAAGTGGGCTAGCTGGTGTGGTAGAAGATTAATCTGCTAATATGAAAGCCCATTACAGCTAGATTCAAACATTGAAGTGGTCTGGAACCAATAAATAATGGGTTCAGGGGAAAGCCTTGAATTCATGCTTCTGATCCATCTCTGTTTCAAAGCTTGATGCCAACACATAGTCAGTGATTTCCAGTAGTTAGCCAAAGTCTTGATGACATGACAAGAAAACACCCACAAGTCCTTGCTTTGAGCTTTTTGCAAAACAATTGCAGTACAGAAGCCTGAACAGACTCATCCTTTGGCAAAACATTCAAAACAATATCCTAATTTGGTGTAAAATAAAGTGCTCTTTCCAACTGGATTCTTTGTGTTCATTGTCATGAAGAACACATGCTTTTTCCTCATTTTTGGTATTGTGCAGTCCTGGCAGGCTTCAGTCTACAAATCATAATCCCTGTTAGGGTTATACTCCCGATGAAGATGAAGGTTTACAGTTTGGAGGTGCCACTGGACACAGTTTTGAAATTGGAAGTACAAGTTTCTGCAGTGGCCAGGAGTGCTTTTGCACATTTAAACCCTGGGTAAGTCACACCCTCTCAGTCTCAAGAGGATGGCAATGGCAAACCCCTTCTAAAGAAACTTGCAAAGAAAACCCTATAATAGGTTTGCCTTAGGGTCAACCATAAATTGGAAACAACTTGAAGGCACACAACAACAGCGATATTGGTAGAATTGTGCAGAAAAATCCAGTAGCCAGAGAAACAGCAATTTGATCAACCATTTTGTTTTCTTCCTTAAATTGGTAAACCAGTTTTAAACATAGACAGCAGCTGTGGCAACACACGTTTGACAGATAAACAAGACTTGTTTTAGCCTTGAGACTTATCTTCAGCAAAATTCCAATGTGAAACAGGCTTGTTGGGGTTTTTTGCCAGTTACCATCACACCTTGTAGAACGAAGCTCATCAATAACATTGATTGCTGCAGCTGCAATCTTCAAATGCTCTCACTAATTTAAATGAGTACATTTGAAGCACACTGGAAGACAGAGCTAGGTGGGTGGCCCTTCAATTGCTAAATTAATATCTGCACCTGACCAATATAGCCACCTGTGGTGTCAGGTATGAAAAAGCATACTGAATTAAATGTAAGAAAAAATGTTCCACATTTCACAACACTTTCTCCTGAAGTATATCTATTTAATTTATTTTCCCGGGTGACGACTTTCTCTTCTTCCTGTCAATTGTGAATAAGAGCAGATAATGCCAGAGAGAACAAATAGAAACAGATCAGACTGACAATTCCTTGTTGTTGTGTGATATGGAAAAGCAAGAAGCTGCAAGTAAGGATGAGTACCTTCCATGGAGTACCTTCTTGTCCAGAGCACAGAACAAAGTAAGGCCTAGAAGCTGCCCTCTAGTTACAGTCATTTGGGGCCAGAACAGATTGGCAAGTTAAGCCATCTTCCAGCCATCTTGAGAGTGCGGCATTTACATGCCACATGCTCCCAAGCTGCCTGGAAGCTGCCCAGCCAATCACACAAGGACGGCTTCATCATGACACTCCAGCAGTGTGGCATTTACATACCGCACACCACCAGAGCATTGTGAAGCTGGTTTCTGGCTGTGGGGCAGGCACCAAAGCCAGCTTTTTGCTGCCTGAAAAAGTAGCAGCTCTTTGCCACTCTTTTTTTCAGGTGGCTTCAAGGCAGATTGGGGCTGTGGTGTGTGGTTGCCATGTTTCCAATCCATCTTCAGAAGGGGTGGCTTCAAGCTACCCCTTCCACCTGTCTATTTCACCCCTTGGTTAGCTGCCATAATTAAGAAGCCACTGCAGGTATGAGGGTGGAATGAAGGTTGTTTAAAAGGGCAATGTATCAATTAATACTCAAAAAGCTTCATACAATTAGCTAATGTGATAAAATATGGGTTACATCCAATTGCTGCTCTTAGCTAGAGTAGATTTATTGAATAAATGGAACTTACTTAAATGTTCATAGAAGGGACCACAGGGTTGGAAGGGACCACAGGGCCATCCAGTCCAACCTCCTGCCATGCAGGAACTCACAGTCAAAGCAACTCTGACAGATGGCCATCTAGCCTGTGCTTAAAGGCCTCCAAAGAAGGAGACCCCACCATACTCTGAGGGAGTGCATTCCACTGTCAAATAACTCTTACTGTTAGGAAGTTCCTCCTAATGCTGATCTTTATTGGAACTGACTTACCTCACAGTTACTGCAAGGATAAAATGAAGAGGAGAAGAACCATATATGCCATTTTGAACTCACTAGGGGAAGGCAGGATATACATGTAACTAATAAACCAAAACTGGTATACTCAGTAAATTCACACAACAGCTTTACCACATGCTTGAATAAAAACTAAGTTAGCCAGAAATGAGTTCATTCTCCCATCCCTTTCTTTTATAGTAGACAGGTGAATTGATCCTGTGGCTTGTTGCTTCATAGACCAACTCAACATCCTTTTCCAGTTAAGGACATATGCATCAGTTAAATCAGTGAACTGAATTGGAAAGCTACACTGAATAAAGTCACATCTGTAAAATGATAAGAAAAAGGTCTAGTCAAATGTAGACCCTGAATTTTGGAAGAGACTTAAAAGATGAGCTAATATGTAGCAAGTCTGCAAACACCCAGCATTTCCAAGCATTCACAGGTTAACACACATAATGGAGCTAGTACCATATGAGGAAAAAAGATGAAAGCCACTGTCATAAGACACTGCAAAGTCCCATCTTTTTTTGTCAAGACTATACAGTACAAGAAGAGACACAAAAGAAAATGGGATTCAAACAAACAAGAGAGACAGACAACACATAGATGAATTGTTTGTATCTAACAACAACAAAATAGGAGCTTCTAACATGAGAATAACACAAAGTCCATACACACTCGCTCGTCTTTCTTTTATTTTCAACAAGTTACCTAGACATTATTTTCTCAGTCAATAACAGTTGTCTGCCTCAAACACATAAAAGTGCTGTATTCCTCCACCTGCTGTCCACAGAGCTATGTTATTGATTCTCATCACATAATAAAGAAAAGACAGAGCACAAAGAACACAATGTTGTAGTGTAAGAACTTGCTGAGCAGTCTTCAAAGATTTCTTTCTCTGATATCTCAAAACCAAGGGGGATAATCACACATAGTCTTTGCAATTGCCATGGGGAACATCACAGAGAACTTGATATTGTTAATGGGCCTCGGAGCAACTATTCACAGCATGAACCAAAAGCTGGTATCAGCAAGGATGACTAGTGGTCAATAATAGTTCATTTGCATAATAAATGGAGATGCCCTCAGCATCCACTGGTACATGAGCTATTCCTTAGTTACACTGACTTTGATCTATTTGTTTGCTTTATTATAGAGAGAATTCAAGCATTCTAGTAAACACAGGATTTGTTAAGTTGGGACAAACTTTGCACCAAAAAGACTGAGTACAAGATCCTAACCTTCAGCTAAATACACATTAATTGTAAATGAGAAATCACTTTCATTCATGATAACCACAGGGAGACAGCACCACTTTTGAACATGGGCTAGTCTTAGCTAAGAGGAAACATTATCTCATTATTTTGTTGTTGCTGTTTTGTGCCTTCAAGTTGACTCTGACTTATGGCATATCAGGGTTTTCCTGATAAGATTCATTCATAGGAGGTTTGCCATTGCCTTTCTCTGTGTAAAAAAGTATAATATTTCAAAAAGCATAGGGTGACATACTTATCCAATCCTTCTCCATGATCCCCATAGCAACCCTATGAAGTAGATCAGGTTAAGAGATACTGATTTGCCCAAATTCACACAGAACTTCATGGCTGAATAGGAATTTGAATCAGAAATCACCAAACTTAATGCTAAATTGTTACTAACTAATTTGCTCTTATCTCAAATATAGTTCCCAGACTTCTATAATACTGCAGATACTGAGAATGAATCCAAAATGAGACTATGCAGATGTATGGGGAGAATTTTAGAAGAGATATCAGACAAGACTGCACCCGCTGAACTTTAAGATACAGAAGAGAGATAATGTACTACAAGACCCAGCTGGCTTAGGATTTTAGTGTACCTTTTGGAGTGGGAGGAGAGATAAATTATAAGCTGGTTTTTACTTCTCACTATTATATTCTATACCCTGAAGTTTGTCTTGGAGTGTGTCTACAGTGAGACTCTTTCCTTCACTTTTCTCCCTCTTTTATTCCCTATTTCTCTTCTCCATCTAACACCAAAATATTGTTAAAAATTGTTCTCCCTATCCTCCCTTTCTCTTGCACATTACTAGCCTTCCTTCTGGATGTAGCAATTTAAATAGGACATTAATTATGCCCCAGCCAATTTAAGAAAGGTGCCAAATAATTCATTGACCTCTGAGGCTGTTTATATGCAGGCAGGTCAGTTCAACATAATCTGTACCAGTTTTGTTACACAGCTGCATAACCACACTATTAGTCCCCTGGCTGCTCTATCTAACTCATTTGTAAAAAAAAGGACATAGCTAGATGATATTCCCCCCCAAAAGATTCTGAAGTGAAAAGTCTGAGGCCAGTCTGGCAACAAATAGCAATGTCTGGCTATCTTATTCAAGCTGATACAAAGGGTTCTTTTTAACCTTGGTGTCCAATCTGAGACCTAAGTCCCCTTTCAGTATAGATACAGTTTTGCTCTGGCATATGTATTTTATCAACAGTTATCAACAGTCAAGACTAATGCCCATAAGTCAGCAGTGAATTACAGTCTTCCTAGTATGCAGGGTTGGCATTAGCATGATTAAAATCTATTCACATAGGGGAAACTCCTTCATCTACAGCTTGCTAGACAGAATTTTCTATGAGTTGAAGATGAAAAATGTAATTTTTCTGTCTCCTTGTTGTTATTGTATCTTCAAGTCATTTTCAACCTATGATGACCTAAAGCAAATCTATCACAGGACTTTGGTATCTGCTAAGGTTTGGTTCTAGGACCCCCTATGGATACCAAAATTCATGGATATGCAAGTCCCATTATATAAAATGTCAAAATCAAGTTGTTGTTGTTTTTTTGAATATATACATATATGTAATATTTTGAAGCTGTGGATATTTGAATCTCTGGATAAAAAAATCAGTGGCTACAGAAGGCCAACTGTGCAATAATGCCAGCATTTGGATTGCACTGTATGTAACCCAGGAACAAACAAAAGTGTAGTAGAAGCAACAGGGGCACACAAAGGGGCTGTGCAGACAGCCTGATTGGGGCTGTGGCAACCGCATTCCGTGGCTCCAATCTGGCCTTTTCAGGGTGGGAAAAGGAGCCGCACAAAGCTACTCCTTTTTACGCCCTGGAAAGGGTGCAATAGTTGCAGCACCGCAGCTTTACAGCACTCTTTCAGTGCTGCATTGTGTAGATACAGAGCCAGAGGAGCGCCATGATGCCACATGCCATGCGGTGCAGCGTGTGGCATCATGCCACCCAGGAGTGGAACCAGGATGTGCATGATATGGATGCTATGCCCCAACACGGCCCCAAACTTGGCCTTTAAGTCCAGTTCACACAGGGCCAAAGGGTCCTTTTTAAATATTATGGCCCTTTTGGGCTGTCTGTGGATTAGGGTTAGTGAGCACGCAGCATTTTTACGGTCCCTAACCCTAGTGCATATAGATGGTGCCATTTTAAAATGGCACCATCCATATGTGTGTGCCATGATGGCATCATGGCATGTGCCACATTTATACAATGCAGCATGTGCCTGACATCATGGAGCTGCAGGAAGGCACATATGGTGCCCTTTCTGCAGCGCCAAAAGGAGCTCCAAAATGGAGCTCCTTTTTTAGTGCTGCTCCTTGGTGCGACCTTTACACAGCCTCACCAAGGACCCGAGGGGAAAGGGGCCGTGGCAGAGGCCTCTTTCTACCCTCAGGACCACTGTGGATGATGGGGTGCAGCGGGTGCCCAGGGCACGTGCTGCAACCTGCTTTCAGGCCACAGAGAAGCGGAAGTTTGCTGCTTCTCCATGGGCTGGAAAAGTGATAGAATGGGATCTCTGGGTGGCCCCATCCCGGGGCTTCTCTGGGCACCTAAAGACCACCCCTTTTGGGCAGTCTGTACAGCCCCCAAGTGTTTCTGCACATTTCACAGTTGCCTACAACCCCACCTTTTGTCCATCAATGGCCTTGTTTTGGCTACATTTTCATCCTGCCTCGATAAATGTAGAATGTGGGGGAGTGATGAAATCTCTAAGCAACATAGGTGTTGTAGTCCAAATGTAGCATTTCCAAGCTCTGTTTATAGTAACTAAAAGATTAAGGCCTCAAAACTTGCTGGATCTCTGCATGGGTCAGCCACATATTAGCAAGATAACAGAAAGTTTGACAGAAAACTACATTCTTGGTTTTCTACATCACTCTTCCATGCTCTTCCTGCTATCCTATCCCATACCTGTTTTGTAATGCTTCCCACACTTGTACGGTTCCTGGAGCGACACAGTCAAGCAGAAAATAACCACTCAGTGGAAAAAAAAAGTCATGTGTAATGATGGAAGAGACAAAAATTAGAAAATAATTAAAACATAGTTTGTTTCATTTCTTTTCTGCAAACCCAGACCTGCTTCTTCTTTTTCACTGCTCATATCAGTTGAAGCTAGCTGGCCTTTTCTTGTGTGAGGGCATATAATATATGTAATCCACAAACTAGATTAAAGCAGATTAACTAAGGATAGGCTAAGGAAGTAAGTAGGCATCTTAGGTTGACTTAAAGGCAGTCAGTAAATGTAGGGCAGAGTGTTTTTGTGGCAAAACTGTTTACCAACATAAGAATATAGATATAGAGATACAGAGATATTCTATCCTTCATGAAAATAAATCTCTGCTCAATATGATTAAGACTTTGATTTCACAGTAAATACTTCATAGGACCTACCACTTTTATTTTCTTTCTAAACTAGGATGCTTTACCAATAGAAATATTGAGGCAGGTATCTCAGGCAAGGAAACTGATTGTGAAAGGCCAATAAATTGTTTATTATTTAATTTATCATTGCATTTTTGCTTCCTGCACATGGGAGAGGAGCTTAAGGAATGGCCACTTTGTTACCAAAATACTGTATCAGCTTTTGGTGCAATATATTTGTCATAGGGGATACAGACCCTTTGCAATTCCACCTCAAAGGATCCAGGAATCTGATCCAGTCCTGCACTTATTGCAAAATCACAGATTTTTGCTTCTTTAGTTAAAACAAGCCTTATAAACTAGCTCCTATCAGTGTGAATGTACAAGGATGAAAACTTTTTAAAATATCTTCCTTTCCCATAAATCTAAATACTTTCCCATAAATCTAAATACTTTCTAAATACTTTCTTTCTAACTATTGTGCTCACAGTTAGGTGGATAAACCATAACCTCTGGCCTGCTGGAAACTTAGTACTTCTAACATCTTCCTGTCAGAAAAGACTCTCCCTCCTACATGACAGTATAGAGAGGAGAGAAGCTTTGCTGGCTGGTTCATGAAATGAAACAGCTAAAAGTGCCTTCTCCAGGTCAGCTGCCACTCTGTCTCTTTGCTAAAAGAAGAAATTGCACAGTTCTTTTCTGTCTGCCATGAAACCTATAAGGCTGAGCTATCCAGGCAGGAGAGTCCCTCTTCAATTTCACCAAGAAGCATGAAAGCCAAAATCTAGGAAGGGTTGCACCAGAGGGCATCTTTGCCAGCATCTACCATCACTGATAAAAGAACTCTTTTGAAGTCAGCACAAAAAAACCCCAGCAAAATAAACTTGTTGGCTGAATTGTTTTTCTCCTCCTCTTTTTAAGAATGAGATCTATAATTCATTGCCAAATGGTACATCTTTGCCCCATATGTACTGCATTTTTCCTTCATAATTTCATTGTTAATTAGCCAATCTTTGGCAGGAGAAGATACCAGGAAGCAAACTCTCTTGCCACACAAGGAGGCACACAATTTAAAAATAATAATAATCAGTGAATCATTCTAATAAATGAACCTGCTCTATGAAGACGGCTGAACAATTGTACATTGGAAAACTTCTGGCAGAACCAACCAGAGTAGACTTTTACAGGGCTTGGAAGTAACTCATTACAGATATTGCATTACTAGTAACCAATGTGGTCTTTACAATAATAAAGGCATTATGCTGCATTATGACTGCAACTTGACAAAGACTGACTTCACTTCTTTTGCACTGCAGCTGTTACTTTTTAGTTGCTTTTATAAATAAGGTGATGGGAGCCCACCAAATGATGAAGGAAGAATCACAGGTGTTCATGTTCTGGTTCATGTTGAGCCTCATACAAATGGAATATTTTGTCAGCACCTAGCAGCATTTGGTTATTTTTAGAAGTAACTTAATTGATCTATTTTAATTACTTTCGAGTATCAGGAATGTGAAAATCTAATTTTGGAGTTGCAACTATAATGATAACTAACCACCATCGGGGCTTGGAATTATAATGGGAACCACTTTGAAAAGTAATTTTCTAAACTCTAGACTCCTGGAAGGAAATACTAGGCTGGTATTCTGAAATGCAGTTTTCACAGATGTGAATGAAAACTGGAGGAAGGAGGGATTTTCAGCAGTTAGAATTTGTATAATGAGCAGCACCTGCTAAAATTTCCCTCTTCTACACAATTTTAAAGGTACATGAACTGTTTTCCTCTTTTTTCACCTGCCAAACCTAGTTTCTCTCCAATATCAAGATATAAATTTGTATGCAGTGTAGGAATGCAAATTCTTTTCTCATTTTCTTCTTGCAGGAAACAAGTAATTTAAACAATTTTTCTGTTCCCTCTAAAAGAAAGTGTTTCAAAACTTACACTTTGGGGAGACTACTGCAGGGCTTATTCAGCCCAAAATGTGCACGTGATATTTTTGAATTGCTGTTTTCTGTGCCAAAAATTCTGTTTTCTGTACAAAACCAACAATGTGCAATTTTTTTCATAAAATAAATCTTGAACTGTGAAGATTCTCATCTATACAGGATCCTGATTGTGATAGGTTTGTTCAGTGCTTAAGCAACACATTTTTCAAACCCTTTTGAATATTTCTTCCATCTCTAATGTGAGGAATATGTGGCATGTACAAACAAATATACCAAGAAGTGAAATGTTGTAAAAGAAAACCCACCACCATCAATTCCATTGTGCTGTCAAGGCAACACTAGTGGTATTTTTCAGCTAAACTGAATTAAGATGTGGATTTAATTATTTCGAGAGAATCTAATTGTTTAGTATTTTATAGTAGACTAAAGCCTGAATCCTATTGGAGGTCTGGATTGAAGTATTTATTTATTAATTAAAAATTTAATAGCCTGCTTTATATCCAAAGTAGGTCTACTGAATAAATGGGGTTTATCTTGGTGGAGTCTCAACATTTAATAATTAATTTAATGGCTACTGTAGTTGGAACTGTCAATAACCGAGATAGGAACTGTGTGATGCTCCAGATGGTGGACTGTAAGTCCCAGCAATCTCTAGCCAACATAGCCAAAACTGACGAATACTGGAGGCTGTAATTCAACAACATCTAGAGGGCCACACAAACGACACCCATGACCAAGTGAATTTAGGACTAAGTATTTTGCATTGTGCAAAATTCCCAACAGCTCCTAATCTCACAATGTAATAACATGAAAAATGGAAAGAAAGAAAAAAACTAGGAAAGGAAAGAGGCTACATCAAGGTGGACATCAGAGAGAAGAAAAATCTCAAAAACTACTGACAAATTATTAGAGAGGAAAGTGCAAAATAAGATTGTTGAATTTTCAATCCAGTACCCTGCTGCCCTGGGGATTGAGAAAAGAAATGTGGACCACCAGCAGGAAATAGCATTGCTTGGGTAAACCCATTCAAGCAAACCTTTAATTATAGAATCATTTGCACTGTATGTGTGAGTTTCTACATGCTCTCCATTTCTGGAATTTGTTTATGGTGTTAGATGAACTAAACAATTAGAGAAATGAGGGCTAGTTCAAGATTATTATTATTTTTTTTGCCTGAGGCACAAAGCCTGGAAAAGTTAGTTTGGGCTAGAACTTCTAGAATTCACCAGCCATCCAAGCTGGAGCATTCTGGGAACCGTACTCCAAAAAATAACTTTTCCATTCCTGCTGGCCTAAAGTAGCAAGTGGTATCCTGCAGCCATCCAAATCAAGGTGTGTAACATCCATTGCCAGGCATATTAGTTTGGCACATAAGGGAGAAAACCCCAGCATCACCTTTTCTGTTCCCTAATATTAAATACTGAATAATTTGTTGTCATTTGATGACATTAAAAAATGCTGCTGGATACAAACATGATACTACCTCACAGTAGGTCTAACCCACGGAGAATAGAAAAAAATCAAAGTAAAGGGAAAACATAACACAGTATCAAGAAAAGACTTATAAATGAGAAGAAATAGTTTTAATCATCACAGAAAGTAATAACAAAAGCCAGAGGAGAGAATAATAAAGAGGCAGAGGATGTTATCATACGGAATTGTGTGTGTACGTTTGTGTGTGTTGTGGGGGGGGGACCTTTTCTTGATAAATATTTCTGATTTGAAGCAAAAATTAAGTGTACACAAGTTTTATTCAGGAGAGAGATTTTAAAACATCGTAGCCTTAAAAATAAACATGTGCTCTTTCTTTCCTGGTTCTTTCTCACTGTTCATGCCCTGTTATCAATTGGTACTCCTTCCAAGGCACAGAAAAGAATGGGAGTATTTGCACCCAGCAGGTGGGCTCTTTTCATCATTTGGAAAATGGCAAAGTACAGTTGCAGTAGGTTCCCTGCTGCTGATGAGCAAATTGTACGTCAAACCCAGTGAACTGAAGTACAGACTTTTTACCTTTCCAATGAATATGACTTGGGCACTTGTACAAAGTCCTGCTTTTTAAAATAAGCAACCCTCTCATACTGTGTAACAGCCTGTAGTTGGGTAAGAGATCTGACTTTGACTCTAAATTGATACACAAGATCATCAGCAACCTGTGATCCAATGTAGGAAGGCTTTTAATCTAGCCGTTACAGAATAAATCAAACCCCCTGGACCATAGGCCACCTGTGCATGAGATTTTGCTGGAAATAAATCACAACACTAAGTATCACATAATGTCTACTTGTCACACATATCCAAATGGTCTTCTAAAATAATAGTGATTATCTGATGCTTTTTTTTTTAAAGAGGTCTTGGTTTGGTCATTCAGCAGTAAAAAAACCATCGGTGTCTACAATATAGTTTAGATTACTTTTTTTGGATTTGATTCTCAGTGCACTTGTATCCAGACTTTCTGATTTCTGACCACAGATTTCTAATGACATGATTAAATAACATTCCAAATGAAGGGTGGGAAACACATAACGATCTGCGTGTATTGCCTAGCTATTTGTGCTTCCCCCCCAAAAATTTCCAGTGACTTTGCCACCATAATTCTGCTGGAAAGCCTGGCAAATATAATTCTTTTTGAATAAAACAGTGGAATCAAACTCCCAGGATCTGCTGGAAAAAAGGTTTGTGAGAGATTTCCCAGCAAAATCACTGGGATTTGAACAGTAATAGCAGTAATTGTGTAATCTCTTATTAATCTGATTAATAATTAATTGATTAATCCCCTCTCCCAAAAAAACTATTTAGGAAATTAATGCATTTATTCCATGTGGGCTCCCTTCCTAGGGAGGCCAGAATGTCCCCACACTTCCACTGACTGGAAAATACTTTTTTTGTTATTCCAAAAGACTTTTGGAAATTTAAGGTTTTAAAAGAAACAGCTTTTAGGAGGGGTTGTTGTTGTGTGCCTCCAAGATATTTCCAACATCGTGGGGTTTTCTTGGCAAGATTTGTTCAAAGGAGTTTGGCCATTACTCTTTTTAGGAGGATGTTGTACTGTCTTTATGGTTTTAACTATATTGCTCTTTTAATCTGCCTTTTTATCATGTCGATCTATATTTTTTTTATTTTCTAAAAAAAACCAGTGTTAATGGTAGTTAATGGAATTAAATTACTACACAAAAGATGCAATGTACAAAATATCAAATTAGCATAGAATTAATGTTTATCTTTCATTAATCTTGTATTAATTGCATTGTATTTTAATTTAAGTCCCCGTTTGAGGGAAAATGTGGGGTGCAAATAAAGTGGGAAAGAAAGAGAAAGAGGAAAACAATGACAAAGACAGAGAAAGCTAAGATACAGTCCTTTTTTATATTTACAGCTGAAGCTTATAAATGCCTGAGCAGGAGTTGTTTTAACAAATTCAGGGCAAACAGGATTTCAGAGGTAGCTTTCCTTCTGGAGGTGTTTTTTTGTTTTTTTGTTTTTGAAACAATTTTACTGGTTGTTATGGAACTGCCAATGACTACAAAGTGCTATAGGCCATATTTCAGAGGAAGGAACTGACAAAGCCACATCTGAGTATTCCTTGCCTGTGAAAATTCTATGAAATTCATGGGGTTACCATGTTGGCATGTGATTTGAAGGCAAATAGGCACATAAGCACACCAGGGAATTCAACTATACCACTCCTCATTTGTACCTGAAGTGGTGTAACAAGATCTTTCTTAACTTTCAATGAATTTGCTTGGGAATCTTTCCTATAAATAAATAAATCAGTTGTCTGAGATGTGCAGTGGCTCACAAAGTCACAAAGAGGCCTGGAGTTAAGTTCCTATATACACTCTTCATATGTATTGCATCTTCTTGTATAGATCTCTTTTCAGTATTATTTCCCCTTTCCCATTTCCTGTTGCCTCTTTGTTGAAACTTGAACTTATAGATCATGAGGCTGGGAATTGTGTATTGTTATAAAAAAATCACATGTACTGATGATGCTAGTTTAACTATTAGGTGAGTATTAAGTATTAAGCCGAAGCGAATTACACCCCCTCCAGTTGTTCTTGTGCTGTTTCCAGGAAGGCTGAGTCCCTAGCAGCATCCAATAATCCAGAATCAATGACAGTAAAGCCACTCACAGCCAGTCAATACAACAGTCAAGGCTAACTATCAGTCAAATCAAAGAAAAAGGCCAGGGTCAAAAGTAAACAGAATTCTACCTGCTGCTACACTGCAGAATTAATGCAGTTTGACATGGCTTTAGCTGTCATGGGTCCATCCTATGGAATCCTGGAATTTGTAGTTTGTTGTGACACCCAGCTGCACTCAGCCAGCTGCTGTGCGCAGCTGGGACCTGGGTTGTAGTTGTCCAGTGGCAGCAGTGGTGATTTTATGTGTGATAATACCCTCTTTTCAGTTTTCAGTTCCCAATCTATTTCAGGTTTTTTCCCCCATGCAATAAGGTCCTTTGTCTAGTTCTGAGGTCACACTGACTAGAAATTCATTATCTTGTACTGATGAAGATCCTGGTTCCACAGAGGGATTCAGTTCCTCAATAGCCTTTGTTCAGAGTCTGGACTAAAACCCAGAATGGATTCACACATAATAGTCACCAGCTGCCACTGATGCCCAGTGTTGAGCTTATCTCCTGGCAGACACTAGTTGTTTGGCCAACAGGTGTGTTGGCCTGTTTTGTCAGCATTTGTTTATGCTTGTTTGGCCAAAGTGTCTGGGAACATGTGATTTTACAGGAAAAACCTGATGGTGGCTGTTTGATAGTGGAGAAAACCATCCCATATCTTTTTTCCTTGCCCCTTGAATTCACTGGGGTATTTCAGCTCAGCATCCTCTCACTTTCTTTCAGACTAAAATGGGAGGGTGAGTTCTCAACAGACAGCACTTAGCCCTTCACTATAAAAAATACCAATAATGCACAAAGAATTCCTCACACTCTTTAGTGGCAGGCAGTGCTTTTGGACACCAGTTTCTCCAGAGATGCTCTGTGGTGTGGGAGAGATGATCTGGCACTCACCTCAACCATACACAGCTACTTCAGTCACCACTAAATTTCAGTAGAAACTGGTTGCAGCACATCAGCAACAACTGCTGAATTCTCCTGGAAACTATGGTGGCCATAGGCCTCAGAGTAGCATTGGTCCATTGAGATCCTTCTGATCCCATTAAGTTACCTGATCCTACTGTAGAAAGATGTGGGCATAGAAGCACAGTTCATTTGCACATCAACTACAGGAAAAGAGATTCTGACTAAACATTAGGAAAAACTTCCTGACAGTAATAGCTGTTCAACACTCTCCCTCCGAGAGTGGCAGGGACACCTTCTTAGGAAGTTTTTAAACCAAAGCTGGCCATATGTTTTTGGCCATATGATTGTGTATTCTTGCATGGCAGGGGGATAGACTGGATAGCCCTTGTGGTCTTTTCCAACTTTATGATTCTATGAAAGTCACATGTGGGACTGGTGTTTCCTTGTGCACTTTGCAAGTCTGAGTCATACTGGTTGAAGGGGTGGGGCACAATATATTCAGATCTTGCTACTTTGGCTACCAAAAAACCAGTGCCATTCATTCTGCCCTTGAGAAGAACAGTTACTTGTCCACCTCCAAAGTATTTCTTTACAACAGAATCCCCTTCCATTTCTTTCATTCAGCAGACAAGATTTTAAGGAGAGGGAAAATCATGAAGCCATTCAGATGGGAGTTTTCTTTTTTTCACAATGAAAATACACGTGCTTGAGTTTTTGCATTGTGAGTGCTAAAAATAGTCTAGCCAAAAGGGGGTTTTCCTCCAGCACTTCCATTATTCACATGATGCGGCACATTACATAAAACAAACAGGGCACATTTTTACCACAAAGTGCTATATGCAAGAATTCAAGGAGCATAAAAACATGTCCACTGGGGACATAAGCATGGCACGTTTTCAAGACAAATTCAGGCTTGGGGAAGTCAGTAATTCTTTTTGCAGACACAAAGTAGGAAATGACAATTGCGTTTTAGTAAGAACAAAATGGTTTTACAAATGACTGCAGCCTTTTGTTATTTCCTTCTCACAAAGGCAAAGCTGCAATATTGCAGCATGTTGTTAGATTGGGTTTGTGAAGCTGTATAGGAGAAGACGAGAGAGAAAAGGGCAACATAGATGGTAATACCACTCTGAAATCTGAGTGCATTGATTTATGGCACACTGGCATGTGAAAAGTTTCCAAGCAGCCATCCAGCAGGGAAGGATAGAAGCAGCAGCCCATTGATCAACAAATGTGTGCTTTGCAAATGAAAGTTCACTTCAGTTTAGCTGTAGCTGTATTGGTATCAAGGTTGAAATGCTCAGTCTAGAGGTTTCATTTTGCTTGTGACTAATGCCTAAACATTTATGATCACATTCCCTAAATTAGGAGCATAGCTTGGAAAAGCTGGCTGGTATCTTGTTAGTCAGTTACAATGTCCTAAGGTACACATAGGACATTGTAATGGCTTCATATTCTTATATGAATTTGTGGCACTATTACCATGATGGCAAATGACCCTGAAACCCACCTTAAAAGCCAGAGATTTGTTCTGCTGGTGAGTGGGGCAGTGCAGGATTATGTGACCAGTTCCTGCCCACCAGCAAGTGATGGTGTGAAGAGCAGAAGCAGAGACCCCTGCACTGACCTGTTGCAAATCTTCATCATAGTGTCTTTCACTGGTCAGTAGAACAGACTTCAGTCACTTCAGATGGCTGACTAGGGAGTTTATCATACGACGGAATTTGGGGGTATAATGCAATGGCAATCCGAACGCAAATCATGGGGTTTCATATTATTGCATATGACTGTATCTCACACAATTTTGGGCAATGGGAAGTCATTCCATACACAATCATGGGGTTTCACATAATTGCATATTAGAGTATCTCATGCAATTTCGGGCAATGGGGGTCATTTTTGGGAAATGGGAAGTCATATTGAACGCATTCCGAATGCAATTAGAATTCACATAAATTTGCTAAACTAGTGAATTTACATGAATTCAAATTGGCTCCATTCGAAATTGAGAGAAATTCCTCTCGTGTAATAAACTCCTAGCTTTTATGGTGGGTTTGAAAGGTTGGATGGGGCATTAATGTATAGCCACAATGTGCTTACCTGTCTGATGCAACATCCTAGCTATTATTTGGAGGGATTACTACTTCCAGAATCCCCAAATTAGCCGTCCTCCTCATGAGAATTCTGTGTATATTGGTTCTATGAACAGATTATTCACCTTTGCATGATATTTATTCCCTAAATTCACAAATCAATTAATGTTTTCTTATTCCCAGCATGCTCTTGTTTTCTAGACATTATCAGTCTGGAGTATTATTGTAACACAAGTGTGAGCATTGGAATAAACACTGTCAACTTTAAAATAAAAGTTTAGCTCTCATTACTGTGCTGATGCCAATCCTTTTTGGAAATAAATAGGATCCTGCTTGACTTGCTGTGTGTGGCAATAGCATACCAAATTATTCAACGAAAGCAGAGTTGAAGTTTTGCAGCAGCATGCACTAGGGTTCCAACTCTGATCACTTCTTGGACACTTCCCATATAATATAAAGAAACCTTAACCTTGGAAATTACAATTTTATCTTGTCTGAGGCCTTAAAAAAACCAAAATCATCCCAGCTAAGCAAGCTTTGTTTCAGATAAGAGCACTGGTAGTCTTCAAGTTTAGGTTTGAAGAAGATTCAGCTTCCACTGAATCTTCAGCCATCAGATTTTGTAGGTTTGATATCCATAACTGTTCTAATGAACAGTACATTTAATATCAATATTCTTAACCTGGTAAAGAATTATTGATACCTTCCACATACAGCCAGTATGTGCTGCTTACCCATGAGGCGAGTTTCTTCGCACATTGAGCCAGTCGTCCTGGAATCCAGGCCAATTATTTTTTCTTTCTCTACACCTCTCTGAAAGGCTCTGGAGGACCCACTGAGATTCAGCTCTGCAATTGATTTCTAGTGACAGGACTGCATCCTACATCAACTCTAATCAGACCTGTGCAATTGGTCATCCACCAAGGCAAGGTCACCAAGCATGTCTTGTAGCCTACAGGTGTGTGGCACAGCCATTTACAATTTTCTCAGCCCCAGAATAACAAAAACAGATGGTTTAACATGAGGATCTGCCACCTCTGCCAAGTGATGAATCTACAGTTTGATAGGCCACATGTCTTAGATATAATAATAAAGAGCATAGCTACAGACATGCTCAGTGAGCTTTCTTTTAAAAGGAGAGTGTGCAACTATGCTTGCACAAGCAAGAACATATCCATGGGAAGGGGATGGGTAGTGATAGGGATATTTAGTAAGTGTTCTCTGGTGTTTTTCCCTTGGTCTGATTCCTTTCTTATATACCGAAGTGACAACTGTGTGACTAATGGGCTACATGTGGCCCTTTGGACCTCCCACTAACCCATCCAAAGCCCCTAGTAGTCCCAAGTCTAAAGAGGGCCATACTTTTTGGTCAAAAAAAAAAGTCACAAACACCACAAAGTATTTTTCTTGCTGTATCAGTGAACACCTTGAAACAATAAGAAAATCCTATCAATGTGGCCTTAAATGTGACTGGTCATGATAATATGTTAGTTCTTGTCACCCAAAATGGCACCTTGACATCACAACTCAGCTCACCAGAGCTCCTGAGGGTGACAAAATAGGGCAGCCTTCCAGCCACATTTTTGATCTTTCTAGAGGTGTGATGGAACTTTGAGTTAATCCAACAGGTTTCTTCCCAGGCTCAGATGCCATATGTTTGACTATGGCAATTCCTGTTACTATTGGGATCTAAAAATGCACTGCTGGTTGATTCCTAAGACAACAAGCATGCTAGTGAGATCTTCCAAGACAGATAAAGCCCCTTTCCCCTGCTTTATGAAGACCAAACTACCCATAGAATACTACCTACTGGAATTCAATGAATATGTCCAAACTTTCTGTTGTAATTACCTGCCATTGGAGATGAGAAAGACTAGGACTACAGTATGCGTCTCTATGTTTTCACACATACATGCACATTGGGGGGATGTTAGGCTCTCTTTTCCCATACTATGATGATGGTTAAAATGCTTCAGTCTCTATAAACACTGGAAAAACAAGGCAGGCTAACTGAATTCACATAATCAGTGTTACATATATCATGGCTTTGAGTCAATGTTTCGCCTGACCCCATATACAATTTAGCAATAGATGTATACTGAAAAAAAATGTTCACCTATATACATGCTGAACCAATGCTAAAACACATGAAGGCAATGCCAGGAAAGCAATAATGGGACAACCGTCAAAACACAGGGTACAAAGGATAGAAACACAAATATGTTCACATGCAAAGAACAGCAGCCTGCCTGACAGAAGAATTCAGCTAGATGTAATGTCATGAACACTGGCAGTTGCCAATTTATGACATCATTTCCATACTACTTCTCTCACATACATACTCATTCTCATTCTCTCTCTCTCTTTTCATTTTACCCTCAAACTTGGATTGCAGATCTGATTCACTGGCCCGTATGCTGATGCCTCTTTTATCCGTAAGCCATTCGCGCGCCGTACCGATTCGACGCTTTCATTCCCAACAGTCACAGCCTGTGCCTGTTTCCAGATTTGTCAGAATAGATAGCAGCAACAGGAATGGAATGGTTGCAATGAAATATGGAACAAAACACAGCAAAAGAAAGAAAGAAACAAAAAGAATGGTACAGTTAGAGAAAATCAGGATGAACTGTGTTTTAGAAGGAAACTCAAGCAAAGGATAGCTGAAAAAATAAGGCTAAGATGGCTTCTATACATTAGTGTGTGTGTTGTTCCTTTTGAATAACAAAGCCAATAGAAAAACAACTGAGTGAGTAGCTAGTTGTTGATAAGATCATCATGAGTGACAAATGAGTTCCATAGTTCCAGTCCAATAAAAGAAAAACCTCATAGGTGCTGCAATGCAACAAGTAGTTGATATCTTGGCAAAGTAGAAACTAAGGTTATCCATCACTATGGGAGAACAATCGTACTAAAAAGAATGAATTGAGGAGGATTGGTATTAAAAGATATTTAAATTAAAGGTGAAATGAGTATTCACAGAAAGCCTGAAATTTGATTAATGCAATGGATTTGCAAGAAGCTTCTTCAGATCTCAACATCTGCCTATGGAAATGAATGTTTGGATTGTTTTGCCAATGTAAAAAAATAATAACAAAATCTCTTCCCAAAAACCAGCAAACATTTATTTTGTTATCAGCTCAGATAGATTGGCCTCAGTTCTTTTAATGAAAAACTGGACAAGATAAAGACACCATGTGTTTCATGTCATATGGACCAAAAGGAAGAAACCAGATGTGTGCAACCAATTATTTGGAAAAAGACAAATGAACATGTTGAGGATAGGGTACCTTGTTTTGCCTCCTCTGCCTTCTCCGAAGCCTCAGAAATTCCTTATGTTGCCTTGACACAAAATTCACTGCTGCATATTCAAGCAACGCAGCAAAAACAAAAAGAAGACACACGGCCATCCAGATGTCAATAGCTTTTACATAAGAGACCTGCAAGATAAAGGAAGCAGGAAATTAAAAAAAAAACTTTTAAAGAGAAAGGATGAAGTACATGAGGAAAAGGTAGGAAATATCCACAGAGATGTCTTTGACGTCTGTGCTTACTAGGCACTATGCACTGAATCTTTTCTAAGTTTGTTATTAGCTTTGAAATAGCATTTTCAGATATAAATGCAACTGTTAGTCCCAAATGGAGCAGAGCCTATGAATAAATGGAAATTTGGCAAGTCAACCCTTATGTAAGTTCCATTTATTCAATCAAGTCAATACTTATGTAAGTTCCACCGATTCAATCAAGTAAACACTTATGTAAGTTCTCTTGATTCAGGTGGGAGTGACACTAGATTTAGGCTTTGCTCCAGTTAAAAAGAAGGCCAGAAAACTTATTCACTAAAGGTATACATTGTTTTGTTATTGTCAAGTGCCTTTTTGTTCTGTTTCGCTCTCTGTTGCTGTTCTGCTTCTTCACTGTCACAATCCTTTGCTTCATTTGACTGAACTCCCATCAAATTTAGTTGGCCATATGGATGCATTTATGAGTTTTCATTGTGTCATCTCTTCAGACATAACATAATGACATCATTAAGAAAATTGCTCAGATCACTATAGCTCCTACGATTAAATGATTCACTGGCCCATATACTGATGTCATGGGAAAAGGAGGTCAAAGACTGTAGGAGAGGGAAGATGAAGATAGAAAATAGGGCAGAGAGGAACAGCAAATTAATGACACAAATTTGTCTGCAATTTGTGCAGAAAATACTGAAAATATAAGGTGCTTTTCAACAGTCTTGAAAAATTAAGTTAAATATTTTTAACTTAGCGAGCCTGGCATCCTCCCCTTTTTGGACTGCAACTCCATCAGCCCTGCTCAATATGGTCAATGGAATGGTAGAAACTGAAGTCCAAAATATCTGGATAACATCAGGTTAAGAAAGGGTGGCTTATTTTTAATATAATTTCTAGAAGCATTCCCTATTTTGAGAGAGTATTGTTAATTTATTTTTACAGAATAGGCCACTTCTTTCCCTACATCCCATTCATAAGTAAACAAACTGCTTACAAAATGTTTACTCCAGTTTTAAATGCAAAATACACTGTGAGACCCTTAATGCAGTTTCACTTGTCACCTTTTCTCATTCCTTCTAAATTTATTTTATAATACCTTCATAACATTTGCGATGTAGCTTTCTGTTCATTTCCTCCATCCAGTATACTCATCTACCTTATTAGAAATGCATGAAACACCTGGAAGGTGTTCTGAGTCATCTTACTGTTGGACAGGAAGTCAGAAAGATCAGCACTTTTTACTGAGTAAATCCTCTACTTATGTCAGTAAAGGCACTGGGGGCAAAATAATGAAGGAGCCCTTCACTTAGCCTCCTTGCCAGTTATGGTTTCTGTGTTACCTGGATAATTTTAACTCTATCATATTGCCTTGAAGAATCAGGAAACCCAGCCATAACAATTGCCTATGAACATTTAAGGTCCTGTTTGGACTTGGCTACAACAACAACAATAAAGACAACAAATATAGGATTCCTTTCAAAGCATCAAATTAGGATAATGTCAGATTATTTTATCACCTTGCCTCATTCACTGAGTTTTGGAGCGGTTTGCATGGCATTATCCTACACTTGTAATCCTCCTTTTTTCCCCACTGGTTCTTCCATCCTTCATGTTGTTGTTGTTGTTGTTGTTGTTGTTGAGCACCTTCAAGTCATTTCTGATTTATGGCCACCCTAAATTCAGGGGATTTTCTTGGAAAGATTTCTTCCGAGGAGGTTTACCATTGCCTTCATCTGAGGCTGAGAGTATGTGTATTGCTTCTAACTGCTACCATGAAGAACACTGTATCTGGAAATGCCCTGAAGTCCTATAGCTATGCCTTGCAGCACGAGTAGGAATTAAGTTGTTTTCCAGATGTTCTTGAATTGCAACTCCTATCATTCCTTACTAGTGGCTGTGTTGGATAAGGTCTCTGAGACTAACAGTCAAACATCTAGAGGGAAGCATAATTCCAAGCCTTGCCTTGGAGAAAGATGCATTGAACTCAGTGTGGCTTACTTCTGAGTAGAAGGGTATGTGATTGCACCGCCAATGTGTTACTAGAAACAGATGCTTCATGAGTACAGTTGTTTTGTGGGCAGAGAGTACCGCATAGGAAAAGACATGTCTTTCAGATTTGTAAATGCATGCACAAAGCTCCCATACATATTTTAATCAACCTGTGGTTGTTTCCACCGCCAACATCAACAGAAGAAAACCACTGTGGATTACACATGGATACCAGGTGCCTGCTAGATTACACATGGATACCAGGTGCCTGCTACTGTTTCCCTGAAAATAAGACATCCCCCCCAAAATAAGACCTAGTAGAGGTTTTGCTGAACTGCAAAATATAAGGCCTCCCCCAAATGTAAGACCTAGCAAAGTTTGTGTGTGTGTGTGTATAGTATATAATAAATGTTCCTTTTTAAAAAAAATTTTTGGTTCAACAATAAATGTGAATTCTTCATGGAAAAAATAAGACATTCCCTGAAAATAAGACCTACCACATCTTTGGGAGCAAAAATCAATATAAAACACTGTCTTATTTTCAGGGAAACAAGGTAACTGTTTTAGAATCACTCCCCCCACCACACACCAACATGCCCATTTCTTTAAACCAATCTGTTTCCCAGAGCTGTGTAAATATTTTTACCCCAAACAAAGCCAGTGCATATAGGTTTATGTGCAAAGAAAAGGAAGCATTATCCCCTGTGTTGTATAATAAATAAAACATGTTATCCTAGGTATGAAATCCAGCATCCATAGCAACTATGAGCAAAACTCCCACTGGTGTCAACAAGATAGATACTGTGTATTTCATTGGTTACGGAAGGCATTTCTCATACTGACCTTTCAGTTCTAAGAGAAGAAACAAGATTGCTTGGCAAGTGTTTGTCGCTAGCTCAGTATTTTCGCAACAGATCTCTGTGGACCAGACTTTGACATACCACCATCAATGTAATTAGCAATTTGGTTATTATCAATTCACAGTTTGTTATTTAGAGTAAATATCTGTCATGGGGGACCTAATTCAGAGGAAAAACAGTACAGAGGGCTTAAAACTTTGCTTTCAGCAGTGGTCCCAATTTGAGACAGATCTCCTTTCTCATACCAGCTGTTTGCTTGGAGAGGAAAGTTACTTTTAATATCAAAATGTTGTATTGCTAATATTACTTGGCCAGGATGAAAAAGCTGGATAGGACAGTGGCAATAACATCCATCACTTAGTGACCAGGTGATCAGTGGGACTGGGGACAAAAATGCTCTTTTAGAAAAAGTGGGGGTCTTTAAGGAATCACCAGCAAATCTGGAGAAAGTCTAAAGAAGAAAAATAGAAGAGAAGAACCTTCTGTCCCAACCCCTATGAGGACCTAAGCATGTCATTTTGATGTGACAGACCCCCCTCCTTCTCAACTATTCCAGAACTTCAAATATGGTTGTTGCGTGTCTCGAGATGTATATTTTCTTTCATCTGTCTCTAGAGACTGAGCTGAGCTTAGTCTTTTAAAACCTGTAGAACCATATTTTCTAGTGAGAGTCTCCTTTGTCTTAATATTTAAATGTGACTTTGCTTGGGTTCATTTCTGTTTATGACTCACAATGTTCTCCAAGTTTTTGATTAGCATAATCCGAACCCAGTTCCTTGATGGGCATTTCAACTGCTTCAGACAATGTGTGTCCCGCAAAAAAGGTCCTAATATAATTCATCTACCAGCACTGTTCATTTATAACACAATACATATAATTCTACCTGCACATTTCTACACAGAATTCTCTGCTAAAGTCAAGGGGCAGTTATTTCCAGGTAAATGGGCATAAAATTATACCTCCATCAGATTCAATAATAATTGTTGTTGTTGTTATTGTTATTACACTCTATCAACAAATGCAATTATTGTTAATTTTTCTTCTCATGCTGCACATTATAGCACACTAACAACAATACAATCCCTGACTTTACACAGTCCACCTATTCACTCAATAATCATGTAAACTCCCCAGGTGAACCAATATTGATAATAAATTGTTGCCAGTGGTCATCATTCAAACCTCTTGCAGACTATGGAGATTATAGCATGTCATTTTTCACCCGATCCAGGCATGGGCTGGAAACAGGCTTGAATGGGTAAGGATGGGTGTTATCACACAGGAAAATGCTGCCGATGCTGCCTGGAGACTACAAGCTGTCCCCCAGCCGCACTTTGCCCACTGATTTTGAAGGATGGAAGCTTTCCATCCCATGAGCGTTGGCAGCATTTTCCTCTCTGATAATACTGGTTCTCACCTGTGCAAGCTCTTTCCCAGCCCATGCCCAGATCTGGCAAAAAAGGGAACTCTCAGTACTTCCAGAAACCACAATAGCTACTTAATATATTTTTTCTAACTAATTTTCCAGTTGTTCTACTCAATGTTGCAGAATGGCTCCTCCAGCATTTTTAGACTCTGTAGGCTGCTCACCCAATTGCATTTTAAACCACATGAATTATTGAAAGACTTTGGAAATGTTTTAGCACCAGATAATGAGGGACATTTTTCAGATGGAAGTATGTGTTCATCAACCACACATTAAAAAAATGTGAATGCACATTTTCTTTCACTTTCCAATATAGCTTCATTTGTTAGAGCGAAATAGAAGCTAGCATGGCAGCCTCAACCTGCCAGCTTCCAGACGAGTAGACAACAATTTCCATTCACCGCCAAAATGGTTGTTAACATACCCGAGGTACCCTACATTATATTTGGATCTCCATATTTTCATAGTTCCATATTTTCATATCTGGAGACAATCCTGTTCTAAAGAGGTCACAATGCCTTTTGGAACACAGGGTGAATTTTCCATGGGAAGAACACATAGACCCAAAGACATGCGAAGGACCCAGATAATACCAAGATAAAAGTTGAATGAGCTTGCTGATACCTCCGGCCTTCACCCCCAAGGCTCTCTGCCCATCCTCTTGTGCTAGAAACAAAGGACGAAGGCAGTAAGCCAACACTTCCTCTCTACCACATGCTGTGATCCCAGCCAACTTCCCTGTCCATCTATCCTGGGGTTGTCTTAAACCCAATCACTGTTTTTGTCACTCTGAAGTTAAAACAATCAGTCATTCCAGTATCCCATTGTTGAGCCCCTGGGAAGACCATCAGGTCTTTGTTACATTACAAAATAGCATCTAACACCCCTTGAGGCTAGATCACAGATATAAATATCAGTCCCAAACCTAGCCTCAGTGAATACAGTGTGCACACAGAGACTCTTCTGCACACTGTGTCTTCCTCAGACTCCATCTGAACCACTTTCTATAATCTTCGATCCAGGACAGGTAAATACTACCCCTTCGACGCCTCTAAAACTTCACTATCCAATTTTCATACCTCTATTTCGGTTAGCTCTGATTGGTGTTTCTCTTAGAACTACTATTGTGTATTTCAGTTGACTCTTGCCTTTTTCTAGATAAAAATTTTATTCACCCAATTAGTAGTAGGGTGGAAATGATTCTCAAGTTACACAGGCGCTCACAAGCTTCTTTGAGCTAATCAGTTCCCCAATATTTAAAAGAGTCACTGATACAATTGGTGAGGATGTCTCAGTCCCCCCTTGCCTTTTTGGGTAACACATTGTGTGGCCATCCCCACTGGTGTAGGGATACAAATGCCAAGCACCATCCAACCATAGACCATTGGCCTGTTTCTGGTAGATCAAAAGCGGCCATCAGTTGTTAGGATTCTTGTAAAGAATGCTGCATTAAGGGGATATGATCCTGATACAAAATGGTGCTTCTTATTTTCCTAGTAGATGTACATATTGAGGGTCCATGTAACTGGCTAATTCTTATGTAACTGCTAGGAGATCGTATGTATGTACTTCTGTTTTCAAATATTGCTGGAGAAGAACACTGAGAATGTGAATTTCAGTAGCTATTGTTTTTAAAGACCATACAAGACAGAAGCAGGCCCAACCACCGGAGAGAAAGAAGACACAATAGCTCTGTTTCAAATTGGAGTAAACACATAATGAAAGGCAGTGTGATACCTCTTTGTATGTTTCCACTTCTGTCTACATATAGAGGGCAACTTTTTGAACCATCTTTTGCTATATATGTAGAGACTCTATATGTAATTTGGAACTCAGCTTTCCTTGGACAGAAAAAGCTGTTCAGAAAGTCACCCCTACTGTGCAAAAAGTAATGGAAATGTTGCAAGAGGCAAAGACCAATGCACCTCTGCCTCTAGTGTGATGGCTGTTATCCCAGAAATCCTGCCAGAAGATGGCCTGAGACACTCAAGCTCTAAAAGCATCTCAGCCACGATTTTTACAGGGTGATCTTCAGTGGGTTACAGTTATTTGTCTGAACTTTTTTGTAGTGTTTTTCCAGAATAAAATGGCAAAGTGCCAAACATAGCACCATGAAAAGAAGGAGAAAAGATGTGATACTGACAGATACCAACCTATGTGTCATTTTCGTCTTCTTACCTAATCTATCAAGTAATCAAAATAGGATTAATACATTCAAGGCCATTTCCCTTACCCTCTGCCTGTATAAGCCATCTTGTCATGTTTTCTGTGGTCTTACCCTTCCAGTACTAAAAGAGCCTGTGCATGTGTTAAATCTTCCTTCCTTCCTTCCTTCCTTCCTTCCTTCCTTCCTTTTAATTTATACCCCTGCCTTTCTGCCAAAAGCAGCTCAAGCCAAGGTGGTAATGCTACATGCCATATATCAACATATGCATTTTCAGAAGCTTTTCCACCTGCCCTTGCTTCTGCAAAGCATTAAATCACTGAAAGTTATAAACAGCACTGACAACAAATTGATAAGTGGCTTTTTCTTTTTTTACCTTTTGCTTTCTTTTGGTAAAAGCTCTTGTCTGAAGCACTTTCTTAGGGAATTTTGTAACAGAGCTTGGGGGTCTTTTTTTAAAAAAACTACAGCTAGAATGTCCCAGCCAGCACTTGTAGTACAAAATGTAACTTATCTGAGCTCATTACTGGAATATATACCATGTGCAATGTTATCAAATTATCTTCTAGCTTGGAAAGAGGCAAGACCTGCTACTCTGAATTGACAGGAAGTTAAAGAGTAAAAGTACTCTCATAGGCTCTTCAACAAATTCCTGAAATGCCTTGCAGATAATTTCCTCTTTCAAAAAGTGGAGGAAAGAACAAGGGGATCAGAAGTCATGGACCTGATTCAAAGCAATAGGGAGGTGTTGGAATCAAAGAAGCTGATACTTTATGTAATGTTAGAAATTCATGACTGTGGGGCAGGCCAAAGAAGAGTATAGTCAAACACGAACCTTGGACTTCAAGAAAGCTGACTTTATCAAGTGCAAGGAAAAACTGAGAGAATCTCATGGCTTGAGATGCTAAAGCAAAAAGAGGAGAGACGCCATCTGAGGTCTGAACAGACGAACTGGTTATGGAGAAGTATATCTGAGTGTCATCAGCATACTGAAGACACTGAGCTCCATGCCTCTGAATGACCTCACCCAGTGACTTCATGTAAATGTTAAATAGCATCAGGGATAGGATGGCGCCCTGAGGGATGCCTCAATTAAGCTCAGTATTGGAAGAGCAACTGTCCCCGAGCCTCACCCTTTGGGATCTGCCGGAGAGAAAGGACCGGAACCACCGGAGCACGGTGCCACCAATCCCCAACTCTCTCAGCCAATTCAAAATGATGGCATGATCGATTGTGTCAAAGGCCGCTGAGAGATCCAAGAGCACTAGCAGGGTCACACTACCCCTGTCAATGCTCAGGTGGAGGTCGTCAGTCAGAGCAACCATGGCAGTCTCCACTCCAAATCCTGCTCTGAAGCTGGTTTTCAGAACCCTAAAACTGTGTGTTCTCTGCATGGTGACAAACATAGTTATAAACCAAATTAAATTGGATTTATGGTGACTTCTTGTTGAAATTATGGTTATTGTTTTGGTTAATCTTGTAAGATAGGATGCTCACAAAAAGAATGATTTCTGATCCAAGGAATTGACAGTGTAGAAGCAGAGATCTTTACATCACTGTGCTGCTTTCCCCCATAATGCTCTTCCATGAGTGATTTTGAAGACTTAGTTTAGATACAGTGTACATAAAAGCCAATAGTTCAGACTATGTCAAGTCTCACTGATTTTATCTTAGAGCTAAGGGCAATGTTTTGTCATCTTAGCAGGAAGTCAGTGAAAGATGCTAGTTCCACTCATCTCAGTAAGATGGCTTCTCTGCTCTTTTCCATGGTCCACCCTTCTCAATTTATAGTAGACATTTTCATCAAAAACAAATGTGCTCACCGATCCTTTAATGTAACTGCAAGAGTACAAAGCCCCACATTATTTTGTAACTTTTTCACTGTCCATGCAGGAACAGGAAATAAAAAAGCAATGTCTCCATTGTGATAAACACAGGCCCAAGTGATCTTGGAATCACTTTCAGATTCAGTGCTATCATTTTTTGCATTCATTCTGTGTAATTTCTGGAAAAAAGAGTGATGTATTAATGTCTTTTAGTCTAAATCTCATGTCTTTACATTCAAGTCTAAAGGTGAGCATAAGATCTTTGTAAAATACTTTCAAGTTAAGTCTCAAGTTGAGTTTTAAGTCTGGGAGCCAATTTTTAACAGAAAAAAAGGAGGTGGGGTATGTTTCTCAAAGGGGAACAGCAAACACATTAAGCAATGGGCTTAAGGTGAGGGATTGAGATCTGCTTGGTAGCCTTTCCACACTGCACACCACTGCACATTTTCAAAAGCTTTAAAAGGATCCTTCTGACTCAAGCCCATTTTCTAACCCATTTTCTGTACCTTTCCAAAAAATGTGCTTCACACTTTTGGAGTAGGTCTTGCCTGCTCCTTAAAGTCACTAAAAATATACAAGCCTCATATCAAACTGAGTCACTGCAAAAATTTTGCCAAGTCAAAACCAAGTGAAGTTGCTGAAGTGACTTGAGTCCAATTTGAATCTGAGTCAATTGATTCAAGTCTACAGGCTTCATCACATGCAGCTTTTAATCTGCAATTCCCACGGGAGGGTAGTGGCACTGGCAACACCACTTGCATGACACCACTTCCCTTTTGTAGCTGCCTCGTACCCCAGCCATCTCTTTTCATTTACAGGGGAAAGCTGTAAATAAGCAGCCAAAGCCCAAGGCCCTGGGTATGGAAAGCCATTCCTGGGTAGTTACGTTATTAGCAGCCACATGGTGTTAATGTCCCCTCCTTTCCCCTTTCCCACCTCTCTCTCCTCTCTCTCTTTTGCACAATTCCAGAGCTCCACAGCTTCAATGTTTCTTATTTTAAAAATTAAAATGTCAAATCCTGGCTGCAGAGCTCTGAAATTGTGTGAGAAAAGTTAAAAATAATAATAATAAAAATCAACAAAGGCATACTGGGGAGGGAGGAAAGGTGGAGTTAAGAGAGATGATGGGAAGAGAGCAGTCCCTAATCATATGAAAGAAAATTAATGAAGTATAAGGAGCAATAAAAGCAATACATTGCTATTTCTGTTTTTTTCTGTCATAGTGAGAAAGGGGCTGGTGTGATAAAGTCCTGCATCACTGGGAAAAATCCTGTGCTCAGACCAGGAACTTTATCACATGGCTAAAATCTGGCCATGCAATAAGGTCCTAGGAACAGTGGTTAATTTTAGCTACAATATATCTATAAACAAGCATCAGAGGTATCACTTGGTAGTGGTCCAGACACACAGACGGATGCCCCTTGCACATTGAATCTAGCTACTCTCACGGCATTAACCATGCTGACTAAGGTTTCTGGAAGTTGCTTGCTGCTACTGGTGGTGGTCCTCCTCCTCTTCTTCCTTTCCAAATTCAGGCAGGAGGAATCTATGTGTACATGCTTTGTTTGCTACCCCAAGACACTTCTTTTAGTCCTGATTCTTTGCTTGAACACTGAAAGCCCTTGTCTGGGCTGCAATTGCCAGTTTCTTATGAACAAATGGAACACCTTTAATACCTTTAGCACCAGTATGGCATGCTCTCATATAATAGCAGCAATTGGTCATGGGAAATCCATTATGATTTACCAATAACAATAATAATGTTCCTGCCTGCATTTTAGAAACCAAGAGTTTGAAAGGTTCTTGTTTGTGTAACGGACAGAGAGACATTAGATATGCAGGTTAGAATTCCTGGAATAGCCTTTCAAATGGTGAAAGGTCTGGAAATCATGCCCTGTGAGAAGCGGCTTAAGGAGCTGGGTATATTTAGCCTGGAGAAGCGAAGGTTAGGAGGTGATATGATAGCTCTGTTTAAATATTTGAAGGGATGTCATACTGAAAATAGAGCTAGTTTGTTTTCTGCAGCTCCAGAGAATAGGAAGAATAGATTTAAACGACAGGGAAAGAGATTCCATCTCAACATTAAGAAGAACTTCCTGATAGTAAGAGCTGTTTGACAGGGGACTATGCTGCCTCGGAGTGTAGTGGAGTCTCCTTCTTTGGAGGTTTTTAAACAGAGGCTAGATGGCCATATGTTGGGAATGCTTTAATTCTGAGTTCCTGCATAGCAGGGGATTGGACTTGATGGCCATTGAGGTCTCTTCCAACTCTATGATTCCATGCAATGCTGGAAAGCTACCAAGTACTGAAATGTATGTATAGCAAATACTCTGTTGAGGGAAATTCCTCTACAGATGGAATGTGAGATGTATGATGCCTCATTGTACACATTGTGTAAAATGATATACTTTACCACTATAATGTGTTGCCTTATAAGTGTGGAAAATATTATTTATCAGAAGATAGATTCCTAGGCTATGTCTGCAAGAGGTACCTAGACCAGAAACGTGTGTGTGTGTGTGTGTGTGTGTGTGAGATATAATGATTCTCTACAACTGCTTAAACTAAGTATTTTGCATAATATAGCTATATATATATAAGTCATGGCAGCAGTTCTGTGTCATGGTCTGCACTGCATATCTTTACTCAAGCTTAGCTATGTAGCAGAGGCACTACAGAACCCTTGTAGTAAATCATAAACACGAGTATCAGGGGATAGGCAAGAGTATCCCAATGTGCATTAGTCTCTACCAATGCACATTGGCGTCTGGTGTCCCACTGCACACTTGGCATTCCTGATGTGCATCAGTCTCAATATACAATGGCTCCTTCACAGGGTCCTCTGTGTAATATTGTCATGGCAGTCCCTTGCTGAATGTGGACGTTGCAAACCTGGTCAATTCTGTTCCCCACTGATGTATGTCCACTTATACAGGTATACTGAATTCCAGCCTACATATTTATCCTTATATCCTTGATGACAGCTCAAGAAAAAAGGCAACACCAGCTCTCTCCTCTTTGGAATGGAAATGCTGGAACAATTGAATCCTATCAATGGAGACCTTTTCAAGAAGCTAGGTAAGAGGATAAAATGCTTGATGGGTCATGAACATCATATAATGAGAGACCTCATTTGCTCCCATTTCATTAATTGGATGTTGTTTTCAGTGTTGTCAAGGCAATTGTCAGTAACCCACTGACTTAATTTATTCATTGCTAATATGTAGAGACTATCAGTCTTAAGAAATAAATACACAGCCATCCCTTCATAATCATGCCTTAAAGGAAGTTATAAAAATGTATACATTTGGTTAAAGTCTTCAAAGTACTTGAGAAAATACAGAAGGAAGGCTTTGAGGTGGCTGTTTTAGCTTAATCACAAACAGCAAAGATCAAGAGTATGTGTGTCTATATGTGGATGTGTGTAGCCAATTGCTTCAGGCATGTATTTTCTAATTTTAGGTTTTTATTTGATTCAGTGAACTGGATCACTTTTAGTGGTTTACTTAGTTGTGATTATTATAGATGCTAGAGTGTGGAAAATATATTTTCTGAATTTCAGTAATTCTGGGACATTTTAAAGACGATCCAAATCTTAACTTAGAATGCTCTTTTTTTTTCTTTTTTTTTTTGCCCTACTAAAAATAAAGGGAAGACATATTTATCTCTGTCATAAAACAAAAGTAGTCTCACTGTTATTTTTAACAGATTGTGTTTGATTTACGTTCATCAAAGGAGCATACCAGTGCAAAGATATAAAAGTAAAACGTCTGAACTGCTAAATTTTAAACAAATTATACAGTTCAGTTTTGTACTGTGTGCATTGTAGATGTTTATACAGGGATAAAACCCTGATACAATTCATTTAAGCTTTTCCAGCTAAGGCAGAGGCAGATAAGGTGTGGCCCTGGAGTCAAATGTGTCACATTCATGGCTCTTCATCCCTCCCGAAACCCTTGAACACCCTCTCAAGACTAAAGTGCCCTGTTCTGAAAGTGTCCAGGAGAGGCAATTCATGTTTTAATGAATTGCCTGCCTGCCTGGCCTCTTTGACATTAAACATACACAGGTTTTGAAAGGGACAAGTGGACTTCTGGTCATTTTGGGCATGCCATCCCCACCCAGACTTCCATGAACAGAAGGTGAGTTCCTAAAGCTGTCAAAGTGGAAAGCTAGACGCACTTTATATTCTGCTTCAGGTAGTTTCTCTCTTACTCATTGATGTAACCCAATTTTCTTAGATAACCTCTCCCAAAATGTAAACCCTTCTGAAGTTGGTGATGAACATAGGAAATACAGTTCTGTCCACTCTTAGATGGATTAAATTTGGGGGCCTACAGCTCCCAGAACCTTGAAGTTCTGAAGCACTTGATGGAAATGGTAAAATCCCAAAATCCCAGCAGGCCTCCAGACTCACTGGTTTGGAGGTTTGAACTTTTCCTTCCTGTGATGAAAGTGACAGAAATGATGAAGAGTTTTTGTATCTCGATAAACAAATGCTTCCTGAAGAAAGTCAGTTTTAGGTGCAGTGATGGTTGAAGTTCCCTTTGTGCACCTCAAAACCAAAACCAACCTTTGTTCTTTCTTTTCTCCCTTTGCCATTTCTGGAAACCATTTGCAAAACCTTGCATCCTCCCACCTTAAGTTTTCTGATGAAGTTCACGCTACAGGGGAGCAAGTTCCCCACATATCTACTTTAGTGTCATCTTCCCTCCCAAACCAATCAACCTAGGCCCCATTCATACTAGCCCATTTGCCCTGGTTAGATCCAGATGAGATTGTGCATACCATTACCAAATCTCTCCAGAAAGAAGTTCATACTACCTTTTGCTCCCATCGATGCTTCCCGGTGCATTTTACCCCACTGAAGTTCATACATGAAAAAGTAACGATTCAAAATGGAGCCTCTTGGTTGTCAATCAAATGATGTCATGGTGACATCTGATGCAGCCATTGGCCGCGCAAGCTGCTTGGTTTTTTAATACTTTTTTATATTTGACAGCTTATGCACATGGAGCAGTGCAGCTTGTGGGGATCCTTTCCCCACCTCCCCTCCTCCTCCTCCTTTCATCGGGCACTGTTGTATTTTTTAAATTTTTTTTAGTTAGTTATTTATTATTTATTATTTTATTTTAATTTATCCTAATTATTATTCATTTCATTTCATTTCATTTCATTTATTATTTTATTTTTTAAATTATTTTTATTGTATTTTATTTTTTATTATTATTTTTATTTTATTTTTATTTTTATTATTATTATTATTGTATTTTTTTAATTTGACAGCTCATGCGCATTTATTTTATTTTGTTTCATTTCATTTCATTTATTATTTTATTTTATTTTATTTTTATTTTTAGTGTTTTTTATTTTTTATTATTTTTATTGTTTTTGTTTTTTTAATTTGACAGCTCATGCGCATTCTACAGGAGGCCCGTTAAAATGGAGTTTGCCTTTCTATTCGGAGGCCCATTCATTTGAACCAGCGGGGAAAACCCCAATCCATATATGGATAGTTTCCCCTCCAGTTTGAAAATCCCCATTCATAAGCCCCAGCGACTTTATGAATGGGGATTTTCATACTGGAGGGGAAACTATCCTGCATGTCTGTTTTACTCTGCAGTCTTCTCTTGATGAATTTAAAATGATTTTTTTAAAGATGTGGTCCTTTACTGCTAGATTCTGCCTTTCTGCTTCTTCAGAGCTGAGGATTAAATATCTCAAGGACCTTCCTCACCACTCTTTATAATGATGCCATCCATGTCAAACTATTCTAGTCTGGTGTCTTCTTTGCAGACACGCTATGATTGCTATCTTCCACATGGGCTTTTTTGTAATGTTACCAGCCTTTTATATTTTATATTACAGATATTTGTTTTCTGTCAGTGTGTTGTCAGCCTTTTTTGCAAGGTGGGGTAGACCATACTGAGATCTAATGAAAAATAGCGAACTCCTCCTCAGAATAATGTACTTAAACACAATTTCCAAAGTGCCAGACACAGAATCAAAGGGATTACTTTTTGTAACTAGGTACACACAGGACATCACAAGCACAAAAGAAAAAATGAAGAGGCTGTACAGATGGGCATCAAAGGCTGGCATGGGGGCAGAGTGGGGGTGTGGTGTCCTGACTCTGGAACCCATGCTGGTGTAATGCTACACACCCCACCACATGGCGGGCAGCATCGCAGCACATCCAGATGACGTAGCACCAAAGGAGTGCTGAAAAGCTTCAGCGCCAGTGGGTATGGTGCCCTTTCCATGAAGCAAAAAGGAGGCACTTTTTGTAGTTCCTTTTGTAGTTCAATGAAAGGATGTACTTTAGTAACAAATGGAATGCAAGGCAGCAGCAGGACGGTCATGATATTGTGTGATAAGTACTGACCAAAGACACTTTTATGCTATGAAAATTCTGCTTTTTTGTCTTGCGTGATAATGACCTTGGAGTTGGAAGTTGCACGAAGGTTGTAATCTTACTTGGCATTAAGCAATGATCTCATGCAAACTCACTTGAAATGAGCATCAGTTATGCAAAAAGCTGGGATTATTGCACCAAGCTTTAATTGGCTGTGTTAAACTTCATTTGGAGAGGACATTAAGCTGTGTTACTCCCAAACTGGAAAGGAAATCCATTACCAGACTAAAGCAAAAGCCTCTGTACTCTCTCTACCGTTATCTATTGGTTCTGAAGACCTGCCCCAGGGCATTATTATCTTGTTTTTATTTTCTTGTTTCAAAAAGTCAAAGGAGTGTCATAAGAATGGTGGAAATTAGCATTAAAACTGATGAATCTCAGCATAAACATGTAATTCAGAAAGTACAGGTTGGTAGGATGAGAGAAAAGAGGCAAATATACTTGATGATTCAAAGTGGCATGTAATGTATTCTCCACTGCTTAAGCTAGGTTGGTGAAGAGCAAGTTCCTAACAGAAACATTGCAGTTCTTTTGGGCAAAGTACACATCCAATGCTGCCTCTTCAAATGCAGGTTTAACGAGAACTAGTGTCATGTAGGTAGAGACATCATAAAAGGCAGGAATTTGCTTTCTCATTGAAGAAAAATATGCTATTATTACTCCAGATAAGCAAGTGTGCTTTCCTAATCATGTACGACAGTATTTTCTCCCTCTTGCCTTAGAGTGCCATATACTAGCGCTGGTCTGAACCCTTTCTTTTGATATTTTTTTGGATACATTCATTTACATATCACACATCGTCAACCTCTTGAGAAAATGGCCATCAATTTTCCTTTAGTTGTCTGACATTCTTAAAACAGAGTGCTGTTGTGTTATCAGCAGAGCATTCCCTAAAGCAGAGATAGGCAACTGATAATGGGGCAGGAGGCATTTTCCCTTGTGATCCTCCTCATAGTTCAAGCAGTGATGTTGCTCCCAGCATGACCAGATTTTATGTAAAAAGACATCCACTTTGCGGTCGGCCCAAACTGGCTGTTATTCATTGGACTGGTTTCTTCCACTGTATGTGTGTATATGTGGTGTGTGTGTGGTAGTTTATGTTTTTTTAGAAAAAAAAGATAGGAAAAAAATGACAGCAGGGAAGAGCTTTGAGGATCTACTGAGAGACTTTAAATATTGCAAAATGACTGCCCAGAGGCTGCACTTTCCCCATACGTGTGTACCTCTTTCTGGGTTCTTTTGGACGAACTATAATTGAGAATTGAAAACACAATCAAAATTTAAGCCCCAATATATGTATTTAACTAATACAACAAATCATATATTAAATGCAACACATATGCAGTGTTTCCAAAACTCCAATGGGGTCCCAGTGCAGGACTCCTCAGCCTGTCCTGCTCAATTGTATTGCAATATTTGGATGCAAGTATTAAAGCCTTTAATGAAGGTGAAAAGGGTCTCCTCCTTATTCCAATTGCAACTGCAGTTCCTCTCCTTCCCCCCTCCTCCTCTTCTAAATTCATTACAGCCCATTCTTTAAAGTTTCCTCAACCACTGGGCCAAACCAATAACTCAGAGAGTTTACATCCCCTAAAGCATTTTGGTTCCCATGACACCTGGCCATTGACATCTTTTGAAATTGCTTGAGTGCAAAAGAAGGTTAGAGAAAAGCATATTTGACTAAATCAGTGGAGCACAGCCTCCAGTCAAATACCCTCCAATATTTTACAGGTTGAAAACAGAACAGAACAGAATGTCAGAGGTCCAATCCATACGGCAGAAATAATCCTGTTTGAGACCACTTTAACTGCACTGGCTCAGTGCTATGGAATCTTAGGAATTGTGGTTTATTCGGGCACCAAAGCTCTCTGACAAAGAAGACTAAATGTCTCACAAAACTACAGTTCACAGAATTCCCTAGCATTGAGCCAGGGCAGTTAAAGCAGTGTCAAGCTTGATTATTTATGCAGTGTGGATTGGACCAGAGTGTGGTCAACAGTAATTAAGTTATTAATGAGGAACAACAGACAAGGCAGAAGAGGTTGCAGAAGTTTGCTTTTGCCTGAGCCTACTGGAAAAGGCAAGATTCTGCTCCCCTCCTCTTCTCTCCTCCCTGCTGAGTTAACTGAGTGCAAACTCTTTTGTACTTTGAACTGATGGAAGCAAATGAAATAAGTTAAGGAGAAAGGAGGGAAGAGGAGAACGGAACTGGGATGTTTGAAAAACAGTTGAAAAAATGGAATGACAGGGGATTAATTGGGACATACCCTGCCAAACTGGAACAATGGGACGGCATGCTAAAGTAGCCCATATAATTACAGCCTAGGGAGTTCCCTCTGTCAGGCACTCCCTCCTCCCAGAAAGATCCAGGGAGAGGAGTCCATGCTATGACTGCTGACCAGTCATCTCCTGGCAGTGAAAATAGAGATTCATAGCAAATTCCTTCTTCCCTTGACTTTTGTGACTGCAGAAGGCACAAGGAGGAGTGAAGCCGGCTCTCAGGTGTAATGCATGGTTCTAAGGATCGTTTCTTGGTCTAGTTACCTGTTGGGGCTTTGCCTAGACCAGGACTTTCCAGATGAAGGAGGAAGCATGGGTGAACATCAGGGCCTGGTCTTGAGGACTCTGCTCTTCTTCTGTAGTCCTCAGGGCGAGGGGGAGGAATCTCAGGGCAAAAGTGGTGTCTTGGGAAAAAAAATCTGTGCGTGTGTGTGTTCCCTCATTTGCTACCCTGCAAAATTAATGCTGCTTGACACTACTCCAGTTGTCATGGCTCCATCCTATGAAATCTGAGGACGTGTGAGAGAAAAGGGTAAGCTTCTCATAATATACAAAACACAGAATTCCATAGCATTAAGCCATGCAGAAAAAGTAATGTCAAATTGCTTCTGCAGTACAAATGCAGTCTTTGCAAGGAGAGGGTTACAATGTGAATATACTTTGTGGAACTCCAATGCTTGATAAAGCATACTTAACTACATCACTAAGTGCTGTTATTTATAACATAACACAGCCAGTGACATCCTCAAGGGGTGGTAATAATAATAAATAATAATAATAATAATAATAATAATAATAAAGTTTTATTTATAGCCCGCTCCTCTGTATCCAATCAGAGTGGGTTACATCAATTAAAAAATACAAGATAAAATATACACGACCCATACCCAACCACCTGCCCCTTAAAATTGAATTAAACTAACATCAATTAAAACGACATAATAAAAATTACAATTTAAAACAGCAACCCATCGCATAGACATCAGAGTCAAGATGTTAAAGTGTTAATGGGAGAGCTTAACCCAAACAGAGCCGGGAGGTTAAGGACTTTCTGGGAAGGCCTGCCAGAAGAGATGCATCTTCAAGGCTTTTTTAAAGCAATCAGAAGATGTAATAAGACGCATCTCATCCGGCAGGTCATTCCATAGCCTGGGAGCAACAGCCAAAAAGGCCCTCTGGGAGGTCTGCATCAGCCTAGTCTTCATAGCCTGCAACAGGTTCCTCCCAGAACACCAGAGTGTGCGGGGGGAGGGGGGTTCGTATGCGAGGAGGCTGTCCCTCAGATAAGATGGACCCAAACCATGTAGGGCTTTAAAGGTTAAAACCAATACCTTGTACTGCGCTCGGAAACTAATTGGCAGCTAGTGGAGAGATTTGAGCACCGGTGTTATGTGTTCTCTCCTTAATGTTCCCATGACAAGCCTGGCTGCCATATTCTGAACTAATTGAAGTTTCCGAGTTAGGCACAAGGGTAGCCCCATGTAGAGCGCATTACAGAAGTCCAATCGTGAGGTTACTAAAGCGTGTACCACTGACTCCAGGTCCTTCGGCTCCAGGAAAGGGCGCAGCTGGCGGATCAGCCGAAGCTGATAACAGGCACTCCTGACCGCCGCATTCACCTGACTAGTCATGTGAAGTGATGAATCGAGAAGTACCCCCAGACTGTGAACAGGGTCCTTCGAGGAGAGTGTGATCCCATCTAGGACCAGGAGGTGTATTCCCAATCCTGACTTTGGTCCTGTGACAGTTAGTACCTCCGTTTTGTCCGGATTGAGCTTCAACCTGTTTTCCCTCATCCAATCCATTACTGCCACAAGACAGTCATTGAGTGGTAAAAGTAAAATATTTAGATTTATTACAACTAGCAGTGTGCCTCAAGGACTGCATACATCTAGAGACTAAAAGCACAAGGATGTATATTTTAATGAGAATTTGAGATTCTGAATGAGATGAACAGTCTATCCACACACAAACCCACATAATTCAGTTTTTGTCTGAACTATTTTTCCCTCTTCATACTTAAAAGGGTCTCAGTGACTAAATCATGACATGACATGACAGAGAGAAACTCAATAAGCAGTATATCCATATCAGTGACAGCACTGCACCTGCTGCATTCATGCAGCATCTGCTGAAGGCACAAGGAGCTTATTTTCAAACATGAAAAATGTATGCTCAAACTTGGGATGGGAGTCCAAGTTTGGTCTCTCCTTCCTTTTCTGGGCCTGTGTTAGGTTTTCCAGATCTCAAGGCCTGGCCTCATTTCTCTGGACCTTAGGGTGAAGTGAGGAATTTCAGGACAAGAGCACTGTCCTGAATTTCTTAAAAAAAAAAAAATCTTGGCTGTTTCTGGCTCTTCTTGTTGCATACTGTTTTGGAGTGTCTGCTGTATACTTCCCAGATACTTCCTTTCTTCCTTTCCCTTTTTTGTCTTGTTGTTAGACAGGCTGCTTACACTGTTGCAGAGGAAAAGAGATAGGACAGGAAAGCAGAAAAACAAAAACAAAAACCAGAGACAGACATGGAGGGGGTGGTTTCCTTTCAAAAGAAGACAGTAGAAAAGACTATCAGCCTTTTCAAACTGAAGAAAAGTGGAAGCTCAACAAACACCCTCCTGTCTCCGCTGCAGTTCCATCATGGGCTCCATATGACATCAAAAATCTTCCCATCCTTGCACTGTGACCAGAGAGAGAGAGAGATTGACCAGGTCATAACTTGTCACCTTTGAAAGCCAAAGAAGCAAAATATTGAAAGTCAGAAAGTGTAAGGAGTTATATGTCCATTATTCCCACTTGAAGTTGGTTTCAATCTGATTCTGATCAGATAGAATTCCTTAAAGATGTGGTAAATTCAGAAAACACACTATTATTTGACATTATTTTTCAAGAGGTTCTTTTGAGAAGAACTGAACCACAAGTGTGCTCAAAAAGTGGGAACAATCTTCAGGTCAGAATCACATCTTACTGTAGGGGAGGGACTATGACAGAGGGCTTGGTAGGGGGTGTCATCCATCCAGCCTTTGGCTGCTTGAAATCCACCATTTTTTGAGCGCTGCCCTTTGTCTACCTGTGTGTGTGGTGGCTTTTTAATTTTCCATCTTTATACTGATTGATTACTTCTGAATCTGGCCATGATCCTTTCTCCAATATAAGAGGTTATTATTATTATTTTTGCTTTTCTTTTGGAAGGAATTTGTTGTGTGTGGGAGGGGGAACTGATGTGTTTTTGGGTTTTTTATTTATTTACTGAATTGGTAATGCAATCTACCATTGTCCCGTTGAGGCACCTAATCGAGCAAGGGCTTTCCACCTAATCGAGCAAGAACTTCCCTATAATGACCCTTGCCAGCAGACCATGAGGCTAAAAAGTGATCAGAAACAGTGAAATATTGGGGGGGGGGGGGGCACCACAAAGGATCCTCTCATGTCACTAAAATTAGGCATGGCTTTGTCACTGAAATGACGCCTGGCCACGTCACCAATAACACGGTGATGCGATTAGCTTGATTGACAATTTTTTAAAAATGAATTTGAATGAGTGGCACAAATTCTAGTGGGAACAATAATCATGTCTGACCCCCCCCCCCCAAAAAAAAAACCAATGAGGATTTAAAAGACCCTGTTTCATAGTGGGAACTGAGTCATCGAACCAACGTGAAAGCGAATTATAAACCAAGTTAAATAGTAAGTGGGAATGAGACCTAAGGATGGCAGGTAAAGCAGAATTCATATGAGTAAGAAATAGGTCCGGAATGCAAATTATGGCAAGACACTCATAAATCTGCAGGACCTGATTACTGCCTTAGCAAGAGCATATTTTGGCAATTCTGAGCAAACTTAGCCAAGCACTTCTTTCAGAAAGATGTACTAAAAAGAAGGAGAAGAAGCTGTGCTCAGACAGGCTGAATGCTGTTCAGCAGTACAATTTGCATGGTATTCATGAAGCATAGTGCACCATTATGAGGCAATTTGGAAGAAATTATGAGGCAATTTGGAAGAAGCTATGCAGCTTCTCCTCTTCTCTGGAGATAGTCTCTGCTTGCATGTAGAAAAGCCTAGCTTGCTAAATAATGTCACCGAATTCAAATCTCCTCCCATATTTTCCTCATCCATTTTCTTTTAAATGTTATAGACATTTGACCTTGTTTGTACTTCTTGGCTAGGATCAGAAACAGTGGTGGGCAAAGTTATCTTCTAGATGCTGTTCAACTGCAACTCCCAGTAGCCCTAAGGCAGCATCGCCAATGGTAAAAAATTCTGTGAGTTGTACTCTTTCCCCACCCCAGTATTGACTATGCAACTTAAAGTGCTTCTAAGCCCATGGGGAGTGGCTGCCAATATTTACTTCTGACTACAGCATGGAATGCCCTTGTAGAAGGTTATTGACCTTCAGGAAGCTGGCCATGTGTCCTACTAGCGGGATACAAATAAATATAATAAATAATAGACTACAGACTACTGTAGTCTTCTGTTTGAATAGCAGCCCAACCCAAGTTGAACAGCAGCCCAATCCAAGTTCAGTTTAGCGCCTTCAGGTGTAAGATGGGAGAATAGAAAACTTGTTGTTGCCCATCAACACTAAGCACCTCAACAGCAATGTAAGTGTGTACACTGTTCACCTGGGCACATTTCTTTCTCTGCTATGGTGAGAAACTCTGGGGTGAAACAGATGGGCAGGAAAAAGTGGCTTGAAGCTACCTTTTCTCAAGCCACATTGAAGCCCCACCAATCACACCCCGGGCTCCCAAGGCAGCTGGAGTGCACGTCATGACCACATGACAGAAGCAGAAAAAAGCTGCTTCTTTTTGAAATGGCTTCTCTGCATAAGGACACTTTTCTGCTGCCTTCAAGGCATGTGTCATCTAAACACCATGCCTTCAAGCCAGCCTGAAAGCACCTCTTTTTGCCTGTCTGTTTAGCACCTCTGTATCTTTATTTCTGAGATTAGATCCAGGGGCAGGGTATATATACATCTTATATAAATCTATGACTTTTGGAGGAGAGGTTGTTCCTCTTTTTTAGTGATACAGTTTGGGCCACAATGCATTAAATGGCCATCCACCAGCCTTTTATGAAATGCAGAGATAAGGAGCCTAAAAGGCTCAGCGCATGGACCAGTCATTCATTTATCTTTGGATTCCAACCAATGCGGGTGGAGTGGTGAATGCTGGGCCACATCTGTGAAATTTCCAGGACCTGCTACATTAAAGAGACTCTTCTGTCCCTGAAGTCTGTTCTTTCTTAGATAGTCATGCTACAATGAATACATCAATATCCACATTGGAATAACATTTGCAAAACTTTTCATGAACTCAAAGATGTGCATCTGGGAACTGTACTAACTAATATCTGCACTCAATATATTCATGAATATTTTTATGTCTTATGCTGCATAGTGCATTCCTTGGTGAGCCATTGCTGCCTTTTATGTGTGTCTGTCTGAGTGAAAGTGAGAGATGCCCTCCCAAATAAATTATCTATGAAAATACATAAGAGATGGTTTATGCCTTAAAAGTCTATCTATTTGGGGTCTTCATGAGATGAGAGGCTTGTAACATATTCACACTTGCTTTAACTTTATTTTAAAAAGATTACTGTTTGGAGAAAAAAGACAAGACATTAATGGTTGCCACTTACTCCTCATTTCTGGCAGTTTAGTAAGCCATCAGAGAGAAGCTGAGATCCCAAAATCATTCTGTTTGACATTAAGGTTGTGAAAAATGCGTTTCTCAGGAAAATCTTTTCCATGCTGAACTGTGTTCCAACAGAAGCCCTACGTCTTGAGGTTGGGTGCTCATCAGTGGAATGCCTTGCATGGAAATGGACCTTAGGTTACTTCCTGAAACTTATTTTTGCAGGACCTGAGACTGGATACACCTATTTAATATACAGAGACACACACATCACTGATCTGATTAAATCAGTGAGAGGAAAAAATTCCAGAAATTGGGTCTCCAGCACAACTTTTTAGGTACTTTTGACTGGCCTAAGGCAAAACAGATTCTCATACAACACATTGAAGACACTGATATGCAATACTCAGCATCTGCTGCATGTTCTACTTACTTCCTAAATGGTTTGGGACTTCAACTCAAAGGGGGCAAAATATTTGGAAAATCTCCAAATATTGGTTGGCATTCAGCAAAGGCCAGTTAAATATAATTCCTTCATCTATCCTAGAGGGATATTTCCATCGAATTGAATATAAGGATAAAATTTGTCCATGTGGAGAGTGCCAACCAGAATCCATATCTCATATTCTTCTTTATTGTATATTTTATAAGGATGATAGATTACGAATACATAATTACCCCTTTATTAAATAGACATCCAGGTAGAACCTCTGAATGATACCTGAAGTTTTTATTGGCAGATGAGGACAAAAAGATTACAGAGGAAGTTGCAAAGTTTATTTTCTCTACTATCAAAAATTGTAAAGTCATGTGCTATAAAGGCGAGTAGTGATGTTCTCTCCCGGCTCAAACACTTATGGAAAATTGTGGTGGATTATGGGTTGGACTATTAAGCAGCGAGTCTGTTAACAAAACCCTTGTCATAATGTATTTTACATGTTCATTTTTATGCTGTGTATGTACTACCCTTTCTGTTACTTTATTGTTAATTGCAAAAAATGTGGTGTTGTTTAGTTTTTTATATTGCCTATGGCAATATAACTGAAAGCATTCATTCATTCAGATACCACTTGTTTAAAAAATGGATTGATGCCTTATTCAAGACAGAAAAAAAAGTTTCTCCAACATGTCTAACTGCATTTGTGAGCAGTATAAGTCATGCACTCTTTTCCTACCCATATACTATTGGCCAAACTAGTGGTCAATAATTGCTGCTCTCCTCCCATACCTTTATTTTTACTCTTTTAACCCATGCAATTTACCACTATAGTTTACTCTAAGGTTTCTTCCACACTATACATTTATGGCACTTTCATTTCAACCACAGTTGCCATAAAATATTTGGATTTTGTAGTCTGGGTGAAAATTCAAAAGGCTCTTTCCTAAACCGCAAACCCCAAGATGCCATAGGATGCTGTAATGGCAGATATCAAAATGCAGTGTGAAAGAGACTTCATAACTGCTGCTTCAACACAGTTTGAAAGACTTCTTATCTCTTTGGATCTCAACTAATCAAGGTATCACACAGGGAGTATAATGATGCCGCAATACTGCACAACCAATCAGATCTAAGAAGGCGATTGCATCCTTTTGAACCCAGGCAGAGAAGGATGAAGCACACCTGCTCCTTGGCTCACCCAGACGAGACCTCTGCAAGATGAAAGTGGAAACATGTTCCTGTTGCTAACAGCATCCTCCAGTCTTTATCTCCATTTTGTCTCCATCCTCATGTACACTTTCACTTCTTTTTGAAGTCATGCCAAGAAAATCTTGAAAAGAGAGAGTCTTTTTGCTGCTGCCAAACTGAACTTTCAGCTCAGCCTGGACTAAAACATCAGTGCAGAAAAACTGGTCAGAAATGGAATATGGACAAGTGGAGCCATCCAGTAAAAGATCCCAGTGTATCCCAGGCCCTAACAGAACTGTTCCTGGTCAGGGCTCCACTTTTATGGTAGCACTTTCTGGAGTTCATGGGGGAGGGAGGGAAAGGAGGAGGAAGAGGAAGGATGGGGAAGGAAAAAACACATGTATTTGATTTCCATCCTCCTGAAATCTTGAATGCTTAGGGATGTGGTTGAAAAACATGATTCACGAGCATCAGGAAACCCTGCCAGGGAGAATCCTGGATTGGGCATTTTCAGAATTATTTTATGCAAATTTCAAATATGGGTTGTTGTTGTTTTTATAAAGAAAAAAAAAAGGAGTCATAAATAGTTTATGTGCAGAAAATGTTCCTTTCTGTCAAAAATAGAGGTCATATATAAATTCTGCATAGAATAAGCCTCCAGTAACGCTTAAAGAAAACAAGCTAATAAATAGCATTTTCTGTGTAGAAAGTAATATTCCTGTGCAGAGAATGCTATTTTCTATAAAAAAAATGCTGCTTCCCATGCCAAAAAATGCAAAAAAAAAAAAAAAAAAAAAAAAGGCAACAATTTTGTGCAGAAATAAGTCTTTGTAGATGTTCTTACAACGGGAAGAAAATGGCTAAAATTGCCCATTGCTTCCATCAGGAATGAAGGTGAAGAAGAATTACATCAATCTATCAATGCTATATTGTGGTAAAAGAATCAGGTTTCAGGTTAGCAGACTGCAGTTGGACAAGGTCTAGACTAGAGTGCAAACAGCATATATGTCACAATACTGGTGGTCCCTAATGGCACATCATGGGTAGGTTGCCACCAGAGATCCAGTGGCTCTTATTTTTGCAAACTTGGCAGTCTTCATTTTTCAAAATGGAAAATAATTAGGCCACTTCCAATTCTGAAAAAAAAATCTATCTGGCTTAACACAGGCCTCCTCACGCCTCAAAGTAGCCTTTAACTGGACAATTGCACCCCCTGCAGGTTACTGGGGATGCAACTGGCCACTTAGGCTGCTTTTTTTACATATCAGAAAGATCATGAAACCCACTGGGTGACCCTGGGCAGGTCTTACACTCTCAACCTCAGAGGATGACAATGGAAACCTCCCCGAAGAAATTTGCCCAGAAAATCATGGGATAAGTTCACATTAGGGTCACCATAAGTTGAAAACAACTTGAAGGCACACAACAACAACAACATCAAAGGCCAAAGGTGGGCTACAGAGGCCATACACATTATGCATTTCCCTCTGCATATGCACAGGATATTGTCAAGTGATCAGAGCTACAGTAGGCCAATTTCATTTGCGATTCTCTACTTCTTATCCTTCCCATGGACATTGCTAGTAATCCATAGTGTTGAGAAATAAAGAGCATGGGACCTTGCTAGAAAAAAAAATTCTCTGAAGAAAGAGAGCCCTCCCTCCATACCAACTGCCATCCTCCGGCTTGGGAAGGAGAGAAGAGGCAGGCCCAGCTCCATCAGGGCTTGCCTGAAGGAAAGGACCCTCCCTTATTATTTAGATATATAATGTATTTGCTTATTTAAATCATTTATGTATTTTGTGTATTTATTTATCCACTTTTGTAAACCACTTTGATCTTTTTTGGAAAGGCAGTATATAAATAAATTATTATTATTATTATTATTATTATTACAAATTATTTTAATCTACAACTGGAATACCTCTGCATACCCCTACTATCAAGAAACCATACTTTTATTTCTGGCCAGCCAGGTTCTCTTCACTGTCAAACTGCGAAATGTGGGACCACCCAAGTTCCATATTCAAAATGCTGATGAAGCTGATGCTACCAGCAAATGATTTACTGATCACAAGATAGAGGTTGTGGAGATACAGCTTTCAGAATGTTTTGAATTACCTTTACATCTCATGGCTTCTTTAAAAATGCCAGAAACATCAGGGTAATCTTATCTGTCATAACCAATTAGAGGTACAATAAAGTGTTTGTCTCCCTGGTGAACTCTGTTTCGCACATAACCTGCTGAATTTATTCCTCCCATGTAAGATGACATTTACTTACCTGTCGCCCTGCATCTGCTGTCTCTGTGGTGAAAGGAACAAGCCAACAAATATAGAAAGCTACCAAAACCGTGGGAACATCCAGACAGATGAAAACAAACTGTGGAGGGTGGAGGAAGATCTCTGATTTGTCCAAGTAGAGAGAAACTTAATGAAACTGAGGGCCAGATTATTACTTACATTTATCCATGCCTTTTAAGTAAGCTTCCCCACTATAGATCCCACCAGAATTTTTTGACTGCAACGACCAACAACCTCAGCCAGCATTGTCTATGACAGGGACACAGGGAATTGTTATTCAAAACATCTGAAGGGAATCAGATCAGGGAAGGCTGTTTTGGATTATTATTATTATTATTATTACTATTATTATTATCTTTTATTTATATAGTGCTTTAAATTTACACAGTGCTGAACATAGTCTTTTAATTAGCTGGTTCCCTGCACTCAAGCTTCTGGATTTTATTGCTTGTGCACCATAATAATACATGATTGTGGGGGTTTTATTTCATTTTTTTGGTTTTCAATTGTTTTATGATTTTTTTTAAATGTTCCTTTTCCAAATTGCTTATTGTTCAATTAATATTTTTGTTGTTCATTTTTATCAAATGGTGCTTGTTTCTTTGTACGCTTCCTTGAATTTTATGAGGAAGGGAGGAAGGCCTTAAAAACGATGGCTAGAATTCTTAATTGTAGTTACAAATGCATAACCTAGACTTATACTTTTTTGACTGGCTGATATTCATTAGGCCTATGTATTCAAGTGTATGTATACACGTTGATAATAGAAGTCCCCCAATCTGGATTTACCAGGAAGCAGTAGCTCCTTTGGGCCACAGGTGTCTGTTCCTCTGTTGATTGGGAAGCAGCTGACTGACATTTTCACACACCTCTCCTGTGAGCAATCTTGGAAGCAAGGGGGAATTATGACAGAGACGCTGTTTCTGACTATTGCACTGGAAATCACTCATGGAGGGGATGGAAATGTCAGTCATCTTTGTCTTGATCCACAGGAGAAAAGATCTCCACTGTGGCCCAGTAAATCTGGATTGTGGGTGGGTTCAGGCCAGCAGACACTCCTTAGCTACATACCTATGGTAATTACGTAGCTCAGTGACTGATCCAGAAATATGGCCAACATTCTTTACAAACAAGGAGAGTTCCAAATGAATTCACCCGGGGCAGAAGGAGGAGGAAAGCCAGAAACATCAGTATAAATTCATTTGTCATTACTAATACAAAAACAGTTAAGTGTTTGTTTCACTTTCAGCAAACTTTTTCATACATAAGCTGCTGAAAATATTGTTTCCATGTCAGCAGATACTTACCTTCATCCAAAATCTAGTGTCTGTGATGAAAATGCAAGCCACCCAACACAGTGTGCCAACAAAAACCCAGGAAAATATACTGGGTAAATAAATGCTAGATAAGGCTATGGAGATATAGGAAGTTGAGTCAGACAGTTCATTCATGCAGACCAGTATTGTCAACATTGATTTCCAGGGTTTCAAGTAGGATGCTAACCCTACCTGGAGACCTCTGGAATTGCTTGGTGGCAATTTCAGGTACCTATTCCAAATACGATTCAGTCCAATCCTACTTAGCTTACAAAATCGTACATTATCTGTGGTGTTCAAGATGGTATTACAGTATTGTATTGGGACATTCATGGGAAGAGTGGAGGACATACAACTGATGAGACTTGGAGAACACACTTCAAAACATGTTAAAGAAAATCCTTACTTTTGACAAGCTAGAGGCAAGTCTCTGTGTCAAAAGCAGAAGAAAAAGAAAGAGTGCATGGTGGCATAGTGCTTCGTACTTCAAATGCTTTCAGGTGTATTACTTGATGTCTATGCCCTCAGGATTCAGCCAGATCCTGAAACACTGGACTCTTTCAAACGGGGAGGAATTTCTCCCAACTCCGAATGGAGCCAATGCGGATTTATGTAAATTCACTTGTTTAGCGAATTTACATGAACCCCTGCTCCGTTCGGAATTACTTCCCATTACCCGAAAATAACCCCCTCCTGCCTGAATTTGCATGCGAAGCTTTAATTCGTAATATAGTAAAACCCATGATTGCATTCGAATTGGCTTCCCTCTTGCCCGAATTTGCAGGCGAAGAGTTAATTTGCAATAATGAAAAACCCATGATTGCATTCGAATTGACCTTAAATTATACTTCCAATTTAGCCTTGTATGAAAGAGTCCACTGGCAGAGTGCACTTGATTTGCTCTTCCTTTGTTCTTCCTGTGCTGAGAAAGTGAGTGAAGGAGCAGAGTGCCATCTGTGTGTGTCTGGTTTTGCTCCTTCCTTGTCTTCCTCAAAAGGAAAAAGTAAGCGGGATGTGGAGCTGGAACCCTCACCAGCTGCAGAAAGTCTAACCAGCCCCTCAGCTACTGAACCAGAGTTATCACAGGATGTGGCCATGTTCCCTGATATTATTGAGAATGAGGGTCAAGGTAAGGGTGGGGAAATCAAACTCTACTCCAAACGGTTCCCTTGTCCCTGTGTCAGATTAAATAACAGCTTGGTGTAATTGTTAGAGTATTGAAGTGGGAGCTGGAAAATCCTCACAAAGCATGAAACTCAATGGGCCCTTTCTCAATCTGCCTGTTTCACTGCACACAGTTTTGTTTTTTGTTTTTGTTTTTTTGGTGACAGTAAAGTGTAGGACCATCTATGTCATCCTGAGCTCATTAGAACAAACGCAGCATATGAATATAAGAAACAAGACATAGTAGACAATGTTGCATTAGTGAACTTAAACTGTTACAGACCTGAGTTATTCAGATAAGAAAACTAGGAGTCCTACAGCTTTGCACTCACAGCTGAATTGATTTTTGGGGTCAACAGCACTTCCATAGGTAACAACAGGCTTTGTCAGATTCATGAATAGGGTCTAGTAAAGATGTAGGCCACAAAAAGTAAGTTTGTTTCTAAGGTGTCATACTACAAGAATGATTGCCACGCCCCTTTCATTTACTTCATGAGGGTTCTCAGGACTGCTTGTCTTTCCAAACTTATTTCAAAATATCTTTTGCTGAGTTTTCAAAGGTCACCTAGTACTTTTTGTAACATGCTTTCAAATAATTATTTTGAAAATGAGATGAAAATTCTAACCAGCAATTTAGCAAGAGAGGTACTATCTAACTAGAAATGCATTTCTCAAAGCCCAGTCCAATTATTCCCAATTATTCATGAGAAGATTAGCTGTAAAACAATTAATTCACCCACCTCTCTGTCTTTTTCCCAGCTGTTCCTCTCCCTTTTAGTTCATAAACAATAAAAAGAGCTTCTGTCCCTTTCCACATTACCATCCATCCTCATCTCTTACTCTCTCAGGCATAGATGATTTATCCCTCTGTACACTTTTAACTATTCTATATGGCAATATCAATAAGACAATTCAGTTTGAGTGTATCAGACATAAATTCTGCTTGGCTAAAGTGGAGGGAGGGATGGGAACCAGGTTGTCAGCAAGGCTGAAACATTAGTTGCCCTGACATCTCGCTCTGAATATTTTCTATGCATCATAATCATTATAAGAATGCTGCAATGTTACGTAGTAGCATGTAGATTTTCCATATCCCTCTCCATCCTCATTTCGTCTTTTTCAAGAAAACAGAAAACAAAGAGGAATATTACATGTCTGTAGGAGAAAGTGGAAGAATGGTATTTCTACTTCTACTGTCTACAACTGCAGAATGAGATCACAGCTGAGGATACGTTATTGTTAATCTTTTACTTATATGGCCATATCTGCAAAGTTACATAGGCTTCATACCCATGTAATCATTGTTGTTGTTTGTTTATTTGCATTTTAAATCCCACCTTTTCTATAAAATAGCACCAAAGGTAGCTGATAAACATTCAGCAATATTCTACACCAGCTACTTTGGTGCAATTCCAATTCCTTTCAAGTTTCTGCTCTTTCAGTGGTCTGGATTTCCTGGAAAAAGTAAAACTAGAAAAAAAATCCATAAATTTTCCAGTGCTCTAAACACTGCTACTTGATTTAGCTCATTTTGGTTTAAATATTATATTCAAACATATGCATAGCTTTATGTGGATTTTTTTAAATTGGAATTTTCATAACAATATTGAGAGAATAATATACACCTTCTTTATACTTTTCAAAAAAGAGACTGCACGTGATAGAACACTACTTTTTTTTACACATATATAAACATAATTATACTAAATATATCTTGTATCAACAGGATAACTTTATTTTGTTGACGTGTAACTATACATAACATGTTCAGCCTCATTCACTCACACCCAGCTTTATTTTAGTTCTATTTCAGTTGAGAAAAATCTGACTCAGCACAACTATCTGACCAGTCTCTTTCATGGAAAGATTGATTGCTATGCAGCAGCCCAGACAACTATGGATAAATGTGTGGGTGCGTGTGCATGCGTGTATGTGTGTGGTGAAAAAAAATCCACAGAAAAATAGATCATTGGGTTTTTTTGTTTTGTTTTGGATTTTTTTTCTCTGCAAAATTTTCCACCCCTTATTTCTGAGTCCCTAGCTGAAAAATTCTCTGACCTTTAATCTTACCTGTTGTGTGAAGTATGCAACTACATTTGTCCATATGCAGTCCTTTCCATTAAGTGTCTGGTCTGTTTATAATAAGTAAGGAAGCAACAAGGGGCAAGCTATAAACTTAACCTTTCTTTGGCTTAAGTGGGAAAAGCAAATGAAACAAATCTAGGCAAATCTATACTGCCTCTTAGCCACAAATTTCTATTATAATTAGTTAGAGGTATCCCTGCCTGTCTTTCCTTGTACAAACCTGAGGCTGCAGACATCCTCCCTTTGTATCCTCATGACAAATCTTGTAAGGCAGGTGAATCATAGAGTTGGAAGAGACCACAAGGGCCATCCAGTCCAACCTCCTGCCATGCAGGAAGACACAATCAAAGCACTCCCAATAGATGGCCATCCATCCTCTGTATAAAAGCCTCCAAAGAAAGAAACTCCACCACTCTCCAAGGCAGTGTGTTCCACTGTTGGACAGCTCTTACTGTCAGGAAATGAGAACTGACTGGCCTAAAGTGACCCACCAAGTTTCCTAGCAGAATGGCAGATCGAGCCTAGGTCTTCCAAGTTTCAGCCTAATATACCCATGCTGACTTCTAATGTTATATGCAAGGGGACACAACTCAACTGTGGTCTCTGCATGTCAGACAGTGTCCCTAAAACCTTACTGAGGAGATTATCACATTAGGGATGGGGCGACATTGTCCCATCCCTGTCACTGCCCTTCCTGTCCGATCGCGGGAAGGACTTTCACACATGACTCACACTTGACCCAGCAGGAAAGCACAAGCAAGAGTGATTGCACGAATCACTTTCACTCACAAATGTGCTGAACCTGTTATTCAGCCACTTGGGAAGTATGAGTGAAAGTGATTGCGCAAATCACTTCCACATGAAAGCGGGCTGAAAACTGCTATCAGGTGTCAGCTGAAAGCACTTTCAGCTGTCATTTCCAGTCTTTTGTTATAACAGAAGAACCTGTTATTACAATGATGGCTGAAAGTGCTTTCAGCTGGCACCTGATATCACTTTTATGTGAAAGTGATGTGCACAACCACTTTCACTCAGGTCACGGATGGGATAAGGATGGTGGAGCGATCCCATCCCTCTCCCATCCCTGTGTGAAAATCTCCTGAAACAAAACCTCCTTATGTGTAAGATGATTATCTTTGTTTTAAGCATATTTATGTAAACAACTTCAGAGCTTAAAGAAGATTAACACAATTAAAATTGGTTTTCATGATGCTCACAGAACTGGCTTTTTATATCAAGAATATTATTTAATCATAGGTTTCACTGCAGTAATGATCATTTGTTAAACTTTTATAGTTACTCAGCCATTTCATGGATGATATGTGATTAGTGAATTTGTCTCAATTAAACAAATAAGCAGTGCACTTTAATCTAACAATCTATGTGTGCATAGACATTTGGGAGAATCAGCTCTTGCAATATTGTGTTTTTGCCAAAGCATTTATTCATCCCCCCAATCTGCCTCTTCACTAATTAGAAATGGTATTTCCATCGTATCATTATTTGAATAAAAGGTGAATCTATTCTTGTAAGTAGATTGCTGCAGCATGATGCAGTGGAGGGTTATAGCTTATGAAAGTTACTTGTTGGGATAACAACTCCAGTAATCACCATGGCTGCCAGATTCTAGAAGCTGTAGTCCCAAAAGTTACTTTCCCGGGCTCTGATTTATGACCTCTTTGTTCTAGCCATGTTTCCTTGGAAGTAAATGTCAATAGGTTAAATAGGGCTTGGTCAACTTAAATACACACAGAAACAACAACAATATGTTCTTTAGTACCAGCATGGTGTAGTGCTTTGAGAGCTGGACTACAACCATGAGTCCAGGGTTCAAATCCCATCTTGGCCAAGTTAAAACCTGGTTTTGGAGCCTAGTAATTTCATCCAAATATATATCCATACAATTTTTAGACTGTTTAAACTTTTTAAAATTATTCAGTTGCTTAATACACTTATAGAATGCTTAAATTATTTGTTACTCTTTTAAACTTTAAATTGTTTAAGCTGGTTTTACTATATATTAATGCAACATACTTAAAATCATATTTAAAAGTATCTTATACACAGTATTCCATATACAATATGTTATAAATCACATTACGTATATGTTCTTAATTATCTTATCTAAATCTTATTCATATTAAACCATTTAATATTAACTAAATGAACAACAATAATAATAATTTAAAAAGCACATAAAATATTATTGATATCTTCATTCTTATTTCTGTCTTTTCTTCAACAAATATTATTCACAATTCTACAAAAGTATAATACTTTAATTTATTGCTAATTAACTTATCTCTATAATCAATTGCTCCCCATCACCAGAGCCTAATATCTTCATGTTATTCTACCCTCCCAAATTTTAACTCTTCCTATGGAGGTAAACCGCCTTCCTCTTTTACTAGAACCTTTTGTACAAATATCTTCCATATTGCTTCAAAATAATTTCTCTTCGTTATTCCTTTTTTTAAACCTTAATTCCACATGTTAACTTATCACAAACTGGTTTTATTATAAACCATCATCTTTCACTCCTCATCCATCAAAATAACCCCAATAACAGGATACATTCAACGAACCCAAGAACAATAGGTGTTAAAATTGGTTGTTATGTGAATTTTCAGTTATTAGCCTATTACTAAATATAACAGAGACAAGTTCCAATTATCATCCATCAGAAACAGTCCATTTTCCCTTGCATGAATTTACCTTTGTTTCTTTCTTTTAAAAGAAAAATTGGGACAATTTATGAAGTCTCTTTCTGCTCTTCCCCCTACCCCATTTTGCATGAGCAGGAACGAAGTGTATGAAATGCTGCCATGACAGCAGTTTAAAAGAGACTATTATGTTTTCTTTACCTGACCTTAAATTTTCTGGTGAATGGCTCCTTGCAGCTCACTTTTCATCATCGTCACTGTCATTAATGGGCTCGTCTTTATTCATGTGTAACAGCAAAATCTCCCATCTCCATTTCTCCCCTTAGGTAAATGTCACCATCCCAGTGATTTGTGGTTAGTGATTGCTACCTACAATATCGCATTTGTCTTAACTTAGGAGTGCAATGTAATGTGAACATTTTGGGTCCCATTAGGACAAGGAAAATACCATTAAGCTCACTTGGCATCTGACAGAACTTGGCACAGCGGCGAGGTGTCTCATTTAACAGATCAAGAAGCATGGTGGTCCTCTAGACCACTCAATAATCCTTTTTTTATCAACAGAAAAACCAAAGCATCCTGTGATACATACCTTGACAATAATATTTCTCATTTTCTTACCTGTTGTGGCCAAAGGCCCTACAAGTGTAAAAAATGCCATGGGTCTAATGAATCCAGAGTTGATATGGCATAATATGGCAAAGGTGGTAGCAGGCCATTGGTATGATCCAGCAACCTGTCCATCTTAGTAACAGTTATAGGCAGGGCTTCTTTCTCAGGACTGTGGAGCATACATATCAGGATCAAACCGGTGATGTATGTTTGCATAAATGAGTTACATGAGTGATTGAACCTTCTAGAAGGTTCCATAAGGGTAGTATCCTAATCTGCATTATGTAAATTGCAACACACCAGCATAACTATGGCACACGCAGTTGTGTTAGGTTATCAGACCCCTCCCTTTCATATAGCTGCTGGGGAGTAACTACACCATTGCACAATACATGAACACAACATTAACACCCCTTACATGATCGGTTGCAAAATGGCGCCATCCGCAATATGAAGCACTTTGCAAATGTTGGGCTCAACAGAAAGTAAATGGAATGAAATCTTCTCCTATCTGCACTGGTGAAATTCAATAAGTATATCTATTCCCAGTGTAGAAATTATTACGTAGAGCCTGCTTGTTATGCAGCTACAAACAATAAATAGCCTGTCAGAACAAAAGAGATGGCAACCCCAGGGGTGTCATTAGGGATTGTGAGCCGCACCAGATGACACCTTAAGGATGTGTGTGACACCACTGGTTCCCAAACATCTGCCTTTTGGCAGAAACAAGCTGTAGAGTTCACCCAAGTGTCTTTTAAGATGTTGGAGAGATTGTGTGAGTGAGCCGAAGCTCAGTGAGAGGAGGGGCCTAGGTTTTTTTTAAAAAATGAAATAATTGAAAAATTTTAAATTTTGTTAAAAATGTTTATTCTTTTAAAATTTTCTTTAAAAACAGCAAATCTTAACAAATTTTCACTTTAATCACATGAAACTATGTACATGTAAATGCAATTATGCTGTTCATATGACATTGTAATCTAAAGGTATAATTTTAATTTTGCTAGCTGTTTTATGTCACATTCAGTCATATATGGGAATTATGGTCTATGAGTAACAGTACAAAAAATATCATTAAGGGTTCTGTATGATGTGGTATGGGATGAGGTTTGGGGGTTGTTGTTGTTGTTTGTTTTTGTTTTTGGCCACTATGAATGCCACTAGGTGATGGCAGCCCTAATGACATCACTGGGCAACTCAATTCAGTACCAGAACATAGTTGAATACATAGGAATTCAAACATTATTTTAAGAATGAAGTATTCAAAGTATTTTGCCTTCTGTGGACAAATTGGGCAGTTTTCCTTTTTCCCATTTTTTAAATGTCCTTCTTATGAATAAACTGTGAATTTCAAAAGACCCAACAATATTATCACTCATAGGAGTGTAGCTCTAGGGAGGGGCAAAATGAGGGCATTGCCTCCCAAATAGGAATTCTGTCCCTACAAATGAAAAATTATTTCCTCAAACTTCTAGCATTGCAGAAAACAAGAAACTGAAAACCATTCACTCCTAGAACTGTCATATTGGCTGTTTTTGAATTCTTTTGGTCACTTTGCCCACTCCTTTCCTTTGGATTCCTAAACTAGATTTCTCTATGCTCAACTGAAGTTTTAATTTCCAAAGAAGTAGCTGTGTTAGTCTGTTGCAGCATAAAAAAGAAAAAGGGGGTGAGATAAACAAACAAACAAATCTAGCAGCACTTTTAAGACTGACTTACATTTTAGCATGAGCTTTTGTGAATACCATTCCACTTCTTCTGATGCCATACAGAGTGATATTAAAGCCTCAGTTTATTAAGCATATTCATACATTGCCAGAGCAGAATACAGAATGTTGCTGAGATTCAAAAGGGATTGCCTGAAGGGAAGCCCCTCTTAATTGGCAAGGCTCTCACCTTTCCTTTTGGTTTCCTTAATAAGCAATTTGGAATCACAGAGCACAAGATGTTGTGTTCCAAAGAAAGTGGATGCCGCAGCTGTTTGCTTTTGTCTAAGCCTACTAAAAAGGCAAGAACCCACACACCTCTCTCCTCTCCCTCCTGCTGAGCCAAATGAGTACAAACAGCTTTGCAATTTGAACTGAGTTTAATGAAGTAAGCCAAGGATGAAGGGGAAAGGTGGGAGGAGGAGAGGGAAACCAGCACAAGTTGAAAGCAGATAAGAAAGTAGGCCAGTAGGGAATTAACCAGGAATAGCCCTGCCAAACTGGAACAGTTGGAGGATATGAAACACTAGTCTGCCATTTGGGGGGATTTTGCTGATACAGCCTTGCAAATGAACGCTGAAATGTCTGTTTCCCAGAGAGCAGCCTTCTGCATGCTTACCAACCTATGTATAAGTCCCAATACACTTATTTCCAAATATGTTTGCATGGAAATATAGCATCAATTAACTGTTTAATGGAACTCCCCCAAACACTCAGTTTTGTTTGATCTGAGCACCTAAATGCTGTATCCCTCTAATGCAGCAGTGGTCCACATTGTGCCCTGGAATTTGGAGGGAAACATCCCCTGTTATCCTTCTGTACCCACTAATATCCAGGAATGTTGTTCTTTTGCTCCCCAGTGCACCCACATTTTGCTGCTTTTCTGCCCCTGCTGTCTGTTTTAAGCCATTGAAGATCTTGGAAGGCCTATGAATGCAAGGCCCATGAATTTAAAACCAGCCAATGGGCATGAAATACAGTGAAATGGACAATTGTGCCCACTAGATTATACATTTGGCTATGGGTGGGATGGTTGGGGGCTGAGGTGAGCAGGGGTTTTCCTGGGATACTGAGGAGGCAGATATGGCCTGTATGCTCCATCTAGTCTACTGTCATGACAGAATAATTCTTTCTAGTGAACCCCTGAAATCTGTGGTTCCAGTTGTGCAAACAGAAGACAAAGTGGCTGCACATCTAATTTGTGCTCTTTTTCACTAGGTGAAGTACCACTTGTGGTCACTGACCTAGTTCTCCAACTAACACATATACAACCATTTGCTCTTTTTTTCTCTATTAGCATAAGATTATATTTATTGTTAACTGCTTTCAAGTCAACTTCAACCTATAGTGACCCTATGCATTAGATATCTCCAATTCCCCTTATCATCAGCCACCCTGCTCAGATTCAAGTCTATCTATCTAGAATGTGGTCTTCCTTTTTTTCCCTACTGCTTTCTACTTTGTTAAGCATTATTTTCTTTTCTAGCAAGTCATGTGTTCTTATGATAGGCCAAAGTACAACAGCCTTAATTTAGTCATCTTGGCTTCTAGGGAGAGTTCAGGTTTGATTTGTCTTTTTAACAGCCCACAGTATCCAGCACCACATCTCACAATCCTAGAAATATAAGCTTATCTGTAATTGTAGTTTAAGTGATCAACTAAAAGAAAAGTTGGACATTAAAAGGCAAGTGAAGGTGTCTGATCTGATACATATTAAACAATGAACACTGAAAACTTTTCACATGACAAAAAAAAATCTCACAAGATTTTTGTACTCAAAAGCTGATAGACTATAGATTGTTAAAAGTAAGGCACCATCCAGCTACATTTATTTACCAAACTGGCAATACTGCTTGGATCTAAAAATAATATACATAGTGTACAGCATGTGTACAAGGTTCTTTTTTGTTTCAGCTTCCTCTGTGTCAGTCTGACTCTGAATTCACACATTTTCTTTTCTGAGAGAGAGTTGCCAAGAGACCATAAAAGGTACTCCTTTCCTCTGGTTTTCCAGCTGCGACCAAAGGGGCAGGGGAGTGGGAAGTGCCTGAAAAAAACATCTTTTGTTAGTTCCTGCTCTCAATAGATGCTGAAGACAGCCTTTCCATCTCTAAAAGCTGTGGACAGTTTTAATAAGTTTCAGAAAATGGGAAGGCTGTTCTCATCTGTCCCAATGAGAGGCACTGATACATCAGAGTAATAACAAATGACACACTTTAGAATTGCCTTTCTGAGTGCTGCCATGCATGCAAGCAAGCCTGCCATCATCAGCCCTTGACTATGGTAACCCAGTTCAAGCTGGCAATAGTTACTTCCATTATGTTATTCCAGTTTCTGAAGAAGGCCAGAATATTTTTAAATATCTCCTGCAAGTTAAACTTGGGGCTCCTAAGTATCAATGTTTGGAAATGTTAGCCAAGATCTTCTGCAGTTATCTAGCCATAGTGTCATAGCTACACTTCATTTCCTGAATTGAACTCACCTTAAAATCCAGCCAGCCTCACCAAAGTTTGGAGTTCTACAGTGCTGGCAAGGAGGGGGCTTAAGGATCGAGTTCTAGTCCCTCCTGCCAAGAAGCATTGGTGAGCAGGCCAGAAGCAGGGGCTTTTGGGGGTACTTTCAAAACTTGTTGGTGTACCACTGCTCTCTGGAGGGTGGAGGCTAGGTATGTCACTCTTTGGTGCCCATCACTGATGTACACAAAACTGGTACTGCACATTGTATCATGTCTCCTGATATAATATTGGTTGTTTATGTATAGGTCTCTCTTTCTCTTTTCTCTTTTAACAGTCCCTGTAGAAAGCCATGAAATATCATAGGCCAAAATGTGTTGGACAAATAGCAAAAATTGTTGTTGTTAGCTGCCTTCAAGTGAATCTCGACTCATGGCAACTCAGTGGATGAATGTCTCCAAGCCCCCACCTTCTACCTCCTTGCTCAAATCCTGCAGACTCAGGCCCATGGTCTACCTTATTGACTCTATCCATCTGGCATGTAGTTCCTTTCTTTCTTCTTCCCTCCACCTTCCCCAGCATCATTGCCTGTTTTAGTGAGTTGGGCCTTCTCATTATGGGGCTAAAGTGTGACAGCCTCAGTTTAGTCATCTTGGCTTCCAGAGAGAGTTCTGGTTCAATCTGTACTAGGACCCATTTGTTTGCATTTTTAGCTGTCCATGGTATCAGCATTCATCTCCAGCAAATTAATTAATTTTCTTCCTATCTGCTTTCTTCCCTGTCCACCTGTCATAGTCATATATAGTAACAGGGAATATAATGGTTTGAACGATTCTAACACTAGTGTTCAGCTGTATATCTTTACACTTTAGAATTCTGTCTAGTTCTTTCATACATTCCTTTTTCTAATATTCTTCTGATTACTTGACTGCAGTCTCTGTTCTGATCAATGTTTGATCCAGGGTATGGGCAATATTTAACTATTTCGTTTTCCTCATTTTCTGGCTGGAATTTATGTAAATCCTCTGTGGTCATTTTTGTTTTCTTTAAGTTATTATCAGTAGTTATTTATCTCTCTAAATAGCAAGAATACGAATCCTGAGACTTTGGGCTGGTACAGACCAGCCCATTGAGGCGCCCTCGTCATGTGCTAGGGTTGCCTCGGGGTGGAGCTTACACGTGCTCCGCAACCCTAGAACGTGATAAGGGCATCAAGATGGTGATGCCCTGTTTACATGGGCACCACCATCATTACATAAACACCGTGCAGCATCCACATGGTGTGGTGTGGCACTTACGTAATGAGTGTGCCAGTGACACACTCGTTACACTGTGGCTGCACGCTGCCGTGGCTTAAAAAGAACCTGCAGGTTCTTTTTCCACCAGCGGAAAGCTGCACAATTTGGCCGCTGTAGCTTCCCTCTGGCGGAAAAACAGGCACCGGGAGGGCACCCTTTTGGGGTAGTATGTACTGCCCCTTTGTTTCTTTTCTACATCCCTTTTGTTTGGGTATTGCCAATCCTCTTTGCTTTTCAGAACTGCAAACGGCCTGCAAACCTTCCTTGACATCCATCATGTTCTGGTGATGATTGAGTTGTAGCAGGATGACATTGCCAGTTCCCTTCCACCAGTGAGTGAGGGTGAGACAATCAGAAGCAGGACCTTTGTTGTAGTTACTCATTGCAGCCTTGCTCACTAGTGGGAGGTGGCAGAAAACATCCTCCACCTTGTAGCCCAATTGGCAACTGAACAAACCTTCTTTGCTTGATGCAGCTGCTGGCTGTTAAATTAAGTTGGGGATGTGTGGTCAGGCCGGGAGATGTTACACATGTGCATCTAAGTAGATAATGTAGGATATGGGCCTATATCTTTCTTAACTAAGTTAATTCCATTTATTTTTGGAGCTAACGGTATTGTACATTATTTTTGCTCACTCCATCCACCCCTATCCATCTACCTTCATAAAACAACCCTGTCAAATAGGTTTGGCTGTGAACATTTTGTGTTATATTATGAGGACGTTAGACTTTGACATGATCTATATTTTATACTGTGTAGGGAAGCTGTATGAATACAAAATTGATATACTGGATTTGAGAGAAAGCTGTAATTCTTAGTAGGCCTGAAAATGGATTTCAATGGTAGAATAATGCATTACATTCTATTGGAGCCAGCATGTTGTAGTGTTTGACTATTAGGACTCTGGGAGATAGTTTTGAATCCCTGCTGAGCCACTGGGTGACCTTGGGCAAGCCACACTCTCTCAGCCTTAGAGGAAGGTAATGGCAAATCTCACCTGTATAAATCTTTACTAGAAAGCCATTGGATAAGGATAAGATGTAACTGATGTGAAACACATAACAAACAGTAAACTGTTTAATATCGTCTTTATTGTTAAGCATGCACACACAGAGAGTTACTGTTCCCCCCCCCCTTTTTTTTCTTTTTCAGGCTTTCCTAAACTCACTACATAAATTCCAAGGTGTCTCTGCTTAAAATTGTAGTTTTTCCTCACTGCGTGACTAGGGGTTGGGCTGGATGCCCCTTGAGGTCTCTTCCAACTCTATGATTCTAATATCTTTTGTCCTCTTGTTACCTGACACTGCTTTTTAGACCACACTTCTGTTGCTTAGCCACACATCTCAATTTTCATCTGTGAAATGTTTCTGTTGTTTGAAAACATTCATTTCATGTTTACTTGTCAAAGGTTAATATCTATTTTTGATTTATTCCAGCTAGTGAGTTTTTGACTGTTTGAGGATCTTTATTATCAAGGGTAATACAGTGGGTGTTTTCCCCCCTAGGTTCTTCTAAATAATAGCAGGGGGGAACCCTTCTCCACCAACACCATAAATCATGGTGATTTATGGCTTAAGAAATTAAGATGGCACAATAAACTGACCTGGGGAGAAAAACAGGACAAAATAATCAATAACTGTATTGTTGGGGGGGGGGATAGAATATAGTTCTGAAATTGCTTCTTTCATTGCTTCAGATGGAGCCTAGCTTTATATCTAGTGCAGGCACTTAAGAATTCATTGAGGAGTAACTAAGCATCAGAGGTGGGAATTATGTAGCTTTCCAGATGTGGCTGGACTGCAACTCCCAGCATTTTTCATGGGCTACAGTGTCTGGGGCAGTTGAGAGCTGCAGTCCAGAAGCCTCTTAAGGCTCTATGATTTCCACCCACAGCCTACGTGAAAGCTCACGTAAGTACTCATTGGTTGATACCATGTTTCTTATTCACACAGTACACTCAGTGCTGGCTTTGAATTTAGTTCTCATTTGATGGATTTGGATATCTGGAAATGTCTGAAAAAGCTAATGTTCTAAATGTTTTCACAATCCTTTTTAAGTTTCTGTTACAATCAGCTCCTATTAATATGGGAAGAAAATGATATAATAAAAGTTCAGATCCACACGTTTCCCCACCGGGGGGGGGGGGGCAAGTGATTGTTTAACACACCACCCCTGGGCTCCTGAAGCATTCCTTTTCTTTAGAGAATATAGTTGTGGTCACATGATTCAGCACTGTGTAAATTTACAGCACTAAAGGTTAATAATAATGATTCAGATAGTACATACCAAGGACCACTGCCACATGTAGTATTTTAACAGCCCATAAAATATATGAAAGCCAAAGTGGTGTAGTGGTTTGAGCAATGGACTATAACTCTCTTCCCACTGAAGTTTATGTGTGTGTGTATTCATGAGCTTACACATGCACCAAACCCATGTTTGGTTTTACTTTAGCCAAGATAATAATGATCCAATAGGAGACAGAAATAAAACAGAAGAATATCCCATATGATCTTCCAAAATTCCATATGACACCCTTAGTTTCATGTTTTGCTTTCCAGTGTGTTCTTACTCACCAAACCAGTGAAATTTCCTTGCAAACATATCCTTCAGCACTTTCTTTGTCACTGAGGAAAGCATGTGAGACAAGCTGGAGCATGTTCATTTGAACATAGCTGAGACCCATCTGGAAACTCCCTTCAAAGTTTGTTAATCACCCTTGTTGAAATCACAGTCCCACCATATATGTGATTAATATTACCCAATTCCTTACCAGCCACAACTTTAAAAAAGTGAACATAAAATGGGTTAGTGTTTTATGTTGGAGGAGTTCTTGGCCAAGTTCCACAAAGGTGATGTCAGCTGCATTCTAGAATATCCAGTGACAAGAAGATGAGAAAGCTCTTCTCAAAATTGCATATGCTTTTGACCTTGCTGTTTTATCAGAACAGAATCCATGTTGGTATCTTGAGTGCTTGCCACCTAACTTATTTGCAAGCACAGCAAATAAAGCCACTGGCTTTAAAAAAATCTAAAAAAACAACATGGCCATTGTTTTGTGGAGTGCCTCAGCTTTTCTCCCATGCTGTTCCATATCTATATGAAGACACTGGATGAGTTTATAATGAGTTTTGGGGCCATGTGCCGTTACTATACTAATGATACACAGTTCTACTACTTTTTGTCATTAGAGTCAGCTGAGGCTGTGCACATGCTGGAATAGTGTCTGGATGCTATAAAGCTCTGGATGAGAGTCAGTAACTGAAGCTGAATCCTGACATGATGAGTCCGTGTGGACTGGTTGTTCTTGAATCTAAACTACTTGCCCTCAGTGGGATTATACCCTGCCTGAGCTTGGGAGTTCTCCTAGATCTGATTTTGTCATGGGAAGTCCAGGTGATTTCTGTAACTCAGAGTGCTTGAGACCAGCTTTGACTTTTCCTCCATCTATGACCTTTCCAGGATAGGTATAACTTAGCCACAGTAGTCCAGACCCTGGTACCTTGCCAATTAGACTTCTGCAATGAGCCATTGTTGTGTCATGGTTTGAATGATGGACTAGGACACTGGGAGACCAGAGTTCGAATCCTCACTTGGCCACAGAAAAACACTGGGTGACCTAAGACAAGTCACATTCTCTCAGCCTCAGAGGAAGGCAATGGAAAATCCTGAACAAATCTTGCCCCTGAAGGTTTGCCCTCTGAACAAATTTTGCCAAGAAAACCCTGAGGTAGGTTCACCTTAGGGTTGTGGTAAATCAGAAATGACTTGAAGGCACACAACCACAACAACAGTGCAAATGAAGATGCAATTTTTACAAAATGCAGCAGCTAGACTGTTGACTGGAACATCATACAGATACCATCTAAGATCAGTTTTGAAGGAATTATGTTGGCTGGCAATATATGTCTGGTCTGAATTAAGCTGTTAACCACAGCATCTGGTGGCTCTGTGTTAAATTCCTGTACTTCAGCCACTCACAGCCACAAGGTTGTGAGTTCAATTTCAGGCAGGGTTCCAGGGTGCACTCAGCCTTCCATCCTTTCATAGGTTGGTAAAATAAGTACCCAGCTTGTTAGGGGCAATTGACTTACACATTATAAACTGCTTAGGGAGTGCTAGTTCACTGATAAGCAGTGTAGAAATGTACTTGCTTTTGCTTGCAATTGCTATTGATTGTGATAACATTTAAAGCCTTAAGCAGACTGGAACATCAGCACCTTTTCCTAAATAAGCATGCCCAAGAATTGAGGTCTGTTTGAGGGGGTCTCCTCTGTGTCTCAGTAATAGGAGAAATACTATGTGAAGAGACATAGGACAGGGCCTTCTCTGTTGTGGCACCCTGTTTATGGCATGCCCTCCCTTCCGAGCCACAACTGGTACCAACACTGCTATCATTCTGGTGCCAAGACAAAATTTGGCTTTTTATTAAAACCATCAAGGACTAATTGATATTACCTCAGACAAAAGATGTTTTTGTCTGTTAATTGTTGTTCCATGGGGATGATGATGATGATGATGATGATGATTACATGTGCTATGTTTTGCATTTTTTAAACTTCTTTTAACTGGTTTTAAATTGCCTTGTTTAAAGTGATAAATTAATTATTGTCAATATACATTAATTTTATTGCACCTTGTCCTTAAAGCCTCAAATTTAGGAGAAGCCATAAATATTTTAATAAATAAATGACATAAATTAAAAATATATATTTAAATGAGAACATTAAAGGAATATTAAAGTAAAAGTGAAATCATCATCATCATCATCATCATCATCATCATCATGTTTTCCTTCAGAATGATAATGTTGGTAGATTCCTTCAGAATCCCTGCCCTCACTCCTAACAAAACAATTGCATATAATGATTATAATTGAGATGTTTATTTCTGTGAGAGAGAGCATCAGTAAATATAAATGTATTTAGTTGGTGAGATAATTGATTGAATCAAATTATTATATATTTAATGGCTCATTACACTTCCTTCTGTCATCCATGACACATTCTAACCTCCCCACCCGACTCGCAATATTTCCTTTTCTTCTGCAGTGAAAGTGTCTTTTCTTGCAGACAATAAACTCAGAATTCAATTAAATCTGCAACTTCTTTTCTTTTCCATGGACAGAAGAACCATGTAAAGTGGACATGTACATTCTTAGTTCACTACAAGTCAAAGAAAAAACAACAATATTAGCATTTTGTCATGAAAAGGCACTTCCAGTGGTGTTCTCATCACATCACGGCAGGGTTGTTGTTGTTGTTTTAACCATTAGTTATTTACTTATGGCAAAAAGCTACAGATTGATAACCATATTACAGGAAGCCACTTGTAGTGACTGCATTCTGATTCTCAGGGCAAAATGCAGAGGAAAGTAAGGGCAAACATCAGTAATTGAGGAAGGTGCATGGGTTGGAAATCATTGTTTTCCTTCAACTACAGAATAAATATTTTATTATAGCTAGTTTAACTTTCTTTGCCCTATTTGACTATTCATTGTAATCCACATATTAAGCAGCTCACCTACACTAGGATGTCTGTTGATCCACCAATTGTTGTTTGACAATGGCAGTCCAGATAATGATAAATGTTTATACTTCCTACATTTGTGTCACCTCTGTCATCACTAGTTACATTCTCCCACCCAAAACATGTGTATAAATATCTGCCAAATGATGCAGCTCTCCATACATCTAATGAAGTGGTTTGCAGTTTGCAAATGCTTATGCCAAATAAACCTTGTTAGTTTTTAAGAGTAGTTACTGTTAGATAGATAGGGTTAGACAGAAGATCCTGTTGGTTTTTCTGTAAAAGACTAACACAACTACCACCTTGAAAAATTTAAAAGATATTCCTTTAAGAACAAAAATAAAGCAAGTGCGAAATCAGCATAAGAAACGTGTTTCCTCTGCAACATCACACTTCTACTTCTTGATACATTCTTACCCTTGTAGCTGCTATTTGCTTCCCTGATAGTAGACTGTAGAAGTATATGTTATTTCTAGTGAATGAAAATATATAAACCTCCTATACAGATTTATTTAGATGTAAAACCCATTTAATTTAGGTCCAAAACACACTGCAAAAATAATCCAGTTTGAGACTGCTCTAACTGCCCTGGCTCAATGCTATAGAATATGGGAATTGTAGTTTTATGAAATGCTTAGCCTTCTCTGTCAGAGAGTTCTGGTGCCACAATATACTATACTCTCCAGGATTCCCTAGCACTGAACCAGGGCAGTTAAAGCGGTCTCATACTGGATTATTTCTGCAGTGCGTTTTGGACCTTATTAAGAAATATGTGTGAGTAAGCAGTTCAAATGGCCATACCATCCTATCAAAGCAAATACATGTAGAATTAGTGCTTTGAAAAAAACTCTTTATCTTTTCTGTATCATTTTTGAACACATTTCCAAAACTCTGAAGATTCACATCAAGCTTAATAAGCTTAATAACAAGCTTAATTGTTATCAAGAAGAGTAATAAGCTTTTGTCTATTCTCTTTTCTACTTTTCCCCAGCTCTTTCTATATTCAAAGTAGTATCATGATGTGGCTGCCTCAGGGAGATGAGTACCTGAGGGAAAGAATAATACTGGGCTGATCTAGAGCCCAACAGTACGCGAATAGCGTTAGGGAGGGCACAGCTTTTAGACCCTCCCTAACCCTAGCATGTATGGGCGCCGCCATAATTAAATGGTGGCATCCACATAGGCACAGCTTGATGGTGTCATAGCGTGCGCAGCATTTAGACACACTGCGCACACCATGCCGCCTTTGCGCTGCGGGAGGGCGCAAATCGCGCCCTTTCCATGCTGCAAAAAAAGGAGCTCCAAATGGAGCTCCTTTTTGTGGGTGGGTCTTTGCTGCGGCTGTGTAAAAGCCGCGGCAAAGACCCAGGGAGAAAGGGGCTGCGGCGGTGGCCCCTTTCTCCCTTCAGCCCCGCCTCCGCAAGCGGGGTGCAGAGGGCACCCAGGGCGCCTGCTGAACCCCGCTTAGAGGCTGCGGGGAACCGGCAATTTGCCACTTCCCCGCGGCCTCTGTAAGCGGCGGGATGGGGCCGCGGAGGCTGCCAGTATGGAAGCAGGCGGAGTACAGAACAAACATTAAAAGGTCTGTGCAAAGCATATATGAGCTATGGCCCTTTCCATAGGTTTGACTTAGTGTATGTAATTTAACAGGTACAACTTTCATCACTGGATCTCCATGCCCCCAAAGATATATCTGTATTCAAGCTGAGCTGTTAGAAATGAGCTGGGTAATGAAGTTGGAAAGTCCAGGTATTTGAGCTGGGAAAGGTACTGAACATACCAGAACCAGGAATTTTTTTTACTGCTCAAGCAAAATCCTGCTCCAAATAGGAAGTAAAGCCAGCTCTACCATTATATAGAGTGAGGTGGCACATCAGGCAGAAAAGTAATGAGAAGCAAATGGCTTGTCATTTAATTTTAGATTACATGCTTTACTGCCAAAGAGTTAAAAGACAGTTGTAGGATTTTCTACTTCATGTGCCAAAGAATTTGGCTGGTTTTCAGGCACTATATACTTTGACTTGGGTGTGAAGGTGGAGGTACAATTTCTCGCTCCACCTCGGCCAACTATAAGTCTTGAGAAGGGCTGGAAACAGTCACACTGTTAGAAGGCCCAGTGGCTAACATGGATGAGTGATGTCCTTTCAAAGCCTGACAATAAGTCACTGCCAAGAAAATGTTACAGGTTGTAGTTTTTCTGATATCTCAACACAGGGAGCAGCTGTGGACAAAACTGATGTGCTCAGCTCTATATGCAACAGAGCCTCTGTCAGGAAAAAATGGTCCAGTGCCATTATCCTTCTTGGAGACAGAACAAGAGACAAGTGCTTCAAAACTGTCTACTCTCCAGAGTGCTGCCAGAAAAAGAGCATGTGTTTTGAACTTTATAAGGATCAACAATTCTATTAGGCCTAGCAATCCCTAATTGAGAGGCAAATACATTGGAAGGAAGGCAGTCTAATCATCCAAATCTTGAACAAAATTGACCAAATGAACCTGCAGTATAGTTCATTACACACAGAGAGAAAGCGAGAGAGAGAGAGAGAGAGACTTTACATCAGATAAGCACTCATAGCATTAAAAAAAATAAACTGTGAACTGCTTTTGTGAAAACCTCATTAATGTACGGAAGCTGTGAAGCTAATCAACTTTTAGAAGCAGACTCTTTTGGGGGATTTTTTTTTTACATTAACCAATTTGCTCAACTGCAGATACTGTTCAGAAAGGCCCTTCCCCTCCCCTCTCTTTTGTATACACAGAATGTGAATTTGATTTTGCCAAGATTATGAAACATCTGTCTTTGCCCCAGTCACCGTAGGAAAAGATGCATATGTTTCTCCCCAAAGATATATCATCAACCCATGATAAATAAACTACAAGCAGTAACACAACTGTAATATATTGGCCTTGTCTTTCATTCAAGAAAAGGTGAGGGAACACAACCGACTGGTGCAAAATGGGAACTAGTTGTTGTTCTGGAATGCCATGTCAGCCATTCTTTGGTAAGAAAGAAAGCTGTATTTCTAGTTTTCATATTTAACCATCCTGCAAAATATATGTATTGATTTATTTGCTGCATTTTATCCTGCTTTTCAGGCCATTATTCTCCCCCAAAGTAGTTCACATGAATGAAGGGAAGGGAAGGGAGGTTGTCAGGCTGGCTGGTTGGATCAGATAGTATGGTTTGGCTTACAAAATAAAATGACAGGGAACAAAAGAATGAGAATGGAGGGGGAAATGAGGGCTGCATCTGCACTGCAGAAATAATCCAGTTTGACAACACTTTAACGGCCATAGCTCAATACTATGGGATCCTGGGATTTGTAGTTTTGCTAGATATTTAGCCTTCTCTGTCAGAGAGCTCTGGTGCCACAACAAACTACAAAATCCCAGGATTCCATAGGATGGAGCCATGACAGTTAAAGCAACTGCATCATTTTCTACAGTGCAGATGCAGCTGATGAGGAGGGAGCTGGTTTTCAAACAAGGCTGTATGTTGTAAATAGACATAAAACTGCAGACGGGTTTTCCCCAGCTGGTGGTCTTTCCTGGATGCTAGTTAATGGCTTCCTTGGCCAATGCTCTTCCTCCTATGCCCAAGATGTTCCTTCTGGAAAGGTGGGAGAAAGAAGCATGCCAAACCCTGCAGGTGCTACTTCTCTTGGTGCTGGATGTGGCTGCTCTCTCCCTTGTATTGATATCATTCCTAGAAGGCAGGGAACATCCAGCTAGTGGCCCAAGGTTCCCAAACTGAAGGTTGCAAAATATAGGCCAGTGTGTGACATACAGTTGCCTTCAGGAGCAGCTCAAGGCATTTTCCAGCCTGAGCCAAGAGACCATCTTGTGCCATTGCTGCTCCCTCCAGCCTCCACCACTACCAAATGTCTTGTCTTATACAAAATCACCCTTAATCCATAGCACTCCAGATAAGAATGGATAGAAAAGAATGCTTTGTGAAGCACAAATACAAGATTTTTCTTTGTACTGCACAGGAATAGAGGCAGAAAATTGCCTTGTTAGAGTGGTTATTCCTCAAAGAAAACAGTATCAATACGACGAAACAAATCCAAATGGCTTCACTCATAAAAATGGAGAAAGGGGAATAATGAGAGGACACAGTAGCACTGCTAAAGAATGACATGTAAATATAAAAGTTTTATGAATGCATGCAGTCATTCAAAGAGGCAATGAGAAAATCTTTACATCTGTACAACAACAAAACTGCTTATCTTTTTTTCAAAATCCAAATATTTCAGGAGCATGAAAAGATTTGTTGAAAGGGAATAACAACATCCTGTATAAATTCTTTGGAATTGTGTCTCCATGTTCTTTAATGTCCATTTGCTGATTCAAAAGCAGTTTTAGATAGCTGATATAACAAATGAGCAAAACTGGTGATCATTTCAATATGTATCTTTTCCATGGCTCGGCCCATCCTTTTAATCACAATCTGAAAGTATTAAAAAAATTGCTAAGTGTCTCAACAGGTCCAAAAGAAGTCCATTAAAGACTCTTCCAGGTGGGACCAATGTGGGTGAGTGGCTGAGATATTTTTTTCCATAGTACTTGGGGCTGGAGAATTCTGGGAATTGTAATCCAAAGTAACTTTTCCAAACTCTGATTCTAAACTTTGAAAGAAGCAAAGCACTAGCAGAAGGGCTTGAAGCATTAGCGAGAGTTAACAATAGCTCCCTCCTATTAGTTACAGAATTATGTTTAGCTTTTTAAAAACATCACATTGTGCATCACTTGTGTAATTTTTAAAAAATATTGAATTTTTTTTAAAAAAATTCTCTCAAATGAGCTGGGCACAGAAATACAGAAATGGTTCCATGTATGGAAGAGAATATTTCGTGGCATTTAGCAAATTAGTATTTTCCCAGACTAAATAAGAATCACTGCCTATAATTATGCAGTACACCTGTTGATGTCAATGCTTGCCAGCATTTCCATGGAAACTAGACACAAAATCTCACTATCTCTTGTCTTCTCTCTCTCTCTCTCTCTCATACACACACACACACACACATATACATACATACATGTGTGTACATATTATATCTCCACGTCTTTGCAGATACATGCAGAGATTGAGCTAAACCCAATATTATATAAAGTTATATATAAATTATATATAAGCTATTATATGAAAAGTATAGTACGAATGAGTTACACCCCCCCCCCCCCCGCCGCCTCTCTCTCTCTCTAGCTTGAGCATGCATTTGGTTGGTGATCATTTAAAAATATATTTAGATACCTACGTAAATTTATATGGGAGCAGGGAAATTTTTTCAACCTGGGAGAAGTTTCCTTCTGAGGGCAGTGTGCTAGAGATGGAAACCACAACAACAGTACCTGAGCGAATCTAAGCTCTCAAACTGGCCAGGTGATCCTGTATTCATGCACTCTCATGTGCACACATATTCATTCTTAAGCATCCACACAACGTTTAAGAAAAACAACACACACTTACACTACACATTCATTTTCACACATAAAAATTACAAGCACAGGTTCAAGCAGACACAGCACACAATTAATCTTATCCACAGATGTATTCATACACAGAAAGAGGAATCTCTTCACAATAACACACAAACACTTATAAAAAGCCTTTCATTCAAACCAGCAGAGTATCCCCCCCCCCAAGTCTAAATGGTGACGTCTTGATCTGGTGGGAGGGAGATGTAGAGCATGATTAGCTGCTCTCTAACTAGATATCTAATTAGATTAGATAATCTCTCCTATATAGGAACTGCATTAGGAAAAATCCTCTCTTTGAAGTCATTTATTTTTTTTTCCAAGTTGCTGCAGCGTAAGCAAGTAATAAAGACAGCAGGTCATATTGGAAAGTTCTGTACAAGTAGGCCTTTCCCATGGGCTAGAGGTTTCCTAGCTATGTTTTATATAATTAATATTACCTTTCAAATGTAAAGCATTTTGAGGAGCTGAGCCATATCCCTATGATTTTAATATTGCAGGTTGTAATCCTATATTAAGCTTGGAAAATGAATGCTTCCTATACATATGGCTACGAATGTCTAAGATAGCTCCTTCTTCCAACTTCTTTCTTTCAGTTAGTCTCAAAACCGCTACAAGATCTCTCTATATACTGATTCTAAAGACTAACACGGCCATATCTTTGAATTGTATGCTTAGAAGAGTATGTTTTGTGAGGTGGGGAACACACAGAATTTATTTCTTAATAAGAACCTACCTAGTTTTGCTGTTACTGTATTGTACTCAAACTTAATTCAGTACAAACAAAACTCTAAATACAGATCTTGAACTTTGTTTATTATAGAAAGCATTATGAATTTAGATAATTGTAACCATCAGTGTGGTGTAGTGGTTTGAATGTTGGACTAGAACGCTCGGAGACCAGGGTTCAAATCCCTCTCAGTCATAGAAATCTATTGGGTGTTCTTGGGCAAGTCACACTCCCTCATTCTCAGAGAAAGGCAAAATCAAACCCCCTCTGCCAAGAAAACCTTATGATATGTTTGCCTTAGGGTCACCATAAGTCAGAAATGATTTTAAGGCTCACAGCAACCACAAACAACTGTCATGGAACATGGACAAAACATCCTTTACTGGGGCTATCTGACCCAGGCTTACACGTTTGTGATAATTCTAACGACATTCACAGAATGTTTCTGACTCATATTCAGAAAGTCAAGCTAGACTGCATATCAATAATCCTCCTGAGAAGCAATCTTCCTGTCTTCTAAATCCTAGGTATTAACAACAAAAGCAGATGCATCCTTTTTCATGGAACTCTCCTCAGCTGCAACCATCCAGCATACCACAACAACCTCATATTTTTCCAGAATGAGTGAAATATCTACTATTCCTCCTCAGAAGATATGGTTCAAGGAAACAAGGGAAACTATCCAATATGAACTGTAGGGGAAGCACCAATGTTCAACTAAGGCATTTTCTAATTAATAATTTGGCCACATTCAGATCAAAGTTTGAATTCATTACCTGCCACCTTGCTTCCACTTCAAGCTCAGTGACAGGATGCTTTGGATGTTGAAGATTCCCAGTTCAATCCTGGCACAATTCATTTAAATGATTACTGTCTTCCTTCCATATCCATGATTTCTTTATCAACAGATTCAACCATCTATGGCTTTAAAATATTTTACTATGCCATTGCATTTAATGGGATTTGAGCATGAATGGATTTTGGTATCCATGGGGGGTCCTGGAACCAAAGTTCAGCTTAAAAGTTTTGTCTGTGAGCCACCTTGGGTCCCTCCTGTGAGAAAAGTGGCAAATAATAATAATAATACCAAAGATCTACTGTATATAGTCGGTGATGATAAAGGGTCCTTGGAGAGTCACTGCCATCCACAGTAGGAACACTTTTTTAAAAAGTGACACATAGAAATTCACAAAGGAGAGCTAAGTATCAAAGTAAACATGCTTGATGGATAGTTAGTCTGACCTGGAATAAGACAGCTAATTAAATCTAAACAGCTTTATGGGAAAAGTCCCACATATTTGGAATGAAAACATCCAGCTAGAAGCCTTTAATATTCCAAAAAGGATTTCTTCCTGCATTTTGCAAGAAAAACCATGCCTTTTGAAAAACAATTCAGGAAGTTGAACCAACAGTGATGAGTCACCAGATTTTCTTCAGTGCTGTTGCATTTTACCCCCAGAAGAGTAACATCAACAAAACCTGTGTAAATGTCAAAGTTTCACCAAAATACTACACTTACACAGAACCCAGCATATAAAATATATTGCTACATTTTCTTTTACTGATGGCTGACGATGGGAGCATGGGATGGAGGAATTACTGCATCTCACAGCTCAGACCATGGGCTGCCAATATTGTCATTGTGGATTATGGTTTTGGATGACAACCAAACCTTGTGCAGATGTTCAATGTGTGTGTACCTTGACATATTCCTTTGAAGATCTGAAAGAGACTATATACATATAAATCCCATGGGCACAGGCTTTGTCTGTGTGCTGGGGAATCCAGTCTATGTTTCATTTCTATTGTTAGGAGAAAAAGGGAACAGCAGCAAATCTCTCCTTGCCCAAAGGCTCATTCTCCCTAAAAATAATATAGTCTTAGCCTAAACTAATTTGTTTCAATACTAAGTCACACATTTCATAGCAAACTTCCAAATGGGCTTACGCATGATATAATTAGCCTTTCTCCAAGACTGGGACCCAAAAACAAGATTCACATTAAAGAGGAATTCTTAACTTATGGTTGATGGACTCACTTAAGTCTGCAAAGAGCCTGTGAATTAGGTAAAAAAGAAGATTTCCCCTCCCTTCATTTCTCCCCTTTTAAAACATTTTTTGATTTAGCACATCTTTTCTTGGAAAGAGGCTTACAGTTTTTAAAAGATTTTTTCAAAGGGGCTGTGACCCCCCCTTTAATATATTTTAAAACATGGCATAAAAGTGGAGTTTGTCATGCCATATCAGGGATTGTGAATCAGTAAGCAGAGGGTAGGAAGGACATTTAGATACCTAATATTTTACATCCTACTGAGTACCACAATGAGATATTTCTGTTCTCCAGTCCCCCACTGCATTTTATCACAGGAAGGAACTCTTTCCTTCAGAGCTTGGTAGTTCAGTAAGCTTTCCTACTCTTTAGGGGCCATTCAGAAATCATTTTTAGCGGCACTCTGCAAATAACCTCACTCACACATTCCGGCCTTATTATTCAATTATAGAACCACGTCTCTATGCATCTCTGGGAACTTGGTTGTTCACACATGCCAACACTTGAAGAAACATGGAGTCGACAACACAAATGTATTCAAACACACTCAAGGCATGCAGTGTTTAATCCTGTGTTGATTCATATCAGTTATTCATCCTGTCAATGATGCAAAAGAACTCAGGAAAAAACCTGTATTGATTATCCGGGGTTAAGTGGATTTTTTTGGTGACCTCCCAAAAAACTTAATTGGGTTTTAAGTTTAATCGGGTCACACATATTTGGGATGCTTGTGAGCAACAGAATTTATCCTGGATTATTTTCATGGTCTGAATAACCTCTTAGTCAAATACTGCCAGGAAAGAGATTTCCTTTTCCCCTGCCTGCATTCTAACTGCTGCATCCCCACACTTCTCCGATCAATTTATTTTGAAAACTGTCCTTCCTTGCATTGGATTTCTTCTTCCTTGCCACTCCTGTGCCAAGATTCACAGGTATGACTAGAATTTTTAAACCAGTTGGTGGCCTAGTAGTACTTTCCATTATGACATTTCTTGCTACTGTTGTCTATAATTGAACCAAGGATTCACTTTATCACCATGGTACTGTGTATCAGGTTGTTGATCTTGTACACAAAGCCCTGTTCAAAATGCTTCTAGCACATTCTAGGACTTTCTACAGGGATGTGAGTGGGTTTTATTTCACTGAGGTGTAAAATCTGTACAAGTTTTCAGTTAAAAATTTAAAGGATCTATCTGTTTTATCTATCTATCTGCAAAGAGATCTAGTAGCATCTTTGAGACTGTGTGAAAGAAATTGCAGCATATGTTTTCATAGGTTTGTTCTACTTCCTCAGATGCGTACTGATATTCCAGATTAACACAACACTTTTTCTGATATCTATCTGATTTACATACCATGTTTTTCCTGGTGTAAGGCCCAAGATCATTTGCAGCAAGTTAAAACATAGTTAAAAATGTATTCTATGAAAGTTGAAGCAGTAACAATAATTAAACAATTCTATTAATGGTACAAAGTTAAAACAGCTTAAAAGCCACCTTTTAAATCATCATCAATCATCATCATCTCAAAGCACAGAACACACATTAAAAGATCCTTTTGTCACATGTGTTTAAGAACCAAAGGCCTGTCTAAATAGAAAGGTGTCTGAAGTTGCCAGCCACAGATGCTGGTGAAACATCAGGAATAAACTCTTTTAGAACATGGCCACATAGCCCCCCCTCCAAAAAAACCCACAAAAAATATGGATGCCAGCCATGAAAGCGTTTGACTTCACAAAAAGGTCATTGTCTGCTGCTGGAAAGAGAGCAGAGGGAGAAGGGAATTCCTCTGTAGAAGGGAATTTCACAGCCTAGGAGTACCCTAGCCCTCACCAAACATTCCCCCAAGCCCTCACCAAACATTCCTGAACCCCATCCATCAAATAGATTCAGCATCTTGGATAACAAGTTGATTGAGGTGGAGCAGATTCACCACCTCATAGACATCTGAACTACCTTCCTCCCCAATTTACAATACAAAGTCAATGAAGTCACCTTGACAGTAAGGTTTCAGGTAGATCATTGTGTAGGCCAACCTTGTAATAGAGAGTCATTGCATAAAAAACAACAACAAAACCACACACACGTTAATTTCTCCAGCTAGATATTACCAGAAAGCCACACTCATCTCCTAGTTGTTCTTCTAATGTCCACTCTTTGATTTCCAGAGTGTGGCTTCACTATTACAAGTACAAATACTAGCAGAATCACTTACACAACTAATACAAGCAACACAAAGGGTGCATCTACACTATAGAAATACAGTGGGCCCTTAGTATCCACTGAGGTTTGGTTCCAAAACTCCCTGTGGGTAACAAAATCAGTGGCTACTCAAGCCTCATTAAATATAATGGCATAGTAAAATGGTCTTCCTTATATAAAGTGACAAAAACAAGGTTTATTTTTTGGAATTTATATATTTTTTGAATATTTTCAAACTTTAGATTGTTGAATCCATGGATAATGAATCTGTAAACATGCAGCGCCAACTATAATGCAGCTTGACACCACTTTAACTGCCACAGCTCAATCCTACAGAATCCTGGGATTTGTAGTTTTATGAGGCACCAGCATGTTTTTGCAAAGAAGGCTAAAGTTCTCATAAAATTACAGATGCCAAGATTCCACAAAATGGAGCTACAGCTCTTAAAGTGGTATCAAAGTGCATTATTTCTATAGTGTCAGTGCACTCTAAGCCAATACAGTTGTCATGAATTGTGCAATAGCTTGTGGAATAGCTTGTGGGATTAGGATCAGAGCACTGGATTTGACACTTGAGCAAATGATAATGAGCATTGTGCTGCTAGAATGACACCCTTGGGAGCAAATCATAGATCTCACCACCGCAGAACATCAAAAGAATTCATCTAATTGGCAATTAAAATGCATGAAACCACTAAAAAAATACAAGACAAAGAATGAAATAGTGTTCACTGCTTTCCACTAGTGAGCAATGGAGCAAGGGAGAGAGCCTTACTTTTGGAAGAGAAGCTCTGGAGCCTGAACTCTGAGTGGTCATGGTCAAGACTGTAGTGATGCCCAAGGCAACTCTGGCTGGAGCAGCATCCATGTTGATCCAGAAAGAAACCCAGGACAAAATGACGATCAGCAGGCTAGGAATGTACATCTGGATTAAATAATATCCCATCTGACGCTCCAAATGAAACTTTACTTCAATGCATGTAAATTTTCCTAGAACATGAAATTGCTTTTATAAATCACTTTTTGTACATTTTAATCTTATTTTATTATGAGCATAAATTAACTGCCTTAGGCACATGGATTTTGAAATGTCTGATATTATTCATTCATTTCAGGGCTGTTCTTTCACCAAGCCCTTGAAAATACTGCACAAATTCTTATTTTGGCTCACATCTGCACTAGTGACTACTGTATTGTGAATGAAGACTTTTATATCACTTGACACATAACTGACTATAACACAGTTTTTCCATTTGTCTTCTTGGCCAGAATTTAATACTGCAAGCAGGATCAGAGAGACTTACATTTGTTTTTCAGCTTTTTATTTTTTAAAATGATTTTAAAAATGATAAACACATTTTATTCCCAAAGGTCAGGGCATTTGGTGTCATGTTTACAGTGTGATGGTTTCAGTCTGATGCTATGAACGAAACAAGTGCTTTAAAAAATTGAACAGGGGCTTGTGTCCTTGGCCATCAGAGCTAGTGGTGTTGCCAAAGTTTCTAATTCATTGCCTGACTTTGGATATGAATTCCAAATGCTTGGCTTTATTTCAGATTGAATGGCATTTCTGCTAAAAGTTAATTTTGTTGGCTCAGAATCTAGACCAAATGTTTCTCTCCTGTTGAAAAATCCTTAGAGCTACACTGCTACTCTACAGAGTATCAGGGACCCTAGAATATCGGGTGGTCAGATGCTTAGATGACAGGTTCCTTGGAAGCTACATGTCTCAGGGCTCCTTATATCAGAAGCATCCCAGGACAACACAGGGGTGCTTGATTTGTGCATCAAAAACTTGGACAGACTAGGAAGCTAAACTGTCCCAGGGTCCCTGGTCCCTACTTTCACCATTTTCCAGGCACTGAGCAGAGAAGCAGAGAGGACAAGAAGTATTTCTGAGAGTTTAGTGAGATCATTTCATTTCCATCAATTTTACCAATGACACTAATGGAAGCATTTTTCCCCTTTGATTACTAAGGGAGTGGGCAAGTGTCAAGGGCTAGTGGGTTGAATCAGCTCCTTATAGGATCCTGGAAGAGCACATGTTCCCTTTGTGTCTCTGGTGAGATGAAGTGCTGGCCATCAGAAAAAACATGCCAACAATACACAAAAATGTTGCCACAAGAGGAAGAAAGTATAGAATTACACCATATTAACTCAAGTGGGCACAAAGGGGAGCAAAGACTGACATCTTTGAGGAATACTTTAGTTGTGTCTTCCTGCAAGGTAGGGGTTTGGATTAGATAGCCCTTGTGGTCCTTTCCAATTCTATGATTCTATGATTGTTATTCTAAGATTCCCCATCATGCAAGCTCAGGCCTTCTGGGTACTGAGTCCCAAGGACCTTTGGTATAATCCGTTCCACAAAACCATAGCAGTACACAAACTTTTGGCAGCAGTCTGGCTGTATCAGCAGCTGACTCACATTCCTTCACTTTATCACACAGAGGCACTTTCTGTCGGTAAAAAGTTGGCAAAAGGTTCCTGAAGTGCAAAGGTGTGATAGTGCGTCACACTTCTAAAATGTCATTGAGGTGTCCTGCTTCTCTCCCGTTGATGAAGTGCTCATGGAGCAGCCATTTTTTAAAATAATGGGATCTTCTGTTATTAAAAAAATGGCTGCTCCATGAACACTTCATCAACGGGAGAGAAGCAGGATGCCTCAATGATGTTTTAGAAGTGTGATGTGCTTCCACACCTTCTTGCTTCAATAACGCTCCAGGAACTTTTGCTCACAGTAAGGCTCCAAGTGATAGGCTCCTAAGAGGCTGGGATTTAAGGATTTTTAGAGTGTTCCCCACATAACTTGTGAAATCTGGTTACAATGGAGTGTGAAAATAGGCAGTCACTGATTTGAATATCTGCTGCAGTCATTTAAAAAACTACCAGATCTAATTTTGCACCAGCTATTTTGTCTCATAGTCATCAGCAAATCTGGTCTGGTCCCTAAACTGGATTCAAATCACAACAGCCTACCACCCCTAGAATTTATTTTTCTCCATATTTCCCAGATTTTGCATAGCTGCTGTTGGTCATTCTGCTGAAATTTGGGGGCACTGGGGACATTGGACTCTAGGAATCTTTTTTTTTTTTTCAAAATGGGAGGTGATTGTCTTGAAGGCTTTGGGGAGATGTAAACTAATTTCAGCCCCACAAATTTTGACAGTGTAGGTGGTGGCACAGGGACTCTTGTAGCCTATCTCTGCTCTAACCCCATTCTTAATACTTGTCTTTATTTCAAATTGTATGGCAAACTGGTAGAATAAGACTTCATGCAGCTGATGGAGCTGAAACAAATGCTTCTGTCATAATATAATTGATAGATCTTTAAGGAGGCACATAAATGCTGTGGTATATTTATGTATTCTGGCCACAGTCCAGTACCACATCCGATACTCTTAAACCTCTTATTTTAACTGATTTTCAGCTCATCCAGCTCTGTCATAGACTGCAGCCTTTGTGAATATGAATTGCCAACCTTCTAAAATGAATACTCTAAAAATCACAATACTGGGCTGGTTTATTCCCTGAAGGTGACCCTGACAATCCTTCAGCAAAGGATAAGTATCTAGATATGATCAGCTTATTTAGGCTAACACAGACAATGTGGTTCAACACCAAAGTCTAAATGAAAAACATACAATGAACAGGAGTCTGTATTTATGTTTCATATTCACCCACAAAGATTTAACAAAGCCTGGAAGAGTTATGTTGGGGACCTACAATTCTTAGAATTCCCAATTCTGCCTGGGGGATTCTGGGAATTGTCATTTAAAAGTAATTTTACCAAGCTCTGACAGCTGTTAAGCTTGAACAGCTGCTATTTTACATTTCTCATAATGCCCCAGATATGGTGTTGTTCCAGGGCATTGGGGGAAATTCAAAATGATGGCTTCGAACCACTCAATATGGGGTGATTAAGGCAACACCACTAGAGCAGTGAGTCTGGCTATGATTTTAGTACTCTGGCAACTAGCTAAGCACCAATATTGATACCACTTCTGCCTTAGATTGTATCTCCTCAGACTGCAGCTTGTGGAGGTATGTGATGAAATACTACCCCTAATAGGGGAAAGCTGTTACCCCTAGGTGCTCACAAACAATGAGGTTCTACAAGCAACTGGTGGATTTGAACATTATTGTAGTTTATCCTTAGGGCCATGACCTTTTGTAACACAGCACTGTATGGTTCAGGTTTCATACAAGCTACCCAAAGCTTGGAAAAGTTATATCTTGAGCTACCATTGCAAGATTCCCCCAACCAGCACGCTCATTGGTGGATAGTGGCAATACAAAAACAGACTGTTCTCATTTTTAGCCTTCACCTTTCCTATCATTATTACTAGTGGTAATTGTTAATTTAAATAGTAAATACATGCTTACCAGTGTTGTAGTGTTTTGTGCAATAACCAAGTTCCTTCTCTTCCTTCAAAATAAACTGTGGCAGAGTCAAGCCTTCTGCTACTTGCACTGGAGCATCACTCATCCACTCAAATATCAGGTCATTCATTGTGTAGCCAACTAGAATAAACAAATCAAATGTGATTAGATTATAATGGAGTGGTATGCATACTGTGGCCAAGAAAGAGAAATCATGACAGTAAAAGCTTTCTTTGCTATGAGTAGGAGAATGTTAATGGAAGAGACATTAAATTAACTCGCAAACAGTGCTATAATCATTACTTTTGTCACAATGAATTACATGATACCCATGGATGTACAGTTCCAATATAAATGTGGGACATTTGTCATGATAACTACATAGATACTCATCTTCAGTGCAAGCCCAAGACATTCCACAGCCTATAGTTGATAAACTAACCATGTCCTTTTTAGAGACATAGCTGTGTTAGGAGCTTATTGCATTAACAAATGAGCTGGTTTACCTCTTCTGGCTTGAATTCAGAATCTGGGATGCTCCCAGATGTTATCATATCTAAATCGCCACCAATCTAGCCGAGATGCCACGACCTGGATGCCTCCCAGGCCGAAGCCTCACTGAGCCAGCACTTTTTTTGAAATCGGGGAGTTTCCAACTTCAAAAATTGGCCAGTTGAGTGAGGCTTTGAACTGGGATGCATCCAACCATCAAGTCCAACCACCTGCCATACAAGAATAGACAGTCAAAGGATTCCCAACAGATGTCCTTCCCGCTTCTGTTTAAAACCTCTAAAGGAAGAGACTCCACCACTTTCCAAGGCAGCACAATTTACTGTCAAACAGCTCTTACTGTCAGGAAGTTTTTCCTAATGCTGAAGTGGAATCTCTTTTCCTCTAATTTGAATCCATTGCTTCAGGTCCTATTCTCTGAAGCAGCAGAAAATAAACTTGCTCCATCCTCAATATGACATCCTTTTAAATATATAAACAGGGCTATCATACCACCTCTTAACCTGCTCTTCTCCAGCTAAACATACCCAGCTCTCTACATCACTCTTAACATGATATGGTTTCCAGACCTTTCACCATTTTGGTTGCTCTCCTCTGGACATGCTCAGTTTGTCAATGTCCTTTTTGAATTGTGGTGCCCAGAACTGGACGCAGTATGCCAAGTTAGGCCTGACCAAACAGAATAGTGGTACTATTACTTCCCTTGATCTAGACAATATGCTTCCATTGATGCAGCCTAGAATCACACTGGCTTTTTTAGCTGCTCTATTACACGTTGCCGGAATCTTTTCATTCATGAAGAGTTGGTCAAATTAGGGTACAAATGCAGCGTTGCGGATGCATGTGTGTATACAAAAGGTGATGTGACTATAGTGATTTACGTTGATGACTTGTGTGTCGCAGCGAAGTCAGAGAGGGAAATTGAGTCAGTACAGAAAGAGTTGTCCAAGAAGTTTGTGCTTAAAGATTTGGGAAATCTTAAGACTTACTTAGGGATTGAAGTACAGAAGATTGAGGATGGCAGGTGTTTGTTAAGTCAACAGAAAAAAGACTGAGAGATTGATTGAGAAATGTGGCTTGCAGAGTGCAAAAATTATAAAAAGTTCAATGATTTCTGAAAGTTCTAGTGCAGATTCATCAAAGGAATTTGAGAATCCGGAATTGTTCAGAAGTGTAGTAGGTAGTTTGATGTTCATTGCAAACAACACTTGGCCAGACATTTTGTTTGCAGTTGGAGTACTTAGCAGAAAAGTAAGTGTTCCAAAAGTAGAGGACTGGACTAGAGTGAAACATGCTGAGGTACTTGAAAGGAACCAAAGAAAGAAAGTTGGTGATATAGGGCAGTGAACAACAGCTTGATTGTTATGTGGATAGTTCATTTGCATCAGAGTTGCACGACAGAAAGTCAATGTCAGGCTTGCTAGTTAGATTTGCTGGTAGTCCAATAATCTGGCGTAGCAGGAAGCAAAATTGTGTAGCTTTAAGTACTACAGAAGCTGAATTTGCAGCATTGTCTGAAATTGCATGAGAGATCCAGTGGATAAGGCAATTGCTTGTGGATTTGGGAGGAAAGTGTCAAGAACTGACTGTAGTGCATGAAGATTCACAATCTTGCACTGCAATGTCTGAAGCTGAGAATTTGAAGTGTAGGACAAAGTACATTGGTGTGAGGTATCAGAATGTGAGAGAGATGGTCCAGAACAGAATCATAAGTCTGGAATACATTGACACCAGGGACAACATTGCTGATGTTCTCACAAAAGCTTTGCCAATTGAGAGGCATGAACAGCTATCTTGTTTGATGGGCATGATACCTTAAACACACAGAGTTTGGCTGTTCAACAAGTGTGTAAATATTGGAAGATGGCAAACACAATTTGGCAAAATGATACACATCTGTACATTTTGGAGGGGCATGTTAGGATTTGAGAACTGAATTTAAAATGTACAACTGTGCACAAAAGGTAAAATGGGAATTATGGGTAATCTATTGAATACAGCTGGAGGCTTGAACAGCAGTGTTCAAGGCCAGTATGTGCTTACTGGCACGTAGGCCTAATGTAAACATGAGTCTTCCTGACTGAGGGGACAAAAATGTAGGTGGCACAGGAAAAAAGTCACCAGAAGAGGCTGGGTATTGTGGCTGCATGGCACAAGTCTATAAATAGCCTGCACACCACAGTGCGGGTTGTTGGGTAGTTGGAAAAGTTGGTGGATGATGCTTGGAGAGATTTGTCGGACGAGTGTGTAAATACAGCAACTTAGGAATAAAACCTCTGAGGAGAGAGTTTTGGCTGCAGTCTGTTTCATCAACAACTGGGAGGAAGGCTTCCTGATAAAGCCGAACAGCTCCAAGGTGGCCAGTAGTTCCGAAGGCATCGGAGATTGCTTGGACTGCCTACATCTGCATGTTTACATCAATAGATGACTCATGTTCAACTTGTGGTCTACAAAGACTCCTAGATCCCTTTCACATATAGTCTTGTTAAGTCAGGTGTCCCCCCCCCCCCCATTCTATATCTGTGCATTTCACTTTCTCTGCCTAAGTGTAGTACTGTACATTTCTCCCTGTTAAATTCATTTTGTTAGTTTTGGTGCATCTTTCAAATCTCTTAAGGTAATTTTGAATTTTGATCCTGTTCTCTGAAGTATTAGCTATCCCTCCTAATTTGGCATCATCTGAAAATTTGATTAGCCAACTTGGTAAAAGGACTAAGGAGTTTATCCCATTAACAAATAAGCTGGTTTACCTCTTCCAGACTGAATTCAGATCAGGGATGCCCCCTGATGTTATCATACCTAAATTGCCACCGATCTAGCCGGGATGCCACCACCCAGATGCATCCTGGATCGAAGCCTCGCGCAGCCAGCCAATTTGTGAAGTCGGAAGCTCCCCGACTTTGAAAAAGGGCAGGATGAGTGAGGCTTCAACCTGGGATGCATTCAGGTAGCGGCATTCCAGCTGGATAAGTGGTGATTTAAGTATGATAACATCCTGGGGTAATCCGGATCCTGAATTCAAGCCAGAAGAGGTAAGCCGACTTATTTGTTAATGGGATAAGCTCCTTCATGTGACCCCATGAATTTCATAGGGTTTTCTTAGGCAAGGAATACTCAAAGGTGGTTTTTCTAATTCCTTCCTCAGAGAGATATCATACAGCAGCGGGTATATCCTGGTGGTCTCCCATCCAGGGCTAACCATGGTTAGTTTATCTTAAGAGAAATTATGGAGCCCTCACATAAAGAGACTATGCCTACCTTGGAAGAGTGTCTTTGATTTATCTGTTTGCTGGTCCATTCTACCTCTTAGCCTGCCTGCCCACCTCTACCAAGCAATGTTGCCTACCCATCCAATACTCCCTGATCTAGTGCAGTACTTTAACTATGCCAGTGTTAGTACTTTTCAGGAGTAACTTACTCCTGTTTTTTAACTAAGTTTTCTTTGGTTCAGTTCTTTAGGTGTAAAGTTTGAGGATGCCCTAAGGGATCTAGGAAGATAACCCCCAAATGAGAGGGATAATATCAGGGCAAGAGCAGCAATATATCCTCCAGATATCCCAATTTGGCAGAGATTGTTATAATTAATCCTCTGCCATCTACTCTTTGAGATGCTTTTAAAAAGTTCAGTGTTCTCTCTACTCCTCCTACTCCCCACCCTCATCCTGGTGTTTCTGCAAATTGAGTTCTAAAGCAGTTTGTACTTAATCAACTCAATAATGGAGAGAGGACAAGAAAGGTCAGAGTGTTGTTCTTTTCAGTAAGCTTAGGCAAAGGCAACTGCTGCAGCCTCACCAATCTGTGTATTCTTCCTCATCCATAACTTGTGCAGTCTTGACCACATTGCTTGGCCATGTGTCTTGGACAATTAGCGCAATGGCTTTTATTGCCATGCTAGGTGTGGGATGTAAACACACAGGGACAGATTCTATCATACAGCTCTTTCCCCAGGCAGTACTCATCCTGTACCCAACCCGGGCTTCTCCCTGAGCTCTTAAAGAACGGGATTTTCAACAATTCTATAACAACTTAAATTCTGAAGCAAAGAGCAAGAGAATCTTTTTGTCAGAAAGGCAAGACTTCTTTATCACCATCAGTATACTACGATTACTTGCTGCTATACTACTGGGTGAAATGGAAGGTTTCTATCCAGTGCTAACAGCCCCTTCAGTAAAGGGATTTTCTTCATGAACTGAACAAAGGGGAAAGGTTCAAACTCCCTCCAGGCCAAATAGATATCTATGACCATGGTCACATGGACCAGAATATTCTGAGGAAAGCCTAGAGTATTCTGGCCCCAAATCCTCCCCCCCCCCCCATTACCAGGGCACCCTGAAGTGATGCTGGGCGGCTATTCACATGTGTGTTGTTTACATGGCTGGGTACCTTGTTCTGACCTCAGAGGGAGCGACTTGTACCAGCAGCAATGAGGGTGACCAGCACAGTTGGATGTGCATGTGAACAACTGCCTGGTGTCACTGTGGAGGGCTCCAGATTTTCTGGGAAGATCCAGAGCAAATGGTGAGTTTTTAAAATCCATGTTAAGGGTAGTATAATATGGGTTCAGTACTGGATTGGCTGTACATCTTCAGGACAGTCTGCATCAGAATCAGGGATTGGGCCCTCCATTTTCTGTACTAATTGTTATGAGGATGACCAGGGGCACACACATGTTTTTTGGCCTGTGAAGATGTGGTCTAAATGAATTAAGCAAGGCAATGTCTACATACTGAGAAAGGGTGACATAGAACTTGAAATATTCATCCCACCCTAAGTAATATTTGCTGAAGATCAAGCATGAGAACATCTAGTTCTGGAGTTTGAAAATATCTGAAATATTTGAAAATAAAATGTGAGAGGAAGTATTTAAACCCCATTAAATTAATTCTTTTTTTTATAAAAAGGAAGAAATAGCAACCACTAGAATAGGCTTGCTGTATCAGCAGTTAAGACACAGATCTTGCATGGCAGCAGCACAAAATGTCACAAACCAGGACGTTATAGTAGTATAAACGTCTTATTAAATGTTGGCATCTCAAATGGTCACAATGTTCAGGGCTAGTTTATAGTTTTAAGAGAAAAAAAAGAGATGAAGAAACAGCATCTGATTACTTACAGCTTTCTAATTGCATCGTACAAGTTTGTACATCCATGGGGAAATTCTTCAGATCCATGGGACATGATAAGGTTAATGTTAGCCTAAAGGGGAGTATAAAGATATTTATGTGTTAGTAAGCATTGACTTGTAGGCAAAACAATTTTTAAACCATTGTTAAATGGGAAAAAAATCAAAGCATATTCTCTTCTGATAATGAAACAATGAAAGGTCAGTATGATAGATATTGCTTACTTTAAACATTGTGGATTTTGAAGAGATAATGCAAGTGTCATTGAACACTGCCCTAGATGGGTTTGTATTCCCCCTGAAGGAGCAGTTGCATAGTCTGGGGGTATTCCTAGATCCTTCCATTTGTTGCTGGAAATCAGATAGCCTGTGCTTGGAGCCAGCTTCAACTTGTCTGCCAGCTATGGTCTTTTCCAGACTTCACTACAGTAGTCCATGAATTAGTAACTTCCCATTTAAAGTACTGCAATGCATTCTACATGGGGCTGCCCTTGAAGAAGACTCAGAAACTAGTGCAGCTAGTGCAAAATGCAGCCATTAGCCTGCTTATTGGAAGGCCCGATAAGTACCATTATTGGAAGCATTCCAGTGCCAAATGCTTTTTATTAAACCCTTTATTCCAAACTGATTTTATCTAGGCTTATGATTATATTATTCAGGACTGTTTTAACTGGTTATAAATGGTCTGTTTTTAAATTAAGAATTTATTTAACATATTTTAACCCTTTATTTGTAATTATTGTTGTAAGTTGGTTTTACTGTAGGCTTTCCTGAGACCTTTGGATAAAAGGCAGGATACAAATAAATAAATAAATAAAAAAGGTGAATCAATCTCTTATAATGTAAAGAGGTGGTGTAAACATTTCATTTTTTCCACATTCAACAGTGAGCTTTCTGGCTTTGTGAATCAAAACACATTCTTTATAGGTACAAGTATGACCTGCTTTAAGGATAATTCCTGCCCAGCCTAACAGACCTTGCTTTTTGCTGCAATCCTATCCATACTACTCTGGGAGTAAGTCACATTGAATTCAGTAATGACAACACCAGATTGCTCTGTTAATTCCTTCCCCTACTCCCATTAGACATTTTTGCAACGATAATCTACAAAGTAGTAATCCTCTATGGCAAGAATGATATTTGTCAATGTTGTTTTCATAACAGCCATCAAGCTGAGTTCATTTTATGGCAACCCTATGAATGAGAGACCTCCAAGTCACTCTATCAGCACTGCTCAGGTCTTGCAGACTCAAGGCTGTGGCATCATAGGGTTTTCACAGTAAAAGACTTTCAAAAGCCCTTCCTTCTTCTGCACAGTACTAACAAGTGTTATCTATGATGCCACTGCCATTGTCTCTGAGAGATCCTCTATCAGTGTCTCTCTTTCTCACACACACACATCACACACACACTACTGCTGTTGCCCAGTAGCTGTTTGACTCATTTAGTCTGGCTCCTCAGCAAAAGTCTGTCTGACATGGGAGACCCTACCATCAACATTGCTACCAGCAATGTAGTCTCTCGTCTCACAAAAGAACAGTTCCACCACTGCAAAAATGTATTGCTGTAGTAGGATACCTTTCCATAGGCATAGGCAGAGTTCAAACTCTGGCAGATTTGTAGTAGATTAATAAGCATTTCTATTTCCTAGTTGTCTCACAATAACTAAAACACATGTTTTTTGAGGTGGGGGTCTGGGCAAACACAACAATAGATTTTGGGATGAAAGGATAGGTGAATTTGGTTCTGGTACATATCTGATACTCCTGAGTAAATGTGTTTAATTTCTTAATTTTTCTGCATATCCATCTACCTCTATTTTGTTCCTGGATTCAAATGATGAATCTCAGAGTTCTAGTGAAAAAACGTCAACAGGACAGCTCCAGCAGGCCTGACATCTGCCCACTCTCATGTCAGGAAGATGAAATTCAGGCCTCTTGAGTCCTGGCATTCACCACCCTACCCTTCTCAATTCAAATGCATGGAGGAAAGTTCAGCAGCCTCCAGCCTCCAAGGTACAAATTCTTGTCTGACACATAAATCCACTCAGATCAGTTCTGCATGAAAGGAAACGTTCACACATTTATGATGAGGCTCCCACGGTATTAATGAAGCTGTATGATTGATAAATTCATTGGCATTTTCAATTCCACTTCCTCATGGATTGTTCTCCTTTAGTAGCTTCCTGGTAGCTTTTTGCTTCTGCTAAAAGAGACTCTGTTCATATTTCACTAACTTTCCCCCATCTTTTCAGTAGTTCCCTTCTAAACAAATGCCACCACAGGTAGGGTAAGCTATAAACAACAGAGGGAGATGAAGTGAAATTGAATCTGTGAGTTCTGTGTGATGATTTAAGCCATTGATTTTCCTAGCCACAAGATGAAATGGATATAACAGAACTGAACAGCTACATACTGAAGAAATGGATAACATGCCAGTTAAGACAAGTAAAGCTTTTTCTGTGTGGAAAATAGAAACACACAGTTTGTAAGCATCTGGAAGTATAGATAAAAAGATGACAACAGAAAACCTATCCTTCCATTTGGTCCAGAAACTCACAAAGGCTAAATGGAATTAAGTGAGCTAATAAAAAGATCAATAAAAGCATTACTGATGTAGAAAAACGGTAACACTTTTAGAACTCAGATTTTTTATATGCAAGAGAGCATACATATAGGCTGATAGTGGGCTGCTTGGATGGCACCCCAAATGCTCCCTATTTTCCACACATCTCAGTACGTTTGCTCCTAATCTTTTTCAAACTGTTTTTATGGGAGGTGAACCGCTGGCATGTGAGACCTGCCATTTGATTAGGGAGATCCCTTTTTGCTGCATCTGAATTTCATTCCACTGTAGTGAGAATTCTACTTTATCGAACTTCAACAAGTTAGGTATTTCTTATGTCCAATGCAACAGAACAGTTCATACTACTTAGTTCAGCAATTCCCCATGAATTACATGGAGACCAGTTTAAATGACCGAGCACATAATGCCTCATAAATAATGATGTTGCTCAGGACATCCCCTTAGATACAGTAGCTTCAATTCATTTTTTCATAGCACATAATAGAACAGTGACAAAAATAGAATGCAGTTATTTTCTTTCAAAAGCAGTAAAGAATTATACTGTGACGAGTCACTACCTGCTAGATATGCTTTTTTAAAAAAAAAAAATCCATGACATTAAATGACAATATAACTACCAGTTTCTTGTAAATGAAGTGTAAGACATGGGCATGTTGTTGTTGTTATAGGTGTTTTAGTGGCTTTGCTTCACTCAGTACATAATGCCACCTATATTGACAATGAACACTGATGTGCTCTTTATGGTAGATACCACTGTTTTTATATTGGGATTTATGCAAGGAGCCTGCCTTCCTGTAAGGCACAAAAATGCCCTAGAATTCCCAAGGGAATTAAGGAAGTCCATGTATGCACTGGAATTCCATGGAAGCCACTGTGACCATCTACTCATCACTGACATGCACCTCCCTTTCAATCTTCATCCATTAACTGTACACAAGAGAAATCAAACAACTTTAAAACCATGAAGGACTGTTGCTCCAAGCAGTCTGAGCTCAACCACATAGTTTCTTCCAAGACCAAATATTGCTACATACAAATTCTGGTTTTTCTCATAGAAAATATACCAATGTATTAATGATGGAGAGACTACAGACCTACTCACTTGTTACTTGCAAGGGTAAGGTAGATGTGGTGAAAGGGACAGAGGAGCCACACTTTCATCCCCACCTCATAGGTCATGGCACTTGGTCCAGTCCCACCATAGCTGTCACTTTGTTCTTGATAACTAGCTAATGTGGGGGAAGGCTGCCCTAAAGGAAATTTTCAGAGGCTCCCATTCAGTTTAGAACACCCAGGAATCAAAGTGAGGGACACAAGGGACAATATGAAAGCATGGCCTTGCTACCCCTTTCAACATGGGTTGCATCAAGGGAACATGCATGGAATACATGGCACCATGTATCTAATGGCACCATGTGTCTCTGTGTGGCCTTTCCTCAAATTATTAACACAGCAATCAGACCGCTAAAAGGTGCTATGTATTCAAAGTGTTGCTATTATAGGCTTTCTCACTGTTCCTTTCAGTTTCTGTCCAGTGCCATATCAGCAATAAGCATACATATAAAATGGTTGGAATATGTGCGTGTGGATGGATAGATAGGTAGTTGGTGGATGGATGGAGAGATTAGATAGATAGATAGATAGATAGATAGATAGTAGTCTCTGTTTAAAAATTAAAGCCATAGCAGTAGCCCTCACATCAAATCTTGAGCCCTCAGTACTAAGTACCTTTCAGCCATCAATTTGCAGTGAACCAAGCTAGTTCTCCATTAGGAAGTATGAGGCAAGCAGCTTAGGCAGCAGAGGCTGAAGGGCAGCTTCAGAAACCTCACTGACATCCCTCCTAAGAGCCGAGGGATTCCCCTTGGCTGAAGGGTAGAATTGTTTGTGCCACACTATTTGATCCTGCACCTCTAATGTTGGGCTACCCCTGGTTCTATCACCAGTTATGTTTATTCTCTGAAGTACTATTTACTAGTCACTCCATTCCATATTCCACCATTAGTGAAACTGTGCGTGCGTGTTCAGTTTGGCAGCCCAAGAATGACGGAACAAAATTAGCTTGGAAATGTGGGTGAAGTCTTTGCCCTATCTGACAAACTGTGAAATACTGGAACTTTGTTCTTTCCCTTTCTTAATCGCATCGCCCCGCATGGATAAACTACATTTTTTTCTGCTTGTTCTCATTCGTTTTACCCATTACCAGCTTTGCAGCGCCTCTGAAACATTTCCAGATTGTCACCATCTTCCTTGAAATGGGGTAGTGCAAAGCCAACATATTTTTTTAGAAGAAAGAAAAAGAAACATCTTTGGGCTGTAGAACAGAGCAATACGGTTGCTGCACCTCCTGTGGAAATGTGTTTCTTCTGTTTGTTTAGTCTAATGACATTTATTTACAAACCAGGCTCCTGGGAACATTTGTGTTTTGAACTCTACCAGGATGGTAATGGTCTAATGCCAAAAAGAATGTTTCACATAGTTCATGGAGCACCGTAACTCATTACCAGCTCATGCCAGATGCATCCACTGCCTCCTAGACTCTTATGTACACAGATGTGTACCTTGGCCAGTATCCAGCAAGCATTCTCAAAAATCCTATTAACACTGATTTCCATAAGACACTGTCTGCCAGTTTTTTTAAAAAAATCTTTCCAGCCAAGAATAGTGCTCTCCACATAGAAAATTATAGACAGCCTCTGCCAACATTTCTACCATTTTTTAATTAAATATGGCATGCTCATTTTTGATAGACAAAATGATGCACAGAGCTGGGATGGATTTAAAGCAGAGGTATTTGAGCTTTGGAGGGAAGCTGTTATTTTCAAGACCTTTAAACTGTTTCCACTGCTTTAAAGCTTTACTAAATATATTTACTGTTTAGCAAAACATATATACAGTGCTGTTTAACAAGAGATTTGCCAAATGTATTTCATATTCCATGTGTAGAATAAAAATGTGAATAAAATATATAAACATTTTAAATACCTATTTTGTCATTTGTATATGGGGTGATTAATATATAGAATTCAATAGTTCAGTTAATAAGGAAAGCATTTCACTTTCCAAGTTTCACCTTCTTTTTAAAAAAATTATTTTTAACAATAACCATTCACAATTAAATTTCACACAATACATCCATAGAAGGAATTGATCATCATCTAGTGTTTTCTATATTCTTTGCCCTCACCCCTATCCCTGTCCCTAACTCATCCTCACTCTAGCTCTAACATACTAAGTTCAAACCTACCTCTGTCTTTATTAACCGTTAAGTTCTATGAGCCCTCCCATATCATTCTAACATTCATCTCTCATTTGACTTCTATCTTCCTACCGAACATCCAGTCTTCTCTTGTATCCCTTTTCACCTCTCCTTTCCTTTTAGATTAACTTTCTTTATTACCTTTTAACTATATTGTTAGTTTCATGATTTAATATCTATATAAAACAAATAGACCATTTGTCCTTCCTACTTTCACTATATAATTTCTTTACAATTAACACTTTATAACCGTTAACAGATTTAACTATTTCAAAGCTTGAGAAATAACTAGAGGATTGAATGACTGAAATGATTGAACTATGAAGCTCTGTTTGTTAATTCTATCTACCGATCTATCTATTAATTCCAGCCTACCAGTATCAAGAACAAACCTGTAAGCAGTGCCTATTTGTCTGTTTTCAGATCATCCATCTACATTTATCTAACTATATATTAATATATGCAAAGTGTTCTTGTAGCACCTTTAAGGCTGAGGAGATTATCGCACGAGGGTCAGCTGGCAGAACAGATGCATGATTGCGATGGAGAGAAATGATTCCTATGGAGAGAAATGATTCCTACTGCACAACATCAGTATAAATCCGTTGACAGCCCATTATAGTATGGGGTGTACCACCGTAACTCATTCATGGCACAGAACCAGGAATAACCACCAACATCACAGTAATAGCAAAGGTTGCATGTGTGCGGAAGATAATCGCACAGCTTCAACAACAATGACAATCTCTGTAGTTCTGTAATACATCATGGACAACATCACCAGACTTCCAGCTGTTGTTAGGAGGTTGGTGACTCACGCTGCTTACCATTATCTAGAGGCCTGTGACCTCACAGGAATGGAGACATATTGGATTGCAAAAGTGGGGTTCCTGTTGAGATGCAAATGGACTTTAAATTTCCTGGTCTTTGAAAAGCTCCCTATTGCTGCATGGCCAAAAGGAGGAGGAGCCTGCTTTCAAAAAAATATCCTCACCATCATTACATCTTTACTAAGGACTGAAACAACATGCAGGCATCTGACTAACATGGCCAATTGTTTTTTCCCCTTCTTCTCCTGTTTGGTTTGTAACATCTTGCCTGATGAAGAAGCCTATGGAACTTTGAAAGCTTGCAACAAGTATATTGTGCATTTTGGTTGGCCAATAAAAGGTATCAGTGATTTTTGTTTGTACTATTGTCATTGTCATACTGGACAAATGCTGCAAGTGTATAGGTAAGGGAAAAAAGCTAGACACCATATTATTCAAAGCCTTCATTAAGCTTTTCACTCTTGGGAAAATAATAACATGTTGCCTCAACAAAGACAGGCAATATAAAGAAGTCGGGAGGGTTGCAGGTGGAAAAAAAGTAATGAATGTACTGGAAGTTTTGAAAAAAAATATAGCTGATAATGTACCCACAATAGTGATGAGAATTGGAAATTTCATGAAAGGTATGTATAAAATTGTTGGTCTCCATAGAACATAAAAATTGTACTGAAAATGAATTACATATTTTGACCTCCCAAGTCATGCAAAAAGGTTAATGTCGATAATTTGCTGAGTTAGCCTCAAAGTTTGCTCAGTTAATGTCAAAGGTACTATAAGATTCCTTTGCATACTGCTATTCCAGACTAACATGGCTACATCTCTATATTCATATAAAAATAGATGTAGATTGGGAGGGAGGAAGAGGGAGAGAGGGAGAGAGGGAGAGAGGGAGAGAATGAGAACAGTATACTTAATTAACCAAACTGATCTGGAAAAAACTAGATGAAAAGAAATAGCATTGTATTGCTGCTGATAGCTCAAAAGAGCTGGAGCATATCTGAGTTCTAGGGACAAGGTGTTTTGAAGGGAAAGGAAAATTAAATTATTTGTTTGAGTGGCCACCTGACTGAAGGAATGAGCAACAGTGCCAGAATCAAGTCTTGGAAAAGTTAGGGGGTTGGAATCCTGTTGGTTAATCCCAACTAGAGTAGACCCATTGAAACAACTGCTGTATGGTGAATCAACAGATAGGTAAATCCCACTGAGTTAATGGGTCTACTCTAGTTGGAACTAACCATCAGTTTCCAGTCAATGTTTGGAGGTAACAGCTCTCTTCTTTTAATTTTTAGTTTTTAATTTTTGATCTAGTAAACAATCATTGTTTTTATACCCAGATGTGTGTGTGTGTGTGTGTGTAGCTCACACATTTCATGAGCAGGTATGGTCACAGAAGAAATATTCACCTCCTTTTGACTTTTCCATCTATGTTTATGTTACAACCTGGAAATGAAATGGATTTAACTAGCATTGTTACCACTTGACGTAGGAAATATACTCAATGAACTTGTGAGCTGACTTTCTCTCATAAGCATGATGTCTTAAAAAGGTGTAAAAAAAACTGTAACTGTGCCATTTGATCCATAAGGGCTTATTTGAACATGCAAATCATTACTTGATGGTGCAGTCAACAAGTGATAAACATCAGTACCAAGTATGCAGTACAGAAAGGAGAAGATGCATGTGGGCATACACAAACCATTCCTATGACATCTAGCAAAAAACTTGAATGCTGTTAACGGCATTCTCCATCAATTAGCATTTTCTATATTTTCTTATTCTTCGAGTCTGCTTTCATTATTCTGGGAGGCTATTTCAAGCCTCAGTGGAAAGCTTTACATTTTTAAAAAGTCATTCCAAAGAACAAGAAATTTCATACCATTTTGCCTGAGGATAATTGAATCATTTTTCTTGTGCTGGGCTTTAAAAAAAAAGGAGAAGGGGAAAGTTTCCCCAGGGAAAGCAAGATCTGATGTCAGTTTCTAAAAAACAAGGCAACCTGTCAATGTCACCATCAGGGCATAACCAATGCCACTGTAAGACAGGAGGGAGAAATGCAGGCAAGAAAACTTGGCTGTTTACAGAGCAAAGAATGACTTTTTGTCATGATCATGACCTTTGCCCTCTGACTTTGCTAATCTCTCCCATGATAAGGCAATGTTACTAGGGAAATCAAAATCCTCTTAAATTCTAACATTTGATTATAGAATAACATTACAGTCATCAAAGCCAAGTGCATGCACAGACAGGAACGGATCTGCATACAATATTGCAGCTTTGAGGAATAATCTCTGGAATTTTGTGGTGTGGGCATCAAAGACAGAAGGCCAAGGGCCAGGTGCAGATTGAACTGTAAAGGAGTTTCCCAGGCAAATCAACTGTAATGAATGAGAACTGTGCAAGTATTAATGGGGCTTAAATAAAGTGAATTTTGCCGATTAGTAGCAACTAAAGCAGAAACGGGCATCATGCAGTTGCTTGAGCCTCATCTGCCCAGTTTTAGAGGCCCTCTTCCCCAGCTCCCAACATTGTTGCTCTTTTTTATTGTGCTGTTGAATTTTGACAGTCCATCAATTACAAAACTCCCATCAGTTTACTGTAGAAAAAGACATATAGATGAATTGCACTATTGGAAGGCTCCCAAGAAAGTAAAGTGCTTGCTCTCTCTCTGTGTCTTGTTTTAAAGGTGTGTGTTGTTTCAAAGGTACTGCATGGTGCCCATCTACCTAAACATGGTGGCCTTACAGTAAGTTTGCCAATGTAGCAGCAGCAGCATGACCTAGGTATGATCTAGAGCATCGTCTAGGAGCCAGTGCACTTCCTACACAACCCCAGAGTATTGTGCTGTTATTACAATATATTTTAAATATATTCACATCAAGTGTAGCATGAAAGGTCTGTTGGTTTAAGAAGCTGCCCACACTAGCCAAAAAGCCTGCGTTTTCCCCCAGCCTTGCATGGGTTTCCATGTCTGAGCTGGGATTCGAACCCTACTTTCCAGAGTCACACCCCAACACTCTATGCTGGCTCTCTCCGCAGATATATAAATCATATATTAAACATCTTCAGTGGAACAGGTTTGCAATTTTATCTTGTAAGGGTTTTTTGTTTTGTTTTAACTAGGTGGAAATATGTTTTCCTTATAGTATTTGGTAGCATTTTTCTTTCTATTTGAATCCAATCTATTGAATTATCCGCTTTTACAAATTTAGCCATTTGAATCATTTGGAAGGTATCATAATACAGTTCTAAATTCAGTAAAGCTAAACCTTTGATGGCCATGGATGCTGCCAGTACTCATGCATCATGCTGATCATCCATGGAAAATGCATTTATGCTCACTAGAACACAACTGGGAGGTGATATGTTTTTGATTCAACACCAAAATATGATTAATGCTCACTCTATTTCAGATTAAATTTCATTCAGGCATCTGAATTTTACAAATCTGATATGACAGCCTGAAATATTACTTTTGCAGCATGGATAAATGTTGGAAAAATTACCCATCTGTGCTCCAAATAGCACTCAGCTGCACTGTTGCCTCCAGTAATATGGTTCTGGTGTCACTCAAGCAAACAGAAAAATTCTTTTTTTTCTTGGGATTAAGCAGGTGATAAAAATCCTGGTTAAGTAGCATGTTTATAGTATCCAATGATACTGTGATCATTCAGGTTTCCTCTCACTGTGCTCTTTTTTCCCTTTTAAAGAGAAAATAGTGTGGGGCAATGTAAGAATTATTGGACCCAAAAACATGATGGTGCTTCATTTTGTTCCTCAGAGAGTAAGGTAGTGATATTTTTACTGTTAAAAATAATTGCCCATTAAGTAGGATAGCAAATGTTTTCATGAAATGCCACAATTTCAGTTCCTATCAGCCAAAATTTACTTGGGGATTTATAATCTCTTCGTAAGTTAACTTACAACTGCAGGCAATAGAACTGAACAGTTTTGCAACATCCATACTGAACAAGGGGCTGCTGTTACATTACTATATAAGGAAGCCAGAGAGGTGTATAGTGGGACCGATACACAATAGCCCAATTTAGACCACCCCCTTAGGGGGGTCTCCACCTGCCTCCAGACCTGCTGGGGTCCTTCAAGAGCCTCATTCTAGTATAATCATTTTGCATCTGGCTGTGAGGATGTAGCCAGACCCTTCTCTGATCCTGCCTGTAGAAGCAGTGAATGGCCATGAAGGGAACTTCTGAAGCTGTTCAAAAAACTAGAAATGGTATAAGGTTCAGCCTAACCTTGAGCCTTACATCCCAGTCTGGGGACAATAGTGAATGGGTTTTTAGATGCCTTTTGGAGAATCAGAATGCTTGAAGAAGAAGAGCCCTCTCTCCATGCCATCTGTCTTCATCTGGCCTGGGAGGAAGTGAAAAGGCAGGCCCAACTCTGTCAGGCCTAGTCTGAAGAAGAAGAGCCCTCCCTCCAGTCCATCTGTTATCATCTGGCCTGGATTAGCCAGAGAAAGAAGAAGGGCTCTCCCTCCAGTCCATCTGCCATGGTCCAGGCCTCTGATGGAGAGAAGAACCACAGAACTTGATCCTCTTCCCCACCACCATTCCCTTCTCCTTCTGCATCATGTCTTTTTAGAACCATCTGAATAACTATTTGTAAGCCACTCTGAGAGACTTTAGGGCTGAAGAGCAGGGTATAAATACCATTAATTAATTAATTAATTAATTCACTGAGCATCTGATGTAGATGAATCTCCTCAAACCCATACTATACCTAAGAAGAATTTTGTGCAATCTAAAATAACAGCTGCTAATGGTTCACTAAGCAATTAATAGCTTGAGGAAAAGAGGAGAAAACAACAAAAAAGGAAGAATGTAAAAATGATGATTAATTTTTGCAGTTAACAGCATGGACGTTCCATCTTCAAGGCTCATTGCAAATATTCAGCTATTAATAGCCCAATGAAGCATGCTAGCTAAGGAGCATAGGAAATGCATGCTGCAAGGATCATTTGTACAACACATGCTTCCCCTTTGCTATTTTAAGGCTCTTTATAATTCTGATTCTCTGCATGTGTCTTGCTTAATCAGATCTCATCAATGTAAGTTTGTGAGAGCATAACTAGAACCACTGCAGTGTAGTGTGTGCCTATATTATATATATCTTTAAATGTTTAAAAATGCAAAAAATAAACAGATTGTGTAAGCAAGAAAGCCTGTCTAGGACAGATAAACCTAGGTGATTCTAATACTACATCCACACTACAGAAATAATTCAGGTTGACACCGCTTTAACTGCCATGGCTCAATGCTATGAAATTCTGGGAACTGTTGTTTTGCAGAGCATTTAGCCTTCTCTGTCAGAGAGCTCTAGACACACAACAAACTACAATTCTCAGAATTCCATAACATTGAGCCATGGTATTTAAAATAGTGTCAATCTGGATTATTTCTGCAGTGTAGATGCAGCCTAAATCACTTCTTTGTGTGTGTGTGGGGGGGGTATTCTAAGATTGTTCCAATAGATGATGACAGAAGCTACTATAAACAGGAGGTGTGAGGTTATCAGACTCTCCCATTTTCAGCAAAACTAGCTGGTATTGTTGTACTAACAAGTACAGGATGAGTACGATGAAGCAGAAAAATCTCCCCCTGTAAGCCTCATTATGAAAGAGGAACGACAAAAATAGACCATATAAATTACGTTCTGTGATCTAAGACACATATTTAAACATCAAACATATCACCAAAGGAGAAAGAATGAGAGAAAGAGACAGAGAGAGGTTTACCTGATACTATATAACACTTTTCCATTTTTGGAAATCCTCAGAAGTTTGTTGTCTGTCGTAACATCATGGAAGTTTGCACCCTTTTCATTGGCGAAGAATAAATCAGGTTTCCAAATAGAGTCCAACATGGAAGGATCCAAATCCAAGGAGTCATCAGGGTACTCGCTGTAGGCAAGACGAGAGTCGTTCCACTGCTGTCTCAAAAAAATGTTCACTCTGTAGTCCTACAGGAATGTCAGGCATACAGGTTATTAAAGCTTTGGTCCCTATTAGATGTCACAGTGCTTTCAAACTTTGCGACAGATATGAATTATACAATTGGCAAATGGAACCGTATGTTTTGCTTGGACCATGGCACTATGGGGCTGGCTGATAAAGGCTCTAGGAATAAGGCCCGGGCATAGCTGGTTCACCTAAGTTTTTGCAAGGGAGCCATTTGTGATGAAACAGAAGTCATGTGAATTGGATGAAATTATACATTTTAACATTTGTCAGAGTGGACATTACTAAACCAGGATATGCATTAAGATCTGTATGGGAGGGCTTTCTCACAGTCCCACTATCCTACAGGCACAGTTGGTAAAGAACCATTAACTGCTGCCAGGCCATAAAACTTCTTTCCACAGGAGACCCAATTGCTCTCCTGCCAGCAGGTGAAGACAATCTTACTTAGGCAGGCCTTCTGAGTTTAAACTAGGGAGATGTAGCATGTGGGTAATGTGGTATGCTGTACTTCAAAGAATTTTTTTTTACTGAAAGTATGATGTGAACATATTTTAAGTGCTTTTAACAATACTGATATTTAATTCACTTTTAACCAATGTTTTGACTACATTTGTTTTTTAAACTATTATAAACTGCCTTAGGTCCCATTTAGAGAGAAAGACAGGGATATAAGTGCAATAAATAAATAAATAAATAAAATTACAGTGAATTATTACTTTCAAACAAAAACAAACAAACATGGGCTCACATTCACACAGATGATGCTGAAGCAGGTGCCTGTCTGTGAAACAATGGCTGTGAGGAGTTGGGGCACCTGTTGGATCCATTGGGAAAGGGCAGAAAACCAGCCCTGGATTTTACCCCTGCTCCTCCTACAGCTGTTTTGAGTTGAACAGGAGCTATGTAGAGGCACTAGTAGAGTTTCCCTTTGACGTCAAGCAGCTGCGGGAGGAAATACATTTGCCTCAAGTGGAAGCAATTTCAGATTCCCCACTGCACCACGCAGCATCAGTGGAGGAGATGCATTGCTGGCCTCCTATGATGAGAGGGCAGTAATTCACATCCTGGCATCAGGCACCAGGACACAGAGTGTGGGGGTGACCCTGGAGCTTTTTAAAGTATTGCTGCCCCCTTCTCTGCCTTCCTCGCTGGCTTTTTACTTACCATTATTATATTATCCTTTATTTATATAGCACTCTAAATTTACACAGTGCTGTACATACAATCTTATATTTAGATGGTTCCCTGCCTTCAGGCTTACAGTCTATTCTGCCTCTGTCACAGTCTGATTTTGCTGGTTGTTTCATGACTGGTTAGGAATTGTCCCCTTTTTTCATTTTTTTTTCATATATATATATATATATATATATATATTTCCCTATCCCACACTGTTGACTGGGGAATCGAATAATTGGCATAGGATGGAGTCTTAACTAGGCAGCCACTTGGCAGGTTGCGGGGAGAGAAAAGAGGAGTTTGGTTTACATCTATGGCACCTAGTTGGTGAAGGATGGGCCTCTGGAGTTGCATCTACAGGTCATGCAACCTGGAGGAGGGGATGGAGACAATTCTTACAGCTGGACCAAGAGTTTTGCCCCTACTTTAAGTCATGTGATGGAGTAGTGTGGATCCCTGGGTTTTCCTTCCAGTAGTTGGCCAACCAGGAAGCAACTGAGATTATAAATTATCCTCAGGGCTCAGGTGCTTCATTCAGGGGAAGCTGGGCAGAAGGTCTAGGAAAGATTACACTCCCCAGCTACCATCTTGGGGGGTGTTCATAAATAGGTGACCATTTAAACAAAGGGGCCCATTTTTCAACCCAGCCTATATTGAATGGACTTATTATTTCGTGGATTGATCAGCAAAAAAAATCTGCAAAAATGAATAAATTAGCAAATGTAATGTTTTCTCTCTTCACAAAATAGGAGGCTTCACACAGAGCTTAGAAAACATGTCTTGCATCCGGTTGGTTAGTTCCAACTGCAGTAGACCCATTCAGTCAATTGCAGAATTGGTTGAATGTCAGCATTCATGAGCCAATTCAATAGATCTACTTTAAGCAGGATTTACAACAGGATTTAGGACCATATTTTTAAGTGTAGCTGCCAGAATCTCTCCCAGAATTTTATAGTTCAAAAAAGTTATAGTTCAAAAAAGTAACTTTTCCATCTCATTTTTCTCTTTTCAAACCTCATGATAATCTGGTTCAGCATTCTAATTTGGCCCAAACTTCTCAGCATGTAAGATTTTAAGCTGCAAAGCTAAAACCATTTAATGGGGACTTTAGACAAAAGTAAGACTTACTTTTGAATAAACAGGCATGGGACATTGCTTTTTAAAATAGTAGAAGAGGCATGCTGAATGAATGATTAATGGCTAGAAATATGGCCTGCAAGGCAAAGCACTCAAGAAAAGACCCAAGATCTCAGTTCCAATTCATATATGAGTTCATTGGCTTGTCTTGGCTCAGGACGAGTGGCTTTTCTGCTTCATTATTGTTCCATGGGTTGGCTCTGTCTTGCTTTCCACTCCACAGCCTCCTCATTTAACTTGAGGTAATGAAATCAGTGAAAGATTTCCAGAAATGTAAATAGAAATGTGAAATACACCATAGGATATGAACATCATTATGGTGAACTGTACATAGGGAGGGGAGGATGCTTTTTAGCATGAAAAAACAGCTTAATTATTCATTGTGCTAAAATAAATCATCCTAGGATTTGTGTGTCTGTGTGTCTTTTAATTAAAGGACACCAATGCAGTATTTATCACAAATGTGATAATATAACCGCTGTTACACTTCAGGAGAATTGTAAGACGTTGCATGTCTACACTAAGGAGGGGCAAAGAGTAACTATCCAAGATCTCAGTGTGTAATTAAAGTGAGGTTCCACTCACACTTACCTGAGAATATGTCCCATTGAATTAAGTGGGAATTACTGGTAAATAGACATGTATGAAACTATGTAGGCACAGCCTTTTTTAATATATATTGAGATAAATAAGGTTTACAATTCCAGATAGCTAACATTCTTAACAAATGAAAATCAAACCCATTCAAAATTGTATTCATCTGAACGTGTGAGTAATGGAAGGCTGAAATTTGTCAGTGAATGTCACTGCTCCTTAGGGTAGCCAAAATGAATACAGGATGATGTTCTTGTAGCTTTAATCCTGAACAGATCATGGAGCAGGATGGAATATTTTAAACCTCCATGAAATGGGATGAAAGTACTTGCCCTCCCTCACCTTCCAAATCAGAAATTTCTAATGTGTAACCTAGGGTTAAGCATTTTAACTGATTTGTATTCATGATCTCTAACTATAAGATAGTGTAGGAATTGTGATAGTCCTCTAATCCTGATTTATCAGGCAGCAGCCATCTCCACTCATTTGGGATGCAGCAGACTGATTTTCCTACACTTCAGTCTTTGGTGCAAGAAGGAATTGCAACAGGGATCTTATTTCTGATTGTTGCTCCACCAATTGACATGAGAACAGACCCTCGCTGCTCACAGTGGCTGCTGTCCAATAAATCGGGACTGGGGTGGGTGACTGGGGCAGGAGATGTTATTTAGCTATATAACGAATACAGCTGCATAGATAAGTTCCTGACCTAGAATCTTGGCTGATATTTTTAACTTTTGTATAGTAACCAAATTTTGTGAAGTTAAAGGATTAAAGTTACAAGATCCTCATCCCATATCTTCCTTTGAACAAGCTTATATTTCAGATCATTTTTGCTCACAACAAGTAAAATGTATATGAACATGGCACTGACAGTCTTTGATTTGAAAAATGTATGAGTTGGTGTTGGTTAGACAAACCACTGAACTGGATAGTAAAGAGAATTTATTGTTGATGAAATCTAAGTTAATATCCTTACACTGAGCTGGTTGCTAAATTTAGGTTCTGCTCAATAAGCCTGTATACATTTAGGAACAGCTTCCCCAAATTCACTGGGGAGTTAAACAGAGAGAATCTTTCCAACAGCTCAGTGACCTGGGACTTGATCTCAGGAAGTACTGCCAAACATGATTCCCTACCTGGAGACTTAGAGAACACCTGTCAGTCACGTTGGACAGGTTAGGACTGAGTGGATCAGTGGCCTGACTCAACAATAAGGCAGCTTCATTCGTTCAGTTCAGTTCAGAAAATATGCTTTAGGGGGTTCTGCAATTTTTAAAATTGCTACTTCAGAATGCAATTAACTTTGGAGACTAACTGAAGTACCAATGGTGAAAAAAATGCTTCCGTAGGAAAGGTTCTTGGCAGCATGCCATCTTAAAAACAGGCAATCATGTTATTTAAAACTTTGTGGGAAGCAGTTGTGTTAGTCTCTTGTAGCAAACCCAACAAATAGTTTTGTGGCACTCTAATGATGAACATGTATAATTTGACATAAGCTTTTATGGGCTGGAGCCCATTTCATTTGATATGATGCAGTGAAGTTGACTGTGGTCCACAAAAGCTTATGACAAACTCTGTGAATCTAGCATACTGTTAGGCGGTTACAATGTTGTAACTGTTTGGTATTCACATTTACAATAGTGGTGCTATTGCTATGACTGCAAATGCCTGTCCCCCAAACCCACAATGAAATCCAGGAAGCCATATCATGGGACAGAGTTCTGAAGTGCCGGAAACAAGGTGGTAAAATCCAGCCCCCTCCTACCAGCAAGCTACAGTGTGAAGAGACGTGAACCCCACTGATTCTGTTCATTGTGCCATGGTCTGATTCTGTTCAATGCACCATGGCTTGCTGCCAGGAAGGGGCTGGTTGTTTGAACTTCCAGTACCCCCACTTGGCACCATAACAGAACTCCTTGGCTTAGTACAGGTATCTGGCTTTTAAGGTGGGCTTTGGGTGTCAGATTAGGAGAAAGAGCATAGCTGGAATCAAGCCTACATGTATCATGCAGCCATGTGTCTTTTAGATGCCACAAGATTCTTTGTTATTTGACATCCAAGATTCTGTAAAGCATCCTAATTGTAATATGATTTGTACAAAGGATATAATTCCAAGAACATTAAGTGCTTGGCTCTACTGAACTTGAGCAAACTTCAGGTCACTTCAGTGTTCAGTGGTGGCTTCTATGTCAGTGGGACATAGAACACACACTTTTAATAGATCCCAGGTCTTGGGCCTATTCTGGAGATAGGATTCTGTATTTTGGATAGCTCCTTTAAAATTCAGAATAAAACCTAGAGCAGATTCACTGCCCTTCTGACATGGAAATCACCAGGTAAATTAATATTCTTAAGGGTTGAACTGCACATTACCCTTTAAAGAAGGAGGAGGAGGAGAAGGATAAGAAAAAGGAGGACGAGGAGGAGATCATCATCATCATAATCCTCAAGAGACTATCCTAATCTGCAGCCTCCCAAGGCTACTATTTTGCATTAGACAGAGGGAGAAACAACAATAATAGCTACTTACTGCCACAGGCTTCCTTATATGCATTTGTTCATAACATGCCTGTCTCTGAGGTTATTAGTTTCAAGAGGGTAATAACTTGTTTCTGGATTATACACTAGATTTCTCATTACGTAGTTGCATCACCATTTATATTTGGCAGTTGACATGGCAACAGTTCTCAAACGGGGTGATGGGAGATAGTATTGAATTCTTCATTATATCTTTCTATTCTGTTTTTTTTTCCCCAGCCCAGAACATAAGTCTTGAAGTGGGATCCAGTGATTAAAAAATAGCTTCACAAAATCATGACTTTGAAATTAAAACAACAAACCACTGAAACCAGCAAAAAGCAATTGCATAAAAATTTAACACACAATCTATACATCTCTAATAAAATTCTATTGATTTCAAAGGGCTTTACTACCAAATAAGGAGATATAGGATTGCAAATAACAGCTCCACTTAAAGAAAAGTGAAAGCATGTTAAAATGACAAAACAAACAAGTGTAGAGTAAAGTCATTATAAAATGAGGGCAATTTGCTCCCCCTCCAAAAAAGCAAAAAAACAAAACCAGAGCAGGGATGAGAAAGTAGACGATAAAACATGGAATAGTTGAGCATAAATTGAGTTTTCTGCTGGTACATTTTGCCATGCCATAGACTTCCAGGCATAGGCGAATGGATATGAATAGTCAAACAAAAGTCACTTTGACCAATAGTCAGGAATTCTGGGAGCTGAAGTCCCAAACATCTGCAAAGCCAAAATTTGGGAATTGCTGTTTTAAACAACAGTTGAAGGTAGAGGAACATTTATAGCACCTGGTTATTCTATTCCACAAAAGCCTATTTTGTAATAAGTCCTGTTTAATGTTTACATCTGTGTATTGCCCTGCATGGGAAGTTTTCACAAGGACATTTGGCCTTGCTATAATAGCTGAATTTAGATGGCAGAATTGCTTAATTCTCCTGGAATAAGCTCCCCAACAAAGCGTGACACCAGTGTAATGTAAAGGTGATAAACTGAACTATTTAACAGTAAGCAAACATGCATATGTATTTATGCTCAAACTGGGTGTAAACACTGTCTTTTTCAATATGTATAATTAAATATATATCTATCGTTCCGATGTATTTGGAAATGTTCTCTCTTGGCACTATGTTGGGCTGTAGCAGTATGTTATTTGAATAGCTGTTAATCTAATTTTGGCCTTCTGCCTTAATATGTTTTTTTAAAGACACACATTTTCAAGCACATGTTGGCCTCTAGCTCATGTAGAATGGGGAGAAATAAACTGAAGGAAATATGTTTAAATGAGAAACAGAACATTAAAAAATTATATCCTATTACATTACAGGGTGCATCATGGTCAAATTTCTGAAATTTCATTGTTTTCATGACAAGGAGATACCTTGTAATAGAAAACTGGGTATTTCAAATAAGAATGGCAGGAGAAAAGAGAAAGTACCTTTTTTTTTTTCTAGAACATGGATTTCATATAAAGGGATAAGAATTATATCTCTTAAAAACCAAAATAGAATCAACACACAAATGAGTAATCTTCCATTTTCCACACATTTTCCATAAACACATTATCACAAACATCCAGTCACATTCAAATTATTGCAAAACATTGATGTTAACCTACAATCTTGCCCAATAAAACTCAAAAATAACAGTATTAAATTCTGACTGGAGACTTTTATCTGTCAAGAGTCTCTCAGTCTTTTGCCACCAACCATCATAAGATGGTTGAAAAGCCACTCAGAAGCCACTCAGAAGAACAGTGATGCCCAGTATACCTCATGTGGCCGACAGAATTGTTTGTCTATCAGATTAAGTTGTAGAAAACTCAGAACTCCCATTTAATTTGTCTGTGAATCACAAACAGAATTCACATTCCTTTGTTTAGATGTTAGACTGCAACACCTATCAGTCTTAGCTAGCACAGCCAATAGTGAGAAATTGGCATTGAAGCCTGCAACATCTGGAAAGCTGTAAGTTGCCTACCCCTGCTATTGATGAATAATTATCATGCCAAAGTTTGTTCTCAAATACTTGTCATTGTCTCTTGCTGTTAATATTCAGAAAATGGTGTGTCAGCCTTTGAGCCATGGAGCCATGGAGATTTTGAGCCATGGAGATCCTTTGAGCCATGGAGATTTTGCTACAGACATACCACCCATGATGTGTATAGTGACCCAAGACCACTGCAAAACTGAATTTTCACATTTTATGTTCATTCTGTCAACCCTTATTTTGTGAGGACACAATAACTTCTCAATGCCCCATAAAATTTATGAAAGCATACGACCACAAGAATGCAATACTGTTCATCACACAATTAAGTCTTCTTCAGAAAGCAAAGCAGATGAGCAAGAGTTGATGTCTGTCTTTTTGAACATTTTATAAACACATGTCACAACTACTGTTTAAAGAGGTGACAGCTTTAAGAAAATCAGTATCAGACATCTGAATAGCACTGAGCTGAGCAGAGCTCCTTTGATGCTGTCTGCAGGTATTATGATTAAAGCAAACATGGCAGCCAACAGACTTTGTTTGAATCTACTTCAACATTTAGCCTTTCAGTTAGCAGAAATGCAATAATGAACACGGACGGACAGTCACATATTTTATAGACAGTCAAATGCAATGAGGGGATCTAATCAAAGCAATGGAGGATTCTGATTAATGCAATCCGCATTAGATCGTGCAAATATTGTCATTGAATGCCATCTTGTAAAGCCATTGACATGCAGGATTTTCATTCCTTAATATTTTGTAATTCTCTCTTTGCATTAATATCATTAGAAGATGAGTGCAGTCATCCTATAGCTACTTTCACAGAGCCTTCTCAGGATCTTACTACTCTTAGAAGGATATCTGACATTATCTTTAAGGGTACCAACACAGCTGGATTAAGTATATTCCTGAATGAGTCTTCATCATGCTTTTGGTTGTGATGGGGCAAATATTTCAAACCATGGATGATTCATATTCTGCTACCCATCTGCTTTTAACATACTGCAAATGCATGTTATGACTACAGTGTTAATGTCCATGATTATGGAATAATCTGAGGACATTAACTCAGGAATCTTAACAGTTGTGACAAGACCCACGTCATCAGCAGTTCCTCAGATCTGAACTGAGGAGCCTGTTTGGCCTCAGTGGCACCATCAAAGCAGGCCTTGAGAGTAAAATTCCTCCTTCAGGAGATTTAGAAAGGGCCGTCCCCCTGAACACAATGGGGTTGGCTTACTACAATGCCATACATTGTCATACATATTATCCATTTAAAGAGCCCCTCTCCCCCAGGGGCCATTTCATCAGAATCTAAAATTACCTAAATGTAAACACCATGGATCAGGAGATCCAGCAAACCCCAAATATACAGTACTGGATATTTGTGAGTTTCTGGAACTTTCTCTATGAATCTAGAAGGGACAATTTAAACCTCTCAGTCTGGCCAACTACATGTCTAAGGAGGCCAACAATGTTCAATACTGTCAGTTTGTAGATCAACCTAAAGTGCCACCTCTTTAGTTCCCCGCAATTTTGCATTTGTTGGCAAGATTGGTCTGGCAAGTCTCCCCTCCCAGAAAGATAGGGGGTATAAGGTCTTGCTTAAGTTCTAGGCTTTGTCTGGCCATTAGCTGCTTTCCCTGAGACCTGATACTGGGACTTTTCTATATTCTGCAGAATTTGAGGTTTAAGATGCTTCTTTAGGCCTGGTTTGTCCTACGGAATTCACCTGCTCTGCATTTATTTATTAAAAGACCCCAGCTGAAGGTTTGTACCTGTCTAGTCTGTGCCCCACAGTCTAGCAAGCACAAGACAAGTCTCAAAACATGTGCCACCTATTTAGCACAGAATGTTGACTGGTGCCCTTATCTTCAGTGCATAATTGCTTCTTGATTGGAGAATAGCAATCACTTCAGCAGGTGTCAAGTGGAGGGGAAACTTGTATTTGCTCAGCTCAAATTTCAACACAGAAAACTGCTTATGTGGTCTGACCCTCTGGTTTTTTGTTTTTGTTTTTTTAATCGAGAGATTCCATTCTTCCTATGAATGATTTCTGTGGGAAGTGGCCATGGCATGGTCATTTCCACCTCTACTTTTTGCTGTTGGGAGAGAACAATAGGAATAGGATGGTACACTCAATACTATGCAAACCCATGGATGGCTGTCCCAGTGCAGGTGCTGGCCACTGATGCTACTAGAACAACCAGCAAGTAATCAAATGTTCACTAACATAGCACTGGCTGGGCCCCTTCTGTCTCAACTTTTGCCTCCCATTGCTGAAGGCTAGGGACAGGGAAGTCCATTTCCTTCTATTGCCTTATTATGTCCACCTAATTGGCCCCAAGTGAAAAACCTAATTGGCCACTAGTGATTATAGGTTTTCAAAGGCACACTAGTAGCTACAAGAGAATGTGCAGATAATCAGTGATAAATCTGTGGCATCCGCTTGCAATAACAGCAGAAGTACAAAAGTACCTTTGATCTATGCTTACTTGATTCTGCTCTGTTTCTTTATCTTTTCCATCTGGGACCTCTGTGTTTTAAAGCTTGCGTAAGACAGGAACCTGCCCTGTTAACAGTTTTATTGATCTTCCAGATAAGTTGATAACTAAGCATAATTTAAACTGGCATGTAAATTGGAAAAGCTGCACATCTCTTTTCCTATAGTTCTTTACCTTTTCCCTCATGGCAGGATAGAGATTCATCCATTTAAAACATATCCCTATGCATATTACTATATATTATCAAAAGGTATATATATTATCAAATATATTATCAAAATGTCATACAGGATTCTGGCAGCACATTATATATATAATCTTGTATGACCTTTTACTCAATGCAAGTTAATGTAAGTGTGTACTTGACTTAGGAGCAGAGATGCTAAGAAAATGGGTTACTGAATTGCAAAGATGCATAATGGGACAGCAAGAGTGCCTGATATGCATTAGGATCCATAGCTCATTGGTCTTAATTCAGTTCAGTCCTATTGCACATCACTCCCTTTGCCAGCTCTACTATGTAGTTACATAAGAGCATCCCTCTAGTGGATATAGACTGTAACCCCATGGATGAGCCCTTCATCACTCCTAGTCAACTTTTTATATCAACTTGATAATAAAAGGGAGGTTTGGTCATGTAGCCACCAGGGTACCCCAACACAAGAACAATAAACCTGCCCAAAAATGGAGATCCAGCAGACCTGGCTTGGGACCACTAGAGCATGTAGACAGGATAGGTCTTTTTGAATCTGGAATCTGCATAATCCTTTCGCACAAAAGTATGATGGAGGTCAATGCACTTGGTACTTGCCAAAAGGCTGGGAACTAGAGGGCACTTCCCTCTGGAGATGACACCCTTTTGTATCACACATCTAGATTGTCTACCCTCCTACTTCCCCCCAACTATGGCCATTCTACCTCCTGGAAAAATCCTTTGTGAGGAATTGGAGCAGAATGTTATCAGCACTAATTTAAAAAGCATGGCTTCAGCCTCTGCTAAATTTTGCTTTCAGTTTTAGATTTTGAGATAACTTCAAGACACTTCTCTACCAATGAAATAAACTTGATTCCTATATTATGTATATTCCAATCATATAGGTGATTAACTTGTGCAATGTTTGTCATGAGTGGCTCCAGAAGTGGGAGTGAGTGGCACACTTGCCCAGGAGTGGGATGGCCCTTCTGTCTCTGTACAGTATAGGGTCAATACTTTCAATTGCTTCTCCCATGTTGCACAGCTGCTTTCCCCCCACCTCACCAGTTAAGAGGTGAATTCATGCTACAACGGATGAGGCAGTGCAGTATGTGTCCCATAATGAACATTAGTGCAGAGTTGTTCTGTACTCTGAATTTGACTTTTGGCATATTTGCCAAAAAGACTGGTCATCAATCATTAACTAAAAACTGTTATTTATGTCACTCTTCATTTGGAGTCAAGTCCTGTCAAAGTCTGACGAAACAGCAAAATGGAAGTCATTCAGTTTTATTATTATTGTATTTTAAATATAAGGGAAGTATCCTTTTCAGATTTTCGACTTCAAAATCATTTGGCTGCTTGTAAATACATATAAAGCTTGACTTTGCACCGGGGGGTGGGTGGGCATTTGTTCCTCTACTTCAGATCATGAAATGTTGGCCTGGCTCTACTAAATATTATATATTTGCCTTAAAATTGACAGTTGCCATTTCAGTCTATATCTAGACTATTTTAAATCCAAAGCATGTCACCTTCCTTCACAAGATGGCTTCAATGGTCATTTCCCACTCACCATTGTAGTTTCTGCTATTGAACCAAAGCTGTTGATAAATATGTTGCAGGTAACATTTACAGGAGGACCTGCAAGTTGAACAATAAATAGAAAAAAAATTGACAGTTTGTGTTTATGACATATATAGGACTGTTGTTTCTGCGCCGGTGGCATTGCCACACTTACCATTGTGGTTTCTGTGACTGATCCAAAACTGTTGATAAAAATATTGCAAGTAACGTTTACTGGAGGACCTGTGGATGCAATAAAAATGTTGCAATATATATCAGAGCAAAAGTTCTTCTCCACCATTAACTTTTTAAAAAAACAAAACAAAAACAACACCTGGAACAGATGCAGCTGAAACAAAGGAAAAAGTGAGGCCCAACAACATACAAGATTTACATTGATCAAATAATACTGATAGGTCCCAGATTAAATGATCTGCAATGCACCAATTTAGGGGTTCATGAAAAATACTAAAATCTGATCCAGCTGAGCTCCTGTGGCACAAATATACTCTATTGCACTCTAAGGGATGGCTAGTTCAACAGGACATTTTAGCAAGTGAATGTGCATAGAAGACATAGCCCTGGTAGTCTGGAATATCAGTATGCAAAGGGATCTTGTAGCAGTCTTGAAACTAATTGAGTAAAAGAAGTTGTAACATAAGCTTTTGTAGAGTTGGCCTGCTTCCTCAGATGCACAGAAGTAAGTAAACCAAGCTTATTCTGCAACGTCTTTCACTCAGTTGGCCTCAAAGCTGCGACAAGATTCTTTTGCATAGAAGACCTTCAGTATAATATTCTCTATGTAACTCATACCATTTCTTCTAGGGGTACAGAAAGCACATTTAGAGTACTACATCCCCACTGTCTGTTTTACAGAAGCCAACAAAAGGGAGAAAGGGTGGGGGTTTCTAGAAGGAAGCTCATAAAAGAAATGGACTAGCTTCTGATTTTGTGTGTGTGTGAAGTTGGAGCCATCATTTGCTACTTATCATTTCTTTGATTCAGATTAATTGTACTTATCAAAGGTAATATAGGCAGTCTGTTTTGCAACCACTTCCTGAACCTCTCTGCTGCACATGGTGGGGCACTTAGTACTAACTCATGGTGCTAAGGTGGCCAGGTGCAGTACTTTACAGTAGACAATCCTTTATTTGGGGGTCCCAATTGGGTTTAAAGATAAAAAAAAAGTATGAGAAGGGACAGCAGGGTCCTTGAAGTCACCCATCTACACACCTTCCCTCCCAGCAACAACAGACTGACCTAAAGGACAGAGAAAGCACATTTGGAAGACACCCAGGTCATTTGGCCCAAGCCTTTCCCCCTATGGGGCAGTTTACTATAAATCTATTTCAACTGTAACAATTATTTCTGATTTTTTAATCTGTATATGCAGATAGGCACCTAGTTTTTTCCTTGGTGTTGCTTACAGATAGTTGTGGTGGATATGGTAAGTTGTTAGCCTACAAAATGCAGATTGCATGATATCATAGACTCATGAATTCATAGGAGATTTTCAGACCAGCGCTTAAGCACTGGTAAAATGCAGCTGGCACACTTCCTAAACATCAGGGAATCATTAGCTCCCCTCCAGCATCCCTGAATTGTTCAGGAGAGGCAATTTCCTCTGAACGGAAATTGCCTCTCCTCAAACGATTCCGTGACACTGGAGGGGAGCTGATGATTTCCTGATGTTTAGGATGCACGTCAGGCTTTTACACATGTGCACTTCCTCAACTTTTGAGCAGTGATTTACCAGCGCTTACCAGCGCTTACCCCATGGTAAGTGCTGGTCTGAAAATTTTCATTTGGAAGTTGGAAGTTGGAAAGGGCCTCATGGGCTATCAATTCCAGTCACCACTTCAGTACAGAATCTCCAGTGAAATCATCCCCAGCAGGTAGCTGTCCAATCTCTTTTTGAAGATGTCCTGAGAAGGAGACACCTACCATAGGTAATTAGTTCCATTGCCAAATTGCTCTTACTGTCATAAAACGCCTTCTATTGTTCAATAAAAATCTGTTCTGTTCTGTAACTTCAAAGCATTAGAACTGGTCCTACCATTTGGGGAAGCAGGGAGCAAACCTGGCCCCGTCTCTCTGTGATAGCCCCTGAGGTATTTAGAGTCCAATCATGCCAATCCTCAGTCTTCTCTTCACCAGGCTGAACATGCCAACTTCTTCTCCTCATATGTGTTGATCTCCATACCACTTACCATCCTTGTTGCCCTTCACTGAACCTGTTCCAACTTGTCTATATCCTTAAAATGAGGTGCCCAGAACAGAATACTGTACAGTAGTCCAGATGAGACTGATCAGTGGAAAATATAGTGGGACTGTTACTTCCCTCAACTTATAAACTATGTTTCTATTAATGCAGGATAAAATAACATTCATCTTCTTTGCTGCAGCATCACACTACTGGCTCATGTTCAGGTTATGAAGATCAATAATCTGAGAGTACTTTTCTCATGTACTACTGCTGAACCATGTATCCTCCTCATCCTATACTTATACATTTGATTTTTGTGGCCTAAATGTAGAATTTTACAATTTTCTTTATTGAATCTCATTGTGCTCAATTTCCTAGTTTATCTAGGCATGTTTGAATGTGTTCTTATCTTCCAATGTGCCACACACACACCAGTTTTGTGTTGTCTGTAAACTTGATAAAGGTTCCCTCCTGCCTGTCATCTAAATCATTGATAAAAATGTTGAAGGGTAATAACCTTAGGGTGTTTACAGTTATATCCATTTACTACCACTTTAACCCTCATGTTTCCACTATACAAATCTATCCTGGAATATGTAATTTGGTGTGACATATACAGTCATCTTTGATAGAGCACTAGCATTGCAGTTCAGGGGGGAATGTGGCACAGCTCTCATATCTTGATTATTATTTGTTTGGGGAGCAATTGTAAAAATATTTGTAAATAAACTGACAAACTGGCCATAAGGACACATGAAAATATGACATGAAAGGATTTTGGCCTTTTCATCAATATGACTAGTTTATAATTAAAAAGGTAAAGGTTTCCCTTTTGGCAGGATTGTCAAGTTGTATCCATCTGTAGGGGGTGGCGCTCATTTCCATTACTAAGCTGAAGAACCAGCTTTGTCAAAGATGGCCTCATGGTCATGTGGCCAGCATGACTGCATGGAACACAATTATCTTTCCACAGAAGTGGTATCTATTTATCTACTTGCACTTTTACATGCTTTTGAATTGCTTGGTTGGCAGAAGCTGGGACTAGTGATGGGAGTTCACTCCATGACACACTGCTTGGGTCTTGAACAGCCAGTCTGCAGACCTTGCAATCATTAGAATCAGTGTCTTAACTGCTGAGCCACTGCGTCCTTCAGATTACAATTACCAAGTGTTTTATTTTAATTTACTATTAATTTAGTTTAGTATTAGTTTATCACTTTGAGATTAAGATATTGCAAGAAGAAGACTAAGAATGGGGAGGGCAGCTATGAAAGGACTAGAAAAGATCCTCAAGAGCAAAGGCATACAACTAAGCACAAAAATCAGACTCATACAAGCAGTTGTCTTCCCCATTGCTATGTATGGATGTGGGAACTGGACACTTAAGAAAACAGATAGCAAGAAAATAAATTCATTTTGAGATGTGAGGCTTGAGAAGAGCTCTGAGGATACCATGGACAATCTTAAAGACAAACAAGTGGGTCATTGAACAGATAGATCTGAGAGCTCCCCGGAAGCCAAGATGATTAAACTACTTTGGCCATGTCATGTCCTTAGAAAAGACCATAATGCTAGGAAAGAGAAAGAGAGGAAGACCATATGCTAGGTGGATGAACTCCATCAGGAAGACCATGGGCATGAATCTACAAGAACTGGAGATGGTAGTGGAAGACAGGTAATATTGGAGATGTCTCATCCACAGAGCAGCCATGAGTCGAGATTTACTTGAGGGTAGTTGACAACAAAAAGTACAGAAACAATTAGCAATTAATTAGCTGTTGTGTGCCTTCAAGTCATTTCTCATTTATGGATAAGGTTAGATAGGTTTTAAGGTGAACCTATCATGGGGTTTTCTGGGGCTGAGAGTGTGCAGCTCACCCAAGGTCACCCAGTGCATTTCCATGGCCAAGTGGGGAACTGAACTGAGAATTGTAGTCCGATGTTCAGAATACTATGCCATACTGCCTCTCATCAATCATACAGCCTCCCAAATTAAACCCTATGCAGCTTGTTAACCACTGAGAGTAGCCCCCTCTTGCTATAAGCAGACAACCTACAAATGAATATAGTTGATGCCAATGCCCTTTTTATTGGTGTTATGGCAAAAATAAGGCACAGTGAAACAAAAAATGATGAAGTAATGTTGAGTGAGAATGTTGAGTGTGACAAGATCACAAGCTCGAAGGCGCTACTAAAAGGAATCATGTAGATGAGAAAAATCTCCAGACCACTACCAGTACAAATTAAATATATCTGGTCTTCAGCAAAGTAAGAATTCTCATGATGGTATAATTCCATATGTAAGTTTGACTTTATTCACTTCTTAGACTTTATCAGAGGAAAAGGCCCTCTTTCTAAGACATCCTTTTAGAAATCTTCTCCATGTTGCAGGAGAATGAAAAGAACAGGACTCAGCAGTACTTAAAAGATGGACTTGGCTGTAAATTCCTTGCTATTCATTCATAGCAACTTTGAGCACCCATTAAATATAAAAGCAGTAAAATCTCCTAAACCTCAAAAATGTAGTAATTGTAGCAAATGTAAATGAAGCATTATTTATGACTGTTCAATTTGTTGGGGGGGGGGGACAGATAACTTAAAATTATTATTCTGCTTTATCAAGCTCAAACCATTATCTTAATAGGTTGTATTAGCTCTTGCATATAAAAAGCATAAAATATGCCCAGTAGGGCATGATAATGGCAATAAATTCTAATCCTACTTCTTCCTGTGAATGCAATCCACCAATATTGGATCCTGTATGTTCTTCACTGATTTTAAGTGAGAGATATGGAACAGTGACACGAGGAAATTATCTATATAACAGGCTTTCTAGGACAGTGCTTCTGGTTCCAGGGTTTCAAAATAATGTTCAGTTCTTTGAGTCAATGGATGTTTAATGAGAACATCCATGTTATATTAAGAATTACAACATGATGGGGTTTTGGAATGCTGATGAAAACACACAGAATAGATCAGAATAAATCTTGTAGATCAGAATAAAATCACATTTGATTACTGCATAGTTATTGAGATAGAAAAACTATTACCACCTTGAGTCAAATTCAACATCACTGCCAGTCAAAGACCATGCCCTGAAATTTCTGCAGCCTGTGTGTGTGTGTGTGGTGAAAATTTCTTTTCATTGAAATTGTTTAACCTTTCCTCCATAAACATACACAGAAAATGGCACCTGACACATGAACCTGGGAGTTGGGTGGCAGAAGGTGCCATTGGCACCAATGGAAGCTTTCTTGTGAAGGTACATAGCAGCAAGTGGTGCACATTTTATCAAGGTTGTGGTCTGGGCAGGAAGGGCAAAATCCCTCCTTCCTATGCACCATGGTGCCATGAAAATGCTGTTCTCCCCTCATACTTTAAGGAAAGAAAGCAAAACTGACAAGAGCTAAATCTAGTATATGAGTTCCCCATGTAGGACTCTGCTATGGTTCCAAGGCATTGATGTAGGGTTGCAAAACCCTCCCCCTCAGAAATAAATAAATAATAAATAAAAGCCTTCCATTGCTGGTAGAAAGAGAAGATTGGAGAAGCATCTGGCTATGTTGCCATAACCACATGCAGATCAAGGACATCTTCCACTGAATGGAGCCCTGGTGGTTCAGTGGTTAAATGCCTGTACTGCACAACCACAAAGTTGTGAGCTCAATACTAGCTAGGGGCTCCAGGTCGAGTCAGCCTGGCATCCTTCTATAGGTCACTAAAATGAGTACCCAGGTTGTTGGGGGCAATTAGTTTACACTTTTAAACCACTTAGTACATCAGTAAGTGGCATAGAAACATACTTGCTATTGCTCTTGCTATTCCATTGAGCTCTCTTGTGGTCCTCCAGTGGTCTTAGCAGTTGATGTGATCAATTTGCATCTGGCTATGAGAAAATAGCCAGAGGCTTTTCCATTCTCCTCTGCTTTTCACCATCAGTGGTGTGCATGTGTGAAAGAGAGAGGTTTTGTCACAGCACAACAGTGAGTTGTGGGCTTTAGTTGTTGCAGAGGAAGGAGTCCACCTCTGCAATGCCCCCCCCCCCCCCAAACAGGCAGGCACAGGTATAACATGGTCTCATGCCTGCATATGTCAGTTACTGAATGCCAGCCCTGGCTTCTAGAGACGCATTAACTGGGTTGTGTAGTTTGACTTTTGGCTTGATATGAAAGGTGGCACATGGTCCAACTAATTGATCCATCCATCCTGTGCAGAACAGAGACAGGAAAGAAAGAATAGTATTACAAAAGTACAGTGCAGAGTTTGGCATACTAGCTGGAGAGTTATATTTGGATGTAAAAGATACATTCAGATTTTTGTCATCTTATGATGCTGACATTTGAGAAGCTAAAATGAGATTATGTGTTTTAACCTGCTTTCTGCTTCCATTTTCTATAAGGCCAGAAACAAATCAAAATAAACTAATCTGCCTTCTACAATTTTTTCTACAATTTTTTTTTTCTAATCAACAAAGATGCACACCAGCCATAAGATCCAGTTCAGAATCCATTTCAGGGTCAATTTTAGCTCAATTTTTCCTAGCATAAGCAGAGTCACATGACTGGAGTCTGGCCCACATCTGACCCTTGGTTCAGAAATCTGTCTTTATGCCTTCCTTTGACTTCCACTGAAATTCAACAAATGTCTATAACAATGCCACCTTTTGTCAGAAACTGATGAATTTTTAGGAGCTTTACTGTATTATAAAAAGATTACAACTGCCAAGTTTGGGGTGGGGGAGGGAAACAGGCTGTAGGCTTCTGTTTGTGTGATATTAACCTTAAACATAGATTATTGTTTTGTTAAAGGGAATAATCAGTACCTTTATAAAAATACACAGGACAAGTAGATGCTATTTCCAGAAATAGTTGCTTGTTCTGTGGGGATCAGGACTGCCAGGTTTCAAATGAAAAGCACACAAAGGTGTGTGCAGAAAGGCAGATGGGTTTACACTGTAGCTACTGTAGATTTTTATTGTGTTTTTTAAAAAAATCCAGCAGAAGTTCTTCATTGACCCTAATCCACCCATGCCTTCTTATCATCACCCTGCCCCACACTCAAGAGAGCAAGACACCTGGATCTCTTACAGTGAGGAAAACAAAGCAATCTGATCTTCCTGTTTCGAAATTCCCCCAAAGAGACTGTGGATCAAAGGAAAGGATCAAAAGGCAAAAGCAAGTGCTGGGGAGAAAAGCCTAGAATACCATTTCAAGTACCCAGCTGTGTGTTTTACAGGAGCAGCATTTGGAGGCTTCTGCACAGAGATGAGTTTATAAACATTCTCCTCCTTCTCTCTCTTTATCGCTCTCTTGGGGAGAGGGTGACCAAAAGTTACAAAATCAAATACAGTAGAAGTAGAAATAGGCCTAGTCAAGAAATCTACAAAATTTGAAAAGGATGGCCAGAATTCTACTGGGGAGTTGCAAATGTGTAAGCTGGAGGAATGAATTCATAATTGTGGTATTTATGATCCCTACATAGCCCCTAGTTTAGGGAACACATAGGGACTAATCCCCCCTTATCAAGAAACAGTTGCTGCTGTTGATGGAGGTCAAGTCCCTTGGTCTTTGGGAAGGAATTGACTCACATTCCTATCCTCCCCCTTATGCAAACCATCTCTGACGTGATGGGAAATTGTGACAGGAACAATTCCTAGCAAAGATCAATCATGGAAAGGGGTCAGATCATCACTAAGCTGCTGCCCAGGTGATGGAGAATGGACTCCCATTGATCACAATGGCTGCTTCCCAGTAAGTAGAGATGGGGAGGGGCAGGAATTCACTGTGTAGCTCTGTAACTACAGCAGTTATTTATTTGTAACTGCCAAATAGGATTCCATCCAATATGTGCCCCAATATTTTTGGGAAAGAGGTATCTTCTAATTTGGGAGGGAGTTGATTCAGCACCCCTTACTTCACAGAGGGCTGAGTACTTTATTCCATTTTACACACCCCATCCCATATTCCCTTGGGCTTTACCATTCATTGTTTTGTTTTGTTTAAAAAAAAAAACACTGGAAATGACTGATTATTCTTCTATGACTTTCTACAAATTCTGTTTTGTGCCTTAAACAGTTGAAGGAGGGAGAATGGAGAAACACCTATTCTGGGGTCCCTTAGAAGCATGACTCTCTAATTTTTATCCCTCTTTTAAGATCCATAAGAAACCAGGTGCTGCAGAGAAGGCTTCAAGGGAGGGCAAATGTGGCTAGTAGGTGCCATAATTCCTACCTTGATGGATAAATGTATCAGTTTTTACAGCCATACTGTCTCAGAGTCTCGGCTGTTCCAAATTAGAATCAGCTTTGGGCAGGGGCCCCACTGGACTTGGTTTACATCAGGGAAGTCCAGCTTTAATATGGAGATTTCCAGAAACTGTCCAAATAACATAATTTGCTATGTGGTTTTGGATATGGCTGAATCAGAAACATACACCAATGAATGAAAGGAACATTTTCTGAAAATCAATATGGTCTATAGCCTACCCATTTACACATGAGAAACACTGCAGAGCATCTCAGTACAGCTACCCACTTTGATCTAACATGAAGGACAAACAGAAGTGTTTCACCTCAGATCTCTGCCATCAAAGCCACTCTGAGGCTTGTACCCAATGAGGTGGGAAAAAAAATACTGCACATTTCAGCAACACTGACTTCGAAGTGCTTGGTACTGCTTTGGTAGTACAGCTCCTTGTTGAATTTAATAGGGGCCAGAAAAGTGAAGTCAGAATAGCACTGAAGTTCTAATGAAAGCACATTTCTAAGCAAGGCAAAGACAAAAATGTCTCAGAATGGCACAGGTTGATTTTTTTTTTTCTGCCCGTACCTCAGTTACTATCATCAGGAAACAGAGAGGCAGGAGTTTATGAGTTTTAGAAAACATGGTGTTCGTCTGCATGAAAAATGCATGTATCACAAGAAGGAGCGAAAGAAAATCTGTCACATTCATGTGCTATTTGCACAATCCTAGAACCCGCACTAATGTGCTATAGCAAAAGGCAGCTGATTTCCCCACCTGACTGCCTTCTTTTCATTCTACTATGTCAGACTTTCAGGGTTATTTTTCCAGATGTTTTCCAGAATATGCAACATAAAGGTCTTCTTCTCTCCCAGTAACTGTGGCCCTTATCAAATTTCCTTTGTATTTCATAGGTATGTAGACACTATGGTGGTAATTCTTCACTAACTTTCTTCTTAAAGGAAGCAAAGAGTAATTTAACCATTTTCTTCCCACTACAAGAAAATCTTCAAAAACCACACTGTTTCTGAAGCCTATTTGCAATTCAGAACTTATTATGAACAAATTCACACCGGGTTGTTTTGCACAGAAAACGACATTATTTCCTGCACAGAAAATACTATTTCCAGGACAGAATATGCAGCTTTTTGCAATCACATGTGAATTTTGCATGGAATATATCCTGAACTGCAAAGACTCTCATCAGTCCAGGATTCTCAACACTAAAGGAATATGTTCCTCAACCATTTTGTGAATTTTTTTTTCAAATATTATTTCCATCCCTAAGAAGTACCCAAGACATCAAACATCTTTTTTCCCCCTAAAACAAGGATCATGGAATGTGGATAGATTTGTATAAGAGTATGACGGGGGAAATCTCTGATCTGTAGACTTCATCTGGCCCATAGAGGGTCCAGATCTTTTCCATCTCCTCCTTTCCCACTCTTAGCTATCACTTTCAGCACTTCTGAGAAAGAGGAAATAGGAAGTAAGCCAGTCACTTTTGGCCAGCATTTGCAAGCACTAAGAGAATTGTCCTCCTTTCTCCTTTTACCCACAAAGGAAATAGGAAATAAGAATAAACTCTGGCTACCAACTGAAATGCCAGATGGAAAATGCCAAAGAGATCTTAGCTCACGTACAATGAGCCCCCAAACCTCCACTTCCTCACTGAAAATCATACTGTGAAGGGTCTCTTGACATTAGCTGGGTGATACTACTAGATTACATCACATTTTGTCTCTAGCATGAGACTGAATAAAAAAAATGTTTAACAAGTTTCTAGTCTAGTATGATGAGCCCCATTAGACTTTTCCCCCCTTCCTTTGCCAGCCACCTCCATCAGCCATCACTGACAGGCATTTAAGGGGCATCAATCCACCTGTGTTACTCCAGCTCATGGAAGCATTTATGATTTTCATTTGGGTGTTTCAAATGAACTGGCATTCGAATGCCTTGCAGTATGTACTTCTTTCCCTTCCCTGCAGAGAATGTTCATCAGACTCGGAAGCCGATAGCTCATCAGCTGTGAGAACTGACAGTGAAGGCACACAACGGGTGGGAGCAGTTTGCAGAGACAATTGCTTCATGCTCTCCTATGAACTCATCTACTTGTTTTATATTAAAGTGGAAAGGTTTCTTTGCCATGCACATCAAGTGTGTAATCAGTGCTGAGGCTCCAGAGGATCTTTAATATACCCAAATAAGAGAAGGAATTGCCTGCCAGCTAGGAAATCTGTTCCCCATTACCAGGTCTAACAGGTTCTGTCTGGGCAGCTTCATCTTCCATATTCATGTGAACAAAGCCATCATACCTGCTACAGAGTGGAAAAGCAAAGTTTCATATATTGGAGATGGATGAATGGAAGAAACAGATCAGCAGGCTTTCAGTTCCTCCAAACCAGAACTTGAAAAAGAGGTTTTGTTTTGGTTTTTTGTACATTGACTCCCAGAATATCCCAGTCAGAATGGTCGGGAGCTGTGCTGGCAGGGGTGGGGATTCTGGGAATTGTAGTCTAACAACAACAACAACAACAACAACAACAACACTATTTCAAGATTGCTGGGAGTTATGGGACACTTAAAGTAAGGATAGAAAGAATATTTCAATACTTGCATGGGAGGGATTAAAAGGGGGCATTTCAAACTGTCTGAAAATCTAATTAAGAGACTCCTTTCCCAAATTTTTTTCTCCTTTTTTCCTCAGTCATCAAACAGACTTGATTCCTTCTCCTCCCAGACTCACCTATATCCTGTCACCCCAAACTAGGAGGGTGAAGGGCAGCTGAGAGACAATGATCACAGTGGACCATTTTCTGATAGCTGTTGCATGACAACAATATCTTTTATCATTGTGTACAAATTCTCAGAACACAAGTGTCAAGTCCATAATATCCTTGGTCCTTGTTTGGTTTCCTCCTACCTTCCTGATGTCATGGCCGGGGAAACCTAGAAAGGATCATGGATGGCAATTGCCTCCCTAATTTTCATCTTCATAGAATCATAGAATCATAGAAATTTAGAGTTGGAAGAGACCACAAGGGCCATCCAGTCCAACCCCCTGCCATGCAGGAACTCCCAATCAAAGCATACCCGACAGATGGCCATCCAGCCTCTGCTTAAAAACCTCCAAGGAAGGAGACTCCACCACCCTCCGAGGGAGTGTGTTCCACTGTCGAATAGCTCTTACTGTCAGGAAGTTCCTCCTAATGTTGAGGTGGAATCTCTTTTCCTGCAGTTTGCATCCATTGTTCCGAGTCCTGTTCTCTGGAGCAGCAGAAAACAAGCTTGCTCCCTCCTCAATGTGACATCCCTTCAAGTATTTAAAGAGGGCGATCATATCACCTCTTAACCTTCTCTTCTCCAGGCTAAACATCCCCAGCTCCCTAAGGCGTTCCTCATAGGGCATGGTTTCCAGACCCTTCACCATTTTAGTCGCCCTCCTTTGGACATGCTCCAGTTTCTCCACATCCTTTTTGAATTGTGGTGCCCAGAACTGGACACAGTATTCCAGGTGGGGCCTGACCAAAGCAGAATAGAGTGGCACTATTACTTCCCTTGTTCTAGACACTATACTTCTATTGATGCAACCTAAAATTGCATTGGCCTTTTTAGCTGCTGCATCACACTGTTGACTCATGTTCAACTTGTGGTCTACTTGGACTCCTAGATCCCTTTCACATGTGGTCTCATTCAGCCAGGTGTCCCCCATCCTATATCTGTGCATTTCATTTTTCCGCCCTACGTGTAGGACCTTACATTTCTCTGTGTTAAATTTCATTTTGTTAGCTTTGGCCCAGCTTTCTAGTCTATTCAGGTCATTTTGAATTTTGATCCTGTCCTTTGGGGTATTAGCTACTCCTCCCAATTTGGTGTCATCTGCAAATTTGATAACTAGGCTCTCAATACTGTCATCCAAGTCATTAATAAAGATGTTGAATAGCACTGGGGCCAGGACAGAACCCTGTGGCACCCCACTTGTCACTTCTTTCCAGGATGAAAAGGAACCATTGTTGAGCACCCTTTGGGTTTGGTCGGTCAACCAGTTACAAATCCATGTAATGGTTACCTTGTCTAGTCCACATTTTACAAGCTTGTTTGCAAGGATGTCATGGGAAACCTTGTCAAATGCCTTACTGAAGTCAAGATATACTATATCCACAGCATTCCCTTCATCTACCAAGCTAGTAATTTTATCAAAAAAAGAGATCTTACAGAGAAAAAGAGTGGTTCCCAGCTGGAAAGGGAATTAAACAAGGATGCATCTTATCACCCTATTTGTTCAACTTATATGCAGAAAATATCACATGAAAAGCAGGCTTAGATTCAGAGGAAGGAGGAGTAAAGATTGGAGGAAGGAATATAAATAATCTTAGATAGAAAGACACCATAATACTAGCAGAAAACAACAAAGACTTGGAGCAATTACTAAAAAAAAGTCAAAGAAGAAAAAGCAAAGGCAGGTTTCATGTTGAACATTAAGAAAACTAAAACAATGCTTATAGAGGATATTCAAAAATTCAATATGGATGATGAGGATATTGAAATAGTCAAAGACTTCTGTATCTTGGATCAATCACTGACCAAAATGGAAACTACAGTCAAGAAATTGGGAGTAGGCTAGGATTAGGAAGGGCAGCTATGAAAGCACAAGACAAGATCATAACGTGCAGAGATATACAAGCAAACACTGAAGTGAGGATTGTTCATGGCATCATATTTCTCATCACTCTGTATGGGTGTGTCTGCTGAACATTGAAGAAAGCTGATAGGGAAAAAAAATCAAATTTGAGATGTGATGATGTAGAAGAGTTCTGCAGATACTATGGATGTCTTTAAAAAATCAAATGGATACAAGAGTAAATCATATCTGAGCATTCCCTAAAAGCCAAGATGACTGAGACTGTCATACTTTGGCCAGATCATAAGAAAAGATAACTGACTATAAAAGATGATAATGTTTGGAGAGATAGACAGCAGTTGAAAGAGAGAAAAACCATACACCAGATGGGTAGACTCGATCAAAGAGGACACGGCCCTAAATCTGCAGGAACTGAGCAGGGCTCTTGCAGATAGGGTGTCTTGGAGATGCCTCATTCACAAGGTTGCCAGAGGTCGAAGTCAGCCTGAGGGCAGTTAACAACAACACACCTCCCATTTTGTGGAGTGTGGGGGAGCCAAGAGAGGATCCTGGAAGACTATAACCTCCATGATAATAATAATATTTATTTATATCTCCCGCCTCTCCCTACGGATCGAGGTGGGCTTACAACATGATCCCCTCCCAGCTTCCCACTCACACCCTCTCAGTGTCACACACAGGAGCCAAGAGAGGATCCTGGAAGACTATAGCCTCCGGCACACCATTAATGGGTTATTGGGGAGTCAGAGTAGGAAGGATTCTCTTTCATCACCTCCCAACACCAGTCACCAGTGAGAAGTGAGCAGGTTAGAGTTCAGGTGGCACTGAAAATTGTCAGGGACTTTTTAAAAAGTAATTCTCGATATTTTAGAATTCCTTTTCTTAATTTGTCTCTCTTGTTGGTATCTTTTAATCAGACCTTTAAAAAACTTTCTATCCAATCAAGATTTGTTCTTTTTCACCTGTTGCTACTCGATGGATTGCTCATGTAATTTTTTTTTAAATTGCAATGTTCTTACTTCTAATGCTCATTGTGCAAACCACATCTTGTGAGAGCCTGGCCATCAATGTAATAAATAAATAAGGCAAATAAATACCTCCAGGTGACTTGGACAAATATCTGCATTTGGATCATGAAAGGATCATTGGGACAGAGCCCAGCTGGATCAGATCATAAGTCCATCTGCTTCAGAATGCATTTTTCAAAAGCAACCAGACAGATGCTTCCAGGTGGTCTACAAGCAAAGCAACAGCTTTATCTGGTAAGAGACTGAAAAGAATGCAGCCTGGGACTTTCTGCATGCAAAGCATGTGGTCTCACAGTATGTTACAACCTCTGTGGAAATGCACTTGCTACTCTCAGGCTCTGGCTGAGGAAAAGAGAATGCAGCTGAGTGACTCATTGTGTGCTGGGATTTAATCTCTCTTGAAAGATGTTGTTTTCCACAGTAAAATCTCAAACTTTACAAGAATTGGGTAACATTTGGGAACTGTTCAAGCTGAATCAGATATCTTAACGATCTATACTGCTTTTGGTTTTGGGGATTTGTTTGTTTTGTATTGTGTTGAAGATAAATGAGGGATTATTGTTTTCTTGTTCTTTGCATATTGTTAGTGACCCTGAGTGCTATCTAGGAACTGGGAAAGCAAATTGAGTATTATTCTAAATACTCAAGTTGAGTATTATTCTAAATTTTAGATGTTTTACTTGAAACAGAGCTTAGGAAGCAAGATTGACAGAGATCAAATTTGCAATAAAGTTGCTAATGTTACCCATATGTCTATACCATCTATCTCCCCTGTGTTCACTAGCACCAGCAACAAAATGGAGGTAACGGTCATAGTGTCTGTTAGGAACTTCTGGCTAGAGAGATGATGCTGTCACATGCCTCCTCCTTCAAGCCTTCTTGGTCTATAGTTGCAGTCTTCACAGAAGCTGGAAGACATTTCTGGAAGTTGTTTTGTGCTACCCCTACTGTAAGGTAAAGCATTCTGGGATAGCATGGTTATGAATGTGTAACTGAGATCCATGTACTTCACAAAACACATGTCAAGGCAAACTGCTAGCACTGATTTGTTGAGATGATCGACATGGGTGTCTGCATTTTTGGACTCTCACTCAGAGTATGGGGCCTGGAATGAGTATGGGGCGTGAACACCTGGATTTAAAAATATATCATTGCATGACTGACCATTGCTACAAGTGTACACAATGAAATAACTCAGCACAACACAATCTGTTACCAGATGTACTACAAAAATATAGCTGCAACACAAGAATACTGTCTAATCAATGCTAAGATCTTCTTTAGAGTCCATTCATTTGAAGGGAGAGTTAGACATCTCCTGAAATTTCTCCTGCTCAGATTAATGGGACCTGTCCAGTCAGACCATAAGTAAAATCCTCATCCAATTTAAAACTGAATGTTTTTGATGTCCAGGATAGGAAAATGTCTCCATGCTGAATATTGTTCAGATTTCCAAACCTCTAGTTATTGAATTAGCTATGTTGTTTGATTACCTCCAGGGAAACAACAATAACAACAACAACAAAAGACAAAATGGATATAGTTGTACATATTATTGGATCACATTTTGTTTTCATGTGCATTATATGTAAGATTTATGGCACTCAATGGTTTTGACATGCTCAAACTAAGAAATATTGTTTTGTCTTCTGTTAGTCTTAACACAGCTTTACTGTTCCTCTTCCTTTCTTATTGACTGTGTCGGGCTGACATTCTCTTCAGACTCACAAAAATCACCACATGACACTGTGATATATATATATATATATACACACACACACACACACACACACACACACAGTGGGCCTTGGTATCCACTGGGGTTCGTTCCAGGAAACTCCCCCCCCCTCCCATGGATAACAAAACCCGTGCATGATCAAGTTTCATTTAAGGGACACTATGTCATTATTATTATTATTATTATTATTATTGATTATTACTATTATTTTCCCAAAACTGGGACTCAGAGTGGCTTACAAGGTTAAAAAACAGAACAATTAAAAACATAGAAAAGTGTCATATTAAAACAGAATTAAATTATTACTATATTAAAACAGATTGCATATAAAAGAATAAAATATACTTAAAAAGATAAAAGTGTTTAAAATGCCTTTAAACGGATATAACACTCACCCTGATCATTTTAAAACCTTCTGAATAGGAAGGTCTTATCCTTCCAGTGGAAGGACAACAAAGACGAGGTCATTCTGGTCCCCCTGGGAAGAGGTTTCAAGAGTCTAGGGGCAGCCACAGAAAGGGACCTCTCTTGTGTCCCCACCAACATGCTTGTGATGGTGCTGGGATGGAGATAAGGGCCTCTAAACTGCCCTAGTTTCTAAACTGCCCCAGTTAACAGTCTGGCTGGTGATCTTTGGACCAGCTGAAGTTTCCAAGCACTCTTCAAAGTCAGCCCCAAGTAGAGTGTGTTACCATATTCCATACAGAATGTAACTAAGGCATGTACCACTGAGGCCGGATCCTGCATCTCAAGAAATGTGCACAGTTGGTGCACAAGTTTTAAATATGCAAAAGCACTCCTGGTCACTGCAGAGACCTAGGCCTCCAGGTTCAAAGCTGAGACCAGGAGTACCCCCAACTGTGAACCTGCGTCTTCCTGGGTATAACCCCACCTAACTCAGGCTAGATCCCTATTCCCTGATCTGCCTTCCAACTGACCAAGAGTACCTCTGTCTTGTCTGGATTAAGTTTCAATTTGTTTGCCCTCATCCAGTATGTTACTGATGGCAGACACTGTTTTAGGACACCCTCCTTGGATTGGGGTGGAAACGAGTAGTAAAGCTGAGTGTCATTTGCATAGTAATGGAACTGCACCCCCAAACTCCAGACGACTTCTCCCAGCAGTTTCATGTATATGTTGAATAGCAGAGGGACAACACAGAACCCTGAAGAACCCCACAGTCCAATGGCCAGTGGGTTAAGCAGGAATCCTCTAGCACCACCTTCTGGGTTCAACCTCCAGGAAGGAATGGAGCCACTGTAAAACAGTACCTCCAAGTCCCATACCAGAAAGGCGATCCAGAAGGATACCATGGTCAATGGTATCAAAAGCCACTGAAAGGTCCAGCAGAACTAACAGGGACACACTCCCCCATCAGTTCTCTGTGTAAGTCTTCCACCAAGTCAATGAAGGCTGTCTCTGTTCCATAGCCAGGCTTGAATATAAAATGGCAAAAACAAGGTTTGTTTTAGGGAAATTATATTTTTGGAATATTTTAAAGCAGTGGATGATTGAATCTGTGGATACAGAGGGCCAACTGTATATATGTTTGAAACCTACCAGTATTGAGGCCTCCTGCCATCACTTCAGTGGCAGTCATAAATTTGAATGTTAAGGTGGAATCTCTTTTCTCATAATTGGATTCCATTGGTTCATGCTCTAGTCTGTGGAGCATCAGAAACAAACTTGGTCCTTCCTCTATATGACATCCTTTCAGATATTCAAAGATAGATATCATGTCAAATTTCACTCCCTAAGTTGAACTTCACATGGCTCCATTTCTAGACCTCCAATCAATCTCTGGAAATGCTCTAGCTTGTTGATATCCTTCTTGAATAGTGGTGTGAAGAACTGGACACAATATTCCATACAATTTAAATAGACAAACAGAAGTCTCAATAAGAGAAATGCAGCACAGAATAAGTAAAGAGAAAGTACAGGAATCTGAACAAATTTAAGACTCCAAGACCAGATGACCTACATCTAAGGGTATTAAAAGAATTGGCAAATGTAATCCCAGAACCATTGACAATAATTTCTGCAAACTGGAGAACAGTAGTAGCCCCAGCAGACTGGAGGAAGGCAAACATTGTCCCATCTTCAAAAAAAAAGGGGGGGGGGAGGGAGGATCCCAACAATTATCGACCAGTTAGTCTGACATCAATACCAGGAAAGATTCTAGAGCAGATCATTAAATAGAGAGTCTGTGGACATTTACAAAACAATGCCATAATCACAAAAAGTCAACATGGATTTCTGGGAAACAAGCCATGCCAGACTAATCTGATCTCCTTTTTTGATAAAATTACCATCTTGGTAGATGAAGGCAATGCTGTAGATATAGCATATCTTGATTTCCGTAAGGACTTTGATGAGGTCACCCATGATATTCTTGCAAACAAGCTAATAAAATGTGGGCTAGACCATATAACTGTTAGGTGGATTTGTAATTGGTTGACTGGCCAAATCCAAAGGGTGCTCAGCAATGGTTCCTCTTTAGCTTGGAGAGACCAGTAGGGTGCCACAGGATTTTGTCCTGGGTCCAGTGCTATTCAACATCTTTATCAATGACTTGGGTGAAGGAATAGAGGGCATGCTTATCAAATTTGCAGATGACACCAAGTTAGAGGAGTAGCTAACACTCCAGAGGAGAGGAGCAAAATTCAAAATGACCTTAATAGATTAGAATGCTGGGCCAAAACAAAATGAACTTCAAGAGTGAGAACTGTAAGATACTAAGTTTCTCACAACAGTGAGAAACTGTAAGATGGGGTGGGAAGGGGACACCTGGCTTAATGAGACTATTTGTGAAAGGGATCTAGGAGTCATAGTAAACCACAAGTTGAATATGAGTCAACAGTGTGATGCGGCAGCTAAAAAGACCAAAGCTATTTTAGTCTGCATCAATAGAAGTATAGTGTCTAGAGGAAGGGAAGTAATAGTGCCACTCTATTCTGCTTTGGTCAGGCCCCACCTGGAATACTGTGTCCAGTTCTGGGCACCACAATTCAAAAAAGATGTTGACAAGCTGGAGCGTGTTCAGAGGAGGGCCACCAACATGATCATAGAATCATAGAATCATAGAAATTTAGAGTTGGAAGAGACCACAAGGGCCATCCAGTCCAACCCCCTGCCGCGCAGGAACTCCCAATCAAAGCATACCCGACAGATGGCCATGATGAACGGTCTGGAAACAATGCCATGTGAGGAAAGACTTAGAGAGCTGGGTATGTTTAGACCGGAGAAGAGACAGTTAAGAGCTGATATGATAACCCTGTTTAAGTATTTGAAGGGGTATCACATTGAGGATGGAGCAAGCTTGTTTTCTGCTGGTCCAGAGACTAGGACACTAACAACACTTGCAAGCTACAAGAAAAGAGATTCCAGCTCAACATTAGAAGGATGTTCCTGACAGTAAGAGCTGTTTGACAGTGGAATGCACTTCCTCAGAATGTGGTGGAGTTTCCTTCTTTAAATAAAACAAATAATAAAACTTTTATTTTTATCCCACTTTTTGTAAAAACAAAGTTGCGAACAGCATATTAAAAACATACAATAATATATCCACAATATCCCCTCTTAAAAAAGAATTAAACAAGTTAAGATTAAAAATTACATGAATAAATATTTAAAAACAATTAACAATGGGTGGAGCCAAACAGCCAATTGTGTCTATAGTATAAAGGAGTGTTCGCTGTATGGCAGAGTACACCATTCCAGATGGCCTGCCAGAAGAGATCTGTCTTGACAGCTTTCTTGAAGCTGTCTAAATTGGTAATTTGACAGATTTCGTCCAGCAGGCTTTTCCGGACTGCTCCCATATACCATGGGCACATTATGGATGGTGTTTGGCTCTGCCCATTGTTAATTATTTTTAATTGTTTATTCATGCAATTTTTAATCTTAACTTGTTTAATTCTTTTTATGGGGGATATTGTGTATATATTATTGTATGTTCTTTGGAGGTCTTTAAGCAGAGGCTGGATAGCCATCTGTTGGGGTGCTTTGATTGTGAGTTCCTGCATGACAGGGGTTGGACTGTGGTCTCTTCCAACTCTATGATTCTACTTATAGAATAGTGTGAGCCACACTGCTTCACCAGCATGTGACTTGTTGTGCCTGCTCATTGAAAGTTGCAATCCATCTTCCAGCTCTATGTTTCCACATTACATGTTCTGTGTTCCATCCTCAATCCAAACATGTGTATTTTTAGGAAATAGAAATATCCCATACCATGCCGCACTTTTTAGCACGTTAGGATGCTGTTTCTATGCAGCAGCTTTTTCTCTTGTTTACTTGCTATCTAATGCTTTCCTTTCTCTTTCCCCTCTACTGAGTATTTCATATAATCACTTCTCTCACCATGCATTTGGCAAATTACTAACCAAAATTCAACAAAGCAACAATCAAATAAATAAATAAACCTGAGGCCTGGTGTCAGAAAGATCCAGTAAAAAATCCGTTATTTGTAGCTGTTGTCAGGGGAAAGTATAAATAAATGACCTAGTCAAGTGTGTTTATTATCTAGCCTGAAACCCATTGACTCAGCATGAAAATGACATTATACCAAGAGATGAATTGTAATCAGAAATAACTTTTTTTCACAGCTGCAAACACATCCAAAATGGCCAAACTGCAGCTCAGTTGAACAGATATAGCAAGAAGTTTCACATGTCCTTCTTCATCAGAAGGAGCAACGTGGGACACATTGTCATCCTGGGACATGAAATAACAGCCCTGTCACTACACTGTCTAGCAGTGACAACACTATATATAGTATGTTCTCATTTATCCAAAGGCCAAGGGAGGGAAGTAGCCCCCACAGTCAGTGCCTGAAGAGAAAATAGAAAGTGCTACTCTTTACATAGACATATATTTTGTATAACTGCAATGTGGTGGGGTGGGGCAGATTGATGTGTTTGGAAAATATTTGTGTTATAATTCTTCTACATCTGAATCACTTTAGCCTGCAGGTCTTGGCAGGGACCCAGAATTGTTTTTCAGATGTTGGACCTCAACATTGGTAGGCAGGAATAATGACCTACCTGCAAGTATGTTTTTAAAACATATTGCAGAAAGATGATGGTGGTGGTGGTGGTGATGATGATGATGATGATGATGATGATGGACGATGATGATGGTGGTGGTGGACCATCTGAAGCAGACAGCAGTCTTACTATGGAGATAATGGCAAAATAATTTACAAACATTTACAAAATTAATTAAATAAATAATAATAATAAAAACAAATACAGTGGCTATATGAAGCAATAAAGAAAAACAATCTAAGACCTTTCTATGTAAGTAAATGCTAAAGTGATTATAAAGTCTCCTAAGACAATCCCTCCAGTACTATGCTGCTTTTAACAGCAAAAACTGTGGAGATATGTTAAAACATACAGGACTGAAGACAAAATACTCTCAAAACAAAATGAAACAAAAATCTATGTACCAGATTTAAGGTGTAACAAATCTCCTGACTCAAACCCTGAAACTGAGTGTGTGAGATGGGGAGGGGGGATCATATTTGCAGGTAACAGTAAATTATTTAGGGTGGTGAAAACAAAACCAAAAAGAGCTAGTAAAAAGTTCCAAAAAGAAACTCTCTCTATACTGGGAGAATGGACTTTAAATTGTAAGTTAAAATTCAAGGAAAATGAGCGTTAACTGATACTTACTGGGGCATTTTTTAAAATCTATACATTGATGAGATGTGGGGTGGTAGCAATTGCCCCAGATCTGGGGCTCAGGTTGATATCTCTATGAAAGTTTTGTGTGTGTGTGTGTGTGTGTGTGTGTGTTGTATTTATTTATTTATTTAATTTTATATCTATGCCACTTTTCTCCCAAAAAGGGACCCAAGGCAGCTCACAGTATAGAAACACATTAACACAGATTTTTTTTAAAAAATGATTAAAATAACCTAATTAACACTACAAGGTGTTTAACAAAAGTTAAAAACATAATATAAAACAACATTGCACACACACGCACACAATAAAACCAGGCTTGCATTTAAAAAGCCTGCCTGCATAAGAATGTTTTTACCTGCCGGCAAAAGGCCGACAGGGAGGGGGCTAATTTAGTCTCCCATGGAAGGGAATTCCAGAGGGTGGAAGCAGCCACTAAAAGGCTCTCTCTCATGTCCTCACCAGGCAAGCCTGTGATGGTGGTGGGACTGAGAGAAAGCCTTCTTCTGAGGATCCTGGGACTCTAGCTGGTTCATATGGGAAGATACGGTTTCTCGAATAGTCTGGGCCTAAACCATCTAGGTCTTTATAGGTCATGACCAGCACTTTGAATTGTGCTCAGAAACAAACGGGGAGTTATATGCTCCCTATAACTGGATCTGGCCAGCATTCTGGTTGTGGCATTTTGAACCTGAAGTTTCTGAACAGTTTCTAAAGGCAGCCCCACATGAAGTGTGTTACAGTAGTCCAAGCAGGATGTAATCAAGGCATGTGTCACTGTAGCCAGATCTGATGTCTCAAGGAATGGGCACAGCAGGTGCACTAGTTTTAACTGTGAAAATGCACTCCTGGCCACTGCTGAGACTTGGGCATCCAGCTCAGAGTGGACTCCAGGAAGACACTCAGGCTGTGAGCCTGAGATTTGAAGGGGAGTGTAATCCCATCCAGCACAGGCAAATGCTCAATTCCCTGATCTGCCTTATGACTGACCAGGAGCACCTCTGTCTTGTCTGGATTAAACTTCAATTTGTTTGCCCTCATCCAGCCCATGATTGACAGCAGACACTGGTTCAGCACAGAAGCAGTTTCCTTGGAGTCAGATGGAAAGGAGAGATAGAGTTGGGTGTCATTCACATACTGATGACACACACCCCAAAGCTCCGGATGACTCTGTTAAATAACATGGGGGACAACACAGAATCCTGTGGAACCCCACAGGCCAGTGGCCAAGGATTTGAACATGAGTCCCCCAACACCACGTTCTGGGTCCACCCCTCCAAGAAAGATCAGAACCACTGTGCTCCCATCCCACAAAGATGGCCCAGAAGGATATCATGGCCAATGGTATCGAAAGCTGCTCCTGTCCAGTTCTCTGCATAAGTCATCCACCAAGGTGACCAAAGCTGTCTCTGTCCCATAGCCAGGTCTGAAGCCAGATTGAAATGGATCTAGATAATCCATTTCATCCAGAAACCACTGGAGCTGGGGAAACCACCACTCACTCCAGAACCTTGCCCAAGAATGGAATGTTAGAGACTGGCCAAAAGTTATCCAGAATAGTGGGATCCAGGGAGGTCTTCTTCAAGGCAGTGAAGCATTCACCACTTCCCTTACCCACTCGTCCAGTCCCCTTCTAGCTGATTTCAGAAGCCAGGAAGGACAAGGATCCAGTATGCTTGTGGTGGCCCTCACTTCTCCAAGGATCTCATCCACATCCTCAGACTGCACAAATTAAACTTATCCAATAATATAGGACAAACAGGCACTAAGATTACATGCACTGGACCTATATCAACTACAGCATCCAACTCAGAGTGAAGCCAAGCAATTTTGTCTGCAAAATTTCTTGCAAATTCTTCACAGTGAGCTGTCAAGTGCTCTCTGTTTTCTTCTTGGGACCCAGAATCTTAAAGGCCCCTGACAACTCAAAACAGCTCCACTGGACAACACTGTGCAGATGCAATGATGGCAGAAAATTATAGTTTCTTTGCCACAGCATAGACTTTCCAGTGGGCTCTACCCTATGTTTGGTTAGATTCACTCTGAGTCTTTTGTCTTTGTCCTCTAGTCTCCGTCCCACTCATTTCATCATTCCATCAGCTTTTTAAAAGAGAGGTTTATGCATGGCATCAATGTAGTAATGTACAATACAATCTTCTTATGTCTGTGTCATCCACAAAAGATGACTCAGGCTTTATCTACATGGGCCAAATGACCTGTTTTCCCCTGTTCCAGTAATGTCCTTTTGGACAGTGCACAGTTGTGGTGTGTACAGTCCAGACAATGTCAAGAATGATTAACACCAGAAATGGAACATAATTTTTAAAAACTTATCTCTTAATCCACATCTTCTGTTCCTACACTGGAACAGGTGTCTGCATGGGCGTTCCATTGAGCTACCCGGTGAGTCTTCTGCTCTCATCAGTCACTCACTCCGAGGTCAGAATGAGACACCTTACCATGTTATCATCACTGGGTCGCTCATTCTGAACTCAGCAGGCCTGTGCTGACAGTGAACATGCCAGGTGGCTCAGTGGGACATGCATGCAGATAGCTGCCCCATCATTGGGGATGTCAAGGCAGCTCTGGGCCAGGATCTTCTGGGCTGCCCCCAGAGTATTCTGGCTACTGCAGACATGGCTTCAAAGAACTGTCTTGGAGGGTGGTAGACACTTCTGCACTGGAGATTTTTAACCAGCAGTTAGGAGAACACCTTTCAGGGATATTTTATCTGTGAATTCTTTCACTGTTGTAGGGGTGGGGAGGTGGGATAGATAATTAGAATCATAGAATCATAGAATCATAGAGTTGGAAGAGACCACAAGGGCCATCCAGTCCAACCCCCTGCCATGCAGGAACTCCCAGTCAAAGCATCCCCGACAGATGGCCATCCAGCCTCTGCTTAAAGACCTCCAAGGACGGAGACTCCACTACACTCCGAGGGAGTGTATTCCACTGTTGAACAGCCCTTACTGTCAGGAAGTTCCTCCTAATGTTGAGATGGAATCTCTTTTCCTGCAGCTTGCATCCATTGTTCTGTGTTCTAGTCTCTGCAGCAGCAGAAAACAAGCTTGCTCCCTCCTCAATATGACATCCTTTCAAATATTTGAACAGGGCTATCATATCACCTCTTAACCTTCTCTTCTTCAGGCTAAACATCCCCAGTTCCCTAAGGCGGTCCTCATAGGGCATGGTTTCCAGTCCCTTCACCATCTTAGTTGCCCTCCTTTGGACCCGCTCCAGTTTCTCCACATCCTTTTTGAATTGTGGTGCCCAGAACTGGACACAGATCCCTTCCAGATCTATGATTTTTTGAGTCAGACCTGAGCCATCAATGTTTCAAAGCCCTGAGAGAAATTGGTTTCAGAGCACATGCAGAAAACGGTACTTTGTGGATGCTACTTTGTCCATCAGATTTTGTGGATGTCTTTGTTCATCAGATTTTTCTTTAGCCTACTGACAGACAGGCCAAACCACACTCCTTTCCCCCCAGAATTTGGAAACATTATTTTTGGACTAATCCTTGATATTTCTGGTAGTTTTATACTAAAGCAACTACTGCAAACTGTGTGTTTTTCTTTGAGTGCAGCTTGTCTCTTTTTCACATATCAAGTGTACGTGACTGGAGAAAATGCTGAGTCCAGCAATGGAAAACTCTACATTTTGAAATTCTTATACAGCCATTGAGTTCACTGGTAGCAACAAGATTGTCATTATTTATTACCTATGTCTACCTCATTTGGCTGTTATGAGGATACAATGAAATGTGATTATAATACAACATTGTCCTAAGCCCTTGGCTGAGGAGTATTAAAAATGGATTCTTTTAAAGAATGTGGGTTTTATCCATTTGTGAAGAAGGATTCAGCATCTACAAAGGATTTGCAGGAATCAGTGGAGATGAAAAGCACTTCATACAAAAAATGAAGTGGCTCTCTGTCACTCTCATCAGCATCATTATCAGATTGTTTAATCTTGTATCTGCCAAGAAAAGCTGCTGCTCAAAGGCCTTGAGGCTGAATTCAAAGCATTCCAAATAGAACCCAAAACATAGCCACTTATCCTTCAGAGTGAGTGAGAAAAAACCTTTCCTGAAGGAAGGGCAGATTCTCCACTTCGGGTACACAGTCCTTGAGTGATATGAAATGGCAGAGGCAGTTGTATCAAGAGGGCCTGGTGAGACAGTCATCTCAGGCAACAGAGCGCAGGGGACAACAAATGTGTCCTTTCTGTGCACACTGGTCAGTCTAGTTCCACACACACACACAACTCATCCACAGTAACTGAATGTCATGCATGACAATGTATTAATGAGGTTGATGCATGACATTTACTAGTAATACAATTGCACCACCATGATTCCTCTCTGCATCCTAATTGTTGACTGAGAATATATGCTTTAAAGAACTGTGTGTGTGTGTGTGTGACAGAGAGAGAGAGGTATAAGGCAGAGTTTCATCAGGTGCAGCATAAGACAAAGACCATTGGGAGCAGCCTTATACTATTAAGGTTCAATATTGTCTATACGAGAGAGTCACATGCAATGTCAGGACTCTTTTTTGCATCCTGCTGGCAACTTCTGCACAATGCAAAGTCCACTGGATAAAAAGAAAAATCAGGCCGAATAAAGAGAAGAAACTATTTCTATTCCTGAAAACCTCCAGAACTGGTGGTTTTCTTTAAAACAAGGCACAATCTCCAAATGGATTCCTTAGAACAATGAATGAATTATTAGTTAGTTTGTTAATTGATTAATTAATTAAATTAATTATACCTCCCACCTTTCTCCTGCCATGGGATCCAAGGCAGCTTATGTGGCTAAAACAAGATAAAGCTAAAAAACCTGATAATAAAAAAGATTAGCATATTAGAATGCCATATTTTAAAATCAAAAGTCAACTTCTGGCATCTTCCAATTTTATTTTGGGACATTTTGGAAGGGCTGCTGTGACAATTGCTAGTCTTGGATACTAACCAGACCTCTGGATCTTGCCTATCCCTGGGCTAAATCAAAGGGCAGCAGTTCTCCCGGGTCTCAGACAGTGAATTTTCCATGTTTAGAGATTCTGAAGGCTGAAGCAAGATCTTTCTGTATACAAAACTCTTTCCCAATTTAATAATGGAGAGCTGTGTCGATTGTATTTCTACCAGACACACAGTGGCTAAAGCCTGGGACCTCTCTCAGACCAATGTTAAACAGGCAATTGTGTCTAGTCTTCATTCTGCTACAGAATTCCTGTCTAGACCAACAAGGCTAGAAAAACCCAACTCAGTGGATGGATTCATATGATCATTTCATCACAGACTCTACCATGTGTTATCATACAACTACATCTAATGTGTGCTGAAGTCTTGTTTGGTATTAGGAATGAATCATCCTCCTATGATCTGCAAACTGAATATTGCATTTTGGAGCGGCCTGGCTTGCCTCTTTATTGTATCTCTGTAAATAGTTTCATCCTAACTGAAGCACCACAGATATAACTGTACACATGAGAGATATAAAGAATACTCCTAATTTTCTCATCCTCAGCAAGAATGCCTGTACTTGAGGGCTGCTGTCACACTGCAGAATTAATGCAGTTTGGCACTGCTTTAACTGTCATGACTCAATGCTATGAAATCCTGGGGTCTGAAGTTTGTTGTGGCACCAAGGCTCACTGACAGAGAAAGCTAAATATCTCTTAAAATTACAAATCCCAGAATTCCATAGCATTGAGCCACGGTAGTTCAAGTGGTGTCAAACTGCTTTAATTCTCCAATGTAGATGCAGACATTGTGATAAGATCTAATTAGTATCAGCCACATTAAAAATTTCTAAGGAAAAGGGACAATTTAATTAAATTTTCAGTGTATCAGTTTGTATAAAGTTGGAGTTTTGGCATTATTTTAATTTCAGGAACAAATTATTAATTATGAATTAATTATGGTATCAATTAAGTTAGAAATTTTCTAACAAAAAAAATGTAGCTTAATTATTTTTAATATGATTGATTAGGTTAGATATTCAGCTTTAATATAATTTCAGAATTCATTCGTTAATTGAGTATTAATGATTTAAGCTATCAGTTAAGTTAGAAATTTTCTAATGAAGTAAGGGTAACTTAAATTTGTTTGTAATTTCACCAGATTGACAAAATAGACTTTCAGCACTGAGGCATCTTTGTTGATCAACTAAATTATTAATTAAATAAACAAAGGACTAGGCCAAAGGGCCAACAAATTTTACACTTATAACCATTTGTGTTTATTGAAGAACCAGTTGGAAAGTGTAAAATTTGTTGAAACGCTGGCATAATTTCCCACTTAATTAATTAATTAATTAATTGATCAACAAAGATGCTATAGAAATCAAGATAGCAAACATGATGGAAAATTCTGGAAAACAATTCTGGAAAACATGGTTTAAATTCCTGCTTGGCCATGGAAACCTACTGGGAAACCATTGGCAAGTCACAATTTCTCAGCCTATTATTATTATTATTATTATTATTATTAATAAAAATTTGTACACAGAGCTGCTTACAATTTAAAAGAACAGTAAAATTAAAAACATACAAAGGTGAGGCATTAAAACAGAATGTTTTAAGTATTTAAAACATGCCAACTCTGTGATAGGTTCACCATAGGGTTTCCATACTTGGAAATGACTTGAAGGCACAAAATGACATGATAGTTATCATTCCTCATTTTGTGTATGATTAGATTATGGTAGCTTAGTTCATTTCAAGGATAAACTATTTTAGTGAACAAGAGACAGGTACAACTTAGAAAGTGGTTGGCTTTTTTGCAGCCTCCTGTATTGTACACCACATACCATATACATACTTTTCATTTGTCTCAGAAAACTCAATTTTCTATCTCTGGAAATTTTGCTGGGTCTACACAGGAATCAATAAACTAAAGAAAGTGGGACAGTAAGGAGGTAAGATTATAAAGGAAGAAAAAAAATGGAAAGCAATAGAAAGGTTTTGGATGGTGTAGTGAGAAATGCGATTTTCAAAAATTCATGCTGCTGTTTCTTTCTCACCCAAGTTCAAGTGAAAGCCAGAGCACTGAATAAAATTGCCAATAATATCTTTCAATGTCATTCTAGTAAAAAAAAATTAGTGCATTGCTTTAAACTTGAAGTTAAATGCCCATCAAACATAAATGCAATCGTTAATTCCCCCTTCTTATGTAAATGCAATTGAATTAGGTTTTTTATTTTATTAATAACTAACTGCATTAACATTTTCTATAGATTGTTCTATCTGGAGTGTATTGGCACATCAAGACACTGTATTGGCAAAATGGTCAATCACCATGAGATTTTTCTTATTTTGAGATGGTTGTGGAAAAAAAACAACCCACAAAACTCAGATTTTGGCCATTAAACAATTGCTGTAGAAATATCTATTAATGCAATGGGTCGGCTGTTTTTTTTAATCTGCATTGTTTTATTTTAATTAACATTAAATGCTTTCAAATGGTTTTCCATGAATGCTGTTTTTAATGGGGTAGTTAATTTAAAACTTTTAAAAACTATTATGATCTGCTTTTATCTGTATGGTGCTTTGATCTTTATTGCAAGCTATCTTGGATCCCATATTGGGGAAATAGCTGAGATATAAATACAGTTGGTAAATAGGTAGATGATAGATAGATAGTTAGATAGAACAGTTGATCATCCAGAAATCTGATCCCAGCCAGTGTATTCTGAGGAACTGTAACTTTTACAATTTCTAGTTTAGGAATACAGCACACATCTGCTTTATAGCATAAAATCCCAAATCCCTGGTGGAAGAACAAGTGTTAGGGTATCCAAGGAAAGAAAAATCTATGCCTTGTAAAGTTTGTAAACTGGCTGCCATCCAGAATAGTAGACCACATAAGGCTAGACACACCAATAGCCAGGCTCAGCAAGACATGCCACATTACCGCACTGCACTTTTATAGTGCAGCTATTCCACTTTTACTGATCTGGCTGCCTCCTGTTGCATTTTGGGTTTTGTAGTAGAGTAAGGTCTAAGAGCTCTCTGTCTGAGAATTCTAAATGCCCCTCTTTGAACTGCAAATCCTAAAATGCAGTAGGAGGCAGCCAGAGCAGTTAAAGTGGAATAGCGGCACCATAAGAATGTAATGTGGTAATCAAGATACACAAACTTCATCCAGATATGAGCAGGTGAGAACGCATGCCAGATCACATCTATACCATTCCATTCTTCTTTCTCCTTAGCAGCAAACTCAAGTGTTGACTGCCCAAAATGAACAGGGTATCTAGGGCTGCATCCGTACTGCAGAAATAATCCAGGTTGACCCCGCTGCCACAATTCAGTGCTACGAATGCTGGGAACTGGTGTTTGTTGTAGCACCAGGGCTCTGACGGAGAAGGCTAAATATCTTACAAAGCTACAAATCAAGCCAAGAAAAACAAAGGGAGTTAAAGTGAAGAAACTGGCAATTTTTCCTTTTCCCTGTTGGAACTGTAAATAATACTGTATGCAATAATTTTAAGAAATATTGTAGAAAGAGATAAATAATATATGTAAAAATACAGAAATATTATTTAGATATATTGTAAGAAAATACAAATGCTTAATAATTTTAAAAACTACAAATCCTAGAATTCAATTTCCATAGCATTGAGCCAGGACAGTTAAACTGGTGTCCACCAGGATTATTTCTGCATGTGGATGCAGCCTAAGGAAGAAGAGGGTGGCACAACTTGTACTACTTGGAGTGTGTTTGTGTGTATATAGCAGTAACCGCACTCTCCCCCCCCCCCCAAACAAATTAAAGGAAATACTATTTACTCTCCTCCCCCTCCTCTCCCCCAAAAATCCCCAGCCCACTGAGGACTGAAAATACTCAGCAGACACTGAATGTGGCATGGAAAATAAAAATAGAAAAACTGGGAGTAGGTGGACAACCCTGCTTGACCTATATAATTATCTGAAGAAGGGCTTAGATGCTTGGCATGGCCCTGAAAAAGAGGAGTACTGCAAGAAGCTGGAAAAATATACAATAGATTTCACTTTTTGCTCCATAATTTTACCCCATCTCTTGTGACTGTAGCTTTGGAAAACAGGCACACTGTTATGATGCTCCAGGTAAGCAAAATGAGGTAAGGTGAGGTAAATGTAGCAATCCGTGCTTAGAAATTCTGTTTCTGTGATTTTTAGCAGCATGATTGTCTTTATATAGCTTTATTTATCATGCACCCCCGGTGAGCTATGTCAAGTTAAAAACCGGGAATATTCGCCCTACAGCAGTTGCAGAAGAGAAGCCCTCATTAGATTGAAGACGGAATGGGGAAGCTTTATGGGAGAATTGTCTAATTTCAATCTGATGCCTCATTATAGAACTCTGAAAGGAGTCTCTTTTTTGCCCCTAGGTCTTCTTGAAGTCATTTTTCTGTTCCTTCCCCTGATGGTCACAAATGAAAATGAGATATTCAGCACATCTGTAGATTGTGAGCCCCCTAGATGAGCACAGATCAGTTCTGTTCATTGCCTGTGGTATGAAATGAACATTAAAAGCAATATCAGTTTTAGATGGCATATCGCTATAATTAAGAAAATGTGAGTGATTGCCATGCCAGGCCTAAAATGAGGCTTTTTCTTTTGTCAGAATGACAAGGAAACAACTTTTAAACTTAAAAAAAAAACCAAGATAAGTGCTAAAGGTTTTCCAACATCTTCCTTTGTGAATCTTGCCATTGAGTATTCTCTCAGTTGAAGGTGGGTAATCTCTGGCTCTCCCAATGTTATTCAACTATGTCTGCAATCTTTGCTGGTTGGGTCTAATGAAAACTGGAGTCCAAAAACATCTGGAAAACTGCAAGTTTTCCATTCTTGATCTACATATTATTTTAACATTGCCTAATGCAGCCCCATTGGCTATCCTGGCTGGGGAGAATGTGTTCTAGTCCAACACATCTGGAGACTAATTTGTTGGGGAAAGCTTCTTCAATTATTTCTAAATATTTTGCACTTCAGTTGTAGACATGTTGGAGTGTTTAGAACTGACAGTTCATGGTACTTAGTATATAATATTTCATAGTAGTTTTAAAGCCATTTTCCTCCAAGTAGACACCTGTCAAGGAAGTCTGATGTGATGATCCTTTAACCCATGTGAACTACTGTGTGGTTCCGGGTACTCTCTCACTTTACAGTAATTCACTGTTAACATCACCACAAACTGAATTATAAATCCCAATTATACTAAAATCAATTGAATCAACTGTTGAATTGCGAGTTAAGATGCATAACCTAGACCTAGAATCCACTAACCATTCCCCTTCAGCTGTTCATTGAAGAAATTATGTCTTTAAAAACAAGAACAAGAACAACCTGAGAGAATTTACGTAATGGCAAGCAATAATCTGGGATTTGACAGTTGATGAGCTTTTATGTTTGAAGATTGCCAAACTACTGAGAGATGCCGGAAGGTAAAAAGCATGTGAACTTGACTGTTGAGACTGAAATTAGGCACTCAAAAGGTTAAAAATGTGTTCAAAATGTTTTTAAAAAAACCTTGGGGAATCAAAAATTTGTTTTAGCTTTAGTATGAAGTCTGGCTCTTTGAAATTATTTTTAAAAAGCTTAAAGAACTTATGTCTCTACTTCTTCTAATGTTATACTCCTCTGTGCTACAAGTAATGGAATACCACAACCCCGCAGCATCTAGAATGGAATCTGTTACCTACTAATGTCCTGTTATGGATTAATTCTGGAATTTGTTTCCAGTATACAGTAATTCCCATACTATTTTCTAGAATCTGGTGCATTTTATAACAGAATTTCCAAATGGCCACTTAAGTCCCATGAAGAGTCATTAAGAGGAATTTTGTTGGTTTCATGATATAAATAGCCAACAGGTGCTAGATTAGTGCCATAAAGCTAAGGTTTGAATTGGCCAGGCTAGCTAAGATTAATGTTTAGCAACATTTGGAAGGACACAGCTTTATCAAGACTTCCTCAGACCCTGAATGTGCCACATCAGATTGCAACCAGGTAGTCATGTCTTGGTGATCCCCTCATGAAAGAGAAGTTTTTTTGGACTTCAGCTGCCATAAATGAGCTGTACTAGCTAGAACTGATAAAACCTATAGACCAAAAACAAAAGAAAGACAGGAGAATCATCTGTTAAAATGAGAGAGGCCTATGAATACATTTTTCTATTTGTTCATTTGGAGGGGAAAAGTTGCTTCCTAGTTTTTAAGATTATAGAATTTATAAACATGATTTTCCAATTTTCCTAAACAGAAGAACTAAAAAACAATAGGACTTCAGTCAGTATCCCCTGAGGATTGGTTCCAGGACACACACACACACACCTGTGGATACCAAAACCTGTGGATGCTCAAGTCCCTTTATATACAATGATGTAGTAAAATGGTGTCCCTTACATAAAGCAAAATCAAGGTTTCCTTTCTGGGCTGTGTATGTGTGTGTGTGTGTGACTATTTCTGAACCATGGTTGATTGAATCCATGGATGCAGAATCCATTAATACAGAGGGCTGACTGTATTATTACTCTGAGAAACAGGGAAGGCCAGAATGTAAGATATTATTTATATTGTCCAAACTTTAAGTGGGAAGAATTTGTGAAAAGCTGCTAAAAGAACTACAATGAAGGCAAATAGAAATGGATGATGATGGAAGCCATCACAAGATGCAGGTAACTGGAATTCAAAGGAAAGAGATGCTATGTAGGAAAGAGTGCAGTAGACTTTTATCGGGTTCTGAGGCTGCTATAGGTTCTAGGAATATTTGATCCATAGGGTCATTAAATGGTATATGGTATATCTGGGTAGCACATACCATCATAATTTAGATTATGAAAAATGAACAAAAAAGTTATACAAAATGTAGCACTAAAAAAAAAAAAAAGAGGCCAATAATGCCATCTTTTGGAAAGTATCTCAACCATATTTGCTATCTTAAACTATATTTGCTTCCTCTCATTTTTTAGGCCTGTAGGGATTGTTCCTTCCATGGACAAATAAGTGTGTGTGTGTGTGTGTGTGTGATTTCCTTTTGCAAAACAGCCATTTCCTCTTCTTTTCTTTTCTTTTTTTAAAGCACATATGGTACTAAAACTATGTCTCCTGGAGGGACAATTGTTGCCATTTTTTTTGATCCAGATCTCCTTTATTGTTTTTAAAAAATGGAGGGTAGCATGGCCACAAAAACAGTATTGAAGCTGCACATGACTTATGGGCTGCACTCCTACTCCTGGTTTAACTGTTATAACATGAAGGAAGCATAAGGGAGTGTACTATTCCTATTAGTCAACACTTTTTTCATGATTATTAATCTGCCCACCATCAAACATTATTCATATCTAAATTATATTCTTTTTTTATGATGTTTTTCTCATTTTAAAATTTGGGGGTTATTTTTCACTCAAATGTGCAGTTTTACTGTAAAATAATATGCTGTCATTATAGGATAATCAAATATTTTAAATGCTAATGTGCACCTGTTACACTCTTCAGTTTATGCTGAAAATTGTTGGCACACAGGAGCTTTCAAACTCACCATGAGGTGAAAGTTGCAAACATATAGCAATGATGTGTGATAGACAGATCACACCTGTGATATCAGGCTCTCTTAATGACACTTGCACAATTAGCTACCCTTTGAGTATTAAATGTGGGCAGCTGCTACAACCATATTGGTTGCAGAAGATTTCAGACAGAAATAAAGCAGCTTCTTTTATCTTATTAAGCCCCAGCGAGACAGGAACACAAATGCTTTGCGCTGGCATTTTAATTCTGCAAAGAGTTACATGCAACATAAATGCCTGAATAGGCCTGCATCAACAGAATGTGACACAATTAAAGATATGTCTTAAAGACATCTAGTTTGAATTCCCAGTTAGAGCAGCAGCACGTGAATGGCAGCATCCCTACATTGCATTTCACGGTGTGAACGGATGGTATGAAAAGTCACTGAAAGATGCCAATAAGACTACATATGTTGAACAAAACATAGTATTTTATGAATAGGGCTCCATGTGGCATTTAATAAATGTGCTTAGTCCCATTAAAATCAATGGGATTTAAAAGCAAAGACCAGGCTTTGCTCTGGTGCAAACTATAATTCCCAGAATTCCATAGCATTGAACCAGGACAATTAAAGTGGTGTCAAACTGGATTGTTTTTGCAGTGTGGATGCAGCCTATGCCAACATATGATCTTAACTCTGTTTAGGATGATATGGCTTCCCAACAGTATGCCAGCCAAAATGTTCATTAAACCTAGGAACAGTGATCACTTGAAGAAGGATATACAACCGAGAAGGTCAACTGTGGGCTTCCCAGCTGCTGTTGTTGTACCATAACTCTCAGATTTCTCACTACTATCTATGCTGGATAGGACTGGTGTTGTAATCCAGCAACAACCGAAAAGCCACCCTTGCCCACCTTTGATTTACAGATTTCAGCTTTGGTTTGAATGCTCTCAAGCACAAGGCTTCTAGTTTTCTGCAAGCCTTATATACTCAAGACAGGAGCAGTATAAGCCACGCAAAGATTTTTGCATTAAAATTAACATGAATACATTTTATCTACAGCAACTTTCGATCCAATTCTCAACATACAGAGTGAAGAAAGTGACCCTTTGAAATTCAAATTCCAGCATTCCATATTCTATCCAAAGAGCCATCCTAGGGTCCCTGGGAAAATGTCTGCAAGGCCATAGGATGGTAAGAATTTCCCTGTTTGTGGCAGCAAACATCTCTATTATCGTTGCTCTTCTCCCCCATCACTGTATTGAAGGGAAGAGGGGTGTGTCAGTGGTGTGTTGGGGAAAGTGTGGAGGTGGGAATGCAGGATTCCAAGTTTCCTTGTTCACCCCATCTGCTCCTGGAGCTAGACTATTTAATTTACACACACAAACATTTAATAATAATAATAATATTTTTAATAATAATAATATTTATTTATATTTCCCACCTCTCCCCATGGATTGATTTACATGCACACTATACCTTTATGCCAAATAGAAATTATATTAAAAGATCCATGGTGTAAAAAATGCTGTCCCAGAAGCTCTCAAAGAGAGAGAGTTGCATAGTGGTATACTCTGAAGTAAAAGCACTCATCACAGAAGCCCCCATGGCCCAACCTCTAATCCAAACATGCAGGCAGCTATATTGATTCTTCTCTCCTCCCCGCACTGCCTCTCTGACTTTCTTTCCTTCTCACTCTGTTTTGCAATGTATGTACGCACCCACAGAAGCAATGCAGACACCCACAGAGAAGCAGTACATTAGAGAATACCTCAGTTATTAGGATCAGTTGATAATCATAGGATTATGCGTGAGAAAGGGAAAGAGACGCATGTCTCCAAATATCATAATACCACCTGCTCAAGATTTTCTAGCAGTGTCTATTTTCCTAGCACTAGGAATGAACATTATCTCCAAGTCCACAAGCCAGTTTTGGTCATTTTATTTTCCACCTCAAATCAGTGTAGGAAGGGTAAAGCTAATGGATCTTCATTGCTCATTCAAGAGATTCCACCATGTATTTTACTTTCACAACAGGGAGAGCTCTCAATAACATATCGTTGTTGGTAAAGTCAATCCCATCCTTCAGTTTGTATAAGGACTGCAACTAAGTTCAGAATGAGCAAGGAAGTCTAAGGGGAGTAAGAGATCACATCATCATCCATGCTGATGAAAACAATGCCAGTGCATTGATCCTGCAAGCCACCGTTCCCCTACACCATTGTCCCTCCAACTCTGAGCTGCCACTATAAGTCACCAGGGCAAAGGAAATGGTAGCCAGTGGGCCATGCACTCTCTCCTTGGCCTGTCACACAATTGCTCTGTAAACAATTTTGGGACTGCCCTTCAGGGCACAATCCTTCACTTAATGCAGCATGCAAAATTTGCCGAGAACATACTAGTTTGCAAAATCATTGACAAAAAGCATTTGACATCCCCCTTAAAACTGTGGTGTGGTAATTACTTTATCACAACAATAAATAAAATGCTGGCTGAAATAAAAATGTTTTCTAAGATTTGTCTTTTTCAAAAATGAAGACTCCTTTATTTCTTAGAAGAAATGAATTCCAGATGTGTGGGGCTTTCACCCAAAAGGCCCTGTGCTGGCCATCCAACCATTTCTTCTCAGTCATGAGCATCTCAGTACTTCATCTAACTCACTAGCTCAATAATGGAGACTAGCCCAGTTCAGGCATTCTCCTCAGTGTTCTACATACAAAGAAGGGAACATGCTTATGCTTATTCCCATATTTTGTAATTTTCACTTTACTATCTCAGTAGATTCCTGAAAGGAATTAACAGTGAACAACCCAATGGCAAAAGAAAGAGTAGACACTACATACCAGAGAAAGGATTCAGGGTGTACTTGTGGAGCACACAAGAGAAGCGAAACAGTACTGTTGATAGCCACTTTTCAAAAGAAATCAACATGTTCAGCTCACACTTACTTATAAAAAGATAGCACTGTGATATATTTAAAAGCCTAGTCTTTTATTGCTCATTTGTCCTATAGTTATTGATAAGGATGGGAAATTATATATACGCACACCTAATGAAAAAACCCATTTCTCATTTGGATGATGACCTCTACATGCATACTACTCTGGAAATTTCATGTCTTGAATCCTCTGTTGTGCAGCAGATATTGAAACGGATTATTGTTCAATATATCACGGTGAGAATGAGCAAGCATAGTAAAGCATAGCAAAAATCTCAACTGGGACTGGACATGAAAATCACTTCTATGTATCAACCTGAGAGCAGACTCCCTCTGAATGTTTCATAGACATATACTGGGCTGAGCAGTGGTTTAGTGCTCAGAGTTAATCCTTTTCCTTTTCATCCTCAGCTGATCCACAGCCAGTTCACTGTGAACAATATAGAGTCTAATAGACTAACAGTGAAGACCAATTTAGAGTGAGTAATTTAAATAACATATGCTTATAATTTACTGTCACCACATATGTTTTATTTGGACCAGCTTCTGTTTAAGTAGTGACAAAGTAGAAAGGAAAGTCACTTTAATTTTATAAGATCACCATTAGTAGAAGTTATTGCTTATTTTAATGTTTTAAAAGCACCCTTTCTCCTTACAGATACCAGGGCAGGATACGGGTGTAATTAAAACAATAAAAGGATCAAAACCTCATCAAAGTATCAAATCAAAGAAAAATAACAGATACAATAAAACTGGCAGACTTGGGCAATTAAAATAGTAGGAAACAAAAAGGATTTGAGCTGGCAGAAAGTCATTGGCACATTCATGGAGAATATGCCACAGTTGAGACACCAGAACCAAGACATTTGCCACTCTTTTTTTAAAAAAACCCTAGGTTATTTGGTGAAAGGAAGCCTCTTTGATAGTCTTAAGTACTAGGCAGGCTGGTATATGGAGGTTATGGATTAAACTTGAGTTTAAAACAGAGCACCACTTTCACATGGAAGTCAGTCACCTACATGCTTTAGATTCATACTGCTATCTACCTGTTGAAACCAGCAAAGCTCCACAGACTGAAAATCAGAGTCACTTATTACAAAATAGCTAATGGCCAGTTTTCGGCTACATGTGCATCATTTAATTACTGAATGCCTGGAGCTGATTCACACATCTGTGATCATCACTTGGAGGATTGCAGCATCTGCTGAGGAATAGGGCATCACAGATCTAATACTACAAGCAGGACTTTCATTGTGCTTGACATCACTTTGGAACAATTATTTCCAGTCGAAACAAACTCACAGAGCCATCATCAAATGTACAGGGCTCAGCTGCACGTAATCAAGCATATGTGTGAACCAGGTCTCGATGACTCACAACTCCATGTGTGAACTATTTAAGCAACAAGAATATACTCCAAAAGCTACGTATGATTTGGCAATTCTGATTGAAATGCTTCACCCATATAGATTTTCATCTATTAAACTCTTTCATAGCTTCAAGATAGCTTTTTCATTACTGAATGATAGACATGCTTATGAGCACCAGGCTATATAAATACCTGAATCTAGAACAGACTTTCCCAACTCAGCACCCTCTAGAGTTTTTTTTTTAAACACACTTCCCATAATCCTAATTCAGCATCACAAATGACTGTATATTAAGGGAATCATAGTCCAAAACATATGTGGGACACCAGGTTGGGGAAGGCTAGGCTAGTTTCATTCACCTGAGAATTACTATGTACATTTATCACAACATGCATTTTACATATTCCCTGTTTATTTTCAAAGGACTCAGAAAAGACTTACCTTTAAAATTGGGCCTTATTCTTGCATCATAACCTGATGTCCGCCCCATCAGTTTGTCCAAGAAATCTGAAGGAGACAATGTCTGTGGAGGAGATTTTCCAGATCTGGAATCATGTTCTTTACAGAAAGTCATCCTTTAAATTAAAAAAAAACTTTTCAGAAATTTATTGGAGTTAGTATTATCAGGAATTATTCTACCATGTATTCAGAGAATGTCCATGGGAGAAATCTAGTGCAACATGTTGATCCTATGGAGAAATACATTCCAGTTATAGCAATGTTAAGCACTGAGGAATCTGAATTTCACAACTTTGCAGGAATCAAGTTTAAAAATGTCGAAAGATTGCAATTTATAATTTGATGCAAGCATTTACTGAATTATTCCAAACCTCTGATCCTAAATGCAGCCCATGGTTTATGTCCAGTGCCATCCACTGAATGCGCTTTGCTTTATAGAGCTGGGCTCACAGCAGCTTTGGCAAAACTTGCCACATAATTGGCTGAGTTAGTGCTCAGACCAATATGAAAGCACAGAAACAGTACAAGTCTTAATAGGCTATAATTAAATGACTTGATTCTTTTCCAGTTCTGTCTGTTTCCTCTGGGAAACAGGGAGATGTGAGGATTTTAATTTTATACCAACCTACATCAAGCATGGATAATGGTCCTTTCCTGCAACATTCATATCAATTTATATCCTATTGAGTGTTAATTGTGCTCTCATGCTTTCTGTAAATACATGTTAGGCATTTCCCCAAAGACAAATGAAATGAACAAAATCTGGACCAACAAGGAAATGAATTCTGTCGGAAAGTATACTGACTCACAGAGTTTATGATATTCCATTGTGTCAAAGCTCTGTAATTCTAATTCATACCTGTTTTAATAAAGCTTCTAATAAGGATCAAAAATAATTATCTCCTAGAATCATAGGTTCTTTTGCAATATTATGTGTGCATGTGCTATTTTTAAATATGGTAAAACTGGTCAAATATGGGTTAAAAAGTGGGACCAGAGCAACCAACAAAAAGGGGCTGGGGACAAATAGTGCATTGGTCAGACTGCACACTCACAGGTGTTATATCTAATAGTGAAAACTATTCAGTAGCTATTCCTGATTTATGCACTCTGGAACAATTGTTTTTATGTGCCTTCAAATCATTTGCAATTTATGGCAATCCTAAGGTGGAACAAATCCTAAGATTTGTTCAGAGAGGGCTTGTCTTTGCCTTCCTCTGAGGCTAAGAGAGTATGACTTGTCCAAGCTCACCCAGTGGGTTTTCATGGCTCATTGGGGATTTGAACTCTGATCTCCAGAGCTGCACTCCAATCAATGATCAAACTTCTAGACCTGATTTTCATGTTAAATATTGCTGAACAGAATTATTTTTAACTAATAGGGGAGAAGTTAGTTTAGTCTGATGAACAGTTGTAATAAGTAATAATAACCTGTTTTTACTCATTGGGAGTACTCATTCAAAAGAACAAATAATTTCATTAAGTTATAACAGTCTTGCATGTATTATCAACTTTGCATATGCCTGTTGCTATAAAACAACTGCCTTTAAAAACATAACAATCTAATACAACTCAACTACAAGACTAGTTTGTCAATATACCAGTTGTTCTTTTCATTCTACTGGACATACAGGGGTTTGGATACATTAAACTGATTTAGAGGTGTTTCTTGAACTACTTGCAATCCATTGGGTGCTGGCTTCTTTCTAGATTTCTCCCAGAAAGACAGTTATGCTTGATTTGCACCACATGTATAAAATGGTAGCATTTTCCCACATTAATTAATCCAGAATAGCTGCCATCCTCAAGCCATCCTTATTTCCAGTCTCACAGGCTAGAATTGTTACCTCACAAGCATGTATGCCCTTTAAACAGCAATTGATTGTGAGAATAACAAGATTGTTAAAGTGCATTGAAAAGAACTAATACATCTTAAGTGATCCTGAGTGTATGTCCTTATACAAAAAGAGATTCGCTAGCCCACCCAGAAAGGACAGTGACAGACATCGGAGAAGCATATTTCCCCAACCTGGGGAAATATTTTCAGTTTCATTGCCTGTCAACATCTCACACCAAAGGAAAGAGTATCTATGCATCTTCACCATTTCCCTAATATTTTCAGTTGCATTGCCTATAAACAAATCAATCACTCAAAGGGAAAGAGTACCTATGCATCTTCACCATTTTCCAAACATTTTCTGTTGCATTGCCTATAAACATGTCACTCCAATGGAAAGAGTATTTATGCATCTTCACCATTTTCCAAATATTTTCAGTTGAGTTGCCTATAAACATCTCACTCGAAAGGAAAGAGCACCTATACATCTTCACCATTTTGCAAATATTTTCAGTTTTGTTGCCTATAAACATCTCACTCAAAAGGGAAAAGCATCTATGCATCTTTACCATTTTCCAAATATTTTCAGTTGCATTATATATAGAGATCTCACTCCGGAGGAAAGCGTGGCTATGCAACTTCTCCATTTTCCAAACTTGCATGGCTTTTCCCCCCCAAAGTGCCTTCCCAGGCAACAACTCTTTCCAAATGGAAAAGCTGTCCCCTTGGGTCTACCCACATTCTAAATGGAAGATTTACAGACTCAGCAAAACAAGTCAGCTTGATAGCAGGCTATATTCCTGTAGCGTCTGTAAATCCCTGCGTGTTAAATTGGAGCTTACGGAGCATGAATGCTTTCACCTACCTGAAGTGGTGTGTTTCTAAGAAAAAGGCAAACAAGGCAGTCAAAATGTTCACTAGCTGTCGGTTCATTCCTCCTGTTGTCTGCATTGGATGTGGAAAAAAATATCCCAGAAACGATTCCAGTGGCAATCAAAAAGGAAGGTGTCCAAAAAGTCCTATGCCTTGTCTAAATCCCCAAATCCAGCAATAATTTCAGTTTCGTTAAGATCAGGAACAGACGAGCTTCATTTGCAGATCGTGGAGATGGCAGAAAATCAGAAGTCCCAGTCCTTGGAATCATGGTTAGGTTAAACCCCGGCTCATCCCAGGCAGCAAACAGAAATGGTACAAAGCATCTGGAATTGGCCACTCTCTACCCAAATCCTGGATCCCTCCCCTCCCCCCCAGAAACCCCCCAACCCTCAATCCTTTTCTACCTGAGCATCATGCAAAGGAGGGAAGTGAGAAGGAGAAGGCTGCCACGTTGATCTGTCTTCAGGAGCTGGCTTTAGCTTCCCCCTTGGGCTTAGAGAGCAGTTTTGGTAGGAAAGGTCCTTAAAACATGGTGATGGTGGTGGGCAGGAAAAGAGACTGTAGGCTTTCAAACCCCCCTCTCTTCCTTACAGCCAACATCTAAATATGGAAAGAGTATGATTGGTGTTGGGCTGGAGAGATGATGGGGTTGTTGTTTTTTTAAACGGGGGAACCCTCCCCTCCCTGTGCTGGAATGAGAGAGCCAGCCACGGCGAGCCTTCCACATTGACTCTACATTTCAGCACTTGGACAGCTCCCTGCTGCTCCGCTTCTGCGCATGCTTCAGGCTCCATCAAACGTGACTGGAGTTCAGAGCCCTTGGCTTGCCTCCTCCTCCTCCTCCTCCTCTTTCCAAAACCAGGCATTGAACTTCCACCCTCCTTTGGCTGGCAAGGAGGGCTGGGGTTGTTTTTTTTTTGGGGGGGGGGGTGAGCTCTATCGCAGCCTGCCTTCTGCAGCCCAGGATGGGCTCCAGAGGCAAAAGAAATGGTGGGGGTGGGTGGGAGAGATGGGGGAGGACAGGGGCACAAAATCATCAGGGCTGGAATAGCAGAATGGCCAAGGCAATCAGTTAATGCAACCCCCCCTTCAGACCCTTCCAGCCTCTCAAGGGGGCAGCCTCATGGGGCTGGGAGGGCATCATCTCCCACCCCACCTTTCCAATCCTCTGAGACTGGGAGGGCACCATCTCAAACCCCCTCCCACATTCCTACTCCTCCTTTTCCTTCTCCTTTCCCCCCTTCTCTTTCCTTTTCTCCTTCTTCTTTTCTTGTTCCTTCTCCTCCTTCTTCTTCTCCTGGACACCCTCCACACTTTTCTAGTCCCCTGAGAAGGCACCTTCTCAACCCCATGGTCTCCAGTACCCTGCCCCCCCCCCGACCTTCCTAGTCCCATGAGACTGGGAGGGCACCATCTCAATCCCCCATCCCCTCCCAGTCCCCTGGACCTCCCACCTTTCTAGTCCTTTGAAAAGACATTTTCTCAACCCCCCATGCTCCCAGTCCCCTTGACCCCCTCCCAGCTTTCTAGTCCCTCGAGGCTGAAGGGCACCCTCTCAAACCAACCTCATCCCAAATGCCCTCTGCACCCTCCCCCCTCTGAACCACCTCACCCCCAAGGTGCTCCAAATCCAATGGCCTTCCAGTACCTGCCAAATGGTGCTTGAAGGGCAATTCCCCCCCCCCCCCTCTGCATCCTCTCCTAAGGCTCTGTGAGTCCTGGGAGGTGGCTGCCCCACAGGGCTTGGAGAGCACCTGCCAATTATCCTCTGCATCACCACCACCTCCATACACTACCACACTCACACACACCCCTACGCCTCCAAGTCCTATGAGGCAGCTGCCACCTGGGGATCTAAAAGCACGCGCACGCGCGCACACACACACACACCTTATCTGCTGCCCTTAGACGTTAATCCATTTTAATTTTGGCCCCTACCTACTGCCAAGGACTTTATTACATGGGGAAAAGCAGGGGTTTAAACTGTCATTAATCCTGTGAAAGTTTTCACACACTCAATTAAATAGGACTTATCCCGGCAATAACCAGGCAATAACCAGGAACAAAGCATTCAGGAGGAAATCCTGTGAATGATTTGTTGCTGGTTATTATCTGGTCATTCCTGGGATAAGTTCTCTTTAATCATGATGAATGTGAAAACTTTTCATGTGTTAATGATAGCTTAACCCCCCCTCCAATTTTCCCCCATGTGATAAAGTCCTAAATTGTGCAAGTCTGATCTAAAGTATCAATAATTCCCACCCTCTTGGCATTATTGCCCTCCTGGCATCCTGCAAAGGAGGAAAAGGCTGTGAAAGGCACGTTAAGTCTCTTCTGGCCCAAGGAGAGTCCTCATTTCCCTGCCTCCTTGTCCTTCTTTCTGGTTAATAATAATAATAATAATAATAATTTTATTTATATACCGCCCTTCCAATGATCAGGGCGGTTGCCCTTCACCTCCAAGGGAGGGGGACAGCAAGGCATGGCATGAATGGTGATCCTCAAATGCAGACATAGCAGAAGGGGAAGAAGCTGAAAGGAAGAATAGAAAGGAAGATGAGTTGAAGTTGCCTGGATAAACTGAGGTTGCTCCTTCAGGAATTCAGCCAGATAGCCAAACCTCATGATTCTTTTGCTGTTACTGTTTTTGTTGTTGTTCTTGTTTTTGTTGTTAACTGCCCTGGAGTCAATCTCAACTCATGGGAACCCTGTGGATGAGACATCTTCAAGACCACGGTCTCTACTACTATGCTTAGGGTCTGTAAATTTGCACCCATGATCTCCCCAATTGCTTCACCTGCTTTCCTGCTACAAATCTGGAAAATTGGTGCACCCATAACCATGCCATCTCCCTTCCTTAGAATCACTGCACACCCAGGCATTTTTAATATTCACAGCTAGCAACACTGCTTGTGGAAGATTTGCTTATTGATGTCATTTCCACTGGCAGAACAGTAGATTTCTAGTCTGTATATTTCCAAAAAGAAAAGAAAAAGAGGAAAGAGGGATTGATCATTTGTAGTTAGTAGAATTGAGCTTACATTTAGGCAGCGATGTAGACATAGGAAGGCTGTGACAGTCCCTTCTGTGGCTGGAAAAAAAAGTGAGTCACATGTTTTAAAAGGCTTTTTATATACTGAGTAGGATATTCCATCAACAAAAGAGATACTCCTGCTCTATGACTACCCACCACCAAATCATGGGCCATCCTTGTTGTTGGTTCCATGGGAGGGAGATATAGGAGGATGCTGAAGTAAAGAGTGGGGATAGTGTTTTATTTCCACCCTTTCCCCAGTTTCCAAGTCAAGGCAATTTATAACCATAAAAAAGAAACACAGATTTTAAAAATCTAGAGTATATAAAAGTTAAAAAGCAATTAAACTATCCAAAGATTAAAATCAAGTAAAATATCATTTTAAAAAAATCCAGCATGTTATACTGTTTCCTCCCTTAAAAGATCAGTTTTTAAAGGCCTTCACTTGTGTCCAGAAAGATAGTAAGGAAGGTAGTGGTCTAACCTCCCTGGGAAGGGAGTTCCAGAGCCTGGGAGCAGCCATGGAGAAGGCTTTCTCCTGTTGTCCTACCACCTATACCTATGACTGTAGCAGGGTAGACAGAAGTGCCTCCCAAGGTCTTCAAACACAGGAGTTTATCACGTGGGGGAAATCCCATGCAGAAATAGGGGTTTAAAACAGGGGAAAAAAACACCACAAAAACTCATGTGACATCATTGTTAAACTGGTATTAACCTGAACGGAAAGTAGATGGAAAGTAGACAAAAGCCGTTCCTTTTTACTTTCAGAAAATCCCAAAAGTAAAGGCTTTTGGTCTACTTTCCACTCAGGTTAACACCAGTTGAACAACGACATGTGTGAAAATCAAGCTGCTTTTGTGGGGGTTTTCCAGCTTTTAATTTCCGTTTTTGCACAGGATTTCCCCCACGTGATAAACTTCATGGGCAGGTTTATATGGGAGAATATGGTCTTTCAATAATATGGATTTGAACAGTATATGGCTTCTGTGCCCAGAAATGGATTGGCAGCCAGTTCTACCATTGGAACAAAGGGGTTGTGTGTTCCTTGTTGTCAGCCCCAGTATCTGCCTACAGATCTTTGGGCCAGCAAATACTATTCAAAGGCAGCCTCACATTTCATGGGTTGTTGTTGGTTTAACTATTTTTTATCAACCTTTCAATTAAATAGCCAAGTAGCTAGATATTGGGGGGTGGGGGTGGGATTAAGCCTTGTTGGAGCCATAGGTAATATTAAATTCATTTTACAAATGTTGCAGTCCTTTTTGCCTTATTACTTTTACATCCTTCAGCTGATCAGACATCAGAATTTTATACCCTTTCCATGAGAAAATCATTACATGTGGTTCCAGCCTGGACTTGCCCATAAAAGGCAGTCATTTCAACTAAAAATGAATTCATTTCTGGAGGATTCTGGATTAGAAAGAATGAAGAAAGCTTTCCTTTCCTGCTATACTGGCATTCTTGCAACAAATAGGTTGTGTGCTCAGTTGTCTGGCGCTTGTCTCTTGAATCTCCTGCTCTACATTGTTATGTCTGATAAGGAGTCCTGGAGGGGAGGTATAACACTGGTTAGCTTTCACAAGTATTAATAAATATTGTCCTACAGCTATGTTAAATTTTGATTTTATATAAAACACAGTGTTATAAAAACAAAGTATTTCGACATTTGGAAATATCTGTAGTAAGAAAGACTCCCTCCCCTCCTCTGACCATTGTATGGTGGTAGCAGCATCATATGGGGCTTGACAGCTTCTGGCGTATGGATAGTGTGCAAGGGGCTAGTAAATATACCTGGCAAAAGGAGACATAGGCTGGAGGTATGGAAGAGCAAGCACAATAGATCTTTCCCAAATTAAAACCTTTTGAAAGATAATTTTGGGCCACATAAGAACAGGAATGGAATATGATATAACACTTTATGTGGTAGTAAACCTGCTTTGCAATGTGAAGCCAAGGGTTTTGTGAGAAAACACAGAGTTCTGTATTCATCTCATAACAATAGGTAGAATAACTAAACCAGATTGATGTAGTGGTTTGAGTTCTGGGCTGCTCTGGACACCAGGGTTAAAATCCCATCTGCTCAGCAATGGAAACACACTAGGTGACCTTAGGAAGTCACACTATCTCAGCCTCAGAAGAGAAGGCAAAGGCAAATTCCCTCTGAATAGATTTTGACAAGAAAACCCTGTGATGGTTTCACCTTAGTGTTGCCATAATCTGGAAATGACTTGAAAGCATGCAACAACAACAACAAAAATCATTTTATTCATTTATATCCTGTCTTTTCCTCAATAATGGGATTTAAGACAGCTTACAATTTATTAAAAACGGTGTAGATTAAAAACTATAGGAAAACACTGGATAAAAATATAAATATACATTTTAATTACAAAACAATTAAACAATTTGCCTTGATTGCATACTGTTTGGTCTATTGTAATGCATCTTACAAAGGGCTGCCCTTGGAAACTGCAGAGGGTCTAAAATGCTGTGGTTAGGCTGTTGACTGGGGCTGGCTACAGAGATCATGTCACTTCCCTGCTGAAATAGCTGCACTGGCAGAATTCAGGGTGGTTTTGACCTTTAAAGCCCTAAATGGCTTGGGTCCAGAATATCTGATGGACCGTATTTCCCTATACAACCAGCCTGAGTGCTAAGATTGACAGGAGAGGGGTTTCTCTCAGTCCCACCACCTTCACAGGTGCAGTTGGTGAGGACTCAGGAGAGAGCCTCATAAGTGGCTGCTCCCAGACTATGGAACTCCTTTCCATGAGAGGTCAGGTCAGTCCCTTCCCCGATCTCTTTCCACCAGCAGCTGTAGGCATGTTTATTTAGGCTCATTGGGACTGGCCTAGATTGAGAAGTAGAGCCCACCCTCCAGTCCATCTGCTTTGGTCCAGGCCTCGGAGAGAGAGATGTACTGCTGGACCTGATCCCCTTCCCCAAAACCATTCCCTTCTCCTTTTGTGTTGTATTTTTTTAGATTGCAAGCCTGAGGGCAGGGAAACATCTAATTCAAAGTAATAATTGTAAACTGCTCTGACAGCCTTTAAGGCTGAAGAGCAGGATATAAATTAAATACATTTATAAATAAATAAATATTTAGGTAGGCATTTGATGGATGAATTTTACCTGTGTTGTGCTGTGTGCTGTGAATGCTTTTTATGGCATTTCCTCATTTTAACCATGTAACTTATCGTATATACTCAACTATAATTTGACCTCATGTATAAATCGAGGGCAGGTTTTGGGACCAATATTATGAATTTTGATATGACCTGTGGATAAGCTGAAATTAAAACTTTGGGGCATGTAACAAAGTTTCCAGGAGAAAAGCAAAGGAAAACAATGCCAAAGAACATATAAAAATTCAGCAAGCATAACTATTTGTGGCCACACTAATGGGTGGATGGATGGGGGGCGGGGGCGTCAATGTTTCCAGGACAGATTACGCTCTTGCATTTCACCAGGAGATGCGCTAGTGATTTGCCTAAGGCAATGGAGTGAGTTCCAAAGATGGGGGATTTAGAAATCATGATTTTCTCAATCCTAGCCCAACATCCTAACCAGTTCACTACACTGACTTTTAAATCTCAGAAAGGTCTTACACTTCAAAAAAGGAACAGAATAAAATCCAAATAGCATATTTGAAATGGATGTTTATGTTTTAACAGCCGGTTATTATTGTTGTTGTGTGCTCCCAAGTCATTTTTTAATTTATGGCGACCTTAATGTGAACCTATCATAGGGTTTTCTTGGCAAGTTTCTGCAGAGGGGGTTTGCTATTGCCTTCCTCTGAGTCTGAGAGAATGTGACTTGCCCAAGGTCACCTAATGATTTCCATGACTGAGTCAGGAATTGAACCCTGATCTCCAGAGCTGTAGTCAAACACTCAAACCACTACACCACACTGGCTCTCTTAAAAATCTGACAAGTGTTTAATTTCAAGTAATAGGAACACCAGTCATAACAATCAGGTAAATATTATTTTAACAACAACAATATATGTTGATATTAACAAGAACCATTCAATTTGCAGAGGAGCCGGCAATAAGGATAGTAAAAAGTGTGGTGGAACTGAAGGTAATTCATTGTGACAGAGAGTTGAGCTAGGGGTAAAAAAAAAACCATTGAATTTTGCCTGCTCCTTGAAATGTATTATAAAAAGTGTAATTGAGCAAAAGAATCTAGAATTAATATCAATTCATTCACCCAGTGTAGAGAAGAAAAAAACGAAATACTACAGATATATTAACTACAGCCCAATTTGCAAGGATATTAAAGTCATATCCTGTAATAAATCTCAGGTTGTTTTTCAGGATAAGGCACTGAGTTATCATTTAAATGGTTCATCATTTAAGCAGCTAATCACTTAAACATTTCCACTTGTTTTGTGTCTGGGCTGTTGTTGTTGTTTAAAATGATCCCTGGATTTTCTATTTTGAGTTGATAGAAAAATCCACCTCCACTCAACATAAAATCCAGGTTGGTAAGTCATTAAGTTTATGGCTGCCCCTCTCTCCACAACCGTCACAAAAAACTGTTACAGTGTCAAATCTGTGAGCTGCAAAGCCTTCCTTTACACACTGTTGGCACTCCCCATTTAGAAATGATACTGATTCTTTTCCCAGCATGTGTGTATATAGATATATTTAATATCCTGTTTTTATCCCAGTAGTGTGACTCAAAGCAATTCAAAATATAATTTACAAAACTAAAATTACAATGTTCTAATATTAAAACAAAATTGTCATATTAAACCAACCACCAAATTAAAAGCAGTTTAAAAGCACGCCAGCAAGTAGGCCATTGCCAAAAGCCTGTCTGAATTAAACAATATCTTCCTACCAGGAAAGGAACAACAGGGCAGGAGCCAAACTAGCCTCTTTCAGAAAGGAGTTTCACAGTCTGGTGGAACAAGGAAGCCACTGAGAAGGTCCTGGCTGGTTGCCCCATCATGTCTGTGAGCAATACAGATACTGAGGGTCAATGGCATCAGTACTGAGCAGAGGTCTTTCTTCACCATATTTTGTATCCACTCCTATAGGAAGGAGTGACTGCATTATAAAACATAACTTCCAAGTCCCATCCCAGATAGACAGCCCAGAAGGAGAACACATTTGGTGGTACTGTAAGCTCCAACAGAACCTCTCCAGTTTATAAAGCCCTAAAAATTCAGAAATGTGGAGAATAAAAATCAAAGGCACAATAAAAACAAACAATTGAAGGTCCTGAACCCTGACCAAGTCCTGATGAGGTTCAGGATCATAGACAAAGACCTAAAACTCACCTCATCTTCCATACAAGTGTCCCAGTCCAGAGTGGTTTCCCTGTGGTTATTTTAGTCTAAGACAATGAGGGGAAAAAACATAGCTGCTGGCCCTGTCTTTAAATGATCCTTTAGCAAGGCGCTGAATTGTTATTATTTACAGTTCCTTCTTCTTGGAGATCTACTCTAGCAACCTCAATGCAAATATCTATGCTCTTTTCACTTGTGCTTCCTTTGTTAACATGGCTCTCAAAACAAGGAAAGACATTTTTACAGGAACTATGCAGCTTTGATGCCTAAATTGGAATTCTGCTAGCCAAGCATTTGGTTTCAGTATTTCTAATTGAAGATCAGAAGGAGTAAATGACAGGAAATCATAGCAGAAAGGAACTATGCAGGAGAGCTGCCTAATGTAGGGCTGATTATGCAGTTAACAAAGAATTCTTTTGTTATCATGCTATTAAGATAATTTACCAAGTGAATATTGGATTCCTGAATGTGTCTATAGGAAAAACTTCGTCACAGTTCTTGATTTCATTTCCATTTATTTCTTTGATCCAGATGACGTCCATTCTTTGCTTGAAGCCTTGCATAGAATCAAAGAGTTACAGAACAGAAATAGTTGAAAATCACCCAGCCCATTGCTAATAGTTGGTGACCATACATGGCTGGTGGGCTGTGCTCAATGGGCTTTAAGCAAAGAATGGGAGTAACTAGCTACGAAGAACTAGTTATTTACGGCTGGTTTCATTTCCCAGTAACAAAAAATGTAACAATGCCCAAAAAGCCAATTTCTCCCCGTTCTGACTTCATCGTGTTAGTAAAACACACGGGCAAACCCCAGTTCTGGGGTACTCTGGGCTGTTCCTGGAGTGTCCTAGTTAGTTCAGACAAGGCTGATGTTCCATTACAATTGTAAGTTAACAAGAGCTAATGCCACTCCCTTTTGTAGTTGCTCTATTTTAGTTACAGGAGTATGACCTCTAAGAGGTGGTAGAGAAATATAATGTAGTTAAAATGCTGTGGCTTGTGCTGCTGCCCTGCCCATGCCTCATTTACATCTTCCACAAGCTGCAGGTATCTTGTTGTTGGTGTATATTGGGTTACTGATTTGCAATGTTCAGATATGTTTTTAAATAGCTTAAAGGGGCCTATTTCAATTGCTATTTTAGTACAGTTTTGTTTTATTTTTATTGAAAAGGTTTTACTATAATATTTTAGTCTAGAAATGGAAAAATAATGGGCCCCTTTTCTTTAAAAAGAAAAAAAAAACATAATTATAATGGCAACAAACTACCCTTTGGGGATCTTGGAACTATTACCACAACTAAGAACTTTTTTAAAAAAGTAACTTTCCAAACTGTAGTTATAAGTTATTGAAATTTGTTTTAGGTTAATGTGATCATTTACCTTGCCTTTGTACAGTGGGACCTTATTATCTGCTAGGGTTTGGTTCCAGGATCCCCCGTGGATAACAAAATCCATGGATGCTCAAATCCCATTAAATATAATGGCATAGCAAAATGGTGTCCCTTATATCAAATAGCCATGAATGCTTGAATCCATAGATAAAAAAATTCTGTGGATAATGAGGGCTGACTGTATACCTACTAATATGATATGGGGGGGGGGGAGAGTACTTCCAGTCTGCAATATGGAGGTACATCAATAAATGTCCATGCAAGCATGGTTCTACCATACCCAGTACATCCACTGCAATCAATGTAAAGTTTGGTTGAAATATGTAGCTGCAGTGTTAAGCATAAAAAGTCAAACACTACACGTGAGAAGGCAACTGTAAAATCTCTCTCTACTGTAAAATTTCTTATAGTCATAAGAGATAACACAGAACCAAAGATAGTGCTAAGAGCCTAAGCAGAGCCTGAGCAGACTTCTGTTAGGGAAGCTGTATTCTGTATCCTATTTTTTAGATCCTGCACTAAGAGATAACTTAGGTACTGTGTAACTCAAACATTCTACAGGTGCATCTACTCTATACAAATAATGCAGTTTGACACACTTTAACACCCATGGCTCTATCTTACAGAATCCTGGAATCTGTGGTTTTGTGAGGCACCAGCACTCTTTGGCAGAGAGATGGCCTAACTACCAGTCTGAGGATTACATAGGATGGAGCTACAGACCTTAAAGTGGTGTCAAACTTCATTATTTCTACAGTGTAGATGCACTCTACAGTTCTGTTTTAAAAGTTTTGGTTCAACATTCAGCTAGAAAGTTGCCAGGTGTACTTGGGGAAGCCACTGCCTAATCCCAAATACAGAAGGGGGCCATTGTATAAATCTGACTGGCCATACAGTAAGGATGAGGAACCTATGCCTCTCTGCAAATGGCACTCGTAATTCCATCAGGCCCATTGTGACACATGATCAGGCATGATGGGGAGCTGGGAGTTCAACAATATATGAATTGCTACAGATTCCCCATCCCTATCATATATGTTGCTGTACTTATGAAATGCTGTTTGTTGAGAACATTCCAGAATGCTATAATCCTATGCCTAGTCACCACGTTTATATAATGCTTGCCCCTTTGTACAATACAATTAAAACAGCACTCTTAACATACTAACCATATACCACATGGCAAGTCAGATTTATATAATGGCCCCCTTCTGTATTTGGGAGTAGGCAGTGGTTCAAATTTTATTTATTTTTCATTTTTTTATGCTTCGTTTCAGCTGAGCTTAAGGGTTTGTTTTTAAGAAGAACTTCCATAAATTCACAAATTTCCTCATAAATTTAACAGAAAGGACCAGAGATTTTAGAGAAAGACTGACTTCCCTATCCGGACAGAGGTTTTGAATGTTTATCTCTTTAAAATCTGGTTTTGAATGCCTGTGAACCCAATTGAGTTAGAATCCCCCCCCCTTTTTTTTCTTCTGACAGGTTCCTCACTTTTAACAGCTACATAACAGTCAAGACAGTCTTTTCCATGGTGGAAATTGCCATGCCTATTGAATTTGGTCAGTATAGATGACTGAGAACTTCATTTGGTTTATTTTTAATAAGCACTTAGCCGCATTCATAATTTTCTTCACAGATCAGACGCAAAGGATGTGAGAGTTTGAAAAGCTCAAATGCAGGAGAAAGCAAAACTGATAGATCCACTTATCCTTAGTTATCTATTGTAGGTTTAAATAATAAGTGTTGCAAGCAAGAGTGAAGTAAAACAGAAAGAAAAACCATCGAAAGTGGCCCTCATGTAGTCAGCCCAGCACTAAAGCAACAAAGCTCCTTAAAGTCTAACCTCAGCCTTCAACTTTTGTCCTTTGAGACTGTCTTCAAAGGACAAGTGCCTGCCATAGCTATCATCCAAATTCCCATCATTATAATATGGAATTGCAGCTCCAGCAGGGGTCGGCTGATTACCAAAGCAAACCACACTGACAAGATGTCACTGCAGGGAGCTGCTCTGAGCTATCAATAGAGGCATAAAGGCACTTGAAATTTCACACTGATCAACTAGGTGAGGAGGAGGGGTGGGGTGGGAATAACAGGCTCTGTAGCCCTGAGCAGCTACCCTTTTCTGTCAACTGAAAACATGCCATTACCGAGTAAATAATTGTTACAGAGATCATTCCATTTCCAGGATAATGCCACCCTTCCTTTTTCTTTAAGGTCTCTATTGCTTAAGCCATACCCTCTAGCATTTCAGATGAAAACCAGGACACATGGTGACTTAAGCATCAGAGTGTGGTCAGGGTGACCAGAGTTATTGATGAGGAAGAGCACACAAGTAAGAAGAGGCTTCAGTGGTTTACTTTTGCCTTAGTCTCCTCGGAAGGGCAAGATCCTGATACCTCCTTTCCTTTCTTCCCACTGAGTTAATTAAGTGCAAACTGCTTTGCAGCAACTGAAGTAATTTTAGGAGAAAGTGGGAGGAATGAGAGAAACTGGGACATTTTATTTGTCTACGGTACAATGTGTTACAAAACACCATGTTAATACATTATACATGCTGAAAACAAAGCAAAGAAAGCATCTAAATAATAAGTGGCTAGTTAATAATTAATGCTTTCATGACACCCACATCTATCACCTGAGGCAAGTGCTTCACTATTGATAATTAGCCTTTGCAAAATGGCTATCAGATCGGCAGCCCCCAGCTCATCTAATGAGCAAAACTGATTTCCTAACTTCATCCTAACTGAAGTGAAACTACAGTTTGGGGACCCTTCCTCTACTCTCTTTGGAGCAGAGAAACTGATGGAATGTCACTCATTCCTGTGCCAGAAACAGAACTTAAGACAAGTCCTAGGTAATATGAAAAAGACTTAAACTGTGATTCATCCTCAGGCCCACATCACCTTCCCCAAGAACTGAGCAAATGTGGCACAAGGAGAAATGACACCATATCTTCAAAAATGAAGATCATTACTTGATTTGATATGTACTGCATGACTCCTCAGCAGATAGTAGTATTTTCCACTAAGCCACTGTTAGTCTGTACATACTTGATGTGCAATAGCAGTTCAATATAGTCATGGGTGCTGTGTGTTTGGTGGAGGCATCTCATCCTATTAACATAATGGGCTGGTCCAGTTAAGAAGGAGGTAACCAGTGAAGTGTCTTCCAAGCGGTCGTGTTTGAGAGAAGCTGAACCCCCTTCCTGAGAAATTAGTGGTAGCAGTGGTGGATGGTAGTAGGCAGCTAATAGAGCACTATAATCTATGCAGCAGCATCACTCCCAGGGCATTTAACCTTGCTGCACCAGGATGGAATATTTTAGTTATCTAGAAGTGTCATGTTTTGTTGGGGAATCCATAGAGAACTAGACGGCCTGCAGCATTATCACCTAACCAATTTTAAACAGTGTCCCTAATGTTCAGACATGTGCTAGATACAGTTTGTTTGTTAGCAAACAAAAAGTCCCAAGAAATGTATTGCTTTTGGCCATTGCGCAAGCCAAGTCAACGCAATAGCACCAAAAATGTTTCGTGCCATTTTTGAGTGAGCCTGTCACAAAGAGGAACAAAAGTAATGCACTCTGATTGTTAGCTGGCTGTCCACATTTACAAGGGGGAGCACATTACAATTATCATTGGGGTCAGGAAGTACAAGATGCATACATGAAATGCTAACTGTGACCCTAAACACCACCCTGATGCTAACCTATATACACTGAGACTCTAATTGGGGGCAAAAAAGACTCTCAAATTCTCTCTGTGCAAGTTTTTTTGTAAAGGCTTTTGCATGAGTGCTCAAATACTGGTTTTCTATCCTGTCAACCACCTAGCTGTCCTCTGCTGTGAGTACATCATGCAGGGTCTGGGTGGCAGGGCAGGAGGGAACTCCAGAATATGTGCCCACAAATATGAACCTACAAATGTGGAGTAGGGACTTGGGTCTTGCCATATGCTGCTACTTAAATGCCATTTATTGCTGATATGAGAGACTGAACCTTGTCAACCTCCTCTGCACCCATTTCCTACCTCTCTAAATAGATATTTAGCAGACTGAAGAAAGACAATCATCATGAGACATTGCAACTGAATGTGAGCTCCATGCATTTTCCTGGGATTCATTTGCATTGGTTAATATATTTATTGACAGCCTGCTGTTCCCCTAGATAACAAATTACCAAACAGTTGGTATTTGCATCAATTAGTCACCAACCAAAGCTCCCTTCCCACTCCTCTGAGTTACTGCTTGACTGTTAAGTGTCATTTGTTTTTGTTTTTGTTCCTACTAGACAAGGTCACATATTTCATGAGGATGTGCGCATGTGCAGCAATACTGAGACTATAAATTATTGATCACCGTCCATCCTAGAAAGGTGAAGATTTGCTGAACATTTGTAATCTGTTATGCTGTAGTCAGTTTCCCTTATTTGTACACCTTTAGTCTCTTGGCAAGTTCCCAAGTCTAATTTTGCATTACTTAACATCACTCCAATTTACAAGACAATCAAAGCTCAATGTAAGCAAATATATCATTCAGTCCATCTGGCTGTAAAGTCCTAGCAGACAGTGAACTGCAGAGTTTAAGGACTCTGTCCAGATGATGTTACCTTTCCAGTTTACTTCCCTTTGGCAGACAGAGAGACCTGAGGCTATCAAAACCATTCCATAAGAAGAATGTGCAGCAAGCTTTCAAAAAAGAGAGCTACATTTATAATAGAACCAGCATGGTTGATAACTTCACATACCTGTCAAGGTCCATGTACCCTCCAAAAGAGGCTACTATAAATGCCCAGAGCCTCAGTTATGTCTCTACCTGTTCCACTGCCCTCTACAAATGTGCTACAAGTGTCAAGAGATGGACGAGTATCTACTCCACTTGTCTTGCATTATTCTTCTTTCATTTCCCCTTTACCTGCTACTTCACAGGCTACAGGGCCCAATGCTGAAGAAAAAAAAACCACTCACTTCCTCAGACTTCTCTTGAAACACTCAAGTTTTCTGGTGTCAGCAATATTTTGTGTGTTATTTGAGAAACCAGGTAAAACTCAGGAGATCAGGATGTTTAACCTTACCAAAGTTAACAAGACAGAAAATGGGTCTCCACTTGAGAATTCTGGTGCTGCTTTCTATGGTACTCTATATTTCACATATTTGCTCATTTTCTATGTCACCAATCCCAGAAAAGGGAGTATGCAGAAAGGTGGTCTTGTTGCTGGAGATGATCCAGAGTTCCCAGATGCTTTAATCTGACACAAACATGAATTACAACAGATATACCAACAAATCCAAATCTTATTTGGATGTAGCTTTCATAGGGTTTCTCTTTTTAAGTACTGGCAATGTATAGCAGCATGATTCTCTGCATTTTATTGAGAATTACGTTTCATTGAATTCAATGGAGCTCATAGCCAGATTTGGGACTGCAGCTGTATAGGACAGGCCTACACATATCTATTGCAAATTAAGCCCATATGAGTTCAAAGGGATTTACTCCTAGGTAAGTCTGTATAAAGCCTTCAGGCTTAACTATTTTATGTGTTGTTGTTGTTGTTGTTGTTGTGTGCCTTCACGTCATTTTTGACTTATGGTGACCCCAAAGTGAATCTATCACGGTTTCTTGGCAAGATTTGTTCATAGGGGTTTGCCTTTGCCCTCCTCTGAGAGTGAGAGAGTGTGACTTGCCCAAAGTTACCCAGTGGATTTTCATGGTCAAGCAGGGATTCAAACTCTGGTCTTCAATGTTGTAATCCAATGCTCAAATTATCATAACCTCCATCCATACATCATCCTGAGGGAGAGAAAGGCAAGCCAGCTCCAACAGGCTCTACCTGAAAGCAAGAAAAGCCCTTCCTTCATCCACCATCTTGAGGGAGAGAAAGGCAAGCCAGCTTCAACAGGCCTTGCCTGAAACCAAGAAGAGCCCTCCCTCCATCCACCATCTTGAGGGAGAGAAAGGCAAGCCAGCTGCAACAGGCCTTGCCTAAAAAGAAGAAGAGCCCTCCCAGTCCATCTGCCTTGGTCCAAGCCTCCGAGGGAGAGAAGACCTGCTGGACTTTCCCCCTTCCCCAACACTTCTCCCTTCTCCTTTTGTGTTGTGTCTTTTTAGATTGTAAGCCCAAGGGCAGGGAAATGTCTAATTAACAAATGGTAAACCGCTCTGATAGCCTTGGCTGAAGAGCGGGGTATAAATAAAACATTATTATTATTATTATTATTACTACTACTACCACCACCACCACTACCACCATATTTGGGACTGCAGCTGTATAGCATAGGCCTAAACACATCTACTGTGAATTAAGCCTGGATGAGTTCAAAGGGGGTTAACTATTGGGTCAATTAGCATTAAAACTGCAGACGTAACTATTTTATGGGGTTTTAGCTCTTTTATTTTAAGCTGCACTGATAATGCAGTTGAAAAATATGTATCTAAATGAACACATATATGAATGGTAACATTAATTAATGATTCACCTTAGTAGTTTCTCACATTTCAAAAAATAGATCAATAATGAAATAAATAATTCCAAGGGAAAAAATGCCTACAAATAAAATCGGTTAAGAACAAGCCTTGCTTAATCTGCTTATATTTAGTCAGTTAGCAGAATTGGCTGAGCGTTGCATAATACTTATTTGCAATAACATTTATTTATAGTATCCATAGGTCAAACGAGAGAGCGAGACTCAGCAGAGATTATTAAGAGTGTTAATTTAACGACTTGTTGGCATTCTCTATAAAATAAATGGACTGTTTCAAAATAAATCCACTGAATAATAAATTAGCCAAAACTGTAGAGAAAATAAAATCTATAAAAAATATTAACAGCAAACTTTAAACCACCAGCAGAAACTATGACTGGATGATGAGTAATACGAAGGGCAGCACTCGCCTATGTTTGATAGCAAGCTCTGAAAGTAAATAAACACTTTATGGTCGATTGAACACAACACATTCCTTGCTGATACTCCAAAACTGAAAAGTGCACCACAAAAGGTGAGCTAAAAATAATATTTGCACAAAATTGCATACTGTTAAATGCTGGTCTTAACAAACTCAACAAGGACATCCTCTCAGGCTGCTTTCATGTCCTTAAAAACACCTCATCCACAACTTGATATGCCACAGTCAATGAGGCTGTATCCTTCAGATGTTTTTAGTCCCAAATGCTCATTAGCCCCATCCAGACTAGCCTGTGCTGAGAAATCTTCGAAACAGTTATTCACCAACACCTGGAGGGCCACAGGTCCCCTAGTGATGTGATGTGGAGTACACATTGCTCTTTCTTTATCGGCTGCAACTAAGGCTGCAGCCTCGGCTCAGGCTGAAACTTTTTAAAAAAAATTTAAAAGGGGTGTTATTGGGCACCTCCAGCCCTGGTCTGGAGGCATCCCAAACTGATCTTGGCATCTTGTAGTCAATCCATACTTCTCCAGCACTTTTGAAAGAATGGGGAAAATCCTGACAGGACAAAATGAGACCATTGTAAACAAGAAAAGCCATATCAGTGCAGACAGACTGTGTCTAAAATGACTTCACCACCACTTGCCTATCACTGTATTGTGTACTGACAAGCCCTTGTATTTGCCAGGCACCGAAGGAAATAATCAATGCACAGTGAAAGGACATGATTTCATGCTTCCCAGCCATATAGACCAGGTTCCATCATGGTGCATTGATAAGAAGCCATCAAGTTTTATGAGAGTTTTATGGGGAGGGTGTGGAGAGGGTGGACGCAAGTGTGGAAGATGGCTTGTTCCTCCCTCTCCTTCCTACTCCTTTTTTTTCCCAGTATTGTGACACCAAGATGTATAAGCATCCATTTCATTTTCCACCCTTTCTTCTGTAACAGTAGTCCATGAAATGCCAACTATCAAAAACCAATGCAGGACATCCTAAAGTTTCCATGCGGTTGAAGTAGCTATGCCCTGGCTGAGGCCACTGGTGCAGGCAGAGTGTTATAGTGTCTATGCTGGACAAGCCAACCTTTCTTCATGCTTCACTGCCCTTTCAGTCATTCATTAATCCCTCCTGTACCTCTTTTAGCTCAAGGGTGGGGAACCTCAGGTCCTGAACCTAATGCAGACCATGGAGGTACCCTGTTCTTCTCTTTTTAGCAGCACCATGCTGGTTCTGCAGTGAAAATCCCTGTATGGGCTAGGAGCTGTGCTTCAATGTTCACCCTCATGCACTGGCTTCAAATGGTAAAGCTCTAATGATGTTGAATCTTATATATGCATTGTCTATTACACCCAACCATGTGCCCTAAGATCAACTCTTAAATCTACCACCACAAACTAGATTTAAGCAACACCATTATATAAAGAGTATTATTGGTAACACCATTCTTGCAAGGATATAGCCCACTGGGAACTTCTCCTTCATAACCCATGTTTCCGTGAGTCAGAGCCACATAGCAGCATTGTTTCATTGTTACAAAGTACCCTTTCATGTCAATGAGCTTTATTTGGGAGAACTCTCTAGTGTGTTTGTGCCAAATCCAGAGCTCCGTTCCTCATGAGCCTTAGCCCACCTCCCTTGAATATCTCTTTCAGAGACAACATAAAACTATTTCTACTGGAACAAGCTTCTGATAGCCTGGATTGCACAAGCATTTTATTTTAAGAGCATATTTTTTTATTTATATACCTGTTCAGCTTATTGATCTTTGAACTATCAGTTTTCTAAAGGCTGTTGCCCACAAAGAGCTCTTGAGGATTGGGATATAAATCGTAGTACTAGAGAAATGGTATTTTTTCTGTTTCCTAATAAGATCTGAACTATGGATTTGTATTTAAGCTTGAAAAGCAATTATTCTCACCGCAGATTAATCCCATCAAATTTGTTTTGGCCTCAGTATCTTAGCTTTCAGTAACAATTGGTTTTTTCAATTTAATGTAGAACACCAGCATAAAATACAGTTCAAAGGTTTCTTTCCCCCCTTCTGTTTCATTTGTTATTGTATTTTACATGCATATTCTACCTTTTGGCCCATCACGGAGCCTCAAGGCCAAATATATAATGGCAAGTGTGCGGGAGTATTCATGTTATTATTTTTGCTGCTGAATGAATATATGCATTTTAGGTTTTCTGCTTTCTCATGTGCCCTTTTCATGCACCCTTGGTGAGCAATTTTACATTTTTTTCCAGAGAGAGGGGAATAAATGTTTTATGCCTTTTAATTCAAAGTGATAGTTTTCAGTTTAGTATGTGCTGCTTTCAGGACTTACTCATCAATCCACAAACTGGTCCCTGTCATGAAAGTATTAGCCTTCTGTAATACCTCCATTAAAAGAGGTGCTCTCTCCTGGCCAAGCCATAGGGCAACTAGGTAGGCAGAATGACTATTTCGAACTAAACATATTTAATAACAATAACAATAATTCCATGCCAAACTATATTTGCTATATGGCACCACCTGCTGGTAACTCAATTTCAGAGCTTAGTCTGTAAGCTTTTTCTCCTTGCCAGTATTAAAAACAAAATCTGTTGCTTTGGGAAGGGGGCATTGATCCATTGCCTAGGAAAGGATTAGTTGCTGCTTTATAATCCCCATAACCTGGTACATCACCATCTGTTTTACCTACAGTTCAAATGGGAGGGGGCATTATCCCTTTAGTCTCTATCTACTCCTGCTGCTGTTTCACAGTCTTTTAAATCAAATGGCACAGCTTGCCATACAAAACTTATAAATCAATGCATCAGACTTCACAGCTACAGTTTTATTAGCAAAATCTGTTCATGAAGTGAAGCCTGTTAAATAAATCTTCTTTGCTCTTTTGGGGGGAACTGTACTAGGTCTTTAGCCTTTAATGTAATTTAGGCTAACTACTTTTAAACTATGCACAAAATCTTCTAGCAGAATTCCCTCAAGATAGTACTGTTTTTCCTCTTCTTTCTCTTTTGGAATATTGGTTGAAGTGATATTTGCCTGAAAGCTAAGAAAATTCTCTTGAAAACCATTCTAGGTTCTTGTTATGATCTAGTGTAGCCATCTGAGCAAAATTTGGGATTATTATTTCCCAAATTGTAGATTTACAACTCCCATAATCTCCCCATGCTGGCTAGAGATCTGGGGAACTAGAGTCCAAAAAAGGGACGTTTCTAGGCTCTTCATCTAGGCGTGTTTAGTATGAGACCTTGGCAGGTCCAGGATTTTTCCTTCCTTGGAGAAAGCTGGCCATACCATTAGATGGAATAGGCAAGTAACATAGGCAACAAATTTTGGATATATGAAAACTGTTAATTATTTAACTTGTCATTACTGTATTTTTAATACCAAGGAAAAAGACTAGGACTTGGAAGGGCAACTATGAAGGAAATTTATAAGATCCTCGTGTGTATAACACCAAAGTCAGAATCATCTTTACTGAGCACAAGGCAGGTAAATTTGAATTGTGTCTAGATAATAATACCTTCGGTTGCCACTTATTCACATGACGTCATACCTATTCTGTTATTATCCTGTTGGAGACAGTTTTAAAAACACTTGTTTTTTTAATAATAGGGGAAAATCCATTAATGATCTCTTTCCTGCTTCTGGAGTGCATTGATTTGCTGTGCGAAAGATGCCAGCCACAGATGCTGGTGAAACGTCAGAAAGGAACTCTTCCAGAACATGGCCACATAGCCCAAAAGCTCCACAAAAAACTATTCAGAGGTGATTTTGCCAGTTCTGAAATTTAGCCTAGAGCAACCTGGTATTCATTGGTGGTCCCCCATCCAAGTACTAACCAGACTGATCCTGCTTAGTTTGCAAAACCAGATGGGATCTGGTGTCTTTAGGCAGGCAGACTTCTTCATACCCCAGCCCTAATTTTAAATGACTTATGTGGTTATACATGGCTTTCTCTCAAATTCTGGATTTGTTTTCATTTCACCATTTCCTGCTATCATAGTCCATCATTTTTATTTTAAAGTACTGAATGATGGTCAAGCTCAATTTACTCAGAACAAATCTTCTCCATGCAGAGTAAATGCACTAGTGATACTCTGTGAGTTCATGAGTCTCAAAGACAGATCAAACAATAATAGTGGTCTTTGACAATATGAGCTGCCTCAGCTTAAATAGAAAACACTGATGAATCATCATGCTTTAATATTATTCTTTAAACCATTATTTCTTCCCAATGCAATGACCCTCTGCAGGTCTGTTTAAAAGGATTACTTTTAGTAGAAACCAACAGTGACTCCAAACAGTGTATGCAAACATCCAGAGAGCATTATCATACCAAAGTGCTTTATTGTTGCTTGCAAATTAAGTAATTCTACCCTGTGGAGGTACCAATTAGTTCCAGTCAGTTAAAAGCTTGTAAAATCCAGCCAGCTTGGTTTATGTTATGAGCAGAATTGATCCAGGCCTTTTCTTTTCTTTTTTTGAAACATCTCCGTAAACAAGCCCATCAAAATGAGATGCACCACTGAAACTCATGTTTGGTAACTCTGTGCTCTTTTCTAATGAGATGGAAAGGTAACTCTGCTCATTATCCCAATATAGATATGTCTGTAAATTGGCAAATGCTGCAATATGTCTGGCTAAGATGCAAAAAAGAATGGGAGGGAAAAAAAATCTAAGAAGAGCTGGACCATGTGCAGGAGGGATGCCCTTTCATAAACATTGCTGGCAGCATCAAAAAGCACCTCCTTTCAGTCATTTTGTTTTAGGATTTGAATGAAAGGTGGTGTGGAGAAGTGCTGTGTGTAAAACTGAACTGCATGTTTATACTGTATGTTGGTATTAGACAGTAACCGTAGGATAATAGTTGCTCTATGACAGATTCTAGAGGTTGGGAGAGAGAGGGTCACTTTAAAGTTCCTAGACTGGGCTGATTGGTCTGGGAGCTTTAAACTATGATTAGCTGTAGGTTTTTACTTTTTTTTACTTTCTTTTTAAAATCCAACATGCTTTTTGGGAATAACAGCTTACAGCACCTAAGGTGAAACTAAATGTCAAGGGGAATGTTTATTCTCTGTTATTAACCCATTTTCCCTCCCACAGTGGAATTTTGCCATTGTGCCTAAGTAATCCGATTTGAAAATTATCCCTGTGTTTGTTTTCCAACAGCCAATCATAAAATAAAACATGTTAAATGCAAGGAAAATAGGTGAAGACAATCATGTGGTATGGCAAATGTATGTATTTTGCCACATGGGGGAGCATCACTACAAATGATATTTAGATTTAACATTGGAGTGTTCAGTTGTGAAGTTGATGAAGCATTTGGTTGGATGAGAGAGACTAGGTATAGCTACAGCAGGGGGATGAGGGTATTTCCCACTGTCTGGATAAGAGTTCTTCCCCCAAAAAATTTGTTTCCTTCATTTCCTAAATTTCTAATATTGCAATAAGTAAAAAAAGTTCAGATGAGCATTTAGAAGTCCAATTTAGGATCCAAAGAAAAGAGGGGGATGGGATTATGTTAGCCTTTTCCTCCTTAGCACTAATAAATTTAGCATGATTAAAGGACCTGAAATGTTGAAATGGCTGGTAATTTAGCTTTTTTTTTTTTGCCAAGTTTTAACATATGATTGTTGTGGAGCTAGAGGAATGGAGTGAAACAGAAATAGAAGTTTAAGAAAAAAAGAACATTTTTAGAAGTCTTATTCACTCCAAAAGGATAAAGATAATTGACAGTTGTATTTTCAGTTTTCATTTCATTCAAATAGTCACTGGTTTATAATTTCTGGGAATTAATTGAGATAAATCTTTGATGACAAGAATACCCAAATAATAAACCCCAAATTGTATTTTGAGATCAACAATTATTTTTCAAGATGGAGCAGATAATTTAAACACAAGAAATTGGATTTATTGAAATTTATTCTTATGTTAGTAAACTGGTCAAAGATTTTATGAATGTTGAGTTGCAGAAGAGAATGAAATGGGCTAGTCAAATAAATCAACACATCGTCTGCATAAAGGGATATTTTCTGCTCTAGTTTATTTATAACCAGGCCTTTAAATTTCTTGTGTTGATCTAATGGTGTTCACTAAAGATTCTATTATGAGATAAAAGAGGATCGGTGAGAGGGGGCACTCCTGTTTTGTTACTCTGTGAAGATAATGATAGCCTTTTTTAATTATAGTAGCATGGACTACTACTTTTGACTCTCTATAAAGATTTTGGATCAATTTTATAAAATTTTCACCAAAGGTCTTTTCTTATAATAGATGAAACAGGTAAGATTAATTAATATGGTCAAAGGTTTTAAGAGCATCAAGGGACAGAGGAGCAACTGGTATTTTATTTTCATTAGAAAACTGAATAATATTTAAAACTCTATGAACAGTGTCAGGCAATTTCTGTTTAGGCATACATCCACCTTCATCCAAATTAATATATTGTGTTATGAATGAATATAGTCTAGTGGCTAATATTTTTGATAGTACTTTTAAGGAATTGATTTATGAGAGATATTGGATGAAAATGACTCGGTGTTGGGTGTTTTCCTTTGGTCTTAGGAACTGGTACTATATGTGAAATTTTCCAGCTCTCTGGAATTGGACTCCATGCAATATGTCATTAAGAATTTCAACTAGCTATGGGGAGAACTCTTCAGACAATAGCTTATCAAAGTCAATATTAAATCCATCAGCTCCCAGTGATATTTTAGATTTAAGATGAGTGATGGACTGTTCAATTTCTGAAATTAGTCTGCTGAGATACAGTGTGTATTTTTCCCTATAGTTTTTAGGCTGAGAGACTGAATAAATTTGATTAACTTGGCTTCCTCCCTCTGTTTGTCAGAATATGAATAAAATAAGAGAAAATTATTTAAGATAACATCCATGTTAGATTTGATGAGCAAATTATGGTCTGTTATGGTGTAAATTAACCTCTTGTTCATTTTCTTTTTAACCAAGTTAGCTAACAATTTTATTATAGTTATGATAATAAGTCTTTGAAAAAGGCATTGCAATTTGAATCTTATCCATTTGCCATGTTCAAGTGCAATATTGTTAAGAAGTTGTGATAATGGAGAAGGCATACTGTGCTCTTTATTTTTAGTTCTGTTGGATCCATACAGGAACTCATCTAATACTGTATTGAAATCCCCACCAGTATATTATTGCTCACTGCTATTTCAATTAATGTTTGTAAAAACTCAGAAATGAAGGAGATCTTTCTAGAGTTGGGGCATAAAAGTACCAAAAGTGACAGGATAATCGAAAAATTTGCCCTGTAAAATATGGAATGTATCATTTGACTCTCTCTTCAGATTTTCTGAAATAAAAACACATTTCTTATCAAATAAAATGGCTATACTTCTGGCTTTCCCCATTCCTCCCACTATATATTGACTCCTAAAAATACAAGGGGGTATCCAAAAGTTTTAATGGTCACCTTTAAAAAATTTTTGACAGAAAGTTTGTTTTGATTTGTAGTTGTTAACTTATCTCTATGTAGTCACTATCTACATAGATTTATACATTTTCCCCAGCATATCTTGACCCTACAAATACCTGATATTGTAGAAGTCTGCAGATTGCGCCTGACAAGGATTTTACACTTTAGTCATTTCTGACAGAGCCAGTCACAAAACTAAAGGACAAAATGGGGTGGTATAGACTGCCTAAAAAGGGTGGTCTGGCGCCACCTCTTTTAGCACTGCAACTGCGCTGCAGCAGCTAGATTCTGTGGTGCAGTTGCACCACTAAAAAAGGAACAGGGACACCGCACTCCTTTTTAGGTATGCAGTTGTGGCACAATTAAGTAAAAAGCTGCCACTTGGTGCAGTTGAGGAAGCACCATTACATATGCCATCTAAATGGCGTTACATAATGGTGCCATGCCATTACGTAGTTTCGGACCAATGAGTTGATTTTCTCAGCAACGTACACTTAGGGACCAAAATTTCATCAATATGCAATAATAACTTCTGGGTGATAATTATTACTTTATGATACTCCCTCGTAAAGTGCAATCTGCAGACTTCTACAATATCAGGTATTTGGAGGGTCAAGATACGCTGAGAAAAATGTATAAATCTAGATAGTGACTACATAGAGATAACTTAACAACTACAAATCAAAAGAAACTTTCTGTCATTTTTTTTAAAAGGTGATCATTAAAACTTTTGGATACCCCCTCATAGTTCTAAGGTAAGGCCAGGCCTATGCCTTTGATGTGTATCTCTAGCAAGTATAAAATGTTTGGTTTTTAAAGACTTGGTTTATCGAATAATCTCACTTCTCTTCACAACTGAACTTAATCTTCTGACATTATATGATACCAATTTGATATTATTCAGAAATCTGACAAATTTGAAGAGTGTTGAAAGGCATTACAAATCATTTTTTCTTTGTGCTGGAGACAAGTGACATAACATGTTATGTTAATGAATAATTCAATGGGCCTAGAGGTAGCTAATTGTGCACATCTGACAATAAGTGTATCAGAGGTAAGGACAGAGCCAAGAGGTGATATCCTAAAAGACAGTCCCTCCTGAGTGGTTGTCTGTCAACTCCCTAAATCAGTTAGATCCACAGTGTTATTTACATCCAGTTGAACAGAATCATTTGTAAATGGTTTTTGTCTAAACTCTGAACTGGCGTTTTCAAAAAGACTGTGGATATCCTCTGAGTTTATTATTTTGGATAGAGCCAAGTTTGGCTTAACAAAAGAACATGAATTCATCTCCATTTCTCCAGCTTGCATTCTGACCTGGGAAGGAATAGCTGGTTCTGTATAAGTTTTATACATATTTGGAACTTAGTTTTTGCCTCATTCTAATTAGCCACTGAGATATTCTTAATGGTCATATTGAAAGTTGATGAGGGGGTTAAAAGTTTAAAAGTTTAATGTAGGAAATAAAAGTTTAATGTACAGATTTTTAAATAGATGAGCTGTAAAAATACTAAGGATTTCCAGGTGTAATGTCTTGCTCAGTATTAGCTTTGGAATAGATGGCTTAGTGAAACTAAGTAAATATCCTGAGTAATTTTCAGATGCAAAAATTAGTTCCACCAAAGATAAATTTGAGCTTTTTATTTTCATAATTTTCTTAAGGTATTTATTACATGCTTTTCATGCACTCCATTAGCCATCATATGTTTGCAATGTGGTCCCTAGTGCCTCTTCCTGTTATAAACCCTTCTTGGATCTCTGGGATTTCTCTCTCCATGTATGGTTGGAGTCTGTGTTGAAGAATTTTGAGCATGATTTTGCTTGCATGAGAAATTAGTGCTATGGTCCTATAGTTGCTGTAGTCTTTTGTCTCTCCTTTCTTATACATGGGGAGGTATATTGATTGTTTCCAATCCATTGGCCACCATTTTGTTTTCCATATCTGTTGACATAGGTTGATTAAGATTGTGGTTGATTCTGTCAGTAAGAGTTGTAGTAGTTCGATTGGAATGTCACCTGTTTGTTGATTTGTTTTTCTCCATTTCTCTTATTGCTGCATCTACCTCGCTTTTTAGAATTTGTGGTTCATCTTCATATGGCTCTTCATTCCATGCTTCCTTCATTTTTTCATCTCTTTTGTATAGCTTTTCTGTGCATTGCCTCCAATATTTTTTTTATTCCCTCCTGGTCTTGAATTATGTTATTTGTGTCATCATAGAGCATCCTGGTCCTTGGTTTGAACGTTCCTTTAATTTCCCGGATCTTGACAGAAAAGTCTTTCATTCTTCCTTTTTTGTTATTGTTTTCTATTTCCTGCATTGGTCATTGTAGTAATTGTCCTTCTCTTTTCTCACTAATCTTTGTACTGTTGCATTCATGGTTCTGACTTTGTTCCTGTCTCCTTTTTGTTTTCCTTCTCTTCTTTCCTTTACTGCTTGAAGCATTTATCTGTCATCCACTATTTCTTCTCTTTCTTTTTGACTATTGTAAGTGCATAGCAGATCATTGTGAAAATCCTAGTGAATATTCTCAATTTGGAGGAAAATATTTTTGCATCCCAGAGAAAACTGTTTTCATCTGCCAATCAAAATGGGCAAAATTGGTCACAGATTTGTTGAAATGTCCTTTTTATGGAACATTGCTTTTGTTGTATGCCTATCATACAAATTTCAGTGGAACATCTAAAGGAGACAGTCCCAATGGATTATACCAAATACTATAAATAAAGAGAATCCATAATCATAGACACAATGAAAGGAACAGAATTCAGGTGTCCTCTGCAAGGAGACATCTTACTTGCTTAGCAAGGAAGAGAGGATTGCTAATTTATCATATTCCACTATATTTATGAATCTGTTTAAAAGTGGCTGGTGCAAGGAAATATAGAATTGGTACACTTGAACCCCCTCTCTCTGTGTGTTTATCTATTATATACTAGTTTGAGAGCCTGATTACTAAACCTCCATGATTCAAAGCTAACCCACATGTAATATTTTTGGTCTTTATGGAGGATCTGTAACTCTGAATCCTATTCTAATCATATGGGTTAAATTATTATTAATTTTAAACTTCAGAGTCTATCTTTGAACTATCCTAAATATGTGGGGATGGGGAAGGTGGAGACACAGACTTTCTGCCTACCTGAAAACATTGTCACTGTGACATCTAAAACCAAAGATGCACACCTGCAAGTTTTCTGACACCAGTGGCATAACTTTTCTTTCTTCTGCCTGATTATTATTTTTTTAACCTTTTTGCCTGATAAAGAGCCTCAGAAGTTAGCACAATGCTTTCTGCATCTTCTGTTTGGCCTGACAAAGGTTATCTCTAAAATGTGTTTTGGATTTTGTTTAATGATCAACACAGCTAATTGAGCAAAAGTCTATTGTGGAAGGCATCTGCCAATTACCCCTAAAAATGCAGTTATAATTTATCTATCACATTTAGTTTTGATTTCACACACAAATTCTTTTGAGGATGATCTCTCCTGAGAAGATCCTGAGTTATCTTGAATTGTGAGTTAAAGACATTTCTGATCATGCTTATCTCTCTCCTTGAGATCTAAAGTTTGGTCTACTGACCCTGTGAACAGAAAACTCAGAAGGAGCACACATATAAAAGTTCTCACTCAGGATAACAGGTTGTTTACTGTACGCAACAGTAACAAAGACATTCAAGATGCCTTTGAATAAAGTTGTAATCCAGTTGTATCTTAACTCCTAGAAAAATGGAGGTTCATAACCCAGCTTTCCTCCCAATATGAGACTCAAATATAAAATTTACAAAATATGCTTAAAACAACAGAAATGCAAATGTTTGAAAAGTCATTAATACACGATCTAATTAAAACATTAATTTAAAACCATTAAAATAAAGTAAAAATATATGATTTACAAAGTAGAAACATAATCCTGTCTATTCTATGGAAGCTAGCACTCTCCTGGTTATCACCTCATCTTGTTCAAAGTGCTGAACTGTGGAGTTATTGAGATGATGAAAATAATCCAAATAGAATCTGGGTTGAATCTTTGCTGTTTACATGCATTTTGGATGCATCCTATTAAATTGGAAGTGCTGTCAAAAAAAACTCTGCTTAACCTGGGATAATTGATCTGGGGTATTTTTTCCAAGTTATTCTAAAAGATTCGCATTGTTGGATGTGTGAATAACCAACACGAATAGACCCAGGATAAAACTCTTCATGTTTTGAATCTACTTCAAATACATCTGCATTGTTGACTACATCTTTATTCAAGTGCTGGCTTGTGTCAACAAAAGAACTCTATTTCCACACTCTAAAAACTATACTTCTGTTGTGTGATTTCAGGCCACCTACTTGGGATTCCTGAAAAATCTGCTGTTTAGTGAGCAAAATCTGATGTTTATCAAGGGCTGTGAGAGCCACTCTGTGTTTGGAAGGGATGCTCCAATAAGCTTCTGAACAACACAAGGGGAGTTTGTTGGTGGGCTTTCAATAAGTTTTGGTAACTTTGTATGTGACAGCTTGCTACAGCCACTACAGAAGAAAGCCACAGTGGAAGTAGGCTCGTACAAATGTTAATGTGCCATATGGGCACAACATTTCAATTCTCTGCTTAGTGACACAATTCAAAGCACACTGTTCAGAAAGCTTTGGAGCGTGCTGTTCCTAATGAAAAGATGCCAGCCTTCAGTGAAACACTTAGATGTATCTTGAAGACTAATGTTCATTGCCAGCAGCTGGAATTCAAATGCATTGCCACAGTTTGATTAAAAAAAAAATCAGGACTGCTTTGTAAAATATGCACTTGAAAAAAGACAGGATGTTACTGGTTGTCACATGGATTTTGTAATTTTAAAAAGAACTATTTATCTTGTAATTAGTACTCTGGTTTATATTTTTATAATTCTGGTAGTCTTAGATCTAAGCCAGCATCATTAATGCAGTTTGACACCACTTTAAATGTCATGGCTCCATGCAATGGAATTATGGGATTTGTAGTTTTGTGGGATATTTAGCCTTCTCTGTCATAGAGCTCTGGTGTCGCAATAAACTACAGATTCCAGAGGATGGAGCCATGAGAGTTAAAGTGGTGTCAAGCTGCATTAATTCTGCAGTGTGGCAAAAGCCTAAGTGTTGTATTTCTGTTTGATTTGTATCACAGATCTTTCAAGGGATGCAACTGAAGCAATCATCCAGGTGTCCCACACTGAGGTCGGGGAATCAGACTGTGCACTCCAAGAGAAAGGGCATATCAAAAGTCCCAAGCTTTGAGACTGAAGTGCTGTACCCACTTAATCTAGCAGTTCGACCGTATGAATTCATTGGGTCTAACCTCTGCATATGCATAAATGGGGTTGATCTCAAAAGGTGGGATAACACAGTTTTTAACAGAAACCAGTGCATCCAGGTGTTGGACTTCCATAGTGAGGGCCTCATTTCTTCCCCTCCCCAAGTAAGGCTTTCATATAAAGTAAACACTTCAATCATATCACACATTTTAAAAAAAAAAACTTCCCAGAAGTGGAATCTTCTTAAAAAGAAAAATATATTGATACACAATGAGTACAAAATGTCCCCATCATATTACTTTAGCCCTTAAAATGGGATATCTAGAGCCAGCAACAAGGAATCCTTTCATACCTCACAATTTATAACATTGTGATTCCACTTTAACAGCCACACCTGCATGCTATGGAATCCAGAAGGAGGTAGTATTTGGGGGAAGCACTAGAACAATAGGGCTGAAAATTCTAAATGGACCTCATTGACATGTAAATCCCAGGATTGCACTGGATGTTGCCGAGACAGATAAAATGGAATCACAATGCTATATTCATGCATCATGAAAGGGCCCGTGTCTGACACCTGGACTTCCTCAGTAAGGACCACATTTCAAATTTTACATTTTCACATTTCATATTTGTTAGAGGCCATCTTTTGGTCAAATGCCTGGGAAATCTGATTTGAGAAAGAAGACATCTATATGCTACCCAAAGTGTGCTATGTTTGTAAAGAGAGACTCTTAAATTGAGTTATCATTGTCTACTTTCACAATTAGTTCTCTGAAAATTATAATGAATGAAGGCCTGCCGGACTGTTCTTTCCATTATCCAAGATGCCAATTTCTGATAAAGAAACAGGCAGGCCTCCTTATTCTAGCTGAGAAAAAGATGGGCCCTTGGTATCTGGAGGGGTTTGGTTCTAAGAGCCCCTATGGAAACCAAAAACCATGGATGCTAAAGCCCTATTCTATGCAATGATGTAGTAAAATAGTGTCCCTGATATAAAATGGCAAAATCCAAGTTTGCTTTTTGGATTTAAAAAAGAAATTCTGTCCAAGGATGGTTGTATTTGTCTATGCAGAATCTGTGGATACAGAGGGCCAACTATACTGCTTTGTATTTTGTGTAGCACCATTCAGCAACCTCTGGCCCTTGAGTTAATTCAGATTGGCTAAGTAGTAGTTGCCACGGCCCCAATACTGAACTCAATGAAACTACAGATTTAGCTGAACCTTCATGATGCAAGTTTCATATAATGCTTGTTCTTTCCAGTAAGTTTTAGTCCAAATGTGGCTATTTATATCCAAACTATGTGGACTTAATTTTTTCAGGGCAGCTTGATATGGAATGCACAATTGTCATATCAAGGCTGTGCTAGAAGAAAACTAACCCCTACACTGGGGTGGAAGATCCTCTAGACTACTACTCCTACCATTGGCCATGTTGGTTAAGGCTTATGAGAACTGTAAACTTATAAACCTGCCTGTTGTTGACCTTGATTATACATGATTGAAGCCTGATGATGCAACCCATTTCCCTTGCCCAAGTGATAGTGAAGAGAGAGGAGCAAATGAACTCTTATTTCAGGGACTTGCATGAATAATTATTATTATTATTATTATTATTATTATTTATAGCCCGCCCCTCTGAACTGGCAATCGGGGCGGGGTATCACTTTTTAATGAGCATAATATGTCTATGTGTCAACATAAGAAAAAACCCTCTAACAGGTAGGGAAATGTGTGCAGATCCTACCCTGTGGGCGTGAGAATTAAAAGCAGAGGACACATATCTGAGTTTTGTGATGCAAACAGGTTTCTCTTTACACTGGAATGGGAAAACTTTAGCACACCAGATGCCATTGGACTGCACCTCCCAGAGACCTCAGCAAGCATAGTCAGTAGTGAGAGTTCAATGACGTCTGGAGGGCTACAGGTTATTCCACACAGTCTTTTCTATGTGATTATAGCCACTCTACCTAAAGACTTAAACACATAAGACATCTATGAGCATCTATGAGAGGAACATATTCTGCCATTCCACCAAGCATGGCACTACTGACCTCACTGCAGGGCCATCCCATTATTACATTTGGCCACCACTATTAGATCACCACTTCCATCTTCCTCAAAGTTTGTTTCCAGTAGTTGTTAGCCAGGTTCCTCTGGATGTTCAGAAGCATGCCAAAAACACTGCACTGGACATGGGGTAGACTAGATGATTTTTGATTAGCTTTCTAACTCATGACTGAGTAAAATTATTGAGTAAAATTATCCTTTTCTGAGGTGAGATGAACAGTCCTGATACTTATAGGTAACAGCTGCCTTTAATACAATTCACATTCATGCTTGTTGGAAAAATATCAATAAGATTGTTTCATAACAAGGATGCTGCCATTCAGTCTGTGTTTCACATAATGTTTTCATACTGCACAAAATATTAATTTTATCAAGGCCCTGTTCTTTGTATACTGGGTACTCCTTATATTGGCCTCACAAGAGTAATTCCAAATGCATGCTGTACAGCAAGGTCAATAAATATTCCATACAGGCTCCTAGCTAATGTTTATTTATAACTGACTCTGCTGGATATATGAATGCTTGGTTATGCGCCTGCGAATTAATCAATGAGGAGGCAATCAAAATTACTCTTTAAAATTCTGGCAGCTTTTATAATGTTTAGACAGCTTTTATTTTCACTATTATGGAATACTAATTACATTTCAAAATGTTTCCACTAAGCTGAATGGTTTTATTAATTTTGTCAATACAAATATATGGTAAATGGTATTGCAGGAGACTGTCACAAAAAGAAATATAATGTTTTAATAGAGATAGATGTACACCTTCATCCTAATATCCTACTGACACCCTGCATTAGATCATCTACACCAAGAAAAATAAATTTGATTTTTCCTTCCCTGGGAGGTCATAGTAGGATTAGGAACAGATTTTGCTGTAATACAGGCACACCTTAACAAGGCCTCAGACAGGGAAGCTCATTTTTTAGAAAGATATTTTAATGCCTGCTCAATCCCATAGTTTCCCACCTCATCTTAAGTCTAGTTGGAAGTTTTTAAGCAGAATTTGCAATAGAAGAATAGTGAATGAGGACTGGAGAAACTGTCAGGTTGCATCAGTGTCTCTGCAATAAACAATACAATAAAAAATGATCTGAGAAAGAACAAGATTCTGTTCTAGCTGATCCAACGGTAGTTGTCTGTGCCAGCATACAAGAGGGAAGGTAAATAGCAACTGCCTTCAAAGTTCCTTACTGAGCATGGGTGAACAGCAAAAGAGAAAAGAGGAGCATAGATAAGCATGTTTCACCATCTATTTGCAACATGTCAAAAAAGTAAAAACCTTAACAGAGATTATCGCACAGGAAATCCATGCCAGGATAGACACAGGTTTCATCTGGAACAGATCTTATCACACTGCCCCATGCCCGGGTAGTAGGTAGCCTGTGTCCAACCCAGGCTTTTCCAGTAGGTTTTCAAGAATGGGAAAAGCCTATTATTAAATTCCCTTCCACAAAAGCCCGGATTGGATACAGTCCGGGCACCAGGCAGTGCCATATGATAAGACAGTTGCAGCCCACATCTATCCTGGCATGGATTTTCTGTGCAATAATATCCTAGGTCTATACTTTTACAGTAGAGATGATTCAAAATGGAAATCATAAGAGAAGTGAAGGCATGCAAAATAAATATTAATCCCTGGATGCATTTTGGAAGACCCCTTCAAGTGGTCTCTGGAAGGTTCAAAATGTTTTTGTTTATTTGTGCAAAGCTTATCTGACCTGATTGTTTCATTTCACATGTGTGTATTGTTAGTTTTGACTAAAAAAAAAATTGCTGAAATATATTGAATTGTTCTCTCTGTGTGATGTTGGGCTCTATTCTCATTATTTCTGTTTTGTTTCTGTCAGTGGTTCCACATTTTCTGTTAAGGAATAATGCCCAGAAACACATTTACTTTGTTAACTGAGCTATAGATCTATATATTTTTAGGAAAAAAATCCATAGTTTCTGGATCAGTTGTCTCCTTATTAAGGAAAGTAACAACCATGGAAGAACAAAATGGATGGACAAAATAAAAACAATGGTTCTCCAAAATCGTTTTACAACTGCTTTCATTTTTCAAGACATGGGAACCCAACCAAGAGGAACCCTTTTGGGATAGGATTCAGCGGCTTGGATAGTACCTTCAAATTTCAAACTAAAACTTGGAATAGATTCACTGTCTAACTGACAGGCATGCCTTTAACCACCACTGCATCAGAACAACATGCTGAATAAATGAAGGAATACCAGTTGCTGGGAAACAGCAGGAGAAGGCTTTTGACCCTCTGGTCCTGGAGGCCAATGGCATGAGACAGGATTTTGGCTCTTCTTTTGTTCTTTTTCATTGGTTAAAATTACACTTCATTCTAATACCACAACACAGTTTCAGCTGGAGCCCTGACGAGTACTGTAAATCTATCACCAATGTATATTGAATATCTGTTATTCTGTACAAGAAGTCCATTGTTGATTTGAAAGAATTATTTACAATCATGAGCTTTGTGGACGGCAGTCTTTTAAAAAATATGTCCTGCAATGTAGCATCTGCTTCTGCTGTTCCTAATCAACCCCCGGCCCAGTGTTTAGAGGGTACTGCCCTGATTCAGGTGTACAATGTCCTAGAATGGGAAACACAGGATTAAATTCACTGGGTATGTAAGAGAAAAGGCATGTTTAATACAATCTAGATTCCAAGAACATGAAGTTGTCCAGGAAGTTTACAAAGCCAAGCAGTGAGTCATGTCATCCAAAGAACAAGGTGAAGGTCAGAAAATGAGAGAGCAGAGAATGGCACACAATGCCAAGTAGACATAGTGGCTATGATGCCTTGAAGGAAAGAGATGATCATGGCTATTCTAATGTATAATCAGTACAGCTGGCTTAATTAACTCAGTGTTTCCTTTTTAAAGCACACCAAGGAAAATCCTGCATCCTGCTCCTTTTTCTGCTTTAATCAGAAGGATGCAGCATTTCTGACTCCTGCTTTTTAGAATCTACATGCAATGGTCCACATTCTGCTTCGAAGGTAAGGCTACCAGCCACCTCTGGCTTTGACTGGATTCTCCACTTTCCATCCCTCATCAAAAGAATCTCTTCTTCACTTAGGACATGACAAGTGCCATCATCCCAGTTTCCATCTAACCGCTCACCTTGCATGCATGCTCAGTATATTTACAATGAAACTCAGAATGCCTTATGAGGCAAGCACATCTTCTTCCCAACTACATTACAGAAATTTCAGTCAAGCCACAGGTGCCTGCTTCTCTCTTTAAGTCAACTAATCAATCTCTCTGATCTACTTGTTTACTCTTTATCATGTGCCACTGAACTTTCTTGCTTGTTCAGGCTAAATTGTCTCATCTATTATAATTAAAATGTGCATGAGAGTCATAAATAGAACTAAGTTCTGAAGGATCAGATTGGGAATTCAGCAAACACTCTGAAGACAACATGAGATAAAGAAGTTGAATTTCCCAGAGGAAATATGCAGCCGGAAGATTAAAAAGAAACAAGCTTTTTACATCTGAAAGAAACTCAAGTATGATTGTCTGTCCAACTGTATTTTACTGAGTCATTCACTTTGTGAAAGGAAGCATTGTGAGTTAAAGCACACACAAAAAAATCTCCATAGCCTTTTAGTTTGTAAATTATCCTGCAAACATGAATTATTGTAATATGTGTACTCTTTATCATGAAAATAAGAAATGCTGTAAAGGGCTTAAATGAAAAAGGTTTACATAACATTTCCTATGCTAACTGCCATTTAAATAACTAGTGCTGGCCTGTTCTCCATAATATGCTGCTTTATTGCATTAAAAATGGCAGCTCTCTTATACTGTTTGCTGCTACAGTCTTAGTGTGCATATGTGCCTTCAAGTCTCCTGTTGACTTCTTGCAACCCCATGAATTTCACAGGATTTTCTTAGGCAAGGAATACTCAAGAGGTGATTTTGCTAGTTCCTCCTCTGAAATATAGCAGACAGCACCTGGTATTTGTTAGAAGTCTCCCATGCAAGCACTAACCAAGGCCTTGCATGCCTAGCTTCCAAGATCAAACAGGATCTGGTGCCTTTAGAGTATTTAGATGCTAGACACTTTTTAGGTGGTATTAATCAGATCTGAAAGATACAGCTGAGGTTCTTTGTAACTATACTTTTCTAATGAAAATGGTTCTAGAAGGTCTTGTGCCCAAAGGTTTACCAGTCCCCTCTTGGGCTATACATGAATAGTAATCCATATTCAGTTTCATAAATCATACCTTGCAAGCTCCAAATATGTTGGACCATCAGATTACTTTGCCTTCATTTGTGGGATCCATATCCAGTTTTGCTTTTGTCGTTTTTTTAAAATTACATATCCTTGACAAACATAGCTGTGCATTTGAAAAGAAGCATTACTCCCCTTCCTACATTGAAACATTTTGGCACCCAGGCAATATGTATATTAGTTTTCAAATGTTTATAATTAATGATTGATATGTATTCTGATTGCATGACATCTTTGCACACATTGTTCATTAGATGCCTTATGAACAGTACTCTTTTGATGGCATAATTTGTCCTTTTCAAAACATAATTTGGAGAGCTGTTGTGTCATAACTCTTCATTGTTCTAATTGAGCATTTCTTAAATCCTAAATAAATGATTAAACGTTGCAAAGTTTGTGATCAAATTTAGCTTCCAGAATGGAAACATTAAAGTCTACTTTCATTTATGTCATGAAACAAATAAAAGGTACAGGGCCCAAAAACACAAGTAATGTCTAATTCTTATTCAGCCAGGATGGATATAAACAATTAGCCAATTTGTAACTTTGATCTCCAGTGGAAAGCCTCAGCTTCTCATCACTATGCAATTTCTTAAGTGAAGCATGTATGAAATGCCTGTTGCAGTATTCCTAAAATATTGTACATGCCACTCAAGCATTCAGTCTGTTGGGTTATCCCTGATACATTCCTAGTCACAAAACACTGGGAATGTCTCCAATGTAAGCTGCTTTGCAATGAATGGGAGCTGTGTTATAAAATCATATTGTTGACTCATGTTTAGTCTGGCATCTGCCACTGTATTTTATTCATCAGACGTTTATCACACCAGGCTTGACAAGTGGAATTAGAGCAGGATAGTGGCATCTGTGCCCATACCTTATCACACAACTGTACAATAGCTGGTTTATAGTCCATCTGTTGCTTGAATGCTCCTTCTCATTGTGGCTGAATAGACCTCCCCTTTCCTCGCACTGTAACTACATGCCATGGACCTGATCTGGCCTTTCTTTAGTGCAAAAAGAAGTCACAAAAAGCAGGTCCTTTTTGCACTAAGGAAAGGGCACCCTAGCTCCTGCAGCGGCTATTCTCTGGTTCTTCAGCACAACAGCGCTTTATGAGCCTGGTGAGCTTCCACGTTTAAAACATCACACTTCAGATTTTTCACTATTAAATTTGCCCCTACCTCCTAATATTATTTTTAAAAAACAGTCTGTTTGTACCTATCTTCTAAAACAATCGTTTAAAAAAAAAACATGTGCTCCTCTATGTCCAAAATCAATGATATTATTGACTACCACAAGAAAAAAGATCTTTTCAAATTATGGACTTCTAATATACTCACTAGACATACATGCTTCACACTACACATACCCTATTTCCCTTAACATAAGACATCCCCAAAAAATAAGACCTAGTAAAGATTTCACTGAATTGCTAAATATAAGTGCTCCCATGAAAGTAAGACCTAGCAAAGTTTTTGTATATAAATATATATACAGTATATAATAAATGTTCAATTTTTTGTTCAACAATAAATATGAATTCTTCTTTTTGGAAAAATAAGACATCCTCTGAAAATAAGACCTAGCACATCTTTGAGAGCAAAAATTAATTTAAGACATTGTCTTATTTTTGGGGAAACACAGTACATACCAGAAGAACACACTGTAAGGATCTATTTTGCCAGTTAAATCAAATCTATGGACCATTACCAGAAGAGACTCAAAAGAACCACATACATTATGTATTTGTATGCATGTGTGGTGTGAAACAGCAATAACATAAACCATAGATAGAAAGTGTCTCATTAAATAGGTCTACAAATATTCATAGAAAGAAATACATGCTGATATAAAAAGGGCCATTAACAAAGATCAAGGGCATTTTGTGCTCCTTGAAAACAACTTGGCAAATTTTAGTAGCTCACATGCATAATTCTGTTGACTACAAAATATGTACCAAAACAGGGGACACAGTTTCATCCTAAAAGCCATGTTTGTCACTGATATCAAGTCTGGCAAATGGGCATTGTGTAGTATTATTAGGATATTTTTAATTTAAACTTCTACCTTTTCTTTTATCGCCAGCATGCAGGTTTCTGCAAGAAATTGTTGTTACTCCAAAACTAATTAAATCAGTGTGAGGAATGACATCAAAGCTTGGGTAAAAGTCACTGTTCTTTTTAAACCAGAAAAGAATTCTTGGAACAGGTTGAAATTCCTTTTCACAGACTTTTAGCTTATGGCTAAAAATGCCACAGTAGAATCTTAGAAAACATATCCACTGGTGTTTTTATATAAACATAATTTCCTAGCTAAAAATCTTGTTTCTTATGTAGAGTGCAAATGCTGCAAAATCAACAAGGCTCTCATAATTCTGTATCTTCAAGAGGAATCCCTATCTTTCGTTTCTCTTCAAATAACAAACTTGGTTGAAGGTGTCCTTGTAATACAACATGGTCAAATTCAAGTACCTTTTTGAGATTGTGGTGATTTTCTATTACCATCAATCAGGGCAACACATACTAATTAAGTACTTCGTTATGCTCCTGCATGATTTATTAGGTCTTCCTTCATTAATGTATTTGATCAGAAAAGTAATTAAACAATGAACAGTGGCAGCGACACATACTTTCCATCAATTATTAAAAGAAAGTTTCCTAGAATAAAAATGTGATAATTAATATTAACACTGTCATGAATTTCACTTGACGTCAAATTATTTGAACCTCTAGTAGTGCTAATCCTCTGATTTACCATAAATAAACTGCACAAGGCAGCATTAAAATGAACTAGGCTATGTTTAGTTCCCAGCATTGACACTTGAAATAATTTAATAGACAGCAGCAAGTGGATTTTGTTAGAACAGAAATGCAGGACCTTCTCTTTTCAAAAGACATGCCTGCTTTTTCTTCTAAGAAGTCAAACCCATGTTCTACAGACATGTCTGTGGTATGAAAGGTCAGCAAATATATATGATATGATTAACATAAAACCACTGCATTATGGCTTCAACTGCGGGGAAATCCACTCTGAAGACTTGTAGTCCAATTGTATGCAATGTTTCTTGCAAGTGGAAAATGGGACTTACTCCCATATAGGTCTTAAATAGGATTCCAGTCTTACATTTCAGTCTTAAACATCATCCTGGGAGTATACCCTACTGAACACACGTGAATTTATCCCTAAGTAAATGTACATTGGAATGGACTGCCCAACTGGTTTAAAAGCCACTGCCTTTTACAATGGATATCCATGAATTGTACTGTACTAGCTTCCCTTTCACACTACAGAGTTATAGCACTATGATTTCACTTTAGCTGCCATAGCTGCATCCAGTGAAATCCTGGGGCTTGTATTTTGATGAGATGTTAAAGTTCTGTGGCTGAGAATTCTAAATACCTTTCCCTAAATTGCAAAGCCCATAGGATGTGGTCATTATAATTAAACTGTAATAACAGTGTTATGATTTGGAATGTGAAATAGTCCTTAGAGAAGAATCTTTAACAAAAGCACCTTAGACTCTCTCCAGGATTCCCAGGATTCTTCATAGGAAGCCATGACACTTAAAATAGCATCTTTCTCTGATTTCAACCAGTGTAAAAAGCTGATTGGGGGCATCTAGGATAAGTAAGACACTGAGGACTCCTGTAAACAAGGGTGGGAACTGTGTGGCCATCAAGCTACAAGGAGCCTTTTGTGCAGCTCTAAGCTTTCTCCTGACCTTAATTGACCTGACAGAATTTTTGTTGCTCTAAAATCTGCTAATTATGTTTCCAGAAACCTCAAGGAGTTCAATGTGCAAGGATGTGCAAACTGAGTTGCTATCCTGCACCTCATCCCTACCCATCGCTCCACATTTCAAACAGAGCTAAACAGCCGTTTTGAGACTTTGGAAGTGAAAGTGTAGCAGGTATATTCCTGGCCATTACTTCTTTGACAGAAATTTTGGTACCAGAGGCAGAAATAACATGTAAAGAATAGAAATAGGTTCCTACGCCACAAAAAAGAACAGCAGGGTATCGCTATAGCAAGTATATTTCCATACTGCTTATCAGTGCACTTAAGGACTCCCTAAGCAGTTTACAATGTGTAAGCTAATTGACCCCAATAAGCTGGGAACTCATTTTAGCAACCTTGAAAGGATGCAAGCCTGAGTCAAGTTGAGCCCTTGGTTGGTATGGAACTCACAACCTTGAGGTTTCTGAGTGAGTGGCAGCAGTACAGGCATTTAACAATTTATAATTTATAGTTTATTTCCTGAACTTTAAGAAAAAAGAAAAAAATGTCTATGTTAGCCAAAGGCCTGAATTTTGTCAAAATGTTGTGTTTGTTGTTCCCAGTACTCATATGGCCAATGGGAGAAGGGTCCTGCCTGCATGAATACCCCTCCATTCCATCTGAACCGAGAACAAACACAACATTTTGACAAAATGCAGGCATGTGGCTAACATTGTCATATTTTTTTTTCTTTTTCCTGACTGATTTTTAACACCTTTGCTTGATGAAGAAACCAGTGGAGCTTTGAAAGCTTGTGACATGCTTTTTGTGCATTTTGGTTCATCCAATAAAGGTATCACTGTTTTGTGAATTTTGAATGTTATTGTACTTTACCAACAATATGTGTTTGTCCAACTGTTTCACTGTACATTCAGTATTGATGCTGGTGAATAATCTTCCAGGTAAATAGGGGGAAAGTAAGAAGAGGGGCTTGGTGGGATATGAAGTTTTTGTAAAAAGAAGCTTCACTGTTAAGAAATTTTGTTGACAGAGAGGCTCAACAGATGGCACAGAGCTGCTCCTTTCCTTGTCAGATTGGGGCTATGGCAACCACATGCCCTGGCTCTGATTAGGCCTTTCTGTGGCACAAAAAGAAGCTGCAAAAAGTGTCTCATTTTCATGCCACAGAAAGGGCACCCTAGCCACAACTGCCATGGCTTTTCAGCACTCCTTTTGTGCAGTGCATTTAAATGCTGCACCAATGGAGTACCTTGCTGCTCCCCACTGTGCGGTTGGGCATGCGGTGTGATGTTGGCATGGGGGCAGCATGGGGGCAGCTGACGTGCATATCCCACACCCCTATGCTGGCATATGACCCTGGTCTGTAGAGGCTCTGAAGTATGTCTATACAGGACCTGTCACTTCCAGACCAGCAAAAATCACACCTTGCCAGCTTTAGAGTCCCATGAGAGCATAAATAGGGTGTAGCTGCTCATCCCTTGTCTAAAATTTTTCTGTCCATTGATCATTGAACCACACGTCCTATGAAAGAAAAGATGGGAAAATATAACATTGCTACTGCATACTTACATACTTTGGATGAGATTCTCTAGCTCAGGAGCTCAGTCAAGCTCTGTGCTTGGGGAAATTTTTTGTAAAGTATCCTGAAAATCCACACAGCTTTGTCATTACAAAATCATATGGTGTGTAGCTTCTATTGGATTTACCTAGGCAAAATGATGCCAGAAAACAGATGATGGACTGCACGCTTGAATGCTATTCTGTATTAAGAAGACTTCCTTAAAAACAGAAAATCAGCTTGCTAGAGCAAAAAAAAAAGTGTTCTTCTAGCAGTAGAATACCTAAGTTGAATCTTGAAATTCAAAGGTGTGCAAGGAAGAAACAAATGGTTATGTTCTATATTATACTTTGATTTATGGCTTCTTTTTTTACTAGGTTATACATTCTTAGAAAATAAAATGTTAAACCATTAATTTTGTGGGGCACAGGATCCCAGAGATCTGAACTGTAGGTCAGTAGGGTCTATGATCCAAAATAAGTTAAGAATCATTGATCTAGATGTAAGCAGAGGAGGTTTCTTCAATAAACTTTCCCCCACTGTGTTGAACAACAACTCTCGCCATCTTAAACCAGGTTGGCCATTTGAAGTCCAACACACCTGGAGATTACCAGATAGAAAGTTATGTTAGTGCAGACTCTTTGTACTGTGTCAGCCTGTGTTTTCAAAAGAGAAAAGTCTGCTTCAGTGAGCTGCATCATGAAAGTCTTTCACACCATAATGGATTTCATTAAAAAGTATTTGTCTCCCTTGATACAAACGCATTTTCAAAACTGAATTGGGAATAGAAACACTCTGTAAAAACCTGATTTGGTCTTCTGCTGTCTTTCCTTTCACTAGACCTGATCCACTGTGTGCTTTCCTCATTAGGACAAATTGCTTGGGTTGTGGTGATTTAGGCTTTGGAAAAAGGCACAAAGAGCCCACTGTATTTGTTAAAGGAGTATCCATTCTCACCTGGATGCCTGAATAAATTGTCAACCTCCATCCATCCTTCCTCTTCAGTTGGCACACTATGTATTGTGCATCTCTCCGTACAATAAATGAGCGAGAACTATCATTAAGTAATCAGAGTACAAGAACCCATGAAATTATTCTTGGATCCTACACATTCTCCAATAAGTGTTCATATAAAATAGGTGTTTGCATTCAATGAGAATCAGTAGTCTTGTAATTTAAAAAAAGATTGAATTAGCACAGACATGAGTAATTCTGGTGAAAAATCAGTTCAAGGTGAATTATGTGGTGCTTTCAGAACAACATAGCAGAGCTGATAGGCCTCTCATAATAATACAAGCAAAACCAGAATAGCACCATTCCCTTCTTTCCTAGCCACCTATCAGAGATCAAACTATCAACTGCATTAAAAGTATGTGACACAGAACTGGCCCTGAATATATAAACCACCATGGGACCCTATTAGAAATTGGATCCTGGGCTATCTATCAACTTTGATTCCCCAACTTTATCTAGATATGACTGAACTTTGTAAGCTGCTGTGAGTTTTCTGAAGTTAAAATTATGAGTCAAAATTATGGTAGAGAACAGGCATAGATGTTAATGTCATGTTAACATAAAATATACTAACCTGCAAAGATATGAATTCAAAGGATAAATATAAATAATATCTCAATCCACACCCAACAAGTCATGACCACTTTGATCTTTCCTTTGGAAAAATAGATCTCCATTTAAAAACATTATAAGCACTTTCAAAAATACACTGCAGTCACACAAGCAATATAGCAAAGGTTCCCCAAGCATGAAAGTGGAAGTAAAAATATCTTTAAAGATGATATGGTGCTGAAGAATGTGCCCATGCTGCCTCTTCCTTTAAATTGTCCTTTTTATACTCATTTTATGGCTTCGGTAGAACAGTCGGGTTATTATGGCTCCAGGTGAATCATGGGACAAAGGGAATGCCTTTCAAACAGTGATTAAATAGAAACACCACTAACAACTACAGACAGAAAAGAGATAAAAGGGACAACTTCAGAAATGATGTAGTATGTACTGAACCTGGATATATTTTTAGATTTAGGGAACACCTTGAAAGGGATAGAAGCAGCTGCTATTTTTTTCCAGTTTTAAATCACAATATGTGATTTGCAATTGCATGCACTACCTTCTTTTGGAGTATCCTAGATCTTCATGCATGGGCTCCTCTTATCCAAGATTGCTCCTCTGAGCCATTCAAAGTCATCACAGACTGGAATTGATGGAAACCCACCAAAAGGAAAAGATTGAAACAAAATATTAATTTGCATTTCACCATCCTCTAGTGGTTCATACTCATCCAGGGACAGAGGCTGCTTTTTCAGCTCAACCAGATGATTGTGGAATTATTTGCTTGCTTATTGTCCTGCAGCAAGGGGGACAATCTTTTCAGCCCAGGCTACCTCTACCTCTGCAGCTACTGCTATGTCGGGGGGGGGGGGGAATTAGTGTAGAAACTGATGGCCTTACTCCACTGACAGTTGCCATATCATAGCAGTGGAAGGGGTTCAGTTGTGTAACAGTCAGACCAAAAGCTAAATTTTGCTCCCACAGTGGTTAATTAGATGCTGATGGGATGCCTACAAGCAAGATATGAATGCAACACCCTGCTACTCATGGATACATCAGCTTGCTAATATCAAATGCCATTTAAAACTCCAGAACACCAGCATGTAACTGGCAGTCCTTGAAAACAGATTGCCTTTCCTGAAGAGGTGTTGGAGAGGATCATCCTTTTGATTCAAAGTGTCAAGAGTATAGAGCCATTGGCAGAGATTTTGTAGGAGGACCAGCTAATCAAATATTATCTGGGTCAGAATTATGATATTAAGAGAGATAACTCTTTTTTGCCATTTCCTCTCAGTTAGTGCAGAAGTAGTTGTACTCGCTTGCTTGTAAAGCCTCAGAATGAGCTGTAACAATAAAGAGCACTGAGAAATCATGAATCTGATGCATAGGAACACATGTCTTATTTCTCCAATTTATTCCTTTTTGCATATCCCAATCTTAGATCCTCCTGATGTTGGACTACAGTTCCCATTGGGCATTGTCCATGGGAGTGCTGAAGTCCAAATATGAAGATCCAAATCTGGGGATCAAAGATCTAGTCCAAAGATTATCTAGTCCAGTGCTTCTTAAGCTGTATGATGTGAGGGACTAGCAAGATTTTTCTTAATATTTCACAACAGGTAATGTATTTCTGCTCATTGATTACAACCAATTTAACAACTTCTTCGCGGATAAAATCTCTCGGATAAACGAAGGTCTGGACGCCAGAATTGAAGCAGAACCAAGAATAGAGGCGTCTAGAGCTTCCGTGGACTCTGTTGTACTGGATCAGTTTGAGTCTGTCAGTACCGAGGATGTGGACAAGATCCTTAGAAATCTTAGGAAGACAACTTGCTCTCTCGATCCCTGCCCCTCGTGGCTAGTGGCCCAGGGGGGACCGGTTGTAACTTCATTGTTACACCGGATCATTAATTCATCTTTGAGGGAAGGGCATTTTCCGCAAGATCTTAAATTGGCCATAATAAAACCATTGCTCAAAAAGCCCTCCCTCGACCCCCTGGTTCATAACAACTATCGGCCAGTCTCGCTACTGCCATTTTTGGGGAAGGTGATCGAGAGGGCGGTTGCACTCCAACTTCAATCGATCTTGGACGAAACGGATTTTCTAGATCCATTTCAAACCGGTTTTCGGGCGGGCTACGGGGTTGAGACGGCCATGGTCGCCCTGGTCGATGATCTCCGTCTGGGCATCGACAGGGGTAGCGTGTCCCTGCTGGTGCTCTTGGACATCTCAGCGGCTTTCGATACCATCGACCATGGTATCCTTCTGGAACGCCTGGCAGGGGTGGGAATCGGAGGCACTGCGCTCCAGTGGTTCAGATCCTACCTCTCTGGGAGGTTCCAGATGGTGCAGCTGGGGGACGTTTGCTCCGATAAGAGGGCCCTTACATCTGGGGTTCCTCAAGGAGCTATTCTGTCCCCCATGCTTTTTAACATTTACATGAAACCGCTGGGAGAGATCATCCGGAGGCATGGGGCGCGGTGTTATCAGTACGCTGATGACACCCAAATAGTCTTCTCTATGTCTCCGACTGATGCAGTGACCAGGGATGGCGTCGCGCCTCTCGTGGCCTGTCTGGAATCGGTAATGGACTGGATGAGGGAAAACAGACTCAGCCTGAATCCAGAGAAAACGGAAGTACTGGTGATAGGTTCTCCCGGTCCAGGGATGGAGGCGGTTCCACCTGTCCTGAACGGGGTCACGCTCCCCGTGAAGGACACAGTACGCAGTTTGGGGGTGCTCCTTGATTCGTCGCTCCATCTGACTTCTCAGGTGGATGCGACGGTCAGGAGCACCTGTTATCAGCTTCGACTGATACGCCAGGTGCGTCCCTACCTGGACCGGAGGGACCTTGAAACCGTAGTAACCTCTCGGTTGGACTTCTGTAATGCACTCTACATGGGGCAGCCTTTGTATCATACTCGGAAGCTACAACTGGTGCAAAATATGGCAGCGCGGGTGGTCACTGGTGCTCCCAGGGCCGCCCATATAACACTAATTCTGAAGGATCTTCACTGGCTGCCAATTCGCTTCCGGGCTCAGTACAAAGTGCTGGTTATTACCTACAAAGCCCTATATGACTTGGGCCCAGAGTACCTGAAGGACCGTCTCTCCCCATATAATCCGCCCCGCACACTTAGATCCTCTGGACAGCGGCTATTGAGAGTTCCAGAGACCAGACTAGTGAGTACAACGAAGAGGGCATTTTCCATCTCTGCCCCCTGTCTCTGGAACTCTCTACCTACCGATCTCCGCTTGTCCCCCTCCCTTGCTCAATATAAGAGGGACCTAAAAACCTACTTATTCAACCAGGCATATCGTTGAATGGACTTTTCATTTATTAGCCTGTATTAATGCCGCCTACTGTTTTGCTGCCGCATATGCACTCGCCCTTGTACTGGGATCTGTGATTTTATTGCTTTTATTGTTGTATTGTATCTAGCTTGTTTTTAATTTATATGATTCTTATGTTTTAATGTTTTAATGTTTTTATATGCTGTACACCGCCCTGATCTATGGAAGGGCGGTATAGAAATAAATCTTATTATTATTATTATTATTATTATTATTTGTTTGTTGGAAAGAAAGTGGCTATAGACTAGCAGCCAATTGCTCATGAACAACTGCTGGTCCATGGTCCACCATTTTGACTACCAATAATCTAGTCTATTTTAAGAAGATCACAAGAAAATCATGAGTTATTTGTATTTAAGACTATACTATTTCTCAATGTACAGTACTGGAAATTAAATTTCACAGCAAATAGCTACTTTGAGATTTTTGTTTACTGAATTTGTAAAATCTTCAAAGCCAGGCAAGCTAATAGCCATTACTGTCAGCTTTTGCAGGTTTTTTTTAAAATCATAAAATGTCAACCTCCATCAGAAACTTAGTGCCTTGAAGTCAATCTCTGTTAGGAATCTCCTTTTGTAAGTATCAATTTAAAATAGTCTGTGGAGTACTGATCTGAGATCATACCATATATTCAGAAGAAAGCTTTTAAATGAAACTTTTTTGTTCATTCTGGCTCTTTCTCAAGGGTGACACAAAAAGCTCATTCACTAGCAAAAGTTCACAGCATAATAAAATGAAATAATTCAAAGAAACTGGTCACAGACTATCCTATCTCACAAAAAAACATGATGGCATCTAAAGAAGTGAATGAAATTTTTCTATAAATGCAAGCCAAGCCAAGCTATTATGTTGCAAAGCAGTATTTTGAATCACATTGCATGCAATTCAACACTTCTGATAAAGATGATGTCAAAAAATCCAAAGTGAGCAAAACATTTTGGCAACTGCCTTCTTTATTTGTTAAAGAGGGAACTAAGCAGCATCAGGGTGGCAGTTCAGAACACTCTGTTTCCTGATTTCTTCAGGGGATGATAGTATTATCCTCTAATACCTTTATCACACTAGTGGGCAAACAGAATTTAAACAAGAGTTAAACTAGAGAAAACCAAGAAATGTCTCACATGATGTTGTGATGTTGATGCTGTCTAGTGTTGGGGTCTTAAGTCTATGAATCCAAAAATTCTCTCTTTCATCCAAAATGCCTGAAGGAGATCCACCTCAATATCAAACAGGCACAAACTGGAGATAGTGTGATGGCCACTGTTTGCTCATGGTCAGGATTGCAGACCTTTGGTTGCTGAAGTGTCTACACAGGTCTGTGGTTATTTTCTCCGGGTACTGAAGATGATGTCCTGTATATCTGTATTCAAGCACAGAACAAAGATTGCAGGACCAGCGGGGTGTGTGTTGTTTAATATAGCAGGTCCTGCCAGTCACAGTGCTCCTAAAAGAGGTACCACATTGCGTTCTCAGAACATTCTCAGAACAGTATAAAACAGGGGCAGATGGGACCGGAAGTGCCAGTTCCCATTTGAGACCGTTCTGAGAAAAACAATGCGGTAAACTTGTAAGAGTCTGTTTAATGTACATACCGGTGCATACCAACTTGGGAGAAGTGCAGTTGGTTTGGTGTGTGTGTGTGTGTGTGTGTGTGTATACAGAGAGAGAGAGAGCACTAAGTAAAGTAATACATAGCTTGCCAGGTACGAAATTTCTTTACCTAATGTGAATACTATTTTTCATGGCAGTAGGACTGTGTGCTCCTGTGAGGCATGAGGCTATGTTGGCAGTAGCAATGTTGCTGGTCTCCCATGTCAGTCAAGATGTCTAATAAGGAAGAAATGCTGAGGAGCCAGGCTAAATGTGCCATACAGCTACTGGGCAGCGACAGGGGGCAGATGACACTGGTGGTGGATCTCTCAGGGACAATGGTAGTGACACTGTAGCTAAAACTTGTTGCAGTGGAGGCGTTTCACCCCAAGAAAAAACAGGAAGCAGATTGGCAGGAAAACGGCCACAACTTTATTAACAGCAAACATAAGGTAGGGTTGGCCCAAAAGCATGAGGACTGGATCTGCACATCACCAACACCGAGGTTGGACTGATGTGAAGTTGCTTGTACGCCAAGCATCGGGATGACTTGAGGCCACGCCACACCCCTGCGCAATTACGCAACTGCGCAGCTACCAGAGAAAGGCCTCTTGTCACCAGGATATACTCCATGTGCCCACAGTTGGCCACATTGCACCAGATGTTTCCTGGGTCCAAAGGACTCCCAATCCAGTGCTACTGAGCACTGGAAACCAACCCACCAGATCCAGAACCTGTGCTGCCGCCAACAACAAAAGTTGTGACAAGTAACAGCCAAACCAAGAGAGGGAGGGTGGGGAGCTGAGCAGATGGCAAAGGCGTGGACTCCACCGCGCCTCTGCTTAAATAGCCTCCAACGCGTGGAGGCAAGCAGAGGCCCCGCCCCTCCCCTCCCGGCCAGCTGGCCAATAAGGGGAGGAGGCGGGAAGAGGCACCCAGTTAGCACAGCGCAGCGCCTGCCCGGACCCAGGGAGCCCGGGAGCCGGGCGAGCGCATGCACGAGGCCGTGCCTCGCAACTCTTCCTGCCAGTGGGAAGCCAGCGGGCTCGCTGGCCTCCCACTGGCGGGGAAGAGTGCCGCAGCAGCCATCTTGGGGCTGAAAGCCCCACAGCAACTGCACCTGCTAGCTGAGGGCGGGAGGCGCCATTTAGTACTGCACAGATAAAGGAAAGATAACCCACTCCTGAAGGCTTTTACCTTGAAAACCCTATGATGAGACAATCCAAAATGAAACAAAAGATAGTGCCAGAATATAAAACTCCCAGATTGGATGTCACTCAAAGAGCTACTGGGGCACACCAGAGAATAACTACAAAAAGCACTGTGATTAATGATGCAACTCAAGCTGAAAGGATGTTCAGCTGTCAATGAGCTCAGATGTGAAAGAATAGTCCAAAACTGTACAACATATATTATATTGACATGGAATGTGAGAAGCATGAATTAGGGGAAGCTAAACATTGTAAAACAAGAAAGGAACATACAAACATTACAATACTTGGAGTGGGCTAAAGTGGACAGGAATGGGACATTTTCAATCATATAATACAAAGTCAGGAAATGAAGACATAAGAAGGAATGGGGTAGAATTAATAATGGGAGAGATGTAACAAAATTAGTCAAGGGATATATAATGCAAAGACTGACTAAATTATGTCAATAAGACTTCAGGGAAAACCCATCAATATAACCATTATCCAAGTTTATGATCCTCCCACAGAGGCAAAAGAAGAAGAAAATGAAAGATTCTACTGGAGTCCTGGAGGAAATGGATTATATACCCAAACAGGACATGTTGGTAATCATAGACAATGGAAACTCGAAAGAAGGAAATAGAGCATAAACAAATATTGTAGGAAAATTTGGCCTAGGATTAAGGAATGAATCAGGAGACTGACTGAATTTTATGAAGCCAATAGTTTGTTAATCACAAAACACATTCTTCAAGCAACCAAAGCAACGACCGTATACATGGTTACCACCTCATAGCCAATATAAAAATCAGACTACAGAATTTGAAGCAGAAGATGGAGAAGCTGGATTCTCCCTGCCAAAGCAAGACTAGGAGTAAATTGTGGCATAGACCATGAACTCCTAATATAAAAAAATAGAGTAAAGCTAAAGAAGAAAACAAAATAAATTATTGAGCCAAAATACAATCTGTAGAATTTAAATATAATGTAAAAAAATAGATTTGCACTAGGAAGCCTAACACACCAGGAGCCAAAAGAACTCAAGACTGAAGCCAGCAATAATTTGAGGAAAGAATGCAAAAAGATAACATCTCTAGCCAAAAAAGAGAAAAGCCCACTGGATGTCAGATGAAACTTTTAAATCAAGGACAAGGAAAAAAGGACAGAAATAAGGTCAGACCCTACTATAATAATTAATGCAGAAAAACAGAGAGCCACAATAAAAAGGCACAAGAAAAGATCTCTTCCACAAAGTATGAGAAATCAAAAGGAAATTTATAACAAGAGTAGGGATGTTATACGACCAGCAGAGTCATATATGCAATATACTGCATGATCAAAAAGAAATAAAAAGATGATTGAAACAATACACTGAAATACTATATAAAAGAGATGACATGATGACAAGTTCAAGGAAGAACTTTTTGAAAATGAAATGAAGTGGGAGCTGGACTCAAAGCACTTGGGAGAAATAAATTACCAGGAACAACTAGCATACCAATATAGCTACTTCAGACTACTGAGACAGAATCCACTCAAATTTAACGCAAAATATGTCAACAAATATGAAAAAGAAAACAATGGCCCACACATTTTATCATTCCAGTACCCAAGAAAGGGGCTACCAGGGAATATAGTAACCTTGAGACCATTGCATTAATTGCCCATACAAGCAATGTGATGTCAAAATTCTAAAACAAAGACTTTTACCATATATGAAGCTAGAAATACTAGATGTAGAAGTTGGATTCAGAAGAAGAGTCATAAGGGATCATATTGCAACATGCATTGGATGCACCAAAGAATTTCAGAAAATCAGCCAGTGTTTTACAGATTACAGCAAAGCCTTTGATTATGCAGATCATGATTACACTACTAGCAGAAAATAGCCAACAGTTGGAATAATTACCGAATAAACTCAAGTAAACAAGTGCAAATTGCAGGTTGAGTCTCCCTTATCCAGAATTCAAAAATTCAGAATATTCCAAAAACCAAAACTTTTTCCTTGGGCTGAAATAATGACACCTTTGCTTTCTGAGGGTTCAGTGTACACAAACTTTGTTTCATGCACAAAATTATTTAAAATATTGTATAAAATTACCTTCACACTATGTGTATAAGGTTTATATGAAACAAATGAATTTTGTGTTTGGTTTTATCTCCACAATATCTCTTTATGCCTGTATATGCAAAAATAGGCATGCTCAGATCCTATATATATATATATATATATATATCTTTCAAAATCCAAAATACTTCTGTTCCCAAGCATTTTGGATAAGGGAGATTCAGCCTGTAAAGGAATATCCAAAGAAGTATATGCACAATAGCAAAAACATAACTGTCTTCACTGAGGATACCTCCTGGAACAGATATGATAACTAAGATTTAGCAAGTTAATGCCTAGTAAAGCATGCTAAAATATAAAGTTTGCTTTCTTAAAGGTAATTTCATTAATAGAGTCTGAAAGAAGTAGGAAAGAATGGAAATTATCAGATCTACCTGTACAATTTGTTAAAACTGTAGTAATTATATAAAGTATGGACATCCTTGTAGGGAAAATGATGTAGTAAATACACTCACCTGTTTTAAACATATCTGACTGGCAAAGGCAGGCATATTTGGCATATGAGATACAGTATATTAGATTTTTCCTTCTAAAACACCCAACTCATTTTCAGCTACCTGGCAGCTGGAAATTGTAAAACCTTGTCCCAGATGATTATCTTTAAGCCCTAGAGATTCCTAAATACTGTAAAGTCTTCATCTTGGCTCCTTCTAATCCTCTACAAATGTAAGGCTCAATGGTATTTAGGAATCTCTAGGGCATAAAGATAATCAGCAAGGACAAAGTTTTCACTATAATTCAAAGCTGCTGGGTAGCTCAGGATCTGTACCCTGTCTTCATGTAGAATTACCTCCCAGATCATGTACTGGAGCTGAGGAGGAAAAAAAAATCCCAGATGACAGCAGTTTCTCCTCAACTGCTCTCACCCAGCCAGAGGAAAAATTATCTAATAAAACCAAGGCCTTGATCTGAGACGATTGTGCCAATAACTAATTACAAAGAATAAGGCACATACCTGTAGAGTAATAATTCCATCTTCAGCTCTGTGGCCAGGGAATGGGTCAAATCCAGTCAGAAGTCAAGCGTATGTAGTCAGAAGGCCTTGGTGGTTAAAGGCACAGGCAGAGATATTTGTTGATAGACAGTCCTGGATCAAACACAATGACCTCTTACCAGATTCAGAAACAATCTAGGAGACAGATTGAGAAGAATCCAAAGAGTGTGCTTGAGCCAAGAAGTCAAAGGTGTTCATGAGTCAGGAGCAAGATAACACGGATGGGAATAATGACAATGAAACCAACAATTTCATGTCGCCAAGATGGGGTAACACAGCTGATTCTGATTAGGCAGGTTTCTGCCTTATTAAAGTCCCTTGACTTTTGGCTTCACAGCCAAGTACTTTTTTCATTATCAGTTCATGAGGGTGAGATGACCACTTCCTGTTCCTAAGGATTGGGTCAGTCCCAACTGGAAAATCTTAGCTCTGTCTGCTTTCATTGGCCCCAGAGGTGGGCTAGGCCAGTTTGAACCTCCAGTCCCCCCTCAGAGTCTTTTGGCTGGAATCCATCTTCTTGGCTCTGTTCCTCATCTGAGGAGGACTACTCAAGATATAAAAATGACAGGGAAAGTCTGACAATACACCTGTTCCAGATAACTTATCTGCCACTTATTTTACTACCTTTTCTAAAACCTTCTTTGCATTTCACTGTATCCACCCTAGGTCACTTTCAAACATGGAGAGATATGTCTTCCCTTTCTTGATAATGTATCACTGAAACTTTGAAATCTCATGCATGAAACAACATAGCCTTAAGTTAAACAATAAAAAAGTTTCATAGTTCTAAAAACAAGTACAAAGCTGGCTCCCTCCATTCTCTTCACATCATGCCTAAATAGCCAAAAGGCACCAGATGCCATCTGATCTTGGGAGCTAAGCAGTATTAGATCTGGTTAGTACTTGGATGAGAGACTGTCAATGAATACCAGGTATTTATAGCCTATATTTCAGAGGAGGCAACTGGTAAAAGCAGCTATGCGTATTCCTTACCTAAGAAAACCCCATGAAATTCATGGGGTCATTATAAGTTGACAGGTGACTTGAAGGCAAGTGCACACACACGCACACACTGCTGATTTACAAAACCAGGAATCTCCTGGCTTTGCAAATTGGCCAGATGAACTCAGATTCTATCCAGACATTACCCAGGCTTGTAGTGACTGGGACCCACCAGTCACTTGGGGGCTGTCTCAGACTACAAAGGGTTAATCTGGGGGGTGGTACATGCTAATGAGAGTTGGCAATGCATGCTAATAAGGAATTACATCACAGATAACCTATAGCCCTTTAGCCAATCAGAGTATTGGACCAGGATTGTTCAAGAACCTTCTATCTGAAACCTTTAAAAAGCCTTGAGCCCATGTGCTCTTTTCTTTGTCTTCAGCTTTGTCTTCAGCTGTTGACCCTCTGCCAACAGGGCAGGCTGGGATGTGGTCTGAGCTAGCCAAAAGGGGGCCAGCTCCCACACCCAGGAACTCCTCAAAGACTGCAAATCCATATCTCTATGTGAGTAGCTTAGAGTTATGCTAGTTAGTGCGATCTAGGCCTTTTTATTATGTTTCTTATGGCTTGCTTGAACTGAACAATTGTACACCTATGCGCTGTACCTGCAAGGCGAGGAGGCCTTGCATGAATGAGATACCTCTATGCTCTATTCTTGTGTAGTTAGAAGAATAAATCCATTTTCTTGAACGCATCTGTTTGCTCTCTATTCCTACAACACGTGCCTTAGCTCGGTGGTTGCTTGCTGGTAGCAAGTGGGAAGTGGAAGAGAACTATAAATCCCTTTAGCAAGCCCTAGCGTGTGCTAAGACAGGGGAACTCAGTTGTAATTCGCTAGGTGGTGGCAGCAGTAGATAGGTTTGGAGGACCTCTAAGGTGCCCATTCCACTCAGCAGGGAGTGGAAACAGGGATCCAGAGGACTCCAAGGGGGAAACCCAAAAGAAGATCCCCAAGAATAGAGCATAGAGGTATCTCATTCATGCAAGGCCTCCTCGCCTTGCAGGTACAGCGCATAGGTGTACTACTCACATAGAGATATGGATTTGCAGTCTTTGAGGAGTTCCTGGGTGTGGGAGCTGGCCCCCTTTTGGCTAGCTCAGACCACATCCCAGCCTGCCCTGTTGGCAGAGGGTCAACAGCTGAAGACAAAGCTGAAGACAAAAGAGCACATGGGCTCAAGGCTTTTTAAAGGTTTCAGATAGAAGGTTCTTGAACAATCCCAGTCCAATACTCTGATTGGCTAAAGGACTATAGGTTATCTGTGATGTAATTCCTTAATAGCATGCATTGCCAACTCTCATTAGCATGTACCACCCCCCAGATTAACCCTTTGTAGTCTGAGACAGCCCCCAAGTGACTGGTGGGTCCCAGTCACTACAAGGCTGCACCCCCCAGTAGCACTGCCAGTAAAAATCCATGTGATAGTATCCAGGTGCAGCCCAAATTAGAATTCAATTGGGGTGTGGTAAGTCGCTTTTAAAAGCCATGTGATAAGCTCCAAAGACTTTGAAAAGAAGTCAACAAGCTATGAAGATCCAAGGCATTGTAAACTCAGCCAAGGAATAGCCTATCTGTATCCTTCAGATCATTGCTTATTAGCTGATGGTACTCATCCTGTAGGTTAACCTGTCACAGGTTTTTAAAGCTGTGTGATAAGCTCCTTCCTTTCAGTTCAGCAGTCACCTTTGACGTCAAGCAGTGACACACTCTGAAGCTTCTGCTGTTCCTGAAGGCTGCTACTGGAATATATTGCTCCATTTCTTCTACAATTGTTCTTCTGTTCCTCCTTGAGTAACTTCAATTTCTTGGTCTTGTTGTTGCCCTCTAGCTATTTCATCCAGTCTTTCTTTTCTGAGTCTTTTTTGCTAGATTAGCAGTGGATATTTCTCTCTACCTTTTTTTAGTGTCAGACAGAGCCTGCTCCCTTTCTGTCAAGCCCGTAGCCAATCACATCACATTCAAAGTGATCAACATGTCATTACACCTTCAGGCTAAGCACTTCTACATCAACCAGGGAATACTTTTAAAATCTACCATTTCAACTAGTTCCACCAGTCTTTCATGGAATGCACCCAACAATCCCATCTACCCAAAATGGATTCTCCCTATCATTATAAAGGTACCTAAAATCTGCCTTCATACCATATTGTCACCACTGGTGTAAAAGTGCAATTCTCAGGCTGCCTCCAGATGGACTTTCTTTAAAAAAACAAAACCTAGAAGTCCTGACTTTTGTACCTGAGCCTGTCAATTTTATTTTGGAGATCCACATGATGTTTCCTCCATCCAAAGTATTTCCTGGGGGCTCCTGAAATTATCAAGCAGTTTTCACTCCAATTCCCCGAAGAAGAAGAAGAAGAAGAAGAGGCGGCGGCAGCGGCAGCTATCTTGGCCATTTAGCAAAAACAAAAACAAAAAACCCACCAAACAGTGATACCTTTATTTGACAACCGAAATGCGCAATATACTTGTTGCAAGCTTTCGAAGCTCCACTGGCTTCTTCATCAGGCAAGATGTTACAAACTGAACTGAAGAAAAAAATTGGAGATGTTAGTAAGATGCCTGGATTTTGTTGTTTCTGTCCTCAGTTAAGATGGTATGAGGAGGATAAATTTTGCAGGCTGGCTCCTCCTCCTTCTGGCCATGTGGAAATTGGGAGTTTAACAAAGTCAAGGAAATTTAAGTCTGTTTTCATATCAACAGAACTCTTCTCTTGCAATCCAATCTATCTTCATTCCTGTGAGACCACAGGCCTCTAGTAGGCAGAGGACAATGGGTTTTTCAAGAAGCCTCCATGTTTTTGCATCAGGAGTAATTTGTAGGTGTAGAGGTAAAACAAAAAGGAAGAAGAAGAAGAAGAAGAAGAAGAAGAAGAAGAAGAAGAAGAAGAAGTTGTTGTTGTTGTTGTTGTTGTTGTTGTTGTTGTTGTTATTTTCCTCCTCTTCTCAAGGCTCAAGGTGGGGTACAACATGTTAAAATACAAAACACAATTAAAAAGACATAAACGCACAATTAAAATACAATACTGTAAAACCAGACTTAAAACTGACTGGGTAGGCCTGTCAGAAGACGTATCTCTTTAAATTCTGTTTTAAATGCATTCAGTGGTTTCAGCTGTCAGATCTGTTCCAGCAGGTCATTGTACAGCAGTTTGGGGACAGCAAACAAAAAGGTCCTCTGGGAAACCGTTGCCAGTCCGGTTGGAGCAGATTTGAGTGTCCAGGGCAGATTGTATAGGAGAAGGCAATCCTCTAGGTAACCTGGACCCAAACCATGTAGAGCTTTAACAGTAATAACCAACACTTTGTACTTTGCCTGGAAACTGATTGGCAGCCAATGGAGTGATTTTAAGATCAGTGTAGCATGCTCACTCCTGGATGTACTCGTCATCAGTCTGCCTGTCAGATTCTGTACCAGCTGGAGTTTCTGGACTTGGTACAAAGGTAACCCAATGTATAGCACATTGCAGTGGTTCAACATTGAGGTTACCAACATGTACATTGCCATCTTTAGGTCCTCTGATTCAAGAAAGATGCCATTCTAACCCCAGTGCTATTCAACATCTACATGCAACCCCTGGGAGAGAATATTCAGAGACATGGGGCAGGGTGTTATCAGTATGCTGATGGTACGCAAATATACTTCTCCATGCCTTGAAAAACAGCTAAGGATAGTGTGTTTCCTCTGAATGAATGCTTAGAAGATGTAATGGGCTGGATGTAGAAAAACAAATTGAAACTGAATCCAGACAAGACACTGACTTACTGTCAAGGGTCCTAATCTGGAGCTGGGGGTGTGGCAATAATTTCTGGATGGAGTCACACTTCCCCTGATAGATTGTTCTTGTAGTCTGGGAGTGCTCCTGGATCAGTCTTTCCAAATGTCAGCTCAGATAGATAAGTGTCTGTTGTGAGCTTTGATTGATATGCCAACTTGTGGTATGCCATATAACAGCTCCATTTTTTAGAGCAGCTGTCCCCAGGCACCACCATCTGGAACCTGCCTGAGAGGTAGAAATGGAACCGGTGCAATACAGTTCCTCCAATTCCCAACCTCCCCTCAGGTGTTCCACAAGGATAAAGAATTGAAAACTCTCAAGGGACCTTCTGGAGACCTTCCGGACCTGCCCTTAGGCTCGACCAATCTCCACAGATAAAGAATGGCCTAAACCTTATTGTTAGTCCCATTCAGAGTAGTGCCATTGATTGACTCACCATTCAGTTGATGGAATTAGTCTACTCTAGTTAGAACTAAACTACAGGATTCTGGCCACATCTCCTTTGCAAGACTGAAACCTCAAGTTAAAGTCACTTTTGTCACCTCTTCCTGATCAACCATTTCACAAGATAGATAGAACATTACACACAAATATATAAATCCTTCCTTTTCCCAGAACAGCTGTTTCTTCACAGAGCCAGAGTATTCACCTGGTTCCCTGAGCAGTCCTTGTTTCCCATCATGATTGTCTGAAATAATCAACATGGCCATTCCTAGAAGTATTGTTCTTACTCTAATTTATCTGCATGTAGCTGCATCAGTGGCATGATTATGTAGCCAAATTTGTGTAGAAATAACTATACAGAAGTAATTGTCTGTTGAAATATCATTGTGCAATATTTCCATGCCCCCCGCAACATTTTTTCTCTCTGAAAATTAAGGAGTTGCATGATTTATGCAACCTTTGTAAAAGAAATACAAACTTCTATTGTTGATACTGATGTTATACCAGACACACACAGAGTAGATGTATCAATCAATCACGCATTCAACATTACCGCTTGAGCAACACCCAAAATTGTACTTACTGCTCATTTTAATCCTAAACCTTCTGGTAAAAAAAGTTTAAATTCTGTCATTAGAAGCATACAAAGCAAATGCAGACAGATAGATCAAAGACCAGACAGGTTGCTGGTATATTATTTGTCAGATCCCCTGAAAGTTAAGTAATTTTCTTAGCAATAAAGACATTGAGATGGTAGCCATAGTTCCCTGGAACCTTATAATCTGTCATTTAATAAAAGCAGCCACTGTATTGCTTGCTTCTCTAAACTCAGATTGAAATTGCTTTTGTGAAATCACAGCTTGGACTATTACTTCACAAATTGTTTTGATCCTTTGACAGGAAAAGCATTTTTGTGCTATAGTTGAAAGAGAGTACACTCTCACTTTCTCTCATCAGATTTCAGGTCCTTGAAATCTGTTCTATGATAATAAGCTGTGATCCTCAGAGTGTTCCCATGCAATAGAGGAAAAATATATGTTTCTATGATTATCTGTGCAACCCTGTACATGTTTACTCAGTAGCAAGTCCTCCTTAGTTTAAGGGCAATTCTCTGATAAGTGAGCACAAAGAGGTTTTGTTGTTAACCGCCCTTGAGTCCATCTCAGCCCATGGTGATTGCTGAGATATAATCCAAAGGGAAAATGTACAATGTGGGATAAAGATGACTCAGTTACAGTGGGTCACCGGCAGCCATAATGACAAAGCAGTTTCACCAGTGCTGAGTCATGGGAAGTGAGATCAGCATGAGATGACCATGTGCAGTAAAGTGCTGCAAAAATACATAGTCACCCTGAATGGGAGACAGAGTTCAGTGTAACACACCAGGAAGAGGCTGGACTAAGTGGTCGCATGGTGTCCCTGGTATATTCACAGTGCAGGTTGTTGGTGGATGGTGGATGGTATGTTGGAGGATTGCTGTATATATGAGATTGGCATTGTCAGAAAAGACAAGCCTGTATATATTGGAACTTCAAAGATTAAAAAGCCTTGTGAAGGGACATCTGGCTAGAGTCTCTTTTGTCAGCTTCTGGAAGGGGAGAGACATTTCTCCAGCTTACACACAGCTGCCTGTCACTTGTAAAGTGGTTATCCTGGTGCCATATATCAGCATGGTATATCACGGCCTGTGCTACAATGCTAACAGTGACCCTGTGGATGAGACATCTCCAAGAACCTTATCGCATTAACTTTTATAACCATTTTGAGGATGGGAACGGGACTCGTGGGGGCACGCATGAACACATTTTACCACACACGCAAGCGTCCACAAAAAGGTCTCGTTCTGGCACCCGTCCCTGTCCTGTGCCGCAAAACGTTAAATGTTCTGCTCGGAAGACTTCTGACCAGCCAAAATGGCACCCGGCGGCCCTGAACAGGGACGGCTTGGGGACAGGTGCTGGAATGGGACCTTTTTGTGGATGCTTGCATGTGCAGTAAAATGCATTCACGCGCGCCCCCGCGAGTCCTGTTCCCATCCTCAAAACGGTTATAAAAGTTGATGTGATAAGGTTCCAAGACTCTCTTCCTCCAATGTGCTGCACAGTTCCTGCTTGTGACCTCCTTACTAGAGTCCATCCACCTAACATGCAGTCTTCCTCTCTTCCTGCTTCCCTCTGCCTTTCCTAGCATTATTGTTTTTTCCAATGAGTTGTCCCTTTTCATGATCTGGACAAAGTACAACAGCCTCAGTTTTTTGACTACATAGAGATAAGTTAACAACTACAAATCAAAACAAACTTTCTGTCAATTTTTTTTAAATGTGATAATTAAAACTTTATGATACCCCCCTCGTATATGCTAAAACGGAATACAGTGGCTTGTATGATTCTGTGCTGAGTTATATATCTTTGCATTTTAGGATCTTTTTGAGTTCTTTCATAGCCACTGTCACCATTCTTAATCTTTTGTTTTCCTGGATGCAGTCCCTGTTCCTATCAAAGTTTGATCCTAGGTATGAGAATTCTTTTACTGTTTCTATTTCCTCATTTTCTAGATTGAACTTGTGTAGATTCTTTATGGTCATTATTTTTGTTTGTTTTTATGTTAAGCACCAAGCCTGCCTTTGCACTTTCTTACTTGATCTTCCTCAGTAGTTGTTCCAGGTCTGTGAGGTTTTCTGCCAGTACTATGGTGTCATCTGCATATCATAGTGTTGATATTCCTTCTTCCTATTTTCACTCCTCCTTCATCTGGATCTAAGCCTGCTTTTCTTACAATATGTGCTGCATATAAGTTGAACAAGTAGGGTGGTAAGATGCAGCCTTTCCTGACTCCTTTGCCAACTGGGAACCATTCTGTTTCTTCATGTTCTATTCTGACAGAAACCTCTTATCCTGAGTACAGATTCCTCATCAGGACTATCAGATGTGTTGGCACTCCCATGTCTTTAAGGGCATTCCATATTCTTTCATGGTCTATGCAATCAAAGGCTTTGCTATGGTCTATAAAGCACATGCTGATTTTCTTTTGGAATTATTTGGTGCATTCCATTATCCATCATATGTTTGCAATGTTTTCCCTAGTCCTCTTCTTTTTCTGGGCCCAAATTAGACTCCAGGATTTCTCTCTCCATGTATAGTTAGAGTCTATGTTACAGAATTTTGAGCATGATTTCGCTTGCATGGGAGATTAGTATTACGGTCCTATAGTTGCAGCAATCTTTTGTATTTTCTTTTTTGCGGATGGGGATGTATATTGATCATTTCCAATCAGTTGGCCATTGTTTTATTTTCCATATGTGTTGACATATGTTGGTTAGCATTAGAGTTGACTGTCAAGGTGGACTGAAGCAGCTCCATTGGAATATCATCTGTTCCTGGTAATTTGCTTCTCACCATTTCTCTTAGTGCAGCTTCCACCTCATTTTTTAGAATTTGGGATTCCTCTTCATATGGCTCTTCATTCCACATGTCCTTCATTTTGTCATCTCTTTTATATAACTCTTCTGTGTATTGCATCCAGTGTCTTTTTATTCCTTCTTGGTCTTGAATTACATTAGAGTAAGCCCCCTGAAATACTTACTCTCAGTGAGTAAGTGTTTAAATATAGAAAATGTTCTACATTCCTAGTGATATCAAGTTAAGTTAAAGTTCTTGCTCCTTATTTGTGAGATTGTATGTGATAATCTTTTGTTGTTCACTTGTTACAGCTACATGTTTTTGTAAGAATTCTATATAAAATTGTTATAATTGCTTGTTCAGGGTAGAACTATGGGCTTTTAAGCTAGAGTCCACCCAGGACTGTTCTGCTAAATAAACTGCTGAGTTCAGTCTGCTATCAGATTCCATTCATAAACCTAAGGTTTTGTTGTTGTTTTTAATATAAAATTCCATTCCACCTGAAAAGGTGCCTTCAATTCTTTTAGTTGTCCAATGTCTGAAATATCAATGATATGGGAGAGTTGCCTTGGAGTGGAGGCACTGGAACAATACCCACCAACACTTTTATTGGAAGGAAAAAAGGCCACAACTTTATTAACAAGAACAGCTAAAAGTATGGTTGGCCTGAACATGCATGAGGTCTGGATCTGACATTAATCAATCCACTATTGATTGGTGAACCCATTTGCTTGGTCATGGACAAACTTCTGGATGACCAAAGGGAGTGATCGGTTAATCACCATCTGATTCCAGTTGTGCGCATCTTTGCATTACCACATGTGTAAGAACTGAATTGGATCAGTGATGCTGGGTGCCATTAACCCCTTCCTTACCCATGTTTCCAGATGCTTTCCTAAAGTCTCTGCTACCCCTGCAGAGAAAAACAAATGCAAGTGCCTGTTTTTGTTTTTAAAGAGGGACTAATAGCACATTTGGGAACAGGAGAAGATTGGAGAAATGATATTAAGAAAGTTATGGAGGGGCAGTGCTAAGGCTATCATCTAATCTTGGGCTTGTGCTGTTATTATAACTAAGTATGTCAGCTAGAAGCTATAACACGCATCCTTCCCCAGGTTAGTGCCTTCCCATTAATTTTTACCATTGGCCATGCTGGGTGTGGCAAATGGGAATTCTAAGCAGAGCATTTGGAAGCAGGTACTGGATTGGGAGAAGGTGCTGTAATAACACCTTTAAAATTTCTTAGGCTGTGTGACATATATCTGTGAAGCACACTGAGAGAGGGAGATTTGTAAATCACTTTGAATCCCCTGTTGGGAGAAAGGTGGGCTATAAATAATATTAGATATGTACACATGTACACACATGCAAATTGCCAGTTATCAGCATTTTGTTCCTTGTTCCCAAAACATTCCACAGAGATAGAAGCCATCTTAATTCCTACTCAGGAATGAGGACAGAGGTTCATTGCACAGGTAAACATGACATACCTTTATTTTTTTCTCATAGAAGGTAGTGGTTAGCATTCACTGTAATGAGGAAATGAATGCATGGACACGTATGATGCTGTGTGACTTGACTTTTACTTTTAGAAATGCTACAGTTTTGTATACCTTGGATCAAACGATCAGAATGAAGACTGCAGTCAACAAATCAGAAGAACATTTGGAATGGGAAGAGCAGCTATAGAAGAACTAAATAAAATCCTAAAATGTAAAGATATACAGCTGAACACCAAAGTTAGAATCATGTAATCCATTGCATCCATTATTACCATGGGTGCAAGAGCTGGCTAGTGAAGAAAGCAGATAAGAAGAAAATTAATTTGAAAAGTGGTGCTAGAGAAGAGTAGTGTACCATGAACAGCCACAAGGACAAACTATTGGGTCCTAAAACAAATTGAGTCCTGAACTCTCATTGGAAGTCAAGATGACTAAATCAAGTCTGTCATACTTCAGCCACATCATGAGAAGGCATGACTCATTAGCAAAGACAATGATGCTGTGGAAGGTGGAGGTCAGTAGAAAGAGAGAAAGGCCACATGCCAGATGTATAGACTCAGTGAGGGAGACCATGAGCCTGAACCTGCAAGACCTGAGGTAGAGTATAGGGGGGTTCATTCACAGGGTCCCCATGAGTCAAAGTAAACTAAAAGGCAGCTAAGAACAACGAACAACAACAGTTTTGCACCAAGAATTAATTTTGATATGTATGTCTTCCTCCTACTATGGATGGGCAAATCGATCACTATGCTGTCCAAACATTTTCTCATGAATTCATCTGTCTGAATGTTCTGTCCTGTTTGCACATTCATAAACTGCTCGTTGTTTATTTTTAAATAATGCATTTAGAGTCTGTGCAAACACACTCCTGGTCACTGCTGAAACCTGGTCTTCGGGGCTCAGTCAGCACTGAATGCATAAGTACCTGCAAACTAAGAAACTGAGTTTTCAGAGGGAGTGTAGCCCCATCTAATACAGGCTAAATCTCTATTCCCAGATCTGTCTTTTGACTGAGCAAGCAGTCTTGTCTTGTCTGGATTAAATTTCAATTTGGTTGCCCACATCCAGGCAATGGCAATAGCATGCGCCCTCTGAAAAAATGTGCCAAGAAAACTTAATTATAGGGTTACCATAGGGTTGCCATAAGTTAGAAGTGACTTGAAGGCACAGAACAACAACTACCACCCATTGAAGTATTTATAGGATTGTCATCTACAGCCATGAACAAGTACTACCTTTATAGGAAAATTCAATCATGCCAGCAAAGCCACTCTGTCTAGCTTTGTCCCTGATGGTGGGGGTGCAGAAAAAGAGTAGATGGAGGATGGGAAAGAGGGAGAGAAGGGACAAGTGGGAAGAAGAGAGAAAGAGAAGGGAGAGGGAGAAAAGAAAGGAGTAAAGGAGAAGGGGACAAGGAGAAGAGAGGAAATGGGGAGGGAAGGGGAAAGAGAAAGGAAAAAGGAAATCAAAAGGATGAGCAGAAAGGAATGACCAAATATAAGAGTACAACAGAGACTGGAGTTGATGGAGTGAAGGTGGGAAAGAGATAAGAATGAAGAGAGGGGGGTACAGCTGGAGAGATACAGGGGTTGAGAAAGGGATAGGAGGAATAGGAAGAGAGCTGAAGTTGGGAAGGAAAGACAAGGAAGGAGTACAAGGAAGTAATACAAAAAAGAGGGGAAAGGGAAGAAGTGGGGAAATGGGGAAGAGTGCAAGAGAGAGAAGAGGAAAGAGAGGGAGAAGATATGGGAAGGGTTTAAATGGAAACAGAAAGTGTCATTAAAGAAATATGCAGAAGGAAAAATTGAGAAAAAATGGGAAAATTCTCATAAATGTACCCAGTGGAGACAGTGATATTTGTTGCTGTTGTTCTTTGTGAAACACAGAGAGAGAAAGCACTGCTTTTAAAATGGATTTATCCATTTTTGTTCCAGCAGCTGTTGGAAAGTACCTCGGCCTTGCTGGTAAGAGGAGAATAAAAGCAGCAGTGAGGGTGCAAGCACAGGAGTTGTTACACAATCAGGAATAAAAGCTGTAGACTGGAACAGAACAGAACAGGTGAACATGCTTAGCAACAGGATGTGTATGTGTGTGGTGTGTGTGTGTGAGAGAGAATGTTAGCCCAAAAGTGGAAAAGTCCTTCCTCCCCCATTTTAATGCATTTTAATCTTTGTTTATATACAAATAAATATATTGATTTAAAAAAGGATACAAGCAAATGTGTAAGAAAGACATAGGAAGGAACATGACACACATAGGAAGGAGCATTCTATGAAGCCATAGCATTGGTCTATTTTGTTCTGTATTAGCTATGCTGAGTAGCAGGTGAGGCTTCAGACACCGATTTTTCCCAACCCAGTCTAGAGATGATCTGAGGCTTTCTGTATGCAAAGCATGTACTCTGCTGCTAGACTAAGTGAGCCCTAGTTAAAATATGTGTTGCAGCCAACAGTGTTTCCACACAAGGTTTTCATTGCACCTTTGTTTGTGGACAACTGAAGCTGTCATCTTCAGTTTATAAACCACCTGCATTTCCCCACCACTTTTTCTAGATTTATCTTAAAATATCTTTGAAGAAGTGAAAGAGATGCACATTGAATTTTGGCTCACAGCACCAGAAGCCGATCATCTAGAAGGACCCCAGGGATCTATGTCAACTCAGAACCTGGTACCCACTGAAGATGCATATGCAAGAGTGTGGTTAAGTAATGCAGCTAGCATTGAAAGACAGTTTGTCAGACTGCAGGTTTATGTAATCTTTTTTAATAGAGTGAACTGAGCTAAGTAGACCACAAACTGAGACAGTCTAACAGAACATGAGAGTAAATGAGCTGGATTTGTCTGCTGAAGGTGATCTTTGTATTTCTGGACAATTGGTGGAAATAATATGATTTCACAAAATGTTCTATTTTGGGCTAAGATTGAAGAAGGATCTGACCTGAAATCTGATAGGCCATACATTATTTTAGGATTAATAAGCAGTAGCTGGGAATTCTATTTCTGTGTTCTTCAATAGTGCCTGTTATATTTTGCAAATTATAGCTAAGATCAACATTGGCATCCAAATGCAATGCAAGATGTTAGAGCTGAGTCAATAAAGAAGCACTTGTTCCAATGTGATTAGCAATCAAGCCAAGCATGATGCCTAATTTTTTTGAATTTGGGCCGGTGATGGTTTCAACTGCTTGCTCCAGGAGCCTACCTTGTACGAGAGATAAAGCTGGAACATAAGCCTCCAAATGGCAAATAACAACAAAGCATATTTCATTTGTAAATAGGCATGACTATTATACCCTCTGGTTTGTTTGGAAGAGTGTTAACATTTACATAAGTAATTACTCTCTCTTCCAAATGGCTATCCATATTTTTGTCCATTGTATACTTGGGTATTTTCCATGCCTTTCTTTCATACAAGCTCTTTGAGCTATCTTTATCAGGTCTGCTGAGTGTGTGATGAATACAGTATATACACATTCAAAATGTACTCTTTCCAACCTATCAGAGTATAGCTTGGAACCATCTCTTTGCTTGGCATGATGTGCTCACTAACTGGAGATGCCAATTATCCACAGTCAGTGCTGGGTGGACAGCTCACAGCCATCTGTTTGATGAAAGAAGGCTATAAAACCAGTTTGCCTCTGTTGTTATTTTATTCATTTATATTTTCCTCCCAACAATAAGACTCAAGGTGGCTACCAAAATATCTAAAATAATGCAGATTAAAAGCTATACTAAAACTTTGATAAAAGTATAAATATAAAGTTAAAAAGGAATTAAGCCATTTGACCAAGGTGAGTGTGTGATGGTGAAGAGGGAAGATGAAAAGAACTAAATGGTAGCTGGCAGGTCTGATTACAGAGTTTTGTGGAGATGCAGACCAGTTTCTTTAGATTGTTAGTGTTGCTTAGCAGCAACACTGCTATGAATCTTGCTCAATCTGGATGCAATGCTAAGCATATCTTCCTAGGAGTAAGCTCCCCTTTACACAGTAACACCTGCTGTCCCCAGACATTTCTAAATAAAAAGACATTACAAAGTCAAAGCATCTCTCAGATTCTTTCATCTAAAAGGAAATGGATCCATGTAAGATGCTGCCTAGAACTTGCTATTGCTCAGGGGGGAAATGCAGATGCATGTCCATCAACAGATTCAATACACTGAGCGTATAACACATTTCTTCAAAAACTTGTTTAATTAGTATTCTGTCACTGTCAGAGGAACATAACAGTCTCACATTAAGATATGTGCACATTCCTTCACATCTGGCTTTCTGTCATAAACAAGAGCTCTCAAAAGGCATGTTAGTGTCTCTCAAAGGGAGCATTACAGAAATGTGTGACAAACAAATGGCACAGTCTGGTACCCATGTGATGCACTTAACCCATTGCAGTACTGTGATACTGTGAAAGTTTGTAAGAGTCACATTGTTTGCCATTTATGTAACACTTTTGAACTTAGCAATCTTTAGCCATTTCAGCTTTGCAATGACTCTGCAACACGCAGTTAGCCATTCCCTTTTGAAAGATGGAGAACCTAGGTTGAGCAACAATGTCAAGATCAATCTGGTTAGTTGCACAGAGACTCCTATTTAATATTTAGCATAGTGGTTGGCAGTGATGCAGATGTAACACTATGCCATGGTTGAAGGTGCAATTGAACAATGGGAGATTTTCACTATAAAGGGGAAGAGGAAGTGCCTGTGTCCATGGCACATTTCAAGAAGATTGTGCCTGTGCTGGCTTAGTATTACAAATATTCTACAGAAGCAAAATTATTTGTATTGGAGTATGCCTCGTCCATTGATTGCAAGAAAGGTCATGTCAAATTTACCTACCTGTTTGGTGTGGAACAACATAACTGGGTAGCACAGGAAGTGTCCAAAGTTGTTACAGGTATACTAAAGCTAGCATGGACTCCAAGGTTATATTGCCTTCATGCCCCCACCTTGTTTCTTTCACAGAGAAACTCAAGCATTGCCTAAGGCAAGGACCGTCTCCTGGGCTAGACTCAGTAAGAGCTTCTAACAGCTTCTAACAGCTCTTAGACAGAGCCCCAGGGGGCAGTAAATGTGGCATGGCTCAGGTTTTCATAGTGTGTAGTTCTGGGATCACAGAGATAAGTGAACAGATAAGATCCTATATGGTTCTATGATGTTTACAGTTATCTAGCTCCCTCTTGGTCATTATAAGAAACTATTTTTTTTCTTGTTTTGGTATGTTGTTATGTATTTTGCTTTGTTAATTTTATTTTTGGGGGGTTATTTTTTGTTATAATTACTATGTATTTTGTTGTTGTTATAACTGCTATGCATTTTTGCTTTGTTAATTGTTATGTATTTTTCTTTGCTAATTTTACTGTTACTTAAATCACTATGTATTTTTGTTGCTATAATTGTTATGTATTTTGCTAATTATTGTTATTGTTAATTGCTATCTTATTTTATTGTTATTGCTTAATATATTGTCATTTTTTTTAATTCATGTATATTGTTATTGTGTGCATAATCCCCTCTGTTGTAACCCACCCCAATTGCTTGCTCAGAGGGGCGGGCTAGAAATAAAGATGATGATGATGATGATTATGATGATGATGATGATGATGATTATTAATTGGTACCAACTTCCAGGTATTCAGCAGTGGACTGAATGTATCATCTTTTATTGAGTATTGAGACCTATACAGACCCCTTCTTCAAATCTCCATATTTCCCATAATACTGTCAGGATGACATATATTTATGCTTACTGGCTAGACATGTTGTGCCATGCTACTTATAATGATGGTTGACATGTTTGTTAATAAACAGTAAAAACTTGCTTTTCTTCTGTGATAACTGTCCAGGGATTTCTTTTAGGGTTTCTTTGTCTTGGTTGGGGAAAAATGGACATTCTTAGTCACTATTCCATTATTATACATATGTTCTCAGGAATGGAATCCCATCCCAATCAAAAGTATGTATCAAATTGTAGAATTAGCCTGCTTATTTCAAATGAGCATTTTCAAAAGTGTACAGATGCTCATTCCTGTGAAAAGAAATATAAATCTATAATCCATAAGGCATGTCGGCCATAGTCACAGGCAGCTTTGTGGGAGAAGCACCTCTGTAGCTGAAGCATTTTGAGAGCTTTCACCCAACTGAAAAGACAAATCAGCATTAAATATACAGGTAACTTGCCCATTTTACAGAGTAATTGTCTGCAATAAATTTCAGCATGCCTCCACCTGTGCATGCTTGTTGTGGCTGTCTGGGGATTATGGTGACTTGACATAAAACCAGAAATTTGAAATATACAAGTTTACAGATTTTAGCAAACAATACACACAATGGGCTACTAGAATAAAAATGCTGCACACAATCTGCTCATGGTTAACTGTTTCGAGGGTTGTCATGAGATTTTTGTTTGCTCATTAAGAAGATAGTACATTGTGCATCCTGCTACCTTTTAGCCTGGAAAAGAAAAATTAGTGACTCTCAGAGTCTGTTTCAGCAGATCAGACTGTGTGTTGATCTGATTTTCTTCCTTCATTTGAGCATTCACATTTCCATTGATTGACTCTAATTAATATGCTTGTGCTCAGACTCTATAAACTGGCACTGTCAATTCTGTTCCTTGTCAATTTGGATCACAACCTTTTCTCGCTGAGCTGCTACTCCCCAAAGCGGATTTATGGCTCAGCATTCAAGGCAAGGTGTTTATCCTCAACTTGACTTCATCCTCTCTCTCATTTTCCCTCTAGTATCACAGCTCCGATTTTCCTCCCACTGTGCCTGAAAGCTGAAAATGCAATTGAGAACATGCATTTAATTGTTTCAAGAAATTGAGCTCTTCTTTGGGAAAGAAATGTCAGAGGTAGGGGTTTTGTTTGTTTGTTTGTTTGTTTTTGATTCTTTTTTGTAAAATTAAATGGGAGCTTACACAGAATGGGCAGAAAAGCCAGGCAAAATTATCATTAACCTAAACATGATAAATCTAGCACTAAGAATTCCTTATGTTTTCAGTTTTGCCCAAGGCTCTAAAAAGAGCTAATTGGCATCTGAGTACAAATACACAGCTGCTTCTTTTTCAATATATTTAGCAAAACAAGTAATATTTTTATAAAGTCATAATAAATTAATATTACTAGTAACACTTCCTTTTCAATGCCCAGGAGGAAATATTTCCCCTAGCCTGTCACAGGACTCTTCACATGGGAGGAATTTCTCCCAACTTTGAATGGAGCCAATGCGAATTCACGTGAATTTGCTAGTTTAGCGAATTCACGTGAATTTGCTAGTTTAGCGAATTCACGTGAATCCCCATTGCGTTCGGAAGGTGTTCGGAATGACTTCCCATTACCCCAAAATAAACCCCCCTTGCCCAAAATTGCGTGAGAAGCTCTAATTCGCAATAACGTGAAACCCCATGATTGCGTTTGGATTGCCCTTGGATTATATTTCCAATTACTCCACAGACATTGGAATGGACATTGCAATCTGGATAATCCAACAGGATGGTGGTCACCATATATTGAAACCAAGTGGTATTTCAGGCCCCTTTCAAAAGACAGCTGCTATTCACAAAGGAAACATGTTCAGGGTCAGATAATCAGAGCTGCAAAAAAAAACTGAAAGAAAAAAAAGTCATAGCATAGCAGAAGGTTGTGTAAGGACCATTTTGAGCCCAGAGACCCTTAGCAGAGGTTTAATCCCCTGATGCCAAACCAGGGATAGATGTTTTGGATATTTCCACACCTCGGCATCCTCTAGCTCTTGGCAGGTGAGGGGACTAATGAACACTTTAGGGTTTGATATGGGAAAGGAATGTCAATACTGATGGCAAAATAGAATTAAGGAAATACAGAGACTATATCAATGCCAGCACTGTTGCAATGCCAGGTAGCACAAGCACTTTTCTGTGGTGTGTTTATTTTATTTATACCTTGCCTTTTTTCTCAGTGTGGGAACCAAGGAAGCATACAGTATAAAATACAAATGAAACAATATATAGTATAACTATTTAGAAACCATAAAATAGACAATCATATTAAAATATATAAATCAGTTTAAAATACATGAAAAATATTAGACGATACAGTAGATCCCATTCTAAGACTCTTCTGCCACATGCAGTTAAAGACCAAAGGCCTCCTTAAATAAAAAAGGTTTTTTGCCCACTGGTGGAAAAAGATCACAGCAGAGTCCAACCTAGCCATACATGAGAGGGAGTTCCACAGTGTGGAAGCAGCCAATAAAAAAGCTTTCTTCCATATCCTTACTAACTTACTAACTTGCTGTACCTGTGAGAGAAAGTCTTCATCCAAAAATCTTAAGGCTGAGGCAAGCTTATATAGTCAGATACAGTCCGTCTAGTAGTCTGGACTCAAGCAATATAGGGCTGTCCATATAGGCCATCAAGTAGCCATATAGGGCCGTCAGTCCTATTCATATTTATACTTTACTGTCAATTCTGCAACATTTTGCAGAGAAGAGGATGGCAGGCTTAGCCTCTGACACTGTTTCAGAATCTGCTTGATCATTCCACTCACAGGCAGCTTGTGAAGGTTGGAGGAAGGGTGCAAAAATTGGATTAATAAATTCAGCTATATGCTGTCTTCCGAAGGACTAGCTGTTGTGAACTGAGGGAAGAATGACCTTTCCAAATGTATCCTGCTGCTTTATATCTTCTTATACTTTCAAAACTGCCTTATTGCTTTAAAGCCATGTGTGTGTGTGTGTGTGTGTGTGTGCATCTTTTATGGATGTGGTCTTCACCAAGGCACCTTGCTTTGGAAGAAAAGCCTGGCTGATGTCTATTAATAAGCACAGGGCATGCATCAATTCCATTGCAATTTGGTCCACTTGCTAAAAGGCAAAATAAGTTAAAGGAAAACCCTTTGGACATAGAAAGATCAGGGAAACACTCAGTAATAGTTTCTGGGGTGGGGGGACTGCCTGCCTGCCTGCCAGCCTAGAAGTCTCATTATGCGCAGAGATGGATTAATGTAATATCTCCTGCCCTCTAAATGTTCCTATCAAGAATATTCTCTGGCTCTGTCAATGGATTCAGTCATTCAACCTTAGACAGCCCTTTTCATAACACTCAAAAAGAAAGGCACCTTGAACATTATTACTTATAAAGGCAGTCAAGTCATTTAGCATGTTAAGCAGGGCATTGTTCATAAACTACAGATTAACCCACATCTAGAAAGACAGAACTCACAGAACTAGTTACCAAGCAGCATGTTAGTTACACAGCCCAGTTTTTCTTTCTGTGATGCAATCAACTAAAATTGACCATCAGATATAAGAGAGCAATAATTTCACAGGTACTACAGTCCTGATTTGCTGTGTTGGTGATATAAAAATAAAATCCTACTGACAAGGCAAGGACGTGTTCCAATTTAGCCATATGAATAGGTTTTTTTCTTGTTTATGTGGAATCATAGAATCATAGAATCATAGAAATTTAGAGTTGGAAGAGACCACAAGGGCCATCCAGTCCAACCCCCTGCCGCGCAGGAACTCCCAATCAAAGCATACCCGACAGATGGCCATCCAGCCTCTGCTTAAAAACCTCCAAGGAAGGAGACTCCACCACCCTCCGAGGGAGTGTGTTCCACTGTCGAACAGCTCTTACTGTCAGGAAGTTCCTCCTAATGTTGAGGTGGAATCTTTTTTCCTGCAGTTTGCATCCATTGTTCCGAGTTCTGTTCTCTGGAGCAGCAGAAAACAAGCTTGCTCCCTCCTCAATGTGACATCCCTTCAAGTATTTAAACAAGGCGATCATATCACCTCTTAACCTTCTCTTCTCCAGGCTAAACATTCCCAGCTCCCTAAGGCGTTCTTCATAGGGCAAGGTCTCCAGACCCTTCACCATTTTAGTTGCCCTCCTTTGGACCCGCTCCAGTTTCTCCACATCCTTTTTGAATTGTGGTGCCCAGAACTGGACACAGTATTCCAGGTGGGGCCTGACCAATGCAGAATAGAGTGGCACTATTACTTCCCTTGATCTAGACACTATACTTCTATTGATGCAGCCTAAAATTGCATTGGCCTTTTTAGCTGCTGCATCACACTGTTGACTCATGTTCAACTTCCTTTAAAAACTTTACATCCTTTGTGCCTCCTGGAAACAGCTATCTTTGCTATTCACCATTTCAGATAGTTTTAAATGTAACATTCAAAGGAGAAAAACACACTTCTGTCTTTTCCCTACAGCATGAAAATACCTGGCTTCCATTTTACAGATAAATATACCAGCTGAATTTTGCCTTCGTTCAGAGCTAGTCTGAAACCTGACCATCACTATTTTTCAATCCTATTGTAATGTAGATGGTAGCCAGCCATGATAGACAATGCCCATTAATAGTCAATTCATGGTTCCTATAATCTGAAGAGATACATTTCTCCAAGAAGTATACCATGTGATTCCGGCAACCATTTAGTTCTGCTTTAGCCATTGAGGTTGTCTGAGGCTTTTAAAAACTTTTTTTTGTACTTGTACCTACCACAGGGATCTCCTGAGCACCCAGAGACCTCCATTTTCTATATGGGTAGTACTATTTTGGCTTCATAAGCATTGGAAATCACTCCTAAACTTTGGAAACAGAACATGCTAATGAAGTTTTGGAAAGCCAAGAGAAGAAGTAGTGTGTTCTTTAAAAAAAATTGAAACTGAAAGTAGGATGGGTAACAGATTAAATGATAACTAATAGGTAATGACTGCTATATTTGTGTTTGCACTGATAGACTTCTCAGGAGTCAGTTGTATAATGCCATACTGCTTCGGGGACTGTTAATTTGGCACAAGATGTGGAAGTGAATTGGACCTAATTGCCTTCTGCATGGCTTGATATACCTTCACCACAGGTAATCTAGTTAATTGCACACATACCCATTGCTGTTTAAACTTCCCTGTGGTATTTCTATGTAAAACAAGCAACCATCCCAAAGAGTACACTGTAGGGCTGGCTTTTATTTCTTTAGAGGATGCTAATAAGCAAATGTTCACTTTACATTGCATAAAATCTCACATGGCTTTATTAACTCTGAGAAAGAACTTTGCTATAATAATTTTTACAACCACTTTTTATACTTTTACTATGCCAGAGACTATGCAGATTTGATAAACAATGCACCTGCAATCCCATAGACAGCAAGGTGAACACGAGAGTATAGACTCCAATGGGCTTTTAATTCTCTAGTTTCCGGTATTTGTAATTACTACATAAGGATGAAAGAATCTCAAGAAAATTCCAGAAGAATGGTATTTTAAATCCAATCCCATTGCCTGTTTTGTACTGGTCAGACCAAATCTGGAGCACTGTGTCATGTTTTCAAAAGGTCATTGAAAAAATGCCAAGAGGAATCTGACCAGAATGATAAGAGATATGGAAACCAAATCCTATGGGGGATGGTTGAAAGAAGTGGAGAAATGTAAATGCCATCCTTCAATACCAGAAGTAATGTCACACAGATGATATAGAAGAATAATTTTCTGTTGCTCTAGACAGCAGGAGCCAAACCAATGGTTGGCAACTCCAAGGAAGCAGATTTTGGCTAAGTATTGGGAAGAATTTCCTAACATCAATAGCTGTCTGACCAAGATGACTAAGCTGAGACTGTCATTCTTTGGGCATATCATAATAAGAAATGACTCACTAGAACAAACAATAATGCTTGACAAGATGGAAGGTAGCAGGAAAAGAAGAGGACTTCGTCACCGGTGGATAGACTTAATCAAGGAAGCAACAGCCATGTTTGAAGTCCTGAGGAGGACTATTGAAGACAGTGTGACTTGGAGGTTGTTATAGGCCAGAAGAATTTTAGTTGGCAACTCCTCAGCATACCATTAAAATGTTTATATATTATTAATAAAGACATATAACCTGGTATATGTCTTTATAGCTATTGAGCCTACAATTCATCTCCGTATCTTTCCATTTTCTGTCTTGTTATTTTAAAAAGGGAGAAATCTTGTTTAGATTTCAGGTCTGGGAAGAATGCCAGATGATCCTTTAAAGAATTTAAACAAAAAAGAAAAAGAATGACCTCAGGCTATCCTGAAAGTTAGTATAATAGCAACACCTAATGACGGTAATAGGGTGTATTCTAAAAGTGAGGCATGGACTAGACTTCAATGTACCAAACGAAAAGATAAGATGAAAACCTCTGGTTGGATAACTGATACATTTAGTGGATATTAAGAGAGAATAAAAGAGTTAAGTGGAATTACACTGCTTAGGCATATGTCTATTGCAGGAGGAAAATACTACATGTAGCCCTCCTGAGAAAATTTTCTGCCAAGTGTTGTCATGGCCCAAACCCAGTGCAAAAAAGATCAGAAAAAGTGCTTCTTGCCAGTGGTCCATTGCAGACCATGGCAGCGTCTGGTCACCATGGTCCCATGTCACTCGCATTAAGCTGCCTATCTGCTCAAAGCCTATGTTGGTCACTAGCTGTATAACAAATATAAAGTAGTATAAAATGGACATTGAAATAAACATAGTGATCCAGCCCACTCCTGCTTTGGCTCCATGTCTTTTCTGAGGGGAAGTGTCTGCCAAAGCAGAAAGATATCCCTCCACCTTGTCAATATCTGGATGAAAAGAAGCATTCTCATTAGCTGATTTGTTGATTAGAAAATAAAATCTGTACACTAATCTGTAAAATGGTTTATTCAAGGGAAGGGAGTCAGAGGATTGAATTTTTAGGAGTCATCCTGGAAATTGTCACAGGTTGCATCTACACTACAGAAATAACCCAATATCAAACTACTTTAACCACCATGGCTCAGTGCAATGGAATTCTGGGAATTGTTGTTTGTTGTGACACCAGAGCTCTCTGATAGAGAAATGTCTTACAAAACTACAATTCCCAGAATTACATAGCATTGAGCAATGGCAATTAAAATAGTGTCAAACAGCTTTATTTCTGTAGTGCAAATACAGTCACAGCCTATAAACTCAGCATTCTGAACTCTTCTAAGGAAGGCCAAGACAAGGAAGAAATATAAGCTGTTTCACAAAGATGGAAAGGCTTTTCCCTGCTTTCCCAACTTGAGAACCTCTCCCTTTTTGTCTTCCTTTGTAGCGTCTCCTGCTACAACCAGAGTATATCTGAATAAATCCTTCCAAGAAAACACCATGATAGGTTCATAAATCAGAAAACATTTGAAAGCACACAACAGAATATTGACTCTCAGTCTTATAATATAGCTGATGAGCTTCTCTCTTACTCACTGAAGATGCTGAGTTGTTATTGCCAATTTTAAAACTCAATAGAGATTTGTGAACAGTACCAAATACTGACCGTGTGAAAACTCAGTAGATACCTACTTGGAACCAAGAAGATATTTAACCACCAAAAATGTTTGTCAGAACCACAAAACAGGTGGATTTAGCTTTCAATGCAAGTGCATGCAGTGACGTTCATGGTGAAGTCAAGATTTGAACTTGTGTGTCCTCATTATAGCACTTTAACTACTACAGCCAGATTGACCCATGAACCTCTGATTTGTTCAGTTTTTATCTCCTGTTTTCAAATACTTCAATAACTATTTAAGTATTTAATATTTAGTACTTGAAACTCTTCATCACCTTGTATCATCTCCACCTGCAAGTATATTGGCAAGATGCGCAGTGGTGTCATAAGAGCCAAATAATTAATATTATAATTTATGCAAGCAGTCCAAACAATTTTGATTATCATGTATCCAATAAATGGTAAAACAAGTAAATAAACTTGATATAGTAGGCATGGTTGTTGTGTTTAGTTAGGTGTTTCATTTAGCCACATTATCAGAGAGTTGCTGAAATGCAAAACCCGAAATGCTGTGAATTTTGTGATGAATATTCAAGACTTTCAAACTCTGATATCAAGAGACTTACATAAACTACCAAAATATAGTTTAATCATGTGAATGGTAGCATACAGAACTGTTCATAACAAGCCCTGTAGATAATAATTACTTGTATATTTTTTTTTCATCTTAAAAATAACTTGAAAAGCTTTGCACACATAGACTCTGGGTTGTTTTTGTTTAGAGGCAATTGATTGATCGTGTGGGTAGCAACTATAAATGAGTAGCTGAAAATCCTGCAGTGCTGTGATATTAAATTGGAAGCCATCAGACCTAAATTCTACAATTCCTCTGTTGCAATTACTAATGCAGCATTCTTTGGCACAATTGAGAGAGACAAAGGCAGAGTTGAAAAAGAAAAGAAATACCTTAATAGAATGTTAAATTATGAATGATGGAGAGCAAAATTTGCATTTGAGAAGAACTGGTTTGATTTTTTTTTCCTTAAAAAGTGTTCCATCATCTTTATAAAGAAATCTGAGCAAGCAGGAAAGCATCCCTGCTGTGCAACCCTGGAAACTTATAGATGAGAATTGCTCTCTTTTTTGTTGCTCTCTGAAGTTTCTAGCCCCAAAGTGAGTGTCTTTATATTTCTAAAGCTTTAAAATTATCCCTGTGCAGAACAGTGTAGATGTGACCTGTTTATGCTGTAAGAATCAGGGGCAGCAGAAAAACCAGAATAAGTGCTTGAGAAACTGAACTCCTTCAATAATGAAGCAGGCACCCTTGATCCAAGTGGCATTCCTGTACCCATTTACCTAACAGTAAGCCCCATTAAATCCAGTGGGAGTTACTTCTGAGTAAAAATTTAGAGGATGGCAGTGTGAATCTATTTTTTCACATGAAAAATGAATGCATTCATGTCTGTGATGAAGACTCTTGAAAGACATTTTCACGGAATTGTGCAGCAAGGGATTTGGAAAGGCCAGGGGTATTCTATTGGGAGTCAACTAGAAAGTGGCACAAGTGATTTTGTTGTGAATGAAAAAGAAAACATTCAAAAGCCAAAACTCAACTCATAAGAGAACTTATAAACAGGGTCAAAGGGGAGAGATGCAAAGGCAGGCTGGGAGACCCAGGAGACTTGCTTCTTATGTCAGCTAGCAGGGTAGTTTTCCTATAAATTCCCAAAGGGCTGCAATCACATGTTTTCAGTGACCAGAAATGATGTGACTTGCTTCCAATTTCATTTTGAGCCAGGTTTGATTGTTTTGTTTTGTTTTTTGTTGCCTTTTAGGCTGTGGCTGTTGGGAGGTAAACTTCCTTACCATGGAGGTAAGGAAAATTAAATTGCCACAGTTTGGGCAAGGAAGATTGAGAGAAAGAGAAGAGGCGGGATAGAAGTGATCCAGATGTTGAAAATTTGTTGAATGTGGACAGACAAAATCACACTCCCTCCTCTCCTCCCTGCTGAGTTAACTGAGAGCAAACTACTTTTGCACGTTGAACTCACTTTGCAGCAACTGATGTGATCTGAGGACAAAAAAAGAAAGTGGGAGGAGACATTTTTAAAGCGGATGAAAAGTGAGAAGACAATATTAATTGGAACAATTCCTGCTTAACTGGGACAGTTGAAGGGTATGCTTCTGTGTTGAAATCTGGGGCATGGGGATTTTTATGTGGTTTGGGATGAGCTACCTATTTAGGGAAATACATTTGATGGGATAAAATGTTTTTAGAGGTTATTTCAAATAAAGAAAATAACTTTTGGTTTTCTTTTCTATGAAATGGGTGGTCTGTAACATAGAAAACTGATGATATGAAGAACTGGCTTCCAGTACTATGACCGTTTTCTTGGGCAATGGCTGCATCCATCATGACAGTCATATTGTGAATGTCCAATGTCAAAATTTAAAATATGCCCACAAATTTTAAAAAGTTTCTCCTACCTTAAAGGAATGGAGAAAGAAACCAAAAGGAGATGTTGACTGTTAAGCTGAACCAAATCCTGCCCAGTAAGATTAATTTTGTTGTAGGGCAAATTTTCCCCTACACTGGCCTAGTCACTATCAGAAAATCTGTTCTAGTCACTACCAGAGGTCAAGAGATACTGATTTGGCTGCCTTTGATGAAAGGAAGAGAATATTGACGGTTCATCCCCACCTCAGCCCTAAAAGAACAACCACCTTTATTAGTCAGTCAGTCAATTAAGTTTTTATTACAGTTAACAAAGCATTTAAAAAAAAAACAACCAAACCATCACAACAGTTATACACATCTTACACACCTATAAATGAAAGTGTGAGAACTCCATATTGAGAAGTAAGAAGAGACCATAGTAAAATAAAACAGTGAGGTATAATTAAGTGCACACATACACACATCTTTAAAAACAACTGAGATAAATACTGTGGTCTCACCACCAAATCCTGCAGAAACTTCTCCTACAAGCACGAAATCACAACCTATGGTATAGGTCAAATTCAAATAACAACGTCAGGAAACAATCATTATGTGTTCTCCTCCAGCCAAAGCTCTCCCCACTACCTAGAAGGAAGTAGGCAGCAATGTTACATGACAAAAACATTCTGGCAGTGGGCTACATTGATGAACCTGTTGGATGGCCAGCTTAGCAGAATAGTATTGTCATCAAACAGCTCAGTTTCTCTCTGATGCTATATAGCATCTCAAAAATGAAATTTTTAATGATACTGGTACATTTAGCAAAACATTCCAGTCTGAGGCATATGACCAATTAAGTCACCCAGAGACATGATAGTTCTTATGTCCAAGTGGCATCTTGCCCACAGACTAATATGCACCTTTGGCAGAAAATATTTGATGAAACATGTCTTTTGATATAACTGATTTTTTAATCTCATGCTATAAAAGTTAAAGCTAGTCCCTTGACATGAATGTCTAGTTGTAACTGACTGTAGAAGGTAGCGCTCATCTCCGTTACTAAGCCAAAGAGCCAGTGTTGTCCGAGAACTACTTCAGTGTTCATATGGCCAGAATGACTGTACCAAATGCTGTTATCTTTCCACCAAAGTGGTACCTATTTATCTACATGCATTTGCACGCTTTCAAACTGCTAGGTTGGCAGAAGTTGGGTCTAGTGACAGGAGCACCCAGGCCTCGAACTGCCAACCTATTCATCTTCCGATCATTAGAATTGGCATCTTAACCTATTCTTGTATTTTGGTATAATAATTGATTTTTTAATCACATGCTATATCCATATTAAGATTTTATATAGGTGATGGAACATTTTAGTCCATTAATATTTCTGGAAAGAATGGTAAAACAAATTATTTTCTCTGCTGAACTCTACAATGTATCTGTACTGAAAGCTGCTGATGAAAGCTGCTGGTACCTGAAATGAAATTAAATTAAATGAAACCTGTTGGCACCTGAACATTTCTGTAATGTTCATTTCCCTGCATTTATTTATTTCCGTATAGAATGAAGTGATCAGCCAGTCCAGATATATTGGACTTCACCTCCTATCATTCAGCAACAGAGTCAATAATGAAGGATGATGGGATTGTCATCTAACAGTATCTAGAACACTAAAAGTTGCCCCTTCCTCCCATAGGAAGAAAAGGAGGTCACTGACTTCATGCATGATGATGGCCCCACCATGCAGAATAAAACTGATACTTATTTGCCATTGTCAAAAGTAGGGCTTGATAAAGTTACTTTCTTTGGTCTACAGTTTCCAGACTCCCTCAGCCAGGCTTTGATCAAAGGTCATTCAGGATTTCAACTACCTCAGTCAAAAATAGAATGCAAGCAAATTCAAGCAGTGTTTTTACAATCTCTGTTATCATCCTTTGGGACTGCTATCTGAAATTATTAACTTTACTGTTTTCAAGCAAAAGGAATAAACAGCATCATAAAACTTATTCAAAGGCTTTTGGTTTCTGTTATTTTTGCTATTTCTGGTATGAGATGGAATTTCATAAGTCTGCATATTTAGCTAATATTATACAAGACTTAATACAAGCAGTTTCTGACACTTTGGAGAACTATATGTGAGCAATTTCTGACTTTTTTTTTTTTTAAAAAAAGTCATCATCTTTTTGGAGCAGTTAACATTACATTTTCAGCCGAAGCAATCTTTCATTTCAGTAGCAAAGTTAACTGCCACAGCAGTAACATCTGGAGAAATGATAAAACCAAATGAGTTTGGACACTATCAGAAAGTCTGTCTTAAGTCATATATCTTTTATAGCTTCTCTCTCTCTCTCTCTCTCTCTCTCTCTCTCTCTCTCTCTTAAAATAGAATCTTGAAGTGAGGATTTCCATTAAAAATGAGCAAAATCATGTGGTTCCATGGTAGAAATCATTCATTGAAATGGAAATCTAAATTCAGTATAGATCATTTTGCTTGCATCAACATAACATTCTGTTCTAGCAAGCAAGTCTTCCTCCCTTTCCAAATAGTTCATTTGATTAATTTCCGCCCTGAAACTTGAGTCACTAATGTAGTCCAGCTCCTAGCCATTTCTTTATCTTTATTCTTCTCCTCTCTTTTCTACTAAATATATTACCCATCTACCAAACTCACACATCCTTTATGTCTGTTGCATCTTTCCTCATTTTCCACAAGTTCTTGTGGAGTTTTGTAGACTAGAATGAGTGAGAAATTATTCTGTTCTTTATATTGTGGAGATTTGGAAATCTTAAAAGCTGGAAACTGAAGGCCTTATTCCAACAGAACACTCATGGTCACATGGCACTTTCAGCTTCTCCCCTCTGTAGCTTTCTGTGATGCTGAAAAATAGTTTTGGGGGCTTCTCAGAATTGTGAAACAGGATTTTATAACATGGGGGCTTCAGGAGGAAGGAACACTCATTGTTGGGTGCCTTCAAGTCATTTCAGACCTATAGTGACCCTAAGACAAACCTATCATGTTTTCTTGATAGGTTTTGCTGGCAAGATTTGTTTAGTGGGGTTGTCTTTGCCTTCTTCTGAAGCTGGGAGAGTATGTCTTGCCCAAGATCACCTAATGGGTTTCCGTGGCTGAGCAGAGATTTGAAATCTAGCCTCCAGAATTGTAGTCGAGCACTCAAACCACTACACCATGCTGATTCTGAATGGATTATGCCCCCACCTACATGGTGGAAACCGCAAAAGTGCACCGTTGGATCTGACCAATGTATTGAAACTGTTTCTAGAAGCTTGTTAGAATTTTTCTTAACTTTCCTCTATCTACCTTCTGCATTGCAGGTCTTAAATAGAAATGTTATTAGCTCACATGTGTACAGTGGGACCTTCTTATCTGCTGGGGTTTGGTCCCAGGACCCAACATTTGGATAACAAAATCCGTGTATGCTCAAGACCCGTTCAATATAATGGCACAACAAAATGGTGTCCCATATATAAAATGGAAAATCAAGGTTTGCTATTTAAAATTTATACTTTTTGAGAATATTTTCAAGCTGTATATGCTCAAATCCATGGATAAAAAAATCAACCTTTCCCCCTCCTTAGGCTAGATTTATACCTTCTCACCTATAGTGCAGGCATAAAAATTGTTATAACATTCCTGTCCAGGCAGGAGTGTTTGAAAAACTGTTCTATAAAGAAACATAGTTTTATTGTAAATCTCATCACTTTTCATGTAAGGAGTATCAGATTACTTGGTTAGTAGTTCAAATTGGTGGGTCTACAAAATGCTGTAAGCGTTTGTGACTAGGCTTTGTTTTGAAATTCTACATGCTCATGAGGAATGTGGAAACAGAGTTACACAAAATGGAAGTGTAGTTTTTTTGCACATCCAGTGATATATGTTATTATATAGAGAAGATATGGCGTATTTATGGTGCTTATTGTTTGGCGTTTTAAATCGGCTCCATCCTCCTGGGCAGCAGCCGGGATGCAGCATGGAGGTGGGGATTATCACACATTAAATCAGCAGCCGCCAGCTCCAAGCCATGCTCCGCTAGCACTTTTTAGAAGCCGGAAGGCTTCTAAAGTGCTGGCAGGGCGCAGCTGGGACCTGGACTGATGGCGGACAGCAATTTAGTGTGCAACAATTCCCGCCTCCATCCCGAATCCCAGCTGCAGCCCGGGAGGCTGGAGCCGATTTAAAACACCAAGCAATAAGCTTCTATGATAGCATGCAAAAAAGAGCACCATTGCTTTTTAATGAAAGTTGTCAGTGTTATGTATGAAGAACTTGTGTGATGATTCACCTGAAGAGTTTACACCTGCTTATCACCAATCATCCCAGACTTTCTTTCAGTAGTTCCAGGAGGTCAGGGCTTGTAGCTACAGAGGAAGCAAAAGAGGGCATTTCTCCTCCAAATAAGAATTCTCCCTCACAAATGAATTTTTTCTTCATTTCCCAAATCTATAGCATTGCCAAGAGTGAGACACTCAAAAATTTTCACACTTAAAACTCTTGTACAGTCAGCCCTCCATATCCACAGATTCTGCATCCATGGATTCCACCATCCATGTCTTGATAATATTCCCCACAAAGTTCTAAAAGGTAAACCTTGATTTTTTTTTCATTTTATATAAGGGACACAGTTTTGTTATTATGTTATTATGTAGAGAGATCTTATAGCATCTTTGAAACTAACAGAAAGAAAGAAGTTGGCAGCATGAGCTTTCATAGACTTGAGTCTACTTCCTCAGATGCTTCTATGAAAGCTCATGCTCCCAACTTCTTTTCCCCCCAGTTAGTCTCAAAGGTGCTACAAGATCTCTCTACATTCTGATTCTACAGGCTATCATGCCTATAGCTTTGAATTCTACCACTAATTTTATTATGTCATTGTATATAATAGGACTTGAGAATTCACAGATTTTGGTACCCATGCTGTGTCCTGGAACCAAATTCTAGGGCATATTGAGGCCCCACTGTATTTGTTATGTTGATGTTCCCTTGGATTTTTTTTTCCTAGCCTCTTTCTTTGGGTGTCTAAAATCTATTGCTAAATGCTCAACTAAAATTTTAAGTTTCAGGAGTGGACAGAATTCTTATTTAGTGGGCAATGCCCCCCATAGTTATATCCCTGATCCATAATATAAGAACATTAAGAACATTAAGATCAACAGAAAACAACAATAGCATATTTGAATGTGATGCCAATGTTGAAATAGATATAAAGCCTAATATTTTGAGGAACTGCATATTTAAACTCCCTCCCCCAAAAGTAAAAATGGGTACACAGATTTCTGTGTCCAATTTTTTTCGAATAAGGTTATTTTAGTTGTGAGTATGGAATTTTCTTGTACATGCATAAGTAGGTTTGTAATGACAGTGGGAATCAAAAGCATCCAGGATGTACAGGAACGAATAAGTGGAGAGATCTGCAAAACATCAGCAGAGAACTGAACCCTAGGGCAGCACATCTTTTGAGTTCACTTATATTAAGAGCTACGCAGTAGAAGGAAAAATTGCGTGTTACACACTCTTTTCCTGTGCCATCTTTTATTGTGTTAGCAAAGAAACTAAAAATAAAAGAGTGGAGCAAAAAATAAAAATAAAAATGGGGCAGCAGAATCATCCAAGGAAGTTGGTGCTGAGTTCCATTATACTGCAAAACGTATATATAAGGAAAATTAGAAATTTCATTCTCTTTTAATTCTACAACTGGCAGGGGAAAAGAGAGAAGCATTAGATACTTTAGTTTGATGATAACAGAGATAATGAAATTACTCACTTTTTTGGTTAACATCTTTGAAATATGCAATGTGCCCAAAAGAAATTTTACAAAAGAAAAGTAACAATTAATCAATGAATTATGAATGAAGGAAAAGATTTAAAGGCATCTGAGGCATTTAATTTAAGAACATAAACATGAATTTGGGGATTAGTGAATTATTCATTAATATTTGCATACTGTACAGCATGAAGACAAGATGTCAGGATGGACTAGCAGTCTAAATCCTCAGTTTTGTCCTCACAGGCAAGGAAATAATGATTACAGTTTTCTCACCACTGTAGGGCAAAAAAAAAAAAAAAAAATACAGTATTTCTGTGCAGGTTTCTCTTCTTATTTGAAGATCTCAAAGTGTTTTGTTTTGTTTTTTATCTCAAAGTATTCTTGAGAATTTTTCTGCACAGAAAAAAATATGCAAGGCATTTGCACAAAACCTAAATTTCTTGCACAGAAAATATTTTTTCCTGAACAGGAATCAGATGTTCTATATAGAAAAAGTGTTTTGGGGGTGAAAAAAACTGCTTGTTTCTCTGCAGATAAATGCCATACAGAACACATTGGAAAGTTCAAATACTGGGAGAAAATTTTTTGAAAATCTTGCTATTCTATTATTACAATAATTATTATTATAAACCTTATAAATATTATTATAAATATAATATACAATAAATACAATAATATAAATGTTATTATTATACACTACACCCTAGAACCAGTTCATATCTAAAATTCTTGCCAAAAAAGGAAGAACAGAGCTCCAGTGCTATCCTCAATAGGAACTGTAACTATGCAGAGTTGTGATTGTCTGAGTAATACCCTGAGATTATCATACAGCTACAGCCTTATGCAGCTTTCTGGACTACAGCACCCAGAATCTCCTAGTCATTGCTACTGTCGAGAGGGTGGTGTTCTGGAAGTCATAGTCCAGAAATAAACTTTTCTAAACTCTGAGCTACCACCACAGAAGACGCTTGTGCCTGACTCATTGGTGGGAGGACTTCCTTCTGATTCATTATCTTTTGCCTCAGATTGACTCCTATTGCTCATGCCCTGCTGGAGACATTATAGCTTTTCTTGTATAATGTCAAGTCCAGCCAAAAGTTGGCAAGAAAAGGACGCAAATAACCCCAGAGCCAACTAAATGAAAGGGAATCTAAGAATGGAATGAAAAAGTGAACTCTTCCTTGAGTAAGTTCAAGACCAGAGGTTGAAACCTGAAACTTTAAGGGAGCTATCTGGAGTTCTGGCTCTTATTTCCATGAATGGGTACCATACCTTCAAATAAACTCAGTGCATCCCTGATTTTGGGCAAGTCACACTCTTTCCGCCTCAGGGGAAGGCACTGGCATGCCCTTGCTGAACAAATCTTGCCAAGACAACTCCATGGCAGCCTTAGGGTCGCCATAAGTAAATGGCGCCGCCCGAATTAACGGGCCGGCGCTGTTGCCGCGTGAAGGAAGGCCTCTCCCCTTCCCAGGCGCCAGGCTTGGGCGCCCCAGCGGCCGGTGTGAGCGCGGGCTCGATGCTGATTGGCCACTGGGAGGACCAGGAAAGGAACCTGTCTGATTGGCCACAGCAGGGTATGGCGTGCCCTCCTATTGGTGGAGAGCTCGGAGAGGGTGGTGCCTCCATCGTTCCTGAGCCCTCATTGGCTGTTGGGCCTATTTAAGGCCGTGTAAGGTGAGCGTCGGCACCATTGCCAGTTCTGCTCTGGGGGCCAGCAGATCAGAGCCTTCACTGCCTGTTTTACCGCACGGTAGGGGGCGGGGCTTTCGGTCTGACAGCCTTCCTCGCTGCCTAATAGGTGGGGCATTTTGTTGGTGAGGGCATCTTTACCACCTCCCCACTTCTTGGTAACAATCACCCGCTCCTTCAGGTTTGTTGCTAAGGGACTAGCAGACAGGGTTCATGTTTTTTGAGAAGGCCTTTTGTTTTGTTTTGTCCTCCTTTTTAGTCTTAATAATTAATAATTGTTGTGCCTGCGGCCTTGGCCCCTGCTGATCACACATCCAGTGTTCGGAATTTTGGCTTCAACTGTTTTTTCAACTGCACGGTGCTCCTGGTGGTGTTTGGAATTTTGGCTTCAACTGTTTTTTCAACTGCACGGTGCTCCTGGTGGTGTTTGGAATTTTGGCTTCAACTGTTTTTTCAACTGCACGGTGCTCCCGGCGGTGTTTGGAATTTTGGCTTCAACTGTTTTTTCAACTGCACGGTGCTCCTGGTGGTGTTTGGAATTTTGGCTTCAACTGTTTTTTCAACTGCACGGTGCTCCCGGCGGTGTTTGGAATTTTGGCTTCAACTGTTTTTTCAACTGCACGGTGCTCCTGGTGGTGTTTGGAATTTTGGCTTCAACTGTTTTTTCAACTGCACGGTGCTCCCGGCGGTGTTTGGAATTTTGGCTTCAACTGTTTTTTCAACTGCACGGTGCTCCCGGCGGTGTTTGGAATTTTGGCTTCAACTGTTTTTTCAACTGCATGGTGCTCCTGGTGGTGTTTGGAATTTTGGCTTCAACTGTTTTTTCAACTGCATGGTGCTCCTGGTGGTGTTTGGAATTTTGGCTTCAACTGTTTTTTCAACTGCATGGTGCTCCTGGTGGTGTTTGGAATTTTGGCTTCAACTGTTTTTTCAACTGCACGGTGCTCCCGGCGGTGTTTGGAATTTTGGCTTCAACTGTTTTTTCAACTGCACGGTGCTCCCGGCGGTGTTTGGAATTTTGGCTTCAACTGTTTTTTCAACTGCATGGTGCTCCTGGTGGTGTTTGGAATTTTGGCTTCAACTGTTTTTTCAACTGCATGGTGCTCCTGGTGGTGTTTGGAATTTTGGCTTCAACTGTTTTTTCAACTGCATGGTGCTCCTGGTGGTGTTTGGAATTTTGGCTTCAACTGTTTTTTCAACTGCACGGTGCTCCTGGTGGTGTTTGGAATTTTGGCTTCAACTGTTTTTTCAACTGCATGGTGCTCCTGGTGGTGTTTGGAATTTTGGCTTCAACTGTTTTTTCAACTGCATGGTGCTCCCGGCGGTGTTTGGAATTTTGGCTTCAACTGTTTTTTCAACTGCACGGTGCTCCCGGCGGTGTTTGGAATTTTGGCTTCAACTGTTTTTTCAACTGCATGGTGCTCCTGGTGGTGTTTGGAATTTTGGCTTCAACTGTTTTTTCAACTGCATGGTGCTCCTGGTGGTGTTTGGAATTTTGGCTTCAACTGTTTTTTCAACTGCACGGTGCTCCCGGCGGTGTTTGGAATTTTGGCTTCAACTGTTTTTTCAACTGCACGGTGCTCCCGGCGGTGTTTGGAATTTTGGCTTCAACTGTTTTTTCAACTGCACGGTGCTCCTGGTGGTGTTTGGAATTTTGGCTTCAACTGTTTTTTCAACTGCACGGTGCTCCCGGCGGTGTTTGGAATTTTGGCTTCAACTGTTTTTTCAACTGCACGGTGCTCCTGGTGGTGTTTGGAATTTTGGCTTCAACTGTTTTTTCAACTGCATGGTGCTCCTGGTGGTGTTTGGAATTTTGGCTTCAACTGTTTTTTCAACTGCACGGTGCTCCCGGCGGTGTTTGGAATTTTGGCTTCAACTGTTTTTTCAACTGCACGGTGCTCCCGGCGGTGTTTGGAATTTTGGCTTCAACTGTTTTTTCAACTGCACGGTACTCCTGGTGGTGTTTGGAATTTTGGCTTCAACTGTTTTTTCAACTGCACGGTGCTCCCGGCGGTGTTTGGAATTTTGGCTTCAACTGTTTTTTCAACTGCACGGTGCTCCTGGTGGTGTTTGGAATTTTGGCTTCAACTGTTTTTTCAACTGCATGGTGCTCCTGGTGGTGTTTGGAATTTTGGCTTCAACTGTTTTTTCAACTGCACGGTGCTCCCGGCGGTGTTTGGAATTTTGGCTTCAACTGTTTTTTCAACTGCACGGTGCTCCCGGCGGTGTTTGGAATTTTGGCTTCAACTGTTTTTTCAACTGCATGGTGCTCCTGGTGGTGTTTGGAATTTTGGCTTCAACTGTTTTTTCAACTGCATGGTGCTCCTGGTGGTGTTTGGAATTTTGGCTTCAACTGTTTTTTCAACTGCATGGTGCTCCTGGTGGTGTTTGGAATTTTGGCTTCAACTGTTTTTTCAACTGCATGGTGCTCCTGGTGGTGTTTGGAATTTTGGCTTCAACTGTTTTTTCAACTGCACGGTGCTCCCGGCGGTGTTTGGAATTTTGGCTTCAACTGTTTTTTCAACTGCATGGTGCTCCTGGTGGTGTTTGGAATTTTGGCTTCAACTGTTTTTTCAACTGCATGGTGCTCCTGGTGGTGTTTGGAATTTTGGCTTCAACTGTTTTTTCAACTGCATGGTGCTCCTGGTGGTGTTTGGAATTTTGGCTTCAACTGTTTTTTCAACTGCACGGTGCTCCCGGCGGTGTTTGGAATTTTGGCTTCAACTGTTTTTTCAACTGCACGGTGCTCCCGGCGGTGTTTGGAATTTTGGCTTCAACTGTTTTTTCAACTGCATGGTGCTCCCGGTGGTGTTTGGAATTTTGGCTTCAACTGTTTTTTCAACTGCACGGTGCTCCCGGCGGTGTTTGGAATTTTGGCTTCAACTGTTTTTTCAACTGCATGGTGCTCCTGGTGGTGTTTGGAATTTTGGCTTCAACTGTTTTTTCAACTGCATGGTGCTCCTGGTGGTGTTTGGAATTTTGGCTTCAACTGTTTTTTCAACTGCACGGTGCTCCCGGCGGTGTTTGGAATTTTGGCTTCAACTGTTTTTTCAACTGCATGGTGCTCCTGGTGGTGTTTGGAATTTTGGCTTCAACTGTTTTTTCAACTGCACGGTGCTCCCGGCGGTGTTTGGAATTTTGGCTTCAACTGTTTTTTCAACTGCATGGTGCTCCTGGTGGTGTTTGGAATTTTGGCTTCAACTGTTTTTTCAACTGCATGGTGCTCCTGGTGGTGTTTGGAATTTTGGCTTCAACTGTTTTTTCAACTGCATGGTGCTCCTGGTGGTGTTTGGAATTTTGGCTTCAACTGTTTTTTCAACTGCATGGTGCTCCTGGTGGTGTTTGGAATTTTGGCTTCAACTGTTTTTTCAACTGCACGGTGCTCCCGGCGGTGTTTGGAATTTTGGCTTCAACTGTTTTTTCAACTGCATGGTGCTCCTGGTGGTGTTTGGAATTTTGGCTTCAACTGTTTTTTCAACTGCATGGTGCTCCTGGTGGTGTTTGGAATTTTGGCTTCAACTGTTTTTTCAACTGCACGGTGCTCCCGGCGGTGTTTGGAATTTTGGCTTCAACTGTTTTTTCAACTGCACGGTGCTCCCGGCGGTGTTTGGAATTTTGGCTTCAACTGTTTTATCAACTGCATGGTGCTCCTGGTGGTGTTTGGAATTTTGGCTTCAACTGTTTTTTCAACTGCATGGTGCTCCCGGCGGTGTTTGGAATTTTGGCTTCAACTGTTTTTTCAACTGCACGGTGCTCCCGGCGGTGTTTGGAATTTTGGCTTCAACTGTTTTTTCAACTGCATGGTGCTCCTGGTGGTGTTTGGAATTTTGGCTTCAACTGTTTTTTCAACTGCATGGTGCTCCTGGTGGTGTTTGGAATTTTGGCTTCAACTGTTTTTTCAACTGCACGGTGCTCCCGGCGGTGTTTGGAATTTTGGCTTCAACTGTTTTTTCAACTGCATGGTGCTCCTGGTGGTGTTTGGAATTTTGGCTTCAACTGTTTTTTCAACTGCATGGTGCTCCTGGTGGTGTTTGGAATTTTGGCTTCAACTGTTTTTTCAACTGCACGGTGCTCCCGGCGGTGTTTGGAATTTTGGCTTCAACTGTTTTTTCAACTGCACGGTGCTCCCGGCGGTGTTTGGAATTTTGGCTTCAACTGTTTTTTCAACTGCATGGTGCTCCTGGTGGTGTTTGGAATTTTGGCTTCAACTGTTTTTTCAACTGCATGGTGCTCCTGGTGGTGTTTGGAATTTTGGCTTCAACTGTTTTTTCAACTGCATGGTGCTCCTGGTGGTGTTTGGAATTTTGGCTTCAACTGTTTTTTCAACTGCACGGTGCTCCCGGCGGTGTTTGGAATTTTGGCTTCAACTGTTTTTTCAACTGCATGGTGCTCCTGGTGGTGTTTGGAATTTTGGCTTCAACTGTTTTTTCAACTGCACGGTGCTCCCGGCGGTGTTTGGAATTTTGGCTTCAACTGTTTTTTCAACTGCATGGTGCTCCCGGTGGTGTTTGGAATTTTGGCTTCAACTGTTTTTTCAACTGCACGGTGCTCCCGGCGGTGTTTGGAATTTTGGCTTCAACTGTTTTTTCAACTGCATGGTGCTCCCGGTGGTGTTTGGAATTTTGGCTTCAACTGTTTTTTCAACTGCACGGTGCTCCCGGCGGTGTTTGGAATTTTGGCTTCAACTGTTTTTTCAACTGCATGGTGCTCCTGGTGGTGTTTGGAATTTTGGCTTCAACTGTTTTTTCAACTGCACGGTGCTCCCGGCGGTGTTTGGAATTTTGGCTTCAACTGTTTTTTCAACTGCATGGTGCTCCTGGTGGTGTTTGGAATTTTGGCTTCAACTGTTTTTTCAACTGCATGGTGCTCCTGGTGGTGTTTGGAATTTTGGCTTCAACTGTTTTTTCAACTGCATGGTGCTCCTGGTGGTGTTTGGAATTTTGGCTTCAACTGTTTTTTCAACTGCATGGTGCTCCTGGTGGTGTTTGGAATTTTGGCTTCAACTGTTTTTTCAACTGCACGGTGCTCCCGGCGGTGTTTGGAATTTTGGCTTCAACTGTTTTTTCAACTGCATGGTGCTCCTGGTGGTGTTTGGAATTTTGGCTTCAACTGTTTTTTCAACTGCATGGTGCTCCTGGTGGTGTTTGGAATTTTGGCTTCAACTGTTTTTTCAACTGCACGGTGCTCCCGGCGGTGTTTGGAATTTTGGCTTCAACTGTTTTTTCAACTGCACGGTGCTCCCGGCGGTGTTTGGAATTTTGGCTTCAACTGTTTTATCAACTGCATGGTGCTCCTGGTGGTGTTTGGAATTTTGGCTTCAACTGTTTTTTCAACTGCATGGTGCTCCCGGCGGTGTTTGGAATTTTGGCTTCAACTGTTTTTTCAACTGCACGGTGCTCCCGGCGGTGTTTGGAATTTTGGCTTCAACTGTTTTTTCAACTGCATGGTGCTCCTGGTGGTGTTTGGAATTTTGGCTTCAACTGTTTTTTCAACTGCATGGTGCTCCTGGTGGTGTTTGGAATTTTGGCTTCAACTGTTTTTTCAACTGCACGGTGCTCCCGGCGGTGTTTGGAATTTTGGCTTCAACTGTTTTTTCAACTGCATGGTGCTCCCGGTGGTGTTTGGAATTTTGGCTTCAACTGTTTTTTCAACTGCACGGTGCTCCCGGCGGTGTTTGGAATTTTGGCTTCAACTGTTTTTTCAACTGCATGGTGCTCCTGGTGGTGTTTGGAATTTTGGCTTCAACTGTTTTTTCAACTGCACGGTGCTCCCGGCGGTGTTTGGAATTTTGGCTTCAACTGTTTTTTCAACTGCACGGTGCTCCCGGCGGTGTTTGGAATTTTGGCTTCAACTGTTTTATCAACTGCATGGTGCTCCTGGTGGTGTTTGGAATTTTGGCTTCAACTGTTTTTTCAACTGCATGGTGCTCCCGGCGGTGTTTGGAATTTTGGCTTCAACTGTTTTTTCAACTGCACGGTGCTCCCGGCGGTGTTTGGAATTTTGGCTTCAACTGTTTTTTCAACTGCATGGTGCTCCTGGTGGTGTTTGGAATTTTGGCTTCAACTGTTTTTTCAACTGCATGGTGCTCCTGGTGGTGTTTGGAATTTTGGCTTCAACTGTTTTTTCAACTGCACGGTGCTCCCGGCGGTGTTTGGAATTTTGGCTTCAACTGTTTTTTCAACTGCATGGTGCTCCTGGTGGTGTTTGGAATTTTGGCTTCAACTGTTTTTTCAACTGCATGGTGCTCCTGGTGGTGTTTGGAATTTTGGCTTCAACTGTTTTTTCAACTGCACGGTGCTCCCGGCGGTGTTTGGAATTTTGGCTTCAACTGTTTTTTCAACTGCACGGTGCTCCCGGCGGTGTTTGGAATTTTGGCTTCAACTGTTTTTTCAACTGCATGGTGCTCCTGGTGGTGTTTGGAATTTTGGCTTCAACTGTTTTTTCAACTGCATGGTGCTCCTGGTGGTGTTTGGAATTTTGGCTTCAACTGTTTTTTCAACTGCATGGTGCTCCTGGTGGTGTTTGGAATTTTGGCTTCAACTGTTTTTTCAACTGCACGGTGCTCCCGGCGGTGTTTGGAATTTTGGCTTCAACTGTTTTTTCAACTGCATGGTGCTCCTGGTGGTGTTTGGAATTTTGGCTTCAACTGTTTTTTCAACTGCACGGTGCTCCCGGCGGTGTTTGGAATTTTGGCTTCAACTGTTTTTTCAACTGCATGGTGCTCCCGGTGGTGTTTGGAATTTTGGCTTCAACTGTTTTTTCAACTGCACGGTGCTCCCGGCGGTGTTTGGAATTTTGGCTTCAACTGTTTTTTCAACTGCATGGTGCTCCCGGTGGTGTTTGGAATTTTGGCTTCAACTGTTTTTTCAACTGCACGGTGCTCCCGGCGGTGTTTGGAATTTTGGCTTCAACTGTTTTTTCAACTGCACGGTGCTCCCGGCGATGTTTGGAATTTTGGCTTCAACTGTTTTTTCAACTGCACGGTGCTCCCGGCGGTGTTTGGAATTTTGGCTTCAACTGTTTTTTCAACTGCATGGTGCTCCTGGTGGTGTTTGGAATTTTGGCTTCAACTGTTTTTTCAACTGCATGGTGCTCCTGGTGGTGTTTGGAATTTTGGCTTCAACTGTTTTTTCAACTGCACGGTGCTCCCGGCGGTGTTTGGAATTTTGGCTTCAACTGTTTTTTCAACTGCATGGTGCTCCTGGTGGTGTTTGGAATTTTGGCTTCAACTGTTTTTTCAACTGCATGGTGCTCCTGGTGGTGTTTGGAATTTTGGCTTCAACTGTTTTTTCAACTGCACGGTGCTCCCGGCGGTGTTTGGAATTTTGGCTTCAACTGTTTTTTCAACTGCACGGTGCTCCCGGCGGTGTTTGGAATTTTGGCTTCAACTGTTTTTTCAACTGCATGGTGCTCCTGGTGGTGTTTGGAATTTTGGCTTCAACTGTTTTTTCAACTGCATGGTGCTCCTGGTGGTGTTTGGAATTTTGGCTTCAACTGTTTTTTCAACTGCACGGTGCTCCCGGCGGTGTTTGGAATTTTGGCTTCAACTGTTTTTTCAACTGCATGGTGCTCCTGGTGGTGTTTGGAATTTTGGCTTCAACTGTTTTTTCAACTGCATGGTGCTCCTGGTGGTGTTTGGAATTTTGGCTTCAACTGTTTTTTCAACTGCACGGTGCTCCCGGCGGTGTTTGGAATTTTGGCTTCAACTGTTTTTTCAACTGCACGGTGCTCCCGGCGGTGTTTGGAATTTTGGCTTCAACTGTTTTTTCAACTGCATGGTGCTCCTGGTGGTGTTTGGAATTTTGGCTTCAACTGTTTTTTCAACTGCATGGTGCTCCTGGTGGTGTTTGGAATTTTGGCTTCAACTGTTTTTTCAACTGCATGGTGCTCCTGGTGGTGTTTGGAATTTTGGCTTCAACTGTTTTTTCAACTGCACGGTGCTCCCGGCGGTGTTTGGAATTTTGGCTTCAACTGTTTTTTCAACTGCAAGGTGCTCCTGGTGGTGTTTGTAATTTTGGCTTCAACTGTTTTTTCAACTGCACGGTGCTCCCGGCGGTGTTTGGAATTTTGGCTTCAACTGTTTTTTCAACTGCATGGTGCTCCTGGTGGTGTTTGGAATTTTGGCTTCAACTGTTTTTTCAACTGCACGGTGCTCCCGGCGGTGTTTGGAATTTTGGCTTCAACTGTTTTTTCAACTGCATGGTGCTCCCGGTGGTGTTTGGAATTTTGGCTTCAACTGTTTTTTCAACTGCACGGTGCTCCCGGCGGTGTTTGGAATTTTGGCTTCAACTGTTTTTTCAACTGCATGGTGCTCCTGGTGGTGTTTGGAATTTTGGCTTCAACTGTTTTTTCAACTGCACGGTGCTCCCGGCGGTGTTTGGAATTTTGGCTTCAACTGTTTTTTCAACTGCATGGTGCTCCCGGAGGTGTTTGGAATTTTGGCTTCAACTGTTTTTTCAACTGCACGGTGCTCCCGGCGGTGTTTGGAATTTTGGCTTCAACTGTTTTTTCAACTGCATGGTGCTCCTGGTGGTGTTTGGAATTTTGGCTTCAACTGTTTTTTCAACTGCATGGTGCTCCTGGTGGTGTTTGGAATTTTGGCTTCAACTGTTTTTTCAACTGCACGGTGCTCCCGGCGGTGTTTGGAATTTTGGCTTCAACTGTTTTTTCAACTGCACGGTGCTCCCGGCGGTGTTTGGAATTTTGGCTTCAACTGTTTTTTCAACTGCACGGTGCTCCTGGTGGTGTTTGGAATTTTGGCTTCAACTGTTTTTTCAACTGCATGGTGCTCCCGGCGGTGTTTGGAATTTTGGCTTCAACTGTTTTTTCAACTGCACGGTGCTCCCGGCGGTGTTTGGAATTTTGGCTTCAACTGTTTTTTCAACTGCACGGTGCTCCTGGTGGTGTTTGGAATTTTGGCTTCAACTGTTTTTTCAACTGCATGGTGCTCCCGGTGGTGTTTGGAATTTTGGCTTCAACTGTTTTTTCAACTGCACGGTGCTCCTGGTGGTGTTTGGAATTTTGGCTTCAACTGTTTTTTCAACTGCATGGTGCTCCTGGCGGTGTTTGGAATTTTGGCTTCAACTGTTTTTTCAACTGCATGGTGCTCCTGGTGGTGTTTGGAATTTTGGCTTCAACTGTTTTTTCAACTGCATGGTGCTCCCGGTGGTGTTTGGAATTTTGGCTTCAACTGTTTTTTCAACTGCACGGTGCTCCCGGCGGTGTTTGGAATTTTGGCTTCAACTGTTTTTTCAACTGCATGGTGCTCCTGGTGGTGTTTGGAATTTTGGCTTCAACTGTTTTTTCAACTGCACGGTGCTCCCGGCGGTGTTTGGAATTTTGGCTTCAACTGTTTTTTCAACTGCACGGTGCTCCCGGCGGTGTTTGGAATTTTGGCTTCAACTGTTTTTTCAACTGCATGGTGCTCCTGGTGGTGTTTGGAATTTTGGCTTCAACTGTTTTTTCAACTGCATGGTGCTCCCGGCGGTGTTTGGAATTTTGGCTTCAACTGTTTTTTCAGCTGCACGGTGCTCCCGGCGGTGTTTGGAATTTTGGCTTCAACTGTTTTTTCAACTGCACGGTGCTCCCGGCGGTGTTTGGAATTTTGGCTTCAACTGTTTTTTCAACTGCACGGTGCTCCGGGTGGTGTTTGGAATTTTGGCTTCAACTGTTTTTTCAACTGCACGGTGCTCCCGGCGGTGTTTGGAATTTTGGCTTCAACTGTTTTTTCAACTGCATGGTGCTCCTGGTGGTGTTTGTAATTTTGGCTCCAACTGTTTTTTCAACTGCATGGTGCTCCTGGTGGTGTTTGGAATTTTGGCTTCAACTGTTTTTTCAACTGCACGGTGCTCCCGGCGGTGTTTGGAATTTTGGCTTCAACTGTTTTTTCAACTGCACGGTGCTCCCGGCGGTGTTTGGAATTTTGGCTTCAACTGTTTTTTCAACTGCATGGTGCTCCTGGTGGTGTTTGGAATTTTGGCTTCAACTGTTTTTTCAACTGCACGGTGCTCCCGGCGGTGTTTTGAATTTTGGCTTCAACTGTTTTTTCAACTGCACGGTGCTCCCAGCGGTGTTTGGAATTTTGGCTTCAACTGTTTTTTCAACTGCATGGTGCTCCTGGTGGTGTTTGGAATTTTGGCTTCAACTGTTTTTTCAACTGCACGGTGCTCCTGGTGGTGTTTGGAATTTTGGCTTCAACTGTTTTTTCAACTGCACGGTGCTCCCGGCGGTGTTTGGAATTTTGGCTTCAACTGTTTTTTCAACTGCACGGTGCTCCTGGTGGTGTTTGGAATTTTGGCTTCAACTGTTTTTTCAACTGCACGGTGCTCCCGGCGGTGTTTGGAATTTTGGCTTCAACTGTTTTTTCAACTGCACGGTGCTCCCGGCGGTGTTTGGAATTTTGGCTTCAACTGTTTTTTCAACTGCATGGTGCTCCTGGTGGTGTTTGGAATTTTGGCTTCAACTGTTTTTTCAACTGCATGGTGCTCCTGGTGGTGTTTGGAATTTTGGCTTCAACTGTTTTTTCAACTGCACGGTGCTCCCGGCGGTGTTTGGAATTTTGGCTTCAACTGTTTTTTCAACTGCACGGTGCTCCTGGTGGTGTTTGGAATTTTGGCTTCAACTGTTTTTTCAACTGCACGGTGCTCCTGGTGGTGTTTGGAATTTTGGCTTCAACTGTTTTTTCAACTGCACGGTGCTCCCGGCGGTGTTTGGAATTTTGGCTTCAACTGTTTTTTCAACTGCACGGTGCTCCTGGTGGTGTTCGGAATTTTGCCTTCAAACTGTTTTTTTGTTTTGTTTTGGTTTGTTTTTTGTTTTAACTGCACAGTGCTCCCAGCTTCAACCCTGCTGGACACGTGCAAACAATCGTCTTGATGACTTTGTGACTGCAAACTGTTCTTCGGCACGGTGCTCGCGGCTTCGGCCCTGCTGGGCACGTGCTCTCTACTTGGTTGGTGATTATTGCACTGCTGACTTTACACGGTGCACGTGGCTTTGGCCAGCTGGGCACGTGATTTGTAACCAGTGTTGTGAACTGTAATTTACACGGTGCTTGCGGCTTCGGCCCTGCTGGGCATGTGTTTCCCTTCACCTATAAGCAGCTTTGCAATACTTTTTTCTTGCTGACTACAGTCCCAATCTTAGTGTTGTCAGACCAACCAATTTCAACATGTCACCAAAATCAAGGAAGTCAAGTGGTGCTGCACAAGTTACCAGTTCTTTGTGAAAACAAATTGTAGGTCCTGGGAAGAGCTAGCCCCAGGGACTAGGAGGTGCCCAGCACATACGTATGCCTGTAGACAGGGGAGTTCGACAGTTGTGGTGGATCCTGCGACAATAGTAATGGTCCAGGCCCATCCTCCCCCATTGCAGGCATCTTTGATCATTAGCCAAGAGATGGCTGCAAAACTGATGTGGTCCTTCTCAGAAATCATTGCTAAGGCCATGGCAGCCTCCCAAGTATCGACATCTGCTGGTGTTGCATGTCTGGATCTGGATCCCGGGAAGGCGACAGGGAACAACAGTTGGCGGATGATGTCCTCAGCTTGGGACCCAGCTCTTCGGCTTGGACCTCCGTTGCTTGAGTGGATGTCTCCAGTTCAAGTTCTTCATCCGGCTCTAGCTCTACATCTTCGAGTTCGGAGGACGACGAGCTTATTGCGGGAACCTCTGTGGCCGGTGGCAAAAGGAAGAAATGCAAGGGAAAAAAGAGTAAATGGAACAAGACTGCATCTGTGTCTTGTTTGGGACATGTTGGGGAGGGGGTGTTTCACAGGTTGTGCCTACAGGTAGAGAAGGGTTCTGGGTGGACCATGCTTTGGTCCCTGGGTTTCCCTGCTGTGCTATCCGGTGCAGGTCCTGGCATCCTGGCCTGCAAGGTGTATGGGCCTTGGGCCTTGGGCATTCCTCCCTCAGCTCCTGGTGAGCGTCCTCCTGGGTCTCACCTTTCAAAAAAAAAAATGTGCAAAAATGGAATTTTAACAGGTTGTTTTGTTGACATTTTCACACTATTGCAACCAAAAGGGCATGATGCCCTTGCTGTTACATCCACCAAATGGGCAAAACAAACAAACAAACAAACAAAACACCCTAAGGTTCCCTCAGCAGAGCATACATTCTCCATAGGGCTGTTATCTCAATGGCATTCCTCAAGAGAGCTTGACACTTAGATTGCCACATGCTTCATGTTCTTAGAGTCAGAGATGTACCTGGTGAGGCAGCTGCTATCACCTATGATGCAGCCTTTTGTCAGCAGGCTTCTCAGAGCTCTAGAGAACACTGGGATCTTATTCACAATGAAATTTGGTTGCTTGAGGTGGTCCCTCTGACCAGGTCCAAAGGGGCCACCAGACCGGATGGTAAGAGGGACATAAATTGGTCTGCTGGGAATATAATGCAGGAAGGTGCTCCAGGTCTCACTGCAGATATGACCACATCTTTGAACTTCGTCGGGGGCCCCATAGTAAGACAGCTTGCCCAAAATCAGGCCACCATCCCTTTCAGCATGGGGCCCTGCCCAAGGTGACTTGTTCCCCTCCTCCTTCAGAGTCTAAGAATCTAAAATCAGCTTGAGATATGCCGGAGGTTCTTATGAAAAAGATTAAAAAAGAAATAGATGCCGGCTGTATTGAAAGGCCTTTTGATTCTCCGCCTTTCCCAAACATTCAGGTGTCTCCCTTAAGAGTTGTCCCCAAGAAGGGAGCTTGGCACCTACGTCATCCCGATGTTTGCCCCTGCTACCAAGGGTACATCAACCAACCAGGGTGTTGCTGATGGCCAGATCCAGACCTTATGCTTTGGGCCAACCCTATGGTTTTGTGTTGTTCTGCATGTGTGGAACAGTTAATAAAGTTGTGGCCTTTTTTTCTCCAACCAGGTTTCTGTATTTATTGGGGGGGGGGGGGCTGACCTGCTTCAAATGACTTGAAGACACACAACACACACATTCCTAATATAGAATCCACTGTTTGCATGTGATTTAAGTTGAACAGGGTTCTTAGAATTATCAAGCATACAGACAAGGTTATGTACACAAATATTGGAGGAATGCTTGTTCAGGCAGCCTTAAACTACCATAACCTGTGGTGAGAAATGCTCGAAATGACAATACAACAACATCTGGAGTGTCAAACAGTTTTCACCTTGATACAGAAGAACATGTCTCCCTGAAGAAGAATGGACCATTGCTTTTGAGTTCTTTGAGTTTGCCGGGAATCAGGTTGAGAGAAGTAATCCAGTAGACATAACATGCCTGGTTTTGAAAATGTCCCTGGCCAGAGGTGCCTGAGTAAACTTAACCATTCTGGGGGAAAGAGTGGATCTTCTTATGGATGTGTTACCAGTCAGAACAGAATGTTTAAAAAAAGGATGCTGAAATGAAAAGAGTAAAGAGATGATGGATCCTCTCAAAGTTGCAAGTTGTAAGTGGTACTATTAAATTTGTTCATAAAAAAACACAAGTAGTATCAGAACCACACACACACACACAAAACAGCAAGGGAGCTTAGAATGGGTACTGGTTCCCTTTGCATCCAGGTGGCCCTTTTGATTCATTTACAGCTTGAAGGCATCTCATCTGTCCAGGGAAAACAGATAACATTTTCTACACAGAAAAAGCAGGTTCCTGGGTAGAAAATGTTGCAGTTGGGGATTTGGCCTCCACTGAACTTGCACATGGTTAATCTGCACCATAAACAGCATTTTCTGTGCAGAAAATAGAGGGACCTGCTGGACATATAAGATTAGCTCCAAAAATGGCTCCAATACTGCTAATGCAAAGAGGTTTAGTTCTATGCAGCATCTCCTCTGATCCAGTGAGTGGGCTTCACAGAATTAAAGCAAGGGCTACCTTGTATGACCAGATGTACCCACTGTAACAACATTTGATGAGATATGCATTATTAACTCAATGGAATAACACCATTTTGAAAAGAACTTCTGCTGAGAAACAAGATTCAAAGGCTATTTACAAAAGCTTCAGATATGCACATGTATTGGCCTTTGGTGAACATTTGTTGAGCTCCTGTTACCACAATATCCATTAGTTTTTTTTCTACCTTCATTGCCTTCCTCTGATGTGCATCATTGTTTGACAATGGAGTATAGAGCATGAAGCATTGAGCCTTCTTAGCTCAAAATTAATTCCTGGCCTGTTTTGCATCTAATACTAAATCACAGTGTTATTGTAGAAATAAACTCCTCTCCCCTAATGGGGCTTCAAGGATATCAGTACCTTTTGCTTCCATTTTGAACTAACCATGGTTGCTGACTATGTCTGAACAATGAATGTGGTTAGTGGTTTTGAGAAACAAGCAAGGAACATTAATCAAGATTTGAGATCACTTTGCTTCACTAAAACCATAATTCTAACCATAGTTTGTCTGGGCAGATAACGAATAACTGGTGTAGAGTTGTGACAACAGATGGACAACAGCATAAGATATGGGACTGCAACTCCCATCATTCCTAGCCAGCATAGCCAACAGGATCTGGAGGACCACTGTTCCCTACCTTGCTCTAATTAGTTGAAAACAAAAGTGATAGCTTCCAGTTGTTTCCTTACAAGCAGCCATGTGGGCCGGGACAGAAACATCTGAGTCTCAGGCGATGTACATAACTCTAATGATGGCTTATTGACACTCCACTGGAAGAAGTACAGAGATTATTACCTCCACAGTGCTAAAGCCAGTGAAGCTTTTGTGTACATTTTCACAAGATTGCTTTACACACTTTTGAAGGGGACCTTGAAAAGGACAGAAGTAGTAGACAAAGAGTGTATTCAAACATTTATAGTAGAGATTATACCATTTGTTTGATACTGCTTGTCAAGGCTCCATCCTACAGAACCTGGAGTTTGTATTTTGGCAAGGTACAGTGGTCCCTTGGTATCCTCTCAGGTTTGGGTCCACAGTTCCTGTGGATAACAAAATCCATAGATACTCAAGTCCCATTGAATACTAAGGCATATATAAAATGGCAAAATCAAACTTTCCTTTTTGGAATTCATACTTTTCAAAAATATTTTCAATCTGTGCATAGTTGAATCTGTAGATAACAAATCTGTGGATACAGAGGACCAACTGTATTTAGAATTATCTACTCCACACCTCCCAGAACTAATAATACCTACCAAAGAAGTCTAAGCACCTCACCATACTACAAATCCCACAGTTCCATAGTGGGGTGCCATGAAAGTTAAAGTGGTATTAAACTATACCACTGTAGATCCATTATTTCTAAGTCTTTGGACACAATGAAAGGTGTGTTATATTAATGGTCCATCTAACTAAGTTTTATGTACACCGATTGCAGCACTTATCCAAGACTCCAAATCTTACCTGAACAAGTTATAGCTTAAATCTGGAACTTTTTTTAGGCAAAGCTATGACCCATCCTCTGAATTATCAACCTCTGTTGAGAAGTCATTGGTAGTAAAATCACTTCAGCCCTTGTGGGAGATGGCTTTGAATGCTGGGGAAATACGTATACATAATCTTAATAAGTTTCATTCTTCCTGGACCCATGCCATAGCACTTAAGCATTATTAAATTAAGCTGTAGCTAAGACAATGGCTTTGAGATTCAGTCCTGTTTCTGCCCATTAGGAGGAGAAACCTTCAAGGAAATTAAACATTCTAGCCAAATGATGTCTTCATGGCTTCACTATTGTAAGCAGGCAAATTCCTTTATTGATTTCTTAGTGAATGCAGCATGTTAAAAATCCTGTGTATACAATCTAGCCTTTAAATTATCAAAAAGTGACAAAATGAATGGTGCCTATCGACTCACAGTAGTAAATCAAATGATGGAAAGACCCTTCATAATGCATCTATTTGCTCTTTTCATGCTTCTCCATTGTAGCTCCATATATATCTAATTTATTTATTATCAGGAGGCTATTTATAGCTGATATATGGCAAGGATATTTGTATAGAAACAGGCTTTATATGACTCTTTAGCCCTTTTCCCCCATTAATGCTGGTTTAAAAAGTACAGCAATTTTCTACAGACATTTCCTCCACACCTAAATAATTTTAACTGCATAATCATCAGAATGCAGCATTATCTATTCCTCCTCTTGTATTAATTGTGCTCATATTTGCATTCACAAAGCAGCCTTATCTAAATTCAATGCAAATTACTGCCATTGCCTAGGAAAAGGCTCTTGCCAAGTTATTCTCAAAACAATTCCTTGAAGCATGCTGGGGTGGGGTGCGGTGGGGAGATATGCTCCCCTCTCTATATTTTATTCAAAGGACACAATTCATTAGGATGTTCTCCTACAAAAATTGGAGGGCGGGGGTGACAAAATATTGAAATGAACTGAAGGTGTGCTAAGAGCACTATTGTAAAAGAATTTACACAGGCTCTTTCAATTTGCATGGGAAATGCCCAGGCAATTTCTAGTGGTTTCTACATGTAGTGGCTTAATTATTTTTTTCTTCATAAATGAATTTCTTTGACAATAAAAACTGTATGTTGTTAATATGGAAAATGAGTAAAAATCTGATTTATATTTTAGGCTTCATTGTCATTCACGCATACTGGTCATCTAAGGGACATGGAACTCGGTGAGGTGATATCTTCATGGGATTGTACTTTTGAGCACTGGAATCAACATCTAGAATTTTCTTGTAATTTTTTTTTACTGCTTAACGCATGCATGTTATATTCCTCTAAGGAACTAGTGTAGATTGGTGGCTTAAATTTGCGCTGGGAAGTGCCCAGTTTGAATCCTGTAGTCCTTTTACTTTGTTGTTGTCATTTCTGGCTTCTGACACTAAAGAGAACCTATCATGGGATTTTCTTGGAAAAAAATTGTTCATGGCAGGTTTGCTATTCCCTTCCTCTGAAGCTAAAAGAGTGTGACTTGTCCAAGATCACCCAGTGGGTTTCCATGGTAAAGCATGGATTCAAAACTTGGTCTCTCAGAGTCCTAGTCCAACACTCAGACCACTGTACAGCTGTCACATCCATACATGGCAATAGGGAATTATACAATTGTTTTGTTTTATTTAAATATTTTCCCACCTTTTTATCATAAGATCTCAGAGTGACAAACAAATAAAAATATGAACAATTTTAAAAATTACAAATTACAATCAATAAATAACTTAAGCAAAATGAAAACATAATCATTCAAACAAAAGTGCTTTTTAAAAGAGTTAAGAGTATATGCCTGACTAAAGGTAAATTTGTGCTCACTTGTATATCTTTCAAAGATATACAACTGAGCACAAAAGCTAGAATTATACAAGTCATTGTATTCACTGTTACCATATAAGGATGTGAGAACTGTACAGTTAAGAAAGAAGATAGGAGGAAAATCAATTCATTTGAGATGCGGTGATGGAGAAGAGTGCTGAGGATTCCATAGACAGTCAAAAAGATAAATAAATGGGTCCTAGAGCAGATTAAGCCAGAACTCTGCCTAAAAGCCAAGATGACAAAACTGAGGTTGTTGTACTTCCATCAATGAGCACAACTCATTGGAAAAGACAATAATGCTAGGAAGGTGGAGCGAAGTAGAAAGAGAGGAAGGCTGCAAGCTAGTTGGATGGATTCTGTTAAGAAGGAGGGTGTAAGTTTGCAGGAACTGAGCAGATCAATGGAGGACAGGGAGTTTTGGAGATGTTTCATTCAAAGGGTCACCATGCACCAAGATCAACATTGAGGGTATTTAACAACAAAATAAAAAAGGCAAATTATGTCCCAAAGGCTTTAATAAAAAGTTATGTCTTAACTAAGATCAAGTGTGTGTAAATAGATAGAATCATAGAATAAAGAGATCAGTCCAATCCCCTGCCATGCAGGAACACATAATCAAAGCATCTCCGACAGATGGCCATCGAGCCTCTATTTAAAGACCTCTACTTAAAGAACAGCTCTTGCTGTCAGGAAGTTCTTTCTAATGTTGAGCTGGAATAACTTTTCCTGTAGATTGCATCCATTGTTCTGTGTCTTATTCTCTGGAACAGCAGAAAACAAGCTTACTCCATTCTCAATATGACACCCCTTCAAATATATATACAGGGCTATCCTATCACCTCTTAACCATCTCTTTTCCATTCGAAACATACCTGGCTTCCTAGATCTCTCCTCATAAGTCATGGTTTCCAGACCCTTCACCATTTTGGTCACCCTCCTCTAGACACACTCCAGCTTAACAACATCATTTTTTTAATTGTGGTCACCAGCACTAGGTACAGTATTCCACGTGAGGCCTGACCAAAGCAGAATAGAGTGGCACTTTTACTTTCCTTGATCTAGACACTATACTTCTATTGACAGATAGATAGACAGATAGATAGACAATAGATAATTTGCATCAGCCACAAGCCATTTCAATAAATATAATGTAACTGCAGAAAGTAATTAGTTACCATTATATTTCAAAGGCCCCAAATTCAGTTGGTTATCATTTTAGTACCCAAAGCAGAGCAGGAACCATAGCATGAGCTAGAACTTGAACCCATGAGATGTTCCTGTTGCACCATTTATCCTTGTCACCTCAAATAAATGTACTTACAATGGAGCTGTTTCTAATGTGACAATAAGTACATTCAGGTTTCCAAATATTTAGAGAGCTTGTTGGTCATATACATTTCCAAATTTGTCTGTGGGTCTTTTTTGTGAACAATGCTTCTAGAGATCATAGAATCATAGAGTATAGAGGGATCAAAAGACCATCTATTACAAGTCTCTGTCAAGCAGGAATACACAACTAAAACACTCATGAAAGATGCTCATCCAACCTCTATTTAAAGGCCTCAAAAAAAGGAGAGTCCATTCCACTGTCAAACAGCTCTTACAGTAAAGAGGTTCTTCCTAATGGTTAGGTGGAAATCTCATTTTTGGTGATTCTTGGAAATGAGGCGTATATAAGAAGCCATAAGAATGCTGTGAGCAATTGGAGATAATTGTATTGAAACAACTATGATATCTATCTGTGCTAGAAGCCATTGTGCCTCTTCACCGCCGCCGCCGCCGCCGCCGCCACCACCACCACCCCATGTTCTTGTTTTGCTGAATCTTTGAAGCATGTCGTAAATAGATAATAAGTTGTAAGGATGAAATGGCAAACAAATATTGTGGTTATTATTCTGAGTAATTAAATAAAACTTCCCAAGATGAGCTGTGGTAATTATCTCTTCAGTGTTCTTTACTTCATAATTAAGGGCTTCATAATAAGCCTGTTGAAGTCAATGTCAAAACTCCCACACCTAATGAAGGAAAGACACACTGATCTTCTTTATTTACTAGTGACTTTGAAGTACAGCTATTTTGTGGTGCATTCTCTCAGTTTCACATTTCCCATTGATGGCTACTTTTTCTGCTTGACTTTACCATCATACCTTGTGAAGATATTTAGATCTTAACCTCACAAAAAGACTGAATCGGGTCATTTGCAGGCTACCTCCATAAAATACAGTCATCCTCCATAAAATACAGTCTGTATTGGCAGGCTAGCTATTCATGGACTGGAGCATCTGCAGATGGCCCTATCCCATTCCGGAGAGTTATTAGTAAAAGCAGCAGACGTTCTCTTAAGTGGACAGGTGCCAATTGAGCCCAATCCACTGGTCCATCTAACCACTGCATTGGATGACTGCCTCACCTAGCCTTTTCCTTTACTCTGTTCTCATTTCTTCTCAGCCCATCCCCAGTAAATTCCCCTACTTTTAGGTGGTAAGAGTTAATGTCTAAAACATCTGGAGAACACCAGATAGGGGAAGACTGGTCATAATGTTCTTTTGTCTTTGATCATGGGGATATCATTCTTTCAACTTATATGTCTGCATATATTTCTGTATCTCTATTTTTTTATTTAGAATGAATAAAAACTATTATTTTATCAATTGCTTTCACTTAAAATATGTCTTTAGTTCTTCTTGGCCCAGCCACCTAACTTACTAAAACTATCAAACATAAAATTCAGGTTTTCAGCAGGAATGAGCTCACCCTTATTGTTAAATTTCATCACAGAAGTTTCTCTTCTCCAAGATTGTTCTGCACTAGGTACTTTGTAGATTACTGCTACATTTCTATTGATAAAGAGAAGTTCTTCAAGACACCTCCCCCCCTCCCCAAAAAAATCTTGCACTCTTGAACCTACATTGAGGTTTCTAATAGTGGAGCTCTCTTAATTAAAATGACTGGGAATACTCCATCATCCAAATGGAATTAAAACTGAAGTAGAAAAAAGAAGTTGAAGCAAGATATTCTGGCATCAAATGTTTCAAGTGACAACTCTGAAGTCATTTCTAGCAAATTCCAAGAGACTGTAGAAAGTTCAAAGCACTTAAATGTGACCTTTAAGATGAAGGATGGGAACATTGATGAAAGAAAGTACTGAATTTATAGATTGTGAAAGAGCATTGAAGGTGATGACCTTGTACAAACCTTTCTGTTTGCATTTGCAATTGAACAGTGTGGATACTTTGGGAAAACTAAAACCGTTGGAATATACAAGAGCAAACAACCTTTCCATTGCTGACCCTTGGCCTTTTCCCTTCAGAGACTAATACCCTTCACTCCCCACCCCCACCCCGCCCCCTGAAAGCAATAAATCCCTTGGTACAATACAATTATGAATAAGTGCATTGTCCTACACAGACCTGACTCATTAGCCTTTCAAAAAAGTGCCCTCTTGAGCAATGGAAGCAATCTATATTCACTTCATCATGTTTCCTGACCCTGTATTGTTTGTTTACAAGAATTACAAGAATTACAAGAATCATTCCTTATGGTTTCTTTAGAATATCTATGACCTTCCCTTCTACACAAAGTTCACATAATGAAACACTAACATTTGTTTAAAGTTTCTTTGCCACTCTTTATTTAAGACAGAGGTAGGGAACATTATTCCACCACCACCCAAAAAACCCACTGTGGTCCACTTGACATTAGGGATAAAAGCAGAACTCTCCTGTGCACAATTTGTATTCCAATTGGGAAGGTGAACAAGACAACAGTAATCAGGGAGTCTCTGCTTCACGTGCATGCAGGCACCATCCTAGCCTGGCTGGAGAAGTTTTCCTGTTTAACTGCCACAGTGACTTGGCCTCACCATAGTGAGGGGCACTGTTGATTCCTACAAAGTGTTCAGGAGGCAGTCCCAGCTGTCTCCTGCCCATTACTTCTTCTAGTTCTGTCTGTATAATATCCAGAAGGTGAGCAAGGGAATGTTGTTGCTACAGTCCCATCCAAGCATTCCTCTCACCAGCCCCCTGGTGACGACAGCTCCAGGGCAGTGTCCACCTGGTGTGCCTCTAGTGTACGCAGGATGCCCACGGGGTCAGGCTACACCATGATTCTCGGTGTCTGATTGATTGTCCACCTCTGGATGCCCAAGCATCAGTGTCAGCTGTGTGGACAGATGCTGGTGGAGATCATCACAGCCACAATCGTGCATGTGATGCCCTCCTATAGTGCCCAGAGCTCAGACCAACATTGCCTTCAGCTTCCCAGTATCCCCCATTGTCCCCAGCTTACTACAATTGCTACAAATGAAATTCAAGGTGCAAAAGTAGTTTGCCCTCAGTTAACTAAGTGGGAGGAGAGGAGAAGATGGGTTGCCACATGCCCTCCTAGTAGGCCAAGCATATGCAACTGCTGCAGGATCTCCTAGCTTATGTGTTCTTTCACTTAATCATGTTATCACACGAGGACTCACTGTGAATGAAACATGGGGGAATCATTTTAGCAACGCATGTTGCGGCACGTGTCTGTGTAACCTTGAAACGGTTCCCTGGCATTAGTGAGCTCCCTCTAGTGTCCTGGAATCATTAACGGAGAGTGATTTTTCTATACATGGAAATTTTGAGTTAATAGAATCACTCACCCTTAATGATTCCAAGATACTAGAGGGAGCTCACGATTCCCTAACACTGGGGAATCATTTCAAGGCAGTTTATCACACTAGTGAGATCCTGTGGGCAGACGGGATTTAAACACAATTTGAAGCAAAGAAAACCCAGAAATGCCTGAAGTTTATCACACAACATTGCAGTTAACGTGAAATAATGTGAAGTTAAAGGCAGAGCCAGGACTGGGTCCAGTTAAAGTGAAGAAAAACGGCAGCGTTTTACTTTCAGAACACTCTGAAAATAAAAAGCTGCCACTTTTCTACACTTTAACTGCGGTTTAACTTCACATTATTTCATTTTAGAAGCAATTTGGTGTGATAAACTCCCCCAAATTTGTAAGTTTTGTTTAAATTTGAAAGTATTTTAAATTGCGTTTAAATCCCATTTGCCCACAGGATCTCACTAGTGTGATAAACTAGAAGGTTACAGACACACACGCTGCTTAAATGATTGCTCCGCGTTTCGTCCACAGTATGTCGTCATGTGATAATCTTCTCCGATGTTGCTTGGCCTCATGTGTTCTGGTTTTCATCTGTGAAATGTATGTGAATGGAGAAAAGAGTGAAAGAAAAGATAGAATAAAAATATCTGTAAGAAATCCATTCCCCATTCAGGTGATTCAACACAAATTGAACCGTTTTGAAACCTGAGGTGACCCAGTCACAGTGAGCTATTATAGACCAATTTTTCTACTACATGTAGACTACAAATAGCTCATCTCAAATCATGTTTGAGATGGACAATAGCCTCCTCCAGTCACTGAGTTAATGATATTACAATAGGATGATACTCATGCAGCCTGCCAAATGTTGTTAGACTGCAACCGCCTGCCAGCTTTCCTCACTATTTCCTTCATTGTGCTGTAGGGAGAAGTGGAATCTCACAAAATAAGGCAGTGGCACAGTCCACAAAAGGCAGAGCCAGGACTGGGTCCATGTATCTTTTTCAAAGAAACTCAAGGTTTTTCAGCTCTATGTCTGCCATTTAAATGGGGATTTTAAAATGTGATTTAATGTACAAGTTAGCGAGTCATAACACACTGCAGCTTCCTGTCAAGTAAAAATTTGGTGCCATTTCCCCATTTTTACTGCAATGTGAGACCATCCCACAGATAAAATTCTAAGAATAATTTCGGCAGGTTGCTGGTTTGGGAAATGAATTTTGGAATTTCCTGAGCCTAGAGACACAGATCTGTGTAAAATTCCTTCAATTCACAATTTTTCCTCTTGTTCCTACATTTTCACTCACCTCACCACCTTCCACTCTGTTTTTTTTCCTCCTTTCTTTTTAAAATAAATTACATGAGCTGCAGTATTCTAATTCTATTTGTCCTTGGTGGATCTGTTTTGTAACAATGCCTTTGGCAGTTGAAATCATTTTCCTAAGCTCTGTTGAATGTAAGCTTTATTACCATCTCTAATAAATAAGCAATGCAATAAAACAGGAAAAGGCATATCCTTGTGATAAGTTCTCGATAGCCTCTCCTTAAAGAGTGGGAATAGCAATGCCTGTTTCAGCCTCAAGTAACCACAGAGTAGATGTTGCTGATTCAAATCTAAAAGAACCAGACAGAACTTTACCATTCTGCCTGGTTACATTCAAGGAAACCAGTTAAAGGTAATGTTTATTATCTTTCTTATGTAATGATTACCATTAAAGGTTTATTTTAAGATCCAGCATGGTGTAGCAGTTTAAACGTTGGATTATAGCTCTGAAGACCAGGGTTGAAATCCCCACTTGGCCACAGAAACCCACTGGGTTTGCCCACCTTGAGCAAGTCACAGTCTCTCAACCTCAGAGAAAGCCAAAGACAAACATCTTCTGAACAAATCTTGCCCAGAAACCCCCATGAGAAGTTCACCTTAGGGTTGCCATAAGTCAGACATGAGTTGAAGGCTCACAACAACAATAATATTTATTTTAAATGTAGGCATGTTTCTAAAATATATATACTGGGTGTCTGAAAATTATCTTTAGAGTTTCAATTGTATGTAGAATTGAAATTGTAAAGTTAAGTTTTGGACACCCTAGATACAGTGGGTTTGGTTCATGGGAAGCTGGATGCTCCAATGTCAATGTTCCAATAAAGCCACTCTGGGATATAGTCCAAACTTTACACAAGCTGTCCAAGGTGCTTAACCCTCCTCACAAAATAACTTCTATGCCTTAAATAACTTTAAAGTCCCAGGTAAAGCTTAGAGTAGTTTCACCACGCTCTCTGACATCAGACCCACCAGCCCACACTGGTTTAATTTAGTGGTTTTGCTTACTATAAATTTATTTACTTTATTGGCCATAAAGTAAGTAAGTATGGTGGGGGAAGATGCAGGAATAAAGCACCGATGCATTCTACTTTCAACACTTTTGAGGCCTCATTCAGACAGCAGTAGCACAATTGCTGGAACAGTCATTCCAGAGTGGTAGCACCTGTCTTGCGATGGCTCTGCCTTTTGAGCAACAACACAATGCAGACAGCAAAAGGGGATATGATGGAATGAAAGCAGGGATGCTTGCAAATTAATGCAAAGAAAAGTACCCCAAAGAAAAGTACCACAGAAAGGCATATTAGCATGCTACATACACATTGCCATCTGCTGGATTATTTCGAGATAAGAAAAGTCTGGCAAAATCGTCTAGTTTACCATCTTGTTCCAACAGTGCTCAGTCTGATACCACTACAAATCTTGACAAGGAGTATGTTAACATTCTTCTGTTGTTAGTTTCCAATATTTTAAATCATGCAGAACAAAGTAGCCTATATTACTGACTCAATCAATATTGGTCAAGCTGTCTGATGGATTCTTGGAATTATAGTCCATAGAATTACCCTTTCCAGGCTCTATAACTGACAGGAAGCATTCAAAAATAGGGCATGAGGCAATCTGATAAAAATATGAAATGAACTCTAACCCATTGAGATACAATTTGTCAAGAGGATGCTATTTGAGAAGTTATAGATGTACACATTTAGCACCAATAATGTTAAAATTATTCATAATAGTCTGGGCAGTTTATTACTTTTTCCATAATCTCCATTACAACAGTGGACACTTTTTAAGAATTTTAAGAAGAGAAAGCATATTTATTTGGCAATAGCTATTGCATGATAGCACTTGCTTATGTGCTTCTGAAGCATTCTTAGAGGACATCTTTTCACTGAATGGAAAAGTCATCAATAAGCTAAAAATCCCCATTATTCCACAGGTGTGATCAGTGATAATGTGCAGCAGTCCCAATATTGGTTAGTGATGTAGTGTCAGTCTTTTCCTTTCCCCCTCTCCACTTCCCACTCACTATTGCCAAGCAGTCGGTTTTCCGTTTTTCACTTTCTTTTCTTTTTTACTAAATCATATCCCCATAACTCTGGAATTCCATTACAAATAAAAATAAATTCAAAAGGCATGTTGAATAGGGCATAGGATGGGAAGGATGAAGGTGAGAGAGAGGATGCAGGACCGTCGATGGCACAGAAAGCCCCTGTCACACTCAGAAAGAGAGGCATGATAATAAAATCTCCAAAACTGGCATATTTTCCTTCTCTTTAAATAACACAAGTGCAGCAAGACTGAGACAGGACCAAGGCTTCTATGATAAAGTATAGAGTGCCAGGGGTCAATGTCAAGGTTAAGGAGAAGTCAACATTCAAGTATGTGGTCTATGTCCAACATCAAATGCAAATTGCAGTCCTTGCATATAGCTAGTTAACTCACAGTGAAACCTGATTGCTATATTTGATGGGCTTTGGCCATTAAGACTTGCCAATTTTTAATTAGAATCACAATTTACTTCCCTTCCTTAATTGATTGCAGATGTCTACTTTTCAGGTGTCTACTTTTACAGAACTATTTCAAAATTGGGTGCATGCGGACCAGTTTGTTCCTGAATCAATAGTTTAATCAGTATCTGCATCAAACATAATCATGTGTAAGCCTTAAAAATATGGGTAGAAGTACAAAGTTTCTGCCTATGATTGATGATTGCATGTCTGGTAATTATTTGGGTTAATTTTTTTCCTGCAAATCAGGAACTGAGAATAATTCCCTCTGAGGCATAGCCAGAATCAAAGAATTGCAGTGACCTGAGGGTCAATCCAATTTTTTTCCCCCTCTGTTTTACAAGGCACTAATATAATGTGTTTCTTGACAAATATTTAGTTTGGGAATTCCACCCTGCTGTGATTTTGGTGTTAATTACTTTTTCTATGTGCATACTGTGAAAAGGACTCACAAGAACTAATGAGGTGATTTGTATACCTGCCAGCTTCACATTTCAAAATCAATACAGACCAGAGGTTTGGTGTTGTGGGAAAGGAGAATTACAAGGATGGTTGCTACTTCTCATCTTCTCAGAGCTGAAGACATGCTTCCGCAATCAAGTTTGCATTGTACAATTTGGTGAATGTGTAAGAACGGAACTTTGCCTCTCAACAAAGCTGCTAGACCACATGGCCTTCTGTTGCTGCTGCTACTGTTATTGCAAGCCTTCAAGTCATTTCTGATTTCAAGGTTTGCCTTTTCCTTCCTCAGAGACTGAGAGAATGTATCTTGCACAAGGTCACCCAGCAGATTTCCATGTCCAAGCAGGGATTTGAACCCTAGATTCCAGAATTGTAGTCCAACCCTCAGATCACTGCACCATGCTGGCACCTTGGCCCTCCTCAACTTCCATATCTATAGAAAGGCCCAGGCCTTTGTCCTTTTGCCCCCATCCCTTGAACCAAAATTGCATATTCTGAGTGAATAATAATTATATAATTTATTTACTAAGTGGCACTGGACATACTTGTATCAGTTTCCGATGCATGTTTCTTTAAAATAGTTTATTCCTCACATAGAGAGATCAAAAATATTATCAGATAATCAATAAAAAGACCAGTTCAGCCTACACTTAAAAGATGAAACACGTTTCACATGAAATTTGTACTCCCAGTTCTCTTCCCATAAAATGGTTATATATGGCAGTTAACTGTTATTGAAGAAAACATGAAACAACATGACTCTTTGAAAAAGATCATAGGAAAGACCATAGGAAAAGAGTAAGACCACACCACAGGTAGCCTGATTCAAACCATCTTGTTTCCCATCCTGGTAGAAAGGAGGGATATAAATAAACAAATAAAATGCAAGATCTAAGCAGGATAGTTGGGAGGCCTCATTCATATGGTTACCATAAATCAAGGGTCCAAAAGACACTGCAGAAATAATACAGTTTGCAACCACTTTAAATGCCTTGACACAGTGCAAGGGAATCCTGAGAACTGTAGCTAATTGTGGTACCAGAGCTCTTTGGCAGAGAAGGCTAAATGTCTCACAAAACACAGTTTCAGAATTCCCTAGCACTGAGCCAAGTCAATTAAAGTGGTGTCAAACTGGATAATTTCTGCAGTGTTTTTTGGACCAAGGTCAACTTGCGGCTCAGTAACAACAGACAATATCTTTGAAATATGATTCATCATTATCACCATTATCATTATCATTATCACCATTATTACTGTTGTTTTAAGGCTCTGGTGACTATTTAATCTTCCCTGTATGGGTCATGTAACTACAAAGGAAAACATGGCTACTGCACTCTCAACAATTGTGGGGACAAAAAAAAAAAAAAATCACAAGATTTTCTTGCTGAGGTAAGAAGGGTGCACCTGAAGAAATGTCCTTTGACACAACTATTAAAATACAAGGGTCTCTTGTATTCTTTTGTATCAGATCATTCTGTGTGAGTGTGTGCATGTTTGCTCATGTTTTTATGTTTGTGGGGCAGGGGGAGAGAAACACAGCTGGAAGCTAATTCAGGAGGAAATACTATGAGAGTTTAAATAGTCTTCAGACAAAAGTGTAATATTTAACAAATATAGTGTTTTCAAGAGCACTCCCAAAAGTCATTTAAAACTTGCATCTTTGGTTGGATTATCCCTGGCCACATGAAATGATTACATGGTACTTTTCCTATTACCTTGCTTCAGCTGTAAAATAGTTCTGGGTTAGGAGTCTTTCTGTACCTTTGGCTTAGCAGCTAATGATCATGTTCTCCATTTATCATCATTTATTGGCTATAGTAAAAAGACACTCTGTCTTGTTTTTCACAACTATAATCCTGTTAACAATTAACTGCCTCTGTGTTTTATTTAAAATTCCACTTCTCTCAATAATTATAAAGCAATTTCCAAATTTGCATATGAATGGATTGAAAATATTTTAAAACCTCAAGGCAAACCTTAATTTGATGTGCAAATTAATGATTGGCCAGTTGGGACTTTCAGATCATACCTGTCTGGTCAAGATGGAATGTTACCCTCTTCTTTTCCAGACTACTGATACAAAAGAAGGAACCATGAAATTAAGAATGGGTAGGTCATTTTATTTCTGTTTCCATTTTCCTTATATGTGTGTTTTTTCATCAGTCTGTTCCACTCTGGCTTAAATCCAATTTGAGATGCAACTAGTATACCCATGGAAACAATGAACAGAATCCTGCTGGAACATTATGGTGGCATTAAAATAGTTGGCCAAGAGGTTGCACTTTCTTAGAGGTTGCATAAGTGCACTTCCTTTTACAAGATGTTGTTCTGTACACACATAAACACACATACTTACCTTCATTTCACTTTGGACCTGGCGGACGAAGAACTGACCAACTGGGAAGTAATAGTGCCACTCTATTCTGCTTTGGTCAGGCCCCACATGGAATACTGTCTCCAGTTCTCGGCACCACAATTCAAAAAGGATGTGGAGAAACTGGAGTGTCTCCAAAGGAGGGTGACTAAGATGGTGAAAGGTCTGGAAACCATGCCTTATGAAGAAAGACTTAGGGAGCTGGGAATGTTTAGCCTGGAGAAGAGAAGGTTAAGAGGTGATATGATAGCCCTGTTTAAATATCTGAAGGGATGTCACATTGAGGAGGGAGCAGGCTTGTTTTCTGCTGCTCCAGGGAACAGGACCTGGAACAATGGAAGCAAGCTCCAGGAAAAGAGATTCCACCTCAACATTAGGAGGAACTTCCTAACAGTAAGGGCTGTTTGACAGTGGAACACACTCCCTCGGAGTGTAGTAGAGTCTCCATCCTTGGAGGTCTTTAAGCAGAGGCTGGATGGCCATCTGTTGGGGATGCTTTGATGGAGAATTCCTGCATGGCAGGGGGTTGGACTGGATAGCCCTTGTGGTCTCTTCCAGTTCTTTGATTCTATGATTCTATGATCTTTACATAGATGGTATATAGCAGATATTTATTCCAGCCCTTTTGCAGATGCAATCCAGCATCCCCTCACAGCCAATGGTAAAACCGAGCCCTAAACCACTAATTCTATCCAGACTATCCCTGACCAGTGATCAAATTCCCTGTTTTTGGCTAAATGGAGCCCCTAGATTGGGTTGGATGCCCTACAACAGGATGGAAGGTGGACTTGCAATGGTTGTATAGCGCAAAAGCAAAAAGAGAAAATCAAAGTGTGCAGGTGTGCATCTCCTCCCTTAGCTATGAGAACTGTGAAACCAGATTAGCAACAGAGGGATATTTATTCAATTCTACTGTTCTATTAGAATGTCATCTGTTCCTGGTGATTTTTTCTTCTCATTTGCTTTGAGTGCGGCTTTCAGGCATCCTCCAGCATCACCTTATAGCAATCACAATAGCAAGTACATTTCTATACCACTTATTAGTGAAATAGTGCTACCTAAGTGGTTTACAGTGTATATGTCAATTGCTCCCAACAAGCTGGCTACTTATGTTACTGAACTACAAAACGATGGAAGGTTGAGTGGACCTTAGAGCTCTCCTCTAGGATTGAATTTACAGTGTCTTGTGGCTGCAGTACCCCCCATTTAACCACTGTACCACCAGGTCACCACCTTTTGAGTTTTTCCCTCCAAGAAGGGCTGGGGGTTGGCCCTTGTGGTCTCTTCCAACTCTATGATTTTATGATTCTATGATTCTATGATTCTATGTTATGCAATCAAAGAAAATCAGCCCCACCTAAATTACAGTATCGCAGAAAACAAAGCAACTTTTTGTATACTCATAAAACTATATTACAAACCTGGATATATATTACAGAAGTCCAAAATTATCAAGGCTGTGGCACCTATTGTAACAATTGGTTGCACAACTGTGGGATGGATCCAATCTAAATATATTGGTTTATATTTCTAAAAGCATATAGGATCTTAGACAATAGAACTACATAAGAGTTGACTTACCAAGTTCCATTAAGTCTCCCATGGAGTTACTCCTCTGTTTGGGAGCAATCATTGGATTTAGCCCTCTATTGCTACATCAGCCTCCTTGGGGAAAATGCATTAAATATTGCAATACCATAAATATTTTTCCCCACAGAATATTAATCTTGTATACATTTTAAACCATTTTGGTTTGAATTTTATCCTAAAGTATAATTTTTTTGTAAGAGCCAGTATGCTGTAGTGGTTTGAGCACTAGATTATGACTCTGGAGATCAGGGTTCATTTCTCTGCTCAGTCCATGAAAACCCATTGGGTGACCTTGGGCAAATCACACGCTTGCAGCCCCAGAAATCCCTGTGATAGGTTCACCTTATTCATGTACAATTTGGATAAGTGGGGAAACTAAAGTATAATTGTTTCCTAATCCACAAGAAGCATAAATCACTTTATTTTGCCTAGAACTGTGGACCAAACACTCAAGAATCTCTATATAGTTTTCTTCAGTTTATTCTCAATTAAATGTATGTAACAGTGTCCTAAATGATATAATTTCAGAGATGCTTATTGCACACAGAATATTTTTACAGAATAAACTAGTTTCTACTTCATATGGTCACTCGAGTCCTCACCACCATTCTGAACACACTGACCCTCCCAACGCATTCTCACCTTAATCTCAAATGCTTCAGTCGAAGGGGTCCTCAAAGCAAGAAATTGTAGGTGAGGAGACTGTGAAGACTGCCTCTTATGAAATTACTGGAGAAGACATCCCAAACATCCCGTACTTCCCATTTTCGTAGTACTATCATCACAGAATGGCTTTGCCTCTCCTTCCTGCACATGGTACAATGTTTCCCTGTTATTTTACAGGATGAACTAGTATGTTCCATACAATGGAGACACGCTAAGAATGCAGGGTGCAGAAACAGTATCACTATTGGCCCAAGATAGCTTCCATCATTTGTTGTTGTTGTTGTATATTTCATGTTGTCTCTGACTACGGTGAACCCCAAGGCAAAGCTATCATGGGGTTTTCTTGGCAAGTTTCTTCAGAGAGGGGTTGTCATTGCCATCCTCTGAGGCTGAGAGAGTGTGACTTCCCAAGGTCACCCAGTGGGTTAGCTTCCGTCATATATCCATGAAAACAATAGGGATCACAGCCACTTGCTGGTGAATGCCAAACACTCCATTTCACTTGTTGGTAATTTGCTCAAAACTGTTTCATTCTTCTATGAAGAATCAAATCATAGCATACAGGACAAAACAATCACTACAGACAGAAAACCAGTTCATCTGTCTACATAGGGTGGGTGAGTATTGGTCTAATGGTTACATCATCTTTTACAGCACTGAATCATCAAATATTAACCCAGTGGCTTCCCCACCCCTGGTGTCACCCTATGTGGGGGGGGGGGGGTTTGCAGATAAAGTGGTGCTGGAAGGGAGTCAGTAGGAGGAGGGCCCAACTGTATGTCACTCCTTTTCTGGAGTGTCACCCAGTGTTGGCTGCATCCCCTGCACCGCTATAGTTACACAACTGTATTAACCTTTTAGGTTGATTATAGGAAGAGAGATGAGAGATGAGGTGCTGCAGGACAGGTGATGCAGGACAGACGATTATCCAGGTGATGGTGTCATCTGGTCATATGTACTCTCTGTTTGAGCTGCTACCTTTCTTCATCATATTCTTCTCCAACACTTACAGAGGGAAGAATTTTCCTGAACCCTATGCCACCCAAACTATCAGCAAAGCTTTCAACAGCATCAGTACTGGCTAATGGTAAACCCACCATGCCTCTGGTTTATTTAGGCCCTTCTGTCTTTCCCGACCACATGGCAGATTGGTGCCACAGTGACAGCTGTACTAAACATGAGTCAGCAGCCAGAAGGAAAGTTGTAGCTCTCACCCTGCTGATTGTTGTGATGTTTTACTAGGCCCTGGGGCCCTGAAGAAAGATTTGAAAGCCCAATTTCTATATTAGATGTAGAATTCATTCCAACAGCAAACTACTTCAGTAAATCTTCTGCTTGTTCCAGCAATGTTTTTGTTCTACTGATAAACAAATAATGGCCTCAGTCAAATTGCTGGTTCAACGAATATAGACTCATTCACTCAATGGAATTTACATATGTTTGAATCACATTTCTACAATAGATATACTCTATTCAGACCAGGGCTGTCACTTATATTGTTACTCATCTCACCTATATTCTGCAATGAGTTTTTGCTTGTACAATGGGCCCTTGGTATCAACTGGGGTTTGGTTCCAGGACCCACTGTGGATACCAAAATCCATGGATACTCAAGTCTCATTATATACAATGCGATAGTAAAATGGTGTCCCTTATATAAAAGGGTAAATTAAAGGTTTGCTTCTTGGAATTCATGCATTTAAAAAAAAAATCCAACCTGTGGATGCTTGAATCTGTGGGTGAAAAATCTATGGACATGGAGGGCTGACTGTAGTAATTCAAGCAGACAGAATTGCAGAAAGACAACCATGATGATAATACTAGAGAGATGGTACAGGAGCACATCTTTAGTGTTATCACTTGACATTTAGAGAAAGCTCCCAAAGTTTATCTTGGATATACCAAACTATTAGTTACTAATACATTAATTATCTTGCATGGGGGTGGAATCTATTACAACAGCTTCATTTCTCAAGGAGGAAAAAAATGATACTTCAGGGCCAAACCAAAGGACAGCAAGATTAAAGGAAGAATATAATCCTCTTGATTGATTTGCTTAATCTTTTCATATTCCTCAAGGCTACATCTTTTACATATTGCAGTAGGATATGCAAATAAACTAGCCAGCTCCAAATTAGATATCTGGAATGATAAGGATGAACTAACCAATTTTAATGACACTTACTGTGCAACACATGTGACCCAAATCTTATTACAATATCTTTCAGCACTTTAGAAAGAGTTTCCATTATTTTACACGACGTTAGGAAATTGGCAATATAGTTGACAATGTCGCCCCTTATAAATTGAGGACACTGCCTCATTTCTTATGCACCTTCATTTCTTGAAAACAGGAGGAGATAACAATTATATTAATTTAGCCTGAAGAGCACATGAATAAGTACCTTTTTCTCTGAAGTATGAAATAACCAGTAATTGAGGCTCTGGTTTTGTTATGTTTATACACCATAAACTGACTGGATTAAACAAGATGATTATTCATTGTTGACTTGAACTTAAATAAGTCACCAGACTGAATGCACATTGGCTGAGGTTGATTTACTTGTAGGGCTAGGAGAATGTTCATGGCAGTCTGTATGTAAAACATACAGACCAGTGATGACTGAAATAGAGCTAAAACATCTCTAATTACTATAATAAATACTGACCAAGGAAAGGAAATTAAAAAATCTAGCCACAGGTCTACAACTTCCAAGTGAAATAAACATAGGCCATACCTAACTGAATTTGGACAAAATAGGGATGAACTGCATTTGTTTATATTGATAAAATCAAGGGGGAAGAAATTCATTTGGCTGATACATTTATGTGAATCTGGAGTTAAAGCACAGAAGGGTTTATTTGTATTCAGGTATTAGTGGCTCCTGATTAGCTGGATTACTTTGTTCTCAGAAGAAAGCTGTAAATGCCAGGATCATGAGAATCATAAGTATCTTATTCTGATACAGTACTGAAAGAAATAATAGACTGCATGCCACAGGAATAATTTTTGAAGCACCATCATTTACTATTTGCTTTTGTTCCAACTGGGATCGAAGAAGTATTAGTGCCATAGCAGGGAAATGTGCCCAATGCGTGCTCTTTCAGTATTATGGTGAATACTGGCTTTGATTTAACTGAGTTATGATCCTGACAATTTTACACTATGCAACTTCCAGAAAAGTTTTGCTTCTTCACACTTTGTCTTTCACATATTGCTTTTAAAGTCTTTCATTCAAGGGTGAAAATGTAATAAATACAAAGGAAGGAAGGAAGGAAGGAAGGAAGGAAGGAAGGAAAAGATAAGGAAGAAAAAGAAATTCATTTGGCTATCATTTTAATGTAACATTTTATTGTCCTTTCTCTCCTTCTTACCAAACTGGTAACTGAAACTTAGGGGCTGTACTCTGTACTGGTCAGAGTAAGGCATGGAGTCCATATGGTGCTTGCCTTGACTCTGCTTCCATGGTGGCATGATTCACATGCTGCACAGCGGCAGGGTGTTTACAAGACTTTCTTCAGTAATCAATCCAAGGTTGTTGTTGTTTGTTTTCTGCTAGCAGTATTGTATTCCTTCCTCCAATTTTCATACCTCCTTCCTCCAAGTCTAATGTATGATATGCTTTTGGTATGATATATTCAGCATACTAGTTAAACAAATAAGGGGATAAAGTACAGTCTTGCCTGACCTTCCATTAGCAATTGGAAACCATTCCATTTCTCTGTATTCTGTCCTTATGGTAGCCTCTTGTCCTGAATATAGTGTACAGTGTCAGGACACTCAAATGTTGTCATTCGCCCATTTCATAAGAACAATCCATAGATCAAAAAGGGGAGAAGAAGACAGTTTTGGAGTTGGTTAGCCAAAGAAAATAAAGCAGGCCTGATAACTGCTCTGTAAGAATTTATCTTAATATATTATTATAATCTATTTATATTAAAGTGACAGTTGTTGCTTACTTATACAAACTATGTTGCATCAAGCAATAGAGGTCAGAACACAATAGCCAGCTAGAGCTTTAACCAATTTTAATTTCCCACATGACTGCAAGTATGATGTTCTACTGAAACATTATGTGAAACATAAGTGCAGATAGCCCAGTAATGCTCAGAGCACTGGGCTGAGAAAACAAGAAGGTGCCAGGCCGCAGCAGTTGCCCAAGGAGATCATCCCTGTTTCACAAACAGGGCCATCTGAGGACCTCTCACCCAAGAGCCCCTCAAAATCTGCATCTAGAGTTATAGACTTGAATTATGTTGGAGCTAGCTTTTTTAATTGTTAGAGTGTTCCCTTTCCCATGTCTCAAATATTACTTCCATATAGATCAGGGAGGTCCCAATTTATAGCCCCAGTTTATCCTGTTGACTATTATTATGTGACTTTTAGGATTTTGTGCCATTTTGTGTAGTAGTGTTATTTAGTATATTTACATTGAAATTGCTTTATTCTTTTTACGGAACAGTCCAAGAATGTGATTAAAAGGAAGTATAGCAAATGGGTTGTGGGAAACAATTTAAATTGCCTCCATAGAATAAAATCCCACTAAGAGATTATGCCAAATGCATCTGCATATATATATTACCCCAGGCTCTCCTCCAAATCACTGAAGGGACACGCAGTTGCCTTCTATTATGGAAACTCATTAAAGTATGTGTGCAGGTTTGTCTCCTGTCTCTTCTGTCACATAAGTGCTGAAAGTTGAGTTTATGTTTAAAAGTAAAAATAAATCTAGCCTTATAGCAACCTCCAATCTTTTAGCAGAGTTTTATGGAATGTTATAAATATTAAGTGATTTAAGCACATCAGACCCTTTTGTCCTCTACTTTTGATTCTTCATCCCTATTAAGGAGCAGTCCTACTGTGCATTCATGCTCTTATCTCTCATGCATTTTATACATCTCTCTCTTGATTCTTTTACTGCCTTTCCTAATACTGTGCCTTGTATTGTAGTAGCTTCTGTTTGGTCCTTGAATCTTCTTTTGTCCTTGTGTAATAACTCCCATCATATCTATTCTTTGGTCTCCCTCTTCCCACTCAGAGTAATTTTTTCCCCATCCATTTAAAGACATTTCTACTTCATTCTATTCAGTTAGGAATGGACACTTTTATTTCTGTTTTGTTGCAGAATCTACATAGAATTAGGCATACAGTACAGGCATTTTATGACATTTTTGCCTGCATATTTATCAACAAAGTCCCCAAATTTCAGCTATTTCCCATGTGCAGATTTCTCCCCCAACAAACAGAAAGCAGCTGGGACAAAAAATGTCCCCCAAAATCTATTGGCCTAAATTGAGCGTGGGCAACTGCAAATCTTTCAATGCATCTTCCATTGCCTCTGCAGCATAGCTACTGGTAACAATGCATCTGGAAGCTCTAGTCTCAAACAACTGGAAGATCACACTTTTACACAACCCTGGCCTAAATCCAGTTGTTATTACCAAATTAACATAGTGGACCTGTTAGCATAATAGACCTACTGGATCAATGGGAACATGATAGCTGCACTTATGCAAGAGTCTACAGACTCAGCACTGAATCCAGGAATACTCCCAAACTGTTAAACTATATTTTCAGGGAGAGTGTAGCCCCATCTAACACATGAACACTTCTGTCTTGTCGGAATTAAACTTCAATTTGTTTGCTCTCATCCAGTCCATACAGCTTCCAGGCAGCAGTTTAGCACATGAACTTGGAATTAATAGGAAATGAGTAATAGAGCTTGGTATCACCAAAGCCACTGTAGGACAGTGCCCCCAAGCCCCATCTCAGAGAGGTGACTTTGGGGGCTATCACAGGACAGGCATTGGAAGTTTAACCCAGTAACATACCAAATGCAATCATGGGTTTTCACGTTATTGTGTGAGAGATTATCTCACGCAATCACTGGCAGTTGGAATACGTACCAAATGCAATCATGGGTATTCATGTTATTGCATGCAATCGCATGCAATCGCTGGCAGTGGGAACACATTCCGAATGCAGCCCCACATCAGTCCAAAAGTAAATAAATTCGGTGAACTAGTGGATTCACAAATCTTCTTCACAGGCTATCTTTTCCCAGGCTATCTTTTCTTTTGAAATTGAAGATGGTCACTGGTATCAAAAGCTGGTCAATGGTCAATGGTATCAAAAGCTACTGAGAGGTTCACAGAACCAACAGGCAACATTCCTCCTGTCCAGTTCCCTGCACAGAACATCTACCAAGGTAACCAAAGCTGTCTCTGTCCTGTAACCAGGTCTGAAACCCAACTGAGGTGGATCAAGATAACACACCTCGCCCAAGAACCCCTGTAGATGCAGCTTAAGACTCCAGGTTTTTATTCCCGCATAGTCATGGGAACCCATTGGTTGACTTTAGACATGTCACTCTCTCTCAGCCTAAGAGGAAGGCAACACTAAACTTCCTCTGAATAAACCTTACCATGAAAACTCTACAATAGGGTTGCCATAAGCAGGGTTGATTTGATGGCACATAACACACAATAACACATGTAAGTGTAGTATACAGTTGTATAACAAACATACTTGATTTCTATTACATTTATTATCTGCAACCTAATTTTCTATGATAATGCTTAAAGCAATATATGTAAATATATATCAACTGATGAAAATACAAAGAACCATCCTCTCACTGAAGTATCAAACAGAATAATTTAAAAACAAAACAGTAAATCATCAGGCCTAAATAAAAAACACAGGAGTAGCGGTAATTATATATCATGGTCTTATTAAGTGTAAGGCCTAATTGTACCCTCAGGTACCAAAAGCATGGTAAAATGATATTCAACAGTTCAGTTAAAAAATGGTAATATTCAACTAACATTTAATAAGAGCAATACTTTGTGGACTTCACTAGGGAGGGTGTGCACTTTTGCTGTGGATTAAAAAATCATCTACACAGAAAACGTTCCTGCTTTCACTGGCAAAGACAGAAAGCATATTTAGTTAATGTAGTATTACTAAGTCAATACATTTTAAGTTAATCAAAAGGGAATGGCATTTGATGGCCCCATTTAAGGGCTGTATGTACTATAATTAAAATTCAGCCTAGCTATAAACAGGGATTTTATTATCCTTCTAATCAAACAGAAATGATATTTATCTGCCTATTACTTTGGAATCACAGTCATATCTGTTAATCTGCCCCCAGAATAGGGAATATACATCATGTAGTGGGTTAGGTGTTGCACTAGGGCTGCATCTACACTGTAGAATCAATATAGTTTGACATCACTTTAACTGTCATGGTTAAATACTATGGAATTCTGGGATTTGTAGTTTTGTAAGGTATATGATCAAAGACTTTTTATACCAGCCTGGTTTATTTTAACCCAGTATAAAATCAGAAAGAACAGGAACCAAAATCTGGCACTTTGCAATCAGTCTGGATGAGTCCCATAATGTGGGGGCACATTCTTCTAGGAAAGCTTGGTAAGTCAGATAGTGAGGCCTGGTGGGCTGGAAATGATGGGTTTATCACACTAGAGGGCAAACAGGATTTAAACAGGAATTAAACAGGAATTAAACAGGAAATTCCCTATGTTAAACATAAGGCATGTTAAATGCCCTATGTTAAACATAAGGCATTTCCTGTTTAATTCCTGTTTAATTCCTGTTTAAATCCTGTTTGCCCTCTAGTGTGATAAACAGATTAGAAGGTACCAACAGCTGCCATCCCCATTTAATGGGAATAAACTCCATTAAACCCAAGAGGGCCTCTTGCAAATAGACTTCTACAGAGTTCTGTTGCTAAACTACCATGCGAAAGTTTCAGTGTTTCAATTAACTGAAAAGGGAATCCAGTGGAGCAACACAACAAAACAATCTTTATCTGGCACCCATTATTTCCATCTTAATTAAGGGGTCATCACCACCCCATCACCAATGGCTACCCTGTTTCCCCGAAAATAAGACATCCTCTGAAAATAAGTCCTAGTAGATGTGTTTGCTGAATTGCTAAGTATAAAGCATCCTCCAAAAGTAAGACCTAGCAAAGTTTTTGTATATAAATATATATACAGTACAATGGTCCCCTGGGTTACGAAGGTAATCCGTTCCGGATTACCTTTCGTAACCCGGAAATCTTCGTTTCCCAGGGGACCACTTTAAGGGATGGACCGCACGGCCGATTTAAAGGGGCCACGCGGTTTTTCCCTTTCGTACCCCGGGGTTTTGTTCAGATCCTGGGGGCTGTTTTGCGGTCCAGCCAGTTTCGGCGCCTGGGGATTTCGTTCCCCGGGGGCTTCGTATCCTGGGGGTCCACTGTATATAATAAATGTTCAATTTTTTTTTGTTCAACAATAAATGTGAATTCTTCTTCATGGAAAAATAAGACATCCTCTGAAAATAAGACTTAGCTCATCTTTGGGAGCAAAAATTAATTTAAGACACTGTCTTATATTCGGTGAAACACGGTAGGTTTTGGAGAGATCTTTAAGATTTACCAAAGTGCACTGAAATGTTCTTCCCAAATTATCTGCTCAACTGTGCTTATTGCTGTTACACATTGTTTATATGTTCAGTGTTCCAATATTCATGAATAATGCCTTAAAAAACAAATTTTTGAGTTATTGAGAGATAAAGACAACTTTTCTTCTTTTTCTAGTAAGTACTGGATAATGGTTGTGTTCCCTGTATCTATCAGAAAAAGATTTACTTCATGTTTATCTGGGAAATTACATCTGAATTGGAAGCAATACAAGAAAAGAGTATTTCACAATAAAAAGGGAAAGTAAAGCTTTAGCTTCACATTGATGGGAGACACATCATCTCTCACCCAAATTGTATCTTTTTTTAAAGAAAGAGCCTATACTTTTATTATTCCTAAAAGATGCACATAAAAAGAAAAGAAGGGAAAGGTTCAGTCACATTTCTCTATTTAGAGAAGTGAAAAAAGCAGAAGAAAGTTCACTGAGGCATCAGGAGAGAGAACTATTGACATAAATATAATATAATAAGATAAATATTAAAAAAATAAACAGTAAGCAAGATTTGTGGGTGGAAGTTCTTCTGTGATGCCCACTGAGATTTCACAATTTTTCATTTCATGTTTTTAAATTAGAGCTACATGGGGAGGAAAGCAGAGAAAAATAAGTTTCAGCCATGAACACAGCATCCTGCCCTACTGGCAGGGCCATGTTGTGCCTGTCACATAAGGAAAGGCAAAGAGAAAAAAAGAAAGTATTCCCTTTGTGGCAGATCCTCTGGATGCCCTAGCATGCCCCCCAAATGGCCACAACCACAGATGTTTGGCCAACCCTCTCCCCAGGACAAATACAGTCTACATCTAAGAAAAAGAGCCAGTATGTTGTAGTGGTTTGAATGTTGGACTAAGACTCCAGGAGACCAGGCTTCAAATCTCCATAGCCCACTGGGTGACTTTGGGATAGTCACATTCTCACAAATTTAGAGTAAGACAGTGGCAAATCTCCTCAGATTTGCTTCTGTACAGAAGCAAAACACAACATTTCTCTCAACCCAACAGAGAAGAAGGAGAAGGAGAAGAAAGGACTGGAACAAAATGCAGGTGAGATTGATAGAAACCTAACAAAATCAAGGCATGAGATTTTTTTTACATCCTTTTTGTGTGTCTATGGAGTTTTTCAGGACAAAAGGATGGTACAGACTGAGTAACAGTGACAGTGAACATATTAAATTATTTCCTTTTCACTTCACTACACCTATTAGCCCATTAAGACTGCTACCACACTGCCGAATTAATGTAGTTTGCCACCATTTATCTGTCATGACTGTGGACTTTTTCACACGGGAGGCAAGCGTAATTAAATCATGATTAAATCATGCTAATAGCACAATCGGGGGAAGATTATCATACACGCTGTGCACGTCTGCCACATTCGTGTCCCTTGCATAAACAGTAATGGATGCATTATTGAGTAATAATGGAAACTCCAATTATTAACCAATGAAAGGGCCACTTTCATTGGCCACTGCGTGCAGAAGATGGCAAAATGCTAACAGGGGACAGAGAAAAGGCAGAATTACTCAACACCTTCTTTGCTTCAGTCTTCTCAGAAAAGGCAAAGGGTGCTCAACCTAAGGATAATGGAGACAGAATAGAGGAAATTCAGCACAGAATAAGTAAAGAGGTAGTACAGGAATACTTGGTTAACCTAAATGAATATAAATCTCCAGGACCAGATGAACTACATCCTAGAGTATTAAAAGAACTGGCAAATGTAATATCAGAGCCATTGGCAATAATCTTTGAGAACTCCTGGAGAACAGGAGAAGTCCCAGCAGACTGGAGGAGGGCAAACGTAGTCCCTATTCAAAAAGGGAAAAAAAGAGGATCCCAACAATTATCGTCCAGTTAGTCTGACATCAATTCCAGGAAAGGTTCTAGAGCAGATCATTAAGCAGAGAGTCTGTGAACACTTAGAGGCCAATGCCATAATCACAAAAAGCCAACATGGGTTTCAGAGAAACAAGTCATGCCAAACGAACCTGATCTCTTTTTTTGATAAAATTACCAGCTTGGTAGATGAAGGGAATGCTGTGGATATAGTATACCTCGATTTCAGTAAGGCCTTTGACAAGGTTCCCCATGACATTCTTGCAAACAAGCTTGCAAAATGTGGGCTTGACAAGTTAACTGTTACATGGATTTGTAATTGGTTGACTGGCCGAACTCAAAGGGTGCTCAACAATGGCTCCTTTTCATCCTGGAGAGAAGTGACCAGTGGGGTCCCACAGGGCTCTGTCTTGGGCCCAGTGCTATTCAACATCTTTATTAACGATTTGGATGACAGAATTGGGGGCATACTTATCAAATTTGCAGATGACACTAAACTGGGAGGAGTAGCTAATACCCCAGAGGACAGGATCAAAATTCAAAATGACCTGAATAGACTAGAAAGCTGGGCCAGTGCTAACAAAATGAAATTCAATGCGGAGAAATGTAAGGTTCTGCACTTAGGGCGGAAAAATGAAATGCACAGATATAGGATGGGGGACACCTGGCTGAATGAGACCACATGTGAAAGGGATCTAGGAGTCCAAGTAGACCATAAGCTGAACATGAGTCAACAGTGTGATGCGGCAGCTAAAAAAGCCAATGCAATTTTAGGCTGCATCAATAGAAGTATAGTTTCTAGATCAAGGGAAGTTATAGTGCCACTCTATTCTGCTTTGGTCAGGCCCCACCTGGAATACTGTGTCCAGTACTGGGCACCACAATTCAAAAAAGATGTGGAGAAACTGGAGCATGTCCAAAGGAGGGCAACTAAGATGGTGAAGGGTCTGGAAACCTTGCCCTATGAAGAACGCCTTAGGGAGCTGGGGATGTTTAGCCTGGAGAAGAGAAGGTTAAGAGGTGATATGATAGCCCTGTTTAAATATTTGAAGGGATGTCATATTGAGGAGGGAGCAAGCTTGTTTTCTGCTGCTGCAGAGACTAGAACGCGAAACAATGGATGCAAACTGCAGGAAAAGAGATTCCACCTCAACATTAGGAGGAACTTCCTGACAGTAAGGGCTGTTCGACAGTGGAACGCACTCCCTCGGAGTGTAGTGGAGTCTCCTTCCTTAGGGGTCTTTAAGCAGAGGCTGGATGGCCATCTGTCAGGGATGCTTTGACTTGGAGTTCCTGCATGGCAGGGGGTTGGACTGGATGGCCCTTGTGGTCTCTTCCAACTCTATGATTCTATGATTCTATGAAAGGTCCACTAATATTTATGCATGGGACACAAATGGGAGAAGCACAAGGGGGTGTGATAATCTTCCTCCTAATCATGCTATTAGCACGATTTAATGACAATTTAATGATGTTTGCCTCTTCCATGTGAAAAAGTCCTCTGTCATGACTCCATCCTATGGTAACCTGGGATTCGTAGTTTGTTGTGGCACCAGAGCTCTCTGAGGGAAAATTAAATATCTCAAAAAACTACAAATTGCAGAATTGCATGGCATTGGGCCATGGCAGTCAAAGCAGTGTCAAACTGCATTAAATTTGTACTTTGGTTGCAGAAGCACAGAGCAATGCAGTTCTATACCTCCTCTTTGCTCAGTTCAAACATGCCATGTATTTCTTCATAGCATGACTCTGTGTCTTTTGACACTATATATTCATAGCACTATGATTTAACTGCCATGGCTGCATCCTATGTAATCCTGGCATTTGTAGTTGAAGGGGGGCAGTTATAATTCTCAGACACAAACGTCTCATAGTGCCTCATCAAATTACAAACCTCAGGATTCAATCTTATATTGCCATGACAGTTAAAAGTGGAATCAGAGTCATGCAGTTGTATGAAAGGACCCCATTGTGCAAATTACCCACGTCCCCAAATAACCCAGGTTCCTGATGGGGAAATATTACACCTGAAAATAGCACAGATGGTTAAATACAGAACAAAAGTAGGGGTGTACCAAGAGGCTGTAAGAGACAGCTATGCTCCTAGTTCCTTGTCCCAGTAGTAGTCTAGCAGCAAGAACCAATCAGATAAATGTTTTTGTAGTTTTTATTTTTACCCTTGGAAACCAACACACAAGTGATGTATCACTACAATGCTCAGTTCTTTCAACTGAGGAAGTTTATTATCAGGAAAGGATTATAAATTTATTTTTCTTCAGTTCAATTAATTATTTCTACATATTAAGAATGGATTTAATAAACACTTTCAATGGGCTGTGGCAGATGGATAAATATTCAAGTTGCAGTATGGTCTGACTAAAATCTAGTGTCCTTTTAATACAGTTAATGTCCCCCCCCCCAAAAAAAACCCTATTTTTTTTAAAAAAAAATGTTTTCCTCCATTTAATTAATGAAGTGAAATGCCTGAAGCATGTATTCCAGGTCATTCTTGGAACTGTGTCTCTACAAAGCTTGCAGATAAGCGCACACACAACTGTGCCCTATAAATGCCCCAAATGTCTTCAGTTGTTAGGTTTACATAATGCATTCTTCATCTGTAGCCAGGAGAGAAGAAAAATGGTAGAGAGGATATGTAACCGTTCCCCACCATAACTTAAAAATTCCTATAAGTATTAATAAACATCAACAGACACTCTTAAAGCTGAAATTGAAATGAACTTGTTCTGGTTTTGCTCTTTCCTAAAAGTCTTTAGAGATTTCTTCTCCTAAAGCTGCAGTCAGCATGTTGAATGAATAGATGAAAGCAGAGTGGAAGGAAAGGGGTATATTGAGATAATGAACTGTTTTGGTTTTTTTTCTTCAAAATAAAAAAAAAAGATCTTAAAGAGTATGACATCCTCAAAAGGGACTTTTCAGGAATTTATTTTTTTTTAAAGCAAGAGTTTTCATTTAAAATTCTATTGTTCTTTTCCCAGAGTCTTCCCAATGATTTTCTCATGTTTCTGCCCCTTTTGTTCTCATTTCTATTTCCAATATAAAATGACTTTGGATGGTAGCTGGATGGAAAGCCCAGTCCTAGGTCTTAGAGCCCAGGTCACCTTAGGTGGCTTAATCCACAAACTGGTTTATCCCATAATATATAGGTATTCATCCATCACAGAGTTTGGCAGTGAGGAGTTACAAGTAACAAAGTGAACTGCAGAATGTTACGTATTTGCTAATGTGAGAAGAATGAGATTACATTTCCAAAGTAAAGCAACAACTGGGACCAGCAGAACTTCTCTGGTACAGCCTGTAATGTTTTAGAATCACTTTCTAGTTATTTTAAACTAGAATTCCATCCATTTCCCAGAAGGTATTAGAGGAACAGGGAGAGAGAATAAGTGTTGAGGTGGTACTTTTAAAAAAATATTTTCAGCAAGAGTGATTTCACATGAGGATAAGTGGAAGGAGAGGATTCATGATTAAAATCTGTGCTATGGGAAAGAATAAGCTTTCATATAATATAATCTCTTAGAAGAAAATGGAAAGCTGGCTTGTAATCATCAGCATTGGAAGAGTAATCATCAGCACTGAATTGCTCATAGTATTTGTGGTTCATAGACACGTATGGCCCACCGTCAATATCACCAGTACCAACATCTCCATCACTTTTCTACCTTGTCTTACACAGACAATTCCAGGCCTTTCCCACCAATGGCTACAGAGAGAAACCGATGACAGAGGGTAGAAAACATGATAATTTGAGCCTCACTTGAGTCTCCATGGAAACAGCATTTATAGCATTTCTGTTTTATTGGTAAGGGGGAAAGGTTATAAATAATGAAGGGTCTAATGTTGTTTCCCTTGGTCTTGTTCAACTGCTGCAGGCAATAAGACAGATGAAGTCTAGCAATGGGAGGCAGCCGCTGTAAGAGCACAGTTTAGTACAGTCGATACTTTATTAGCGGGAAGCCAGTATTACCATTAAGGCTTCATTACGAGATGCTGCCAAGCCACCTTTTATTAATAAACGGAACCACTAAAGGGCTAACCCATTTCTGAAATGACTTACCAATGCTATGCATAGACCCTTCTCTAATTAAATAACTCCACAACAGTTTGGGGACCCATCTCTTTTTTTATCATTATTATTCCCTCTCCCACCTCACCCCACCACCCACACATTCTGGTTTTAATAAGACTTCCAAGAATATCATTGGACTTTCAGGCATCTGAATATCCATCTCATGCAAATTGTGTAGGTATTACACAGAATAACTCCGTTGCATCTGCTCTGCAGAAGCTCTCATTCTTCATGCTTTCCCTGGAGAATGGCTTGTTTGTCTGTCAAGAGGAAGCAAAAACACACAATAGGCTATATTTGAGGATTGCTTCTTTCTTTTCTTCCCGGTTGTATTGCTCAGTACTGTAAGCTCATCTCTTAGATCTGTTACATGGTCTACTACATGTTCCAGCATTACTATGGAGGAGAGTTCCCATGACTCAGAGAAAACTAGGCTTTGCAGTTAGAGCTTTTTTAAAAAAAAATATTTTATTTCTCCAAAACACATACTGTCAGCCCTCCATATCCACAGATTTTTTTATTTAGTATTTTTGAAATTTTACAAAAAATAACATAAAAACAAATTATAACATTCTTTCATACTTATATACTTTAACATTTTGCTTGTTCTTTTTTTTCTTCTGTATATCACCTCAGTCCCCCCCTCCCCCGGAGTCATTCCCAACTTTATATTCCATCCAAAATTTTAATTCAACCCACGGAGGTAATTTCCCATATTCTTTTGCTAGAACACTTTTAATAAAAATTTTCCAAATTTCATCAAAATCATTTCTTTTCCATAATCTCTTCTTTACCCTCAATTTACATGTTAATTTATCATTAATTGCTAATTGCCAAACTTCTTTATACCAATCTTCCAATTCTACATTTATTTTTGTTTTCCAATTTCTTGCTATAATTAATCTCGCAGCTGTTAATAAATTTGTTATAAGGTTTTTCTCTTCTTTTTTCCATTCTACTTCATTATATAATGATAATAATACTATGTTTGGTTTTCTATCCATTTTATATTCAAAATATTTTCTAGTTCTAATATTACTATTTCCCAAAATTTTTGAACATATTTACATTGCCACCACATATGTATATATGATCCTACCTCATTACAACCTCTGGAACAATATTTTGAGTTATTCTTATTTATATTACGTAATCTTATTGGTGTTAAATACCATTTCCAAACCAGTTTATAATAATTTTCTTTAATTCGTATCGATAAATTTTTCAAATGTCTTTGCTCCCAAATTCTATTACATTCATTTTCATAAATTTTATATCCTAATTCATCTTCCCATATTTCTTTCAAAATATTTTGATTTAATTATTCCCTTTTGTTCTTCATTAATATCTTATACGTTTTACTTGTTGTTCCTTTCATATTTTCATTTTCCTCCCTTTCTTTCCCTTGCTGAATTATTTGTTCAAATTGTGTACATTTTTCCTTTCTTATATTCTTTTTTCCAATTTTTAAACCATTGTTCTATTTGCATATAGTGAAACCAAGACATTTTTATTCTGCTAACCTTTTCTTTTATACTTTCCTATCTTTATCCAGTTTTCTATTTTATCCATTTTCCTTTCCTTTAATTCCTTATCTAGTAAATCTCTTAAATTTTTTAGGAATGATTCCCCCCCAAAAAATCATTAACCACAGATTTAACCATCCACAGCTTAATGATATTAAAAAATATCCATTTTATATAAGGGACACCATTTTACTACACCATGGGTGCGTTTTACATTGGCAAAAAAAGGTGTTTTGAAGGCTGGGTGAAAACCCAGCTTTTACATTATAAAATGGGAAAGTGTGACATGAAAACGCCATTTTGGCGTTTTAAGGGAAAAAACGCGCTTTTAAAAAGTAGTTCGGTTGACCCACTACTTTTTTAATAAGTGCGTTACAGCGCTAGTGCATGTAAAGGCTAAGGTGTACTTGCGCAGTTAAATGGGGCTCCGTTTCCTTAAGGCACCCATTTAAAGGCTGCGCTGTTGGTGCGGATCAGAATGGATCGTAGTTGGGAGCATGCGTGGTGTGGACTCCACTCCTAATTAAAACGTTCTATGCCCTCCAGGTGTAAAAGCTGGGGTTTAACTGCGCAGTTTTTTAAAGCTCCCAAACCCTAGCTCCGCCCTTAATCCTAACCCTAGACATGCGCAGTAGCGCCTTTGGGATATTGACAGTTTTGGTGGCGGATGTTTTTACAGTTGCAGTGATAAGAGGAAACTTTCAATTTTCACACGAACCCCCACACACATTCCAGCGCCATTTCCCACTTGCATTTGTCCAAGTCAGCCGCTCCTAGGGACACTCTTGCCGAGGCTTTGCTGTGGCACTTTGCACAATGGCAGAGACTTCTACAAGTGGCCCAAAAAGGGGGAGAGGGATGTCTTGGTCTCATGCAGAGACCTCAGACCTCATTTCCATCTGGTCAAGGCCCAATCGGACATAGCAATGCCACCGGCTAATTCACACTGCTCAAGCAGTGAGACACCAACTGCAGCTGTTCTCTCTTCTGTATCATCACTGTCATCATCAGCTATCATTTCAGTGGTCACAGCAGTCATTTCAGTGGTCACTTTGACGATCCTGGCAGCACTAGCGGAGGCAAAGGCGGCATCTTTGGCTGTGCTTTGAACATTGACGACAAGTGCCGACCACAAAGGAGAGGAGGCATCCATGTTGGTGATGATGCCCACAGTGACCCTGTGCTGACGAATGCCAACGTCACTGGGTCAATGGCCAGCACTCCTCCTCCTTTGTCTTCTTGCAGATGCTCGGTCTGTGGCTGCTGTCAAAATCAATTAGGAGCCCCCTTTAAATCATTTAAAACTGCGCAATTCGTAGCCTCGACCCTATCAATAGCGCAGTTCAAGCCTCGACCCTCGCAATAGCGCAGTTCAAGCCTCGACCCTATCAATAGCGCAGTTCAAGCCTCGACCCTCGCAATAGCGCAGTTCAAGCCTCGACCCTCGCAATAGCGCTGTTCGCGGCGGTACGAACCGCGCAACAGCGCAGTTCGCAGCCGGCAAGGGAAAAAAAAATTAAAATCGCAGTTTAAAGCTGCGTTTCTTGCTGCCCATGTATCAGCGCCGCCTGTGTTTGTAGCGTTCTGACAGCTTCCCATGTAACTGCTGAGCCACAAAAAAGACCACTCAGATAAGTCGTTCCCACACCCCTCAATGTAGCAGCTCTGCACTTTTTTAATGCAAACCTGAGGCTTGCTATGTAGCTGCTAAGCATTAACATAAAGGCGAGTTCAGATCACACTTTCTTGCCAATGTAAAAAGCCCCCATTGTATTTAATGGGATTTGAGCATACACAGATTTTGGTCTCCACGGTGGGAGGGGGTCCTGGAACCAAAGCCCAGAAGATACCAAGGACTCACTGTATAAGCCAGTTTTCAAAAATTGACCACAGGTATAATAAAAGCAACCAACATTTTTTTGTTGTTGTTGTCGTGTGCCTTCGAGTTGTTTCTGATTTATGACCACCCTAAGGCAACTTTATCGTGGGGTTTTCCTGGCAAGATTTGTTCAGAGGAGGTTTCCATTGACTTTCCCTGAGGCTGAGAGCCATGTGTCTTGCCCAAGGATCAACGGTGGGTTTCATGGCTGAGCTGGGAATCAAACCCTAGTCTCCAGAGTCTCAGTCCAACACTCGAACCACTACACCACACTAGCAGCCTGAGTAGTTCGCGTTAAATATTGCATGTTAAAATATCTACCAGATTATGAGTGCCAGATTAAATATAGGGATAGAATGTGAGTGCTAAACTTAAAAACGCACACGAATACAGAGTAGTCCTAGAGAACCCATTAATTTAATCTACATGTTGACAACCCCTTCAACAATTGATTGAGTGGGTCTACTCTAGTTTGGATGACACCAGGATGCTAGTCATTGTGTTATGTTGCATTAGCAATGTGGTGCTTTTGCACTTTAAAACAATTTTAAAAGAAACTAGAGAGTACAAAATTTGCCCTCCAGATCATAGGACTACCTTAGCAAACCATGCCCTGGTTTAAAAACTAAACAAAACAAAACTTTGGATACCTTAGTGCAGATTCAAGAATTAGCCAGAAAGGGTCCCCAAAAAGAATAGAACACATGGATGGCAGAAGGAACAACAATGAGCAACACCCTCCAAGACTTGAGTAACTATATTGCATGAGCCATAGCTCTTTAAACCAACCTGAAGGAGCTCTTCAGCTGCCTTCTTTTACCTATTTACGTACAAGTAAGACTCACTGAACTCATTGGGTGGCACGAGATGGAACACGCATTATCACACTAGGGGACCAACAGAATTTAAACGAGAGTTAAACAGGAAATGTCCTGTGATAAACATAGGACATTTCCTGTTTAACTCTCGTTTAAATCCTGTTCGCCCTCTAGTGTGATAAAGCAGAAGGTTAGGGAGCTCTATTAAGATGATACCATTTGCTGTTATGTACTGTCAGGATTGCTCTGGAAGATCTACAGAATCTTTTGTAATCATATATATATATATATATATATACGCTCAAAATTAAATCCTATGGCAGTCAACCGGCTTCTCCACAGATCAGTGTCTCCAAGATTACACCGTAGGCTCAATACTTTAGATCATTCTAGCCCAATTTCATTGATTCATATGCAACCTCATTTGAGATTTGAGTCATGTATCACTTATGCATGAATAATGGTATCACATGTATCTTATACTACTGTCCATTAAATTCTAAGTGGAGCACTATGAATTTTCAAGCATATTGCTATTAAAGGAACATCTGAGAAATAACAAGATCTCATAAAGGCAATTAACTTCATAGATAGCCATCTGTATTTTATGCTCTTCTAATGCTTGCTCAATTTTACAACAGCAATGAGGAGTAGTGTAGAAATTAGGGGGTGTGGGGTGTAATAAAGGCCCAAATAAGGAAGGAAGGAAGGAAGGAAGGAAGGAAGGAAGGAAGGAAGGAAGGCCGGCCTGAAATTAATGCTTTAAAAATAAAATTTATTGATCACATTTCAAGTATTCAATGTATTTCAACAATTCATTTTCATTGGGAATGCAATAGAATGCTCTGCTGGGAATCCTCCATTTTATTATCTTTTTAGCTCTGCCACTGGGGACGATTATATCTTTGGGTACAGGGGAAGAAACATTTTTCAAGCACAAAAAGACAACAATTCACAAATAACAGGCTGCATGGAACAAAAATATGATGAATCTGAGGCTGTCTCTGCACTACAGAATTAATGCAGGCTAATACCACTTTAACCAATATCTCAATGCTATTGAATTCAGGGAACTGTAGTTTGTTGTGGCACCAGAGCTCTCTGACAGAGAAGACTAAATGTCCCACAATACTACAATTCCCAGAATTCTATAGATTTGAGCCATGGCAGCTAAAGTGGAGTCAAAATCAAGTATTTCTGCAGTGGGGATGCAGCCTAAGGCAGCACCTGGAAAAGTTACTTTTGAACTACAGTGGTCCCCCGGGTTACGAAGGTAATCCGTTCCGGATTACCTTTCGTAACCCGGAAGCTTTCGTTTCCCGGGGGACCGCTTTTTTCAATGGACCACGCGGCCGATTTAAAGGGGCCGTGCAGGTTTTTTTTCTGTATCCCGGGGGATCTTTCGGATCCCGGGGGATATACTAGCGGTCCGGCGGCTTTCGGATCCCGGGGTTTTTGCAACCCGGGGGATTCGTAAGCCGGGGATCCACTGTACAGCTCCAAAAATCCCTCATCTTGCAGAATCTGAGGCTATAGTTCAAAAAAATAATTTTTCCACATTCTTGCTCTAGATTATGCAGGCTGTCTTAAAAATACTACTAATTGGTAGGAATTAATATCAAGAGACCTTAAGTCTGTTGTGGATGAGATGTTGCTAGGAAACACACTACATGTGCAAATAAATTTTCTTTTTTTCTTTTTTCTTTTTCTCCCTGCCCCCCTCCCTCAAGTGGATGGATATTCCACTTCTGAGATATTCCACATAAAATGTAGATATCCATGTTTAATCTATTCCTGGAAGATTCCAGCTGCCTGGATCACCTTAAATCAGGCTTGCACAACATATGGCCCGGGGGCCATAACCGAACCTATACTCATTTCATAATCATAGCTATTATCCTGGGGGACAAATCCACATTTCTGAACAGCAACAAAGCAAAACAAACATTAGTATTCATGGTGACATCTTTGTCGATAGCCACAGATACGTTTTCTCTCTTCTTAAGCATTTTGTTTCCTTTTCCACATAAACTGGAAGCATCATAAACTTTCTGAAGATATGACACAGAACTATACACATACAGCTAGAAAAATATTAATGAGAAGTCCCTATATGTGTTGCCACATGCCACCCAAAGCACTGATACCCATCTAGAATGTTCTTTCATGCTTCCATTCCCTTATGTCCAGTACTCAAATGGGAATGTAATGACAGATCATTTTGCTTCAAGTAGACATAAAACCATCCCTTGGATGTCTGTATGTTTATCCATTGATGTTATGTTTAAGTAAGATGAAAAGAGTGAACATTCACATTAGCATGAAGACTTCACACTTGTGCTGAGATGTAGGAAGAAGCCAGGCTTTCTACTACAGTTTCTACCAAGCAGGCACCATTGCTAGACATAATTTTTTTGTTGCTTTCTGCAAACCAGTCACATATGTGTATGAGTGGTCAGCTGCACTATCGACTCATTGCACATCTAGTGAAATAGCAACAAATACATCATATTGCCAATCAAATGGATTTAATAAAACATTAACAAACTGGGTGGTCAAACAGGAACCCACAGGCGGAAGAGGGAGAAAAGGGGATAAGGGAGATGTCATGATTGGGCAGGTGCCTACTATGCCAACATGTCACCAGATGCACCAATGGGCAGTTGATCATGCGATCAAGCAGACAGTCACATGGGCTGTCCAATGGGCTGGCAGCTGGGTAGGATGGGGAAGGCCATTGGCTGCTGCTAGTAGTACGTCTGTACACTTATGTGCATGTGTTTGCAATGGAACATTAAAAATAATGGCTTGGTGTGGCTGGTAACCATGATTGCTCATTATGATGGTTCCATCCTTGCTGTGGGAGGGGACTGGTGCATTTCGCATGTCGGTTGTTAGCCTGTTGTGGGAGCCAGGAGTGTGGTCAGCAGCTTCTGCTCATTAATCAGGAAACCTCAGAGGTTATCCAGCTTTCCCCCCCCCCCCCTGTCTGCTTTCAGCTTTAGTGAATGTTGTTATGATTACTATGAAGGACCTGAATATATGTCTTACAAATACAAGTCTATAAAGATTATGTGATAGCACTGTATGAGATGTCAATATGATACCCTACATGAAATGTAAAGTGGACTGATGTAATGTGCCTAGACCCTTAAAAGTTTATGTTTTTCCTCAAGGGGAGTGTATATTTGTTCATGTATTACCTTGTTTAATAAAATATTCTAAAAGAAGAAAAGAGAGTCAGCTCATTTTCCCAAATTAAGGATCCTGGGATTCTAATACTTAAGAGTGCTTAAGCAGACTGTTGATTCTAACTGGGTCTGCTTAGGCTATGATGTTGTTCATAGATTGGGAGCCCAGGCAACCAGATGGTGGTAAACAGGAGCTGCAAATAGATACAGATTAGCTGACAAATAGCAAAAACACCTAATCTGTCATATAAAGAAACAGGGGTGAAAGACAATGCCTGTTTTACTAATCTTTAGTGAGCTGTGAAATTCACTGGATGAGCTTGGGCCAATCCTTCTTTCTCAGCCTGACCTACATCACAGGGCTATTAAAAGATAAGGTAGGGAAAAAAGAAGTCATTTACACTGTCTTGAGATCATTAGAGGAAAATGTAACTTATAACTAATAATGTCCAAGTGTTTGGCTAATCACTGCTAATGGAAATAGCCCAGGTAATAGAATGGCACAATAAGAATGTTCAGAAACATTTTGAAGGTATGTCCTGAGTAGTTTAGGCAGTATTCCTAAAATGTATTTGTTTTAAACTTTTGGTAATTATTCTTTCTTTTTAAAAAATCAGGAAAGGGATGCAGTGAATGAAAATCAATAATAATAATAATAATAATAATTCTTTATAACAATAACAGCCATACAGTCTAATGTTTATCTACTACTAGAAGAGCTATTCTCCCCAACACATTTGCAGATGGTAGTGTTGGTGGTAGTTTTAAAGATTCAAAGGTACATTTGATGGAGTGAAATTACATTTTTCTCAACTGAATTAATTGGTTGCCATTCTAGCAGAAAACAATCAGAATCAGTTAAAAGAGAGAAAAAGAGAGGGATTAGAGAAAGGGAAAGGGAAAGAAAGATGATTTTATTAAACAGTGGTCACACAGAAATGGCAAAGTTTCTTTTTCAGAGTCCAGCCATTTTTGTGCTTTACTCCATGATTTCTAGGTCTGAAAGCCACAGAGAGCAAGTCCTTTTACACTACAGTCATAGCACTTTAGCTTCCCTGATAACATCCTATGAAATCCTTGGTTATGAAGTTTGGTGAAGCACTAGAGCTTCCTGGTTGACAATTCTAAATGCTTCTTCCTAAACTACAAATCCCAGCATTCCATAGGATTCAGCCATGGTAGTTAAAGTGGAATCATACTTCTACAGTTGTATCGTAGGAAAGGACTGAGCAATAATTGTTGCTTCACCCATTCTGTTATTGATTTTGATGCTCAACGTGGACACTTCAGTCTAAATCCGATCATTCGTACCAACTGAAGTAGACCCATTAAATCGATAGAAACTTACATAAATGTTGTCTAGCCAGGTTCCCATCGATCTAATGAATGTATTCTAGTGCAGGACTAGCAAGTGAATTTAGTTCTTAATGATGTTAATATAACAGCTTGCTCTTTCTGCACTCACTTTTCAGATCTTGCCACTAGGTTGCTCTATTCCAGGAATTCTTTGATAATATAGCTCTCATTAGCTACTTACAGCTGTAATGAGCTAATTGCAGTTTTTTAAAAAAAATCTGAAAGGAGTCTTTCCTCAAGCAGTGAAGATAAAAGAACTGCTTTGTTCAATATTCCAAGGAACACTGTACATCTTATTTTTCTTTAGATGAAAACCTAATTTCATTTTGACAGAACAATGACAGGAAAGGTTGTGTTAATGGGGATGGGACCTAACTGTGTTAATGAAAAGAGGTGTAAATCTTCCTTAGCATAGCACTGAAACATTCTGTCCTCATACTTTCAGATTGTTGTATGTATTAATGTATACAGTCCATATTGTTTAAAATGCACAGGACAGATCCTACCATTAGGAAGAGTTAATAGCTGTTTCAAATGACAAAAGCTGGGAAAGGGCAGGACATGGTGAAAAAGGATACTGTCCTGTTTCTAGTGTTTAAGGAAGACTGAGCTGGAATCGGAAGAGGGTGCCATCTTTTCTATCCCCTCAAGCAGAAAAATGTCTTAGGCTGGCCTTAGACAGATGTTCATTCTGCTTTCAGGATAAGCAGATGAAGTTTTGTCGGGAAACCCCCATGAAGAAATTTACTACTGCAATCCATAGAGTCTGGGAAAAATGGGTTCCAAAGAAACTTTGTCCATGATACTTCAGTACAAAATACACATGGGGGGGGGGATCAGAGCTTGCATTAAAACAAAATGGAACAGAATGCCAGCAGGAAGTAACACAGTAATGGCACACAGTGTATCTATGCCTCTGGTTGGTTGCTTTGACTCACAGGCCTGTTCACACTATACAATTATAGCTCTATATTCCATCCTAACTGTCATGGGAACATCCTATGGAAATCTGGGGTTTCCAATTTAGGAGGGATATTTAAATACCCTGAGGTCCAGCATGGCATAGTGGTTTGAGTATTGGACTATGACCAGGATTCAATTCCCATGAAACCCACTGGGTGACCCTGGGAAAGTCACATGCTCACAGCCTCAGCAGAAGGCAATGTCAAACCTCCTCTGAACAAATATTGCCAAAAAAAAAAACCCTCCATTATAGTTTGCCTTAGAGTCATTGTAAGTTGGAAATGACTTGAAAGCACACAACAACAAGAACAAAATTTAAATACTCTAAAGGCACCACCTGATCTTGGAAGCTAAGCAGGGGTAGCCCTGGTTAGTAATTGGATGGGAGACTGCCAATGAATACCAAGTTGCAGTAGGTTATATTTCAGACGAAGGAATTGGCAAGACCACCTCTGAGGATTCCTTGCCTAAGAAATCCTTATAAAATGCAAGGGGTCACCATAAGTCAACAGGCACCTTGAAGGCACAGAAACGCACACATTTAGAATTCCCAGCCAGAAAGCACTACAAGCTAGATCCCATAGGAAACTGAAGGGTTCCATAGGATGTGGCCATGGCAGTTGAATTGAAGTATAGTGCTATACTCTATTTCAACTGCAGGACTGTAGGAAATATGGTAGGAAAAACAGGACTCTAAACTGTACTTTCAGCTTGAGACAACTGGTCTGTTTGAGATAAGGCATGGAAACATAGCAGTAGCAACACAGAAGAGAAAGAAAGATCTCTTGCAAGTGACAGGAAATGCAAATGCAGAAGATGTTTTGTTTTAAATAGACACTTGGCAGCTTGTTCTATTTCTGTTCATTTGTAGTATTTTAATTTATTTCTCTTCTTTCCAGTTCGGTTCTGGCCCAACTCATTCAACCTGTGAAGGAAAACTGAAGGCTTGCCAATCATTTAATGTTTACCTTGTGCTGCCTCATGATGTGATATAATGTGACATATTGTATGCACTGCAGTCACATCTGATGTCTTAAAATAACTTAAATGGGATGCGTCATGACATGAAATAATAGGAAGTGATGCATTGCAAATTAATATCTAAAAAAGCAGCAGCAGCAACAGATGTCTAGGCAGTGCCTTCTTCAATAGTGTTTGTATGTCTGGTGGAGCAATGTACTCTTCCTGACCTCAATAGAAACAACATGTTGCTCTCCCTAAATGTAAACGGAAATTTGGAAGATCTGCTTCAGATCTGTTACTACGAAGTTTAAAGAACTGAAGTAGTTTTTTTTAATTAACTGTTGTTATTTTGCGCCATCAGGTCATTTCAGACTTATGATGATCCTAAAGCAACCCTATCATGGGACTTTCTTGGCAAGGTTTGTTCAGATGGAGTTTGCCTTTGCTTTCCTCTGAGGCTGAGAGAGTGTAACTTGGCCAAGGACACACAGTGGGTTTCTATGGCTGAGCAGGGATTTGAACCCTGTTCTCCAGAGTTGTTGTCTAATGTTCAAATCACTGCACCATACTGGATCTCATCAAATAAACTTTGCAGAAGTATTGAAGAGAGATTTACATAAATATATGTTCCAAGCAGTGTCGGGATGTGTCTAATGTTGCTGTCGGGATCCTACCTATGGAAATTATATTCAAATATTTTGTCATTCCATTTAGAATTGCATTCAAATTACCCATGGTTACCACTGGACACATATTTTTCCTATTCCCAGAAAAACTGAATCTCAGTTTGTAGGAGTTGATATTCTTTTCCTTCTATTTGTCTTCAGTTCTTCTGTCCCCTGGGGTCACTACATCTGCAGTCTAAGCCACAGCCACAGCTTATCTCAGCCACAGTTATGTCGGGCATGCTGTGTTTAAATTGTTTATCATTTCAATCTTGCTTCATCATTTCCAACAACTGTTTCAATATTATGTTTCCACCAGTTCTTTGCGGATCATAGATCACATTTTTGCACACATTCCATTTGCAATCATCTTCCTCATCATCCCCATCCCTTTTATTTATGTCCGACTTTTCCTCTAGAATTAAACTGGCTTGCAAATTAGACCAAATAACAGTATGGATAAAAAAATATATAAAACCTTTAAAATGATTCAAAACATACATTAAAAATTAGCAAATTGTTAAGTAGTCAGTTTATTAATATTTTTTTTTCTGCTAGGGACAGAGGTGTTTGTGGGAAACTGGCATGTTCTCATTGGAACCCATCCTGTATAAAAGACTATTTCCCCAAGTGTCTGTGTTTCTTTTTTTCATGCAAAGCCTAACCATAAGCTAATTAGGCTCTGTTATAAATCTTATGCCATGTTCAAAATCAGAAACACTATGCTTTTCCCAGGTATTAAATATAAAAGCTAAAGCTAAAATAAAATTCATTTAAAAAGAAATATACCATTTAAGAATATTTTTAGAATTGAGCTGTGATTCAAATACACATTTCTGGAAGTAAGCCATATTAATATCAATTGGACTTACTTCTGAGTTGGGATGTTTGCACCTTTCAGAACACATACCAAGTTCCAAAATTCAAATTAAACTGAAAATATCCAATCACCATGGTTAAAAGGTTATGATACATATCACACTATTGTGATCCCTGGATAAATGAACTTGAAAACTGGCTTCCTGAAGCAATCAGAGTTTCTACCAAGCTGCCAAAATGTATGACACCTGTAGCAACTTGATGATAGCAGTCTAAATACCCAGAGAACAAACTGATCTGAGCCTAATGTGCATAGATCTCTTCTGACAGTGTGTGATGGCATCTTTACACCTTTCTGTCTCAGCAGACAGGGAGCTACTGAGTCCAAATCAGTTGTGCAAGCTCAAAGCCTCCATTTGGGCGGAGGGGGATGGGTTGAAGGCTGTCACTTTTTGTTGAGTTGTTGGCATGTCTTGGGTACCAGTACTGACATGCTTCGGTGTTGAAGCATTCCAATTGCAAATTGTTGTGATAGTTCAGACAGTTCGTGAACATTGACGAGACTTCACTTTATCCGGAAACATTTTCTGGCATGTGGAGGAAGAGAGAGCAATGAGACAGGAAGTATCAGGAAAAGTAATCTGTCTGAGACAGTTTGCCTATCTGCATGCTGTAGAGACAGTTGTATAACTAGCTTTTAGCTAGTCCAGACAGCATCAGTACATCCATGCTTAATAGGCATCCTTAGATATTTGGCCAAATCTGAAATTCAGGTATCTGAAAAGACCACAGATCAATTATTCTGAAGGAATTAACAGTAATTCTCTTCAAAGAAAAGGGTCTGATGACTACAAACCAACAGTCAACTCCTATGAACTTGCTTCACTGAATGCAGCACACTGAGTAAATTTGGCCATATATCAAACCACAGGCAGCTCAGGGACCTCACCATTTCAGGATGAGGCACATTCCCTTCTTGGTCTATGAGCTGCTACTGTGGCAACCTTCAATAGTTTTCGATGATCATTAGGAAGCACTGGATTAACAATTTGTCATAGTCCACAAAGTAATATAGAGGAGCGGTAGGGACCAAGGAAATAGGCAACTGAAGCAGGTCCTGATTCCATATTTCTGCTCCAGGACACTCTATGGACTCCTCCAAACAAAAAACATTCTGGTTTGAAAAACATGGGGTTTCTCCCTTTAAACAGGTCAAGGGAAAAAGTTACAATTTGCCCGCCACTGAAATATGCCATTAAAGCTTTCTTTAAAAATGGGAAAACAACAGAATCTTGGGACACAATGATGTGCTTTATTTGGCATAAGGTTTCATGAACTATAATCTAGTCAGTTAGGTGGACTGAGCTGTAGACCATAAATGCTTATGCAAAAGAAAGTGTGTTAGTCTTTTAGGTGTCACATTGTTGTTTTTGTTGCAACTTTGCTGTTTTCCATACTTTTCACATATTGGCTCTAGTTACATACCGGTTTTGGAGTAAGAATGAAAAGCTCACTCCCTCTTCTTTCTGTTGATCTTTAGATAGCTGAAGATGGCTATTATGTTTCCCTCTCGCTTTCTTTCCTCACCTGAACAAAATGACATGTGCTTAGGCATAATTGCAGGCTGGTCAGTTTTCTCACTATACTTACTGAATAATTTTCTTCTTTACCCTATGTTCTGATGTATAACACCAAGCACACTTTGGTATTACACATACCGTACTGAGAATGTCAACAGCTCTCCATTTTATTGTCTAGACAGTTCATTTATACCAAGAGGCTTTATGTCTGTGACTAGTAAATATCACTTGATCTCATAATCAGTAAATGGGACCATAACAATTTTTTTAAAAAATCCTCTTGAAACTAGGAGAAGCAAGGCTAATATGGAAGTCTTGCCGGGATCACAGGAAATGAGAAGATTAAGATTTCTTCCCACTTTACCCAAATTCAAAGAAGCTCTTTTAGCTCTTCTTTTTCTTGCATGCATGAGTGAAATGAGCTCACTTCCAAAACTCCTGTATCAAATCTTCCCATTAAAATTCTCCACATATCTTGGGTATTCTTCCAATAACTCTTCCTGGAGGAAAGGGTAATCAATGTCTACTCATAATGATTAATATACATTATTTTCTGAGGACTCACAGACCCTATCCACTGAATGCAAGTTGCTGAGCTGGACAGAGTTGCTCCTTTTGTCTTTGTGTGAGAAGACAGCAAAATACACCTAGGCATACCCCTAAAGTAAACCAGCACTCAAGGAGATAGAGCTGCAGCCATGGGCCCTCTGGCTAGTCATGCATATCCAGGTTGGGGACATGACATAATATGGTATCCTTCTGAAACATTCTCCACAATACATTTGCTGACATAAGCAGGGGTATGCAGTAGCACCATGAAGATGCTAGCCAATAGGAGCTATCCAAGGTACTGAATGCATTATCCCCACCAAGATGTGTTCAGCACCTTTACAGTCCATACCCGTCATCATCTGCCACTGGATTTTGGTATGCCCCTACAGGGCTCTTCTAGTGGTCTTGTCATCTTAAATATCTGCTGAACTTTTTCCAAATGCTTAGATTTTTAATACCATATATCACTGGATATATTGAAAGTTTTTGGAAACAGTGGCAGCAGTGAATAGCACACCGCTACTTATTTTCCTTTCACAAACTCACTCCATGTTGATTTACATGACATCCCTGCCTGTCTACTGAAGAACCCTGGTGTGGGATGTATAGTCAGCCAACATGGGGCACTCTTAAGCTTCATTGTTTCTCATTGTCAACTAACGTGGCCTCAAACAAACATATCCAACACATTCTCCTGTATTTCACATTTCTGATGTCTTTTTAATAGACCTGGATGCAAAGGCATCTGGTATCTGCCAGCATTTGATAACAAATGTGCAAAAATAATCCATACTGGAGAAGTTATAAGTCTTGGCTAAAGAAGATATGCCAACAAGTCTAAAGCATTCACATCTTAATAAACATTTAATTTCTTTTAAAAAAATGAAATTCAGATTTTATGAATCAGAATTTGAATGGTCATCTTGAACATTTTATCACATTTTGAATATTTTTCAATATATAATTTAGTTGTATATACACATACAAATAAACCTTCCGTCTACTCTAACCCCAGTCAAAAACCTGGCCAGCCATACCATGGCTGGTGCCTACCTCAAGTAGCTCATTTTGGGTGTCATGAAAGAGCAGCAAAATGTTAGTTGTTTAATTTGTTATTATTTTAATTTACTGCTAAGTAACAGGATATGCAAACTTCTGTGTCAGATGCTAAAATAACATGCCTGCCTTAGTCCTTGGAAGGGCAGAAGAGCATCATTTGGGGAAGCAACATGTCTTGGGCTGCCCCTGCTGGCTGTGATTCAAAAATGCCAATTAAGGATATATATTCAGTAGCATCCAGTATTGTTCACTCTCACACCTGGATATAAAACAGTTTGTTGTTTTTTAAAGAAGACAGGGGATTGATTTGCATCACAGAACTGTATGCCTTTAAAAACTAGTTCAAGAATGAAACTTTCCATAGTCACAAAATTGTGGAGAAATAAGTGGGAGAGTACAGTACTTTCTACTTGCAATTAGCACCTTGGATTGTATACCTCTACAGGAAGGAACATGACCTTCTGCCAAAATCTGAAACCTACTGACGATCTTGTGCTCTTCCTTTCTTGTTCATGTCGTTGTTGTTGTTAACTCCCCTTGAGCCCACCTTGACTCATGATGGCCTTGTGGATGAGACATCTCCAAGATCCCTTTCCTCTACTGCTCTGATAAGGTCCTGCAAATTCAATCCCATGATCTCCCTGTCTGAATCTATCCATCTGGCCTGAGGTTTTCCCCTCTTTCTGCTTCCCTTTACCTTTCCTTGCATTATTTTCTTTTCTAATGAGTCCTGCCTTCTCACGATGTGGCCAAAGTATGACAACTGCAATTTGGTCATCTAGGCTTCCAAGGAGATTTCAAGCTTGATCTATTCAAGGACTCTTTGGTTTGTCTTTTTGGCTGTCCACAGTATCCTTAGCAATCTTCTCCAGCATCACATCTCGAATTAGTTGATTTTCTTCCTACTCACCTTCTTCATTGTCCAGGACTCACATTCATACATGGTGATGGGGAAGATAATAGCTTGGATGATTCTGACGTTAGTGCTCAGTTGTATTTCTTTATTCTTTGGGATTTTCTCTAGTTTTCTCCTGTTACCATGCACAAAACCCAGGGCTCCACTCTGGATATTCTCTGACATCTATCTGAAGTGTTAGTCTTTTTAGAAAGAGCCAGTGAGACAACTGTGTTGAAATTACACAGATGGAGACCTCATTAGTGCCTCCCTGGGATTAGAGGTTATTCTGCCTGGGGTAGAAATTTTTGTGGTTAATTTTTTTTCCTTCTCTTCTACCCACCCTTTGAAATGATAGAAGAGAATGTCAATGTTAATATCACAAATTAATGTTAATATCATGAATTAGCAGAGAAATCATTGGGAGCTTCTATAGAACCATAGGATAGACATATAATTATAAATCTTAGATTCAGTTTTTTTTTAAAAAAAATCATATTCCTTACCTGCATACTCTTTATTTTTTTAAAAAAAAAACCCTACATAATTGTAATTCTTTCAGCTTGTCATATGAAATATTGGGAGTGCTGGGCTTTACCAGGCCCTTTGTCAGAAGTAAATACTGTGTGTATTGTGAGATTTTGTTTTCAGGCTACTTTCAAGGGTTCTTGGTTTGCAGCTGTTCAGGATCAACCCTCCCTTTATAGCCCAGAGATGTGGTGCTGCTGGCACTGGAAATGTTAATCATCCGAGCGGCTGAGCCCAGATGGAATGTAACGAGAATATCGACTGCAATAACCTGGCCCAAATCTGTATAGATAATGCAATTGGGAAGAAAGAGTATACCATTGGAGCATCACAAAGCTGGGGAAGAAGTCAAATGAAATCATATTGATTGAATGTGATGGATAGAAAACTCAGTTGGTATAACATTGTTTCGGTGAAATTCTTTCCCTGAGCAGGAAAGCCAGGAAAGATAGTTTGGGCAACATTTAATGCAGTTTTTCCCTTTTGTTTGTTTATACCCTAATCGTATGAGGGAAATTTTCCCCCACTGTATTGTAGCAGGATTTTCATAACTAGTAGGTTTCATGTTGTCTCAGCTGGCAATTTTAGACAGACAGATTCATCATAATAGTTACTTTAATAGCTTCACAATTATCTAAATGGCAATTTGCAGGAAGGAGTAATGTTCTACATTTTCCACAGTCCTGGGACTCAAAATTATAACTGATATAGACAAAAGTTCACATCACTAAAACATACAAAATTTACAATATAATTCAACTATCAAAACTGTTGATGGCCAATGAAAAGCACATCCATTTTTAAAAGACGAAGACAACACAGGATATTAACAGCCTCTTTCCCATAAGCCATCAGTTCCCAAAGGCCTCCCAAAGTATATCCTTCTTTTTAAAAACATTTTTACTCCAAATGCCCAAAATTGGGGGGGGGGGGGGAGGCAAGAGCATTACCACCTCCTTGCATCCCAAGGGGTCAAAATGAACGTTTGCAATTTCTTTCCAAGAAAAGTGCAAATTTGTCTCAGAATGCTCCAAAATGTATTCTAGGGACTCAGGAAAGCTGCTAGAAAACATGTCTCCATGTCTGCTATGGAGTGTTTGGGGACAAAACAATTATTTTTGTTGTGGGAACAAGTGCACTGTGGGATGCTACTCTCCAAGATCTCCAGGATGGGTAAAATGCTTCCCTAGTCTTCCCACCCTTGATATAAAGTGTCAAGCCTCTTATATCTCGTCTTCTATAACCATGGGATGAGGAGTATAGAGATGCCCTTACAGAGAATTTTTACCATCCATTTCAGGAGATAAACAGACAGAATTATTAGTAGAAAGCAGGCCATAATTCTACCTAGTTACTTAGTGGGTTTTCTGTTAAAAGACCTATTTTTGCTTCTAGGTTGTTGTTGTTATGTTTATTTATATCCCACCTTTTTCTCAGTTTGGATCCCATTTTGATCATCCCAACATTTTGAAATCTTCCTGGAAACAGATGAGCCACTGATAGAGCTGTTGCAACAAGGGACTTGTATGTTTCCTGTGGTCAAACAAGTTCACAATCTGGTTGCAGCTCTTTGGACCAGCTGAAGTTTGAAAACTTTGTTTTCTGACTAATAAGATCTAAAGCCCAGAAATAAAGGATGAGCCCTTCCAGTGGGCCTTGGTATTCGGTGGGGTTTGGTTCCAAGACCCCATGTGGATACCAAAATCCATGGATGCTCAAGTCCCATTATATACAATAGAAGAGTAAAATTGTGTCCTTATACAAAATGGCAAAATCAGGGTTTGCCTATTGTGATTTATATAGATTTATTTATACAGTGTATGCTTGAATCTGTGGATAAAAAGTCCATGGATATGGAGGGCTTACTCTATTTTTCAATGTTTCAGTGGGACCTCCACATTTGTTGGTGTTAGAGGTGTAGGACCCAAATGTGTTTCAACATGGAGAAATGTAAAGTACTAAACTTAGGCAGAAAAAAATGAAATGCACAGGTACAGGATGAGGGGTACCTGGCTTGACAACAGTACATGTGAAAGGGATCTAGGAGTCCTAGTAGACCACAAATTGAACATGAGTCAACACTGTGTTTGCTGCAGCTAAAAAAGCCAATGGCATTCTAGGCCACATCAATAGAAGTATATCATCTAGATCGAGGGAAGTATTAGTACCACTCTGTTCTGCTTTGGTCAGGACTTACATGGAATACTACACCCAGTTCTGGGCACCACAATTCAAAAAGAATGTTGACAAGCTGGAGCATGTCCAGAGGATGGTCACCAAAATGATAAAGGGTGTGGAAACCATGCACTATGAGGAGCAACGTAGGTAACTGAGTATGTTTAGCCTGGAGAAGCTGATATGATAGCCCTATATAAATATTTGAAGGGATGTCATATTGAGGATCGAGCCAGCCTGTTTTCTGATGCTCCCGAGACTACGTCATGGAGCAATGTATGTAAATCACAGAAAAAGAGATTCCATCTCAACATTAGGATGAACATTAGGAAGAACTTCCTGACATTAAGAGCTGTTTGACAGTGGAATACACGCCATCAGAGTGTGGTGAAGTCTCCTTCTTTGGAGCTTTTTAAATAGAGGGTGTTTTAAATGTGTATTGCTGCATGGAAGGAAGTTGGACATGATAGCCCTTGTAGTCTCTTCCAACTCTGTGATTCTATGATTCTATGACCTTTGTGAAAGTGGGGAAACAGCAGATTAAAAAAAAACCCATTTTTTTAACCTGAAAGAACAATCATCTCTGCTTTGAATTAGACTTCCTGCATAGCAGGGGGGTTGGACTGGATGGCCTTTGTGGTCTCTTCCAACTCTATGATTCTAGGATTCTATGACTCCATGGTCAACTTCTGGCAGAGTCACCTTGTAGGACTTTCTAGGTTCTAGAGAGAACATATTACTCAAGTATGTGAATAATCATATCTGCAAACCTCAAAGCTGCCATGTATGGAGGGCTGACTTATTTTATTAGTATTAATATTAGTGTTAGTATTATTCAGTCCACCTTTTTTCCTAATAATTGGACTCAAATTACTAAAACCAGTACGGATTAAAAACTATACAAAATAGAAGTAAAAAATATACATACAGAAATCATTTTTAAAACAATTAAACAATCTATAGTGTTAAAAACATTCAAAATTGATGAAAATACAATATTTAAAAATAAATAAAACAGCATAACACATCATTAAAAGTCCATCACGGTCAAAAGAACAGGAATATATTTACTTGCTGCTGAAAGAGAGCAAATTGGGAGTTTTCTTACAGAGGGCATTCCAAGGGCTGGGAGCAGCCAACAAGAAGGTTACCTTGCTTGTTCCCAGCAAACAAATGTGAGTAGGTGGTGTGACAAGAGTGAAGAGCCACCCCAAAAAGATCTTAGAGTTCTAACAAGCTCGTGTGTGAATTTTAGTCACATCTGGCTATCCAAATTCTGTAGTGCGTTTGTTCTTCTTCCACTCATCCCCATAGATCTTCTCATAAAACCTCTGGTTAAAGCCCTGACATTTATTGAAGCAAATGGAGCCACTGGCAGTGACTGTAGCTGCCACCTTTTGGCTTGGATACTTTGAGTTAGCTCCCAAGTTGGTTGTAGTTAAAGCAGAGCTACTGAAATCAGTGGTGCCTAAGTTAATTGTAACAGACCTCTGTCCCATACATTTTAATGACTCTGCTCTGAGCAACGATTTCTCAACTTACTGCTTAAATTGTTCTGTCAACTCCCAAGCTAAAGCTTTTTTTTCTCCTGCCTTTATTTTCCTTGGCCAGTTTCAGACTGCCCAATTGTATTAGTCTGGTACTGCTTGAACAGCATTAGCTGCATCCTATGAAATCCTCAGATTTGTAGTTTGGTGAGGCACTAGAGCTCTTCCCCTAAACTACAAATCCCAGAATTGCAAAAGATGGAGCTATGGCAGTTAAAGTACCAGTCAGTAAGTTATTTGGGTGCAGCTGTTTACCATCCTGTTGTATGTAAGCACACACAGTTACACTAGGATCAGTGGCATCACTAGAAGTGTATGGATCACATACTAAGGGGGTGACACTGCTGCTCCTCAGACATCTAAATTTTGGAAGAAATAGGCTGTTGCACCTGCCTATATTTGTTTCAAATGCTAAAGAGATTATGTGAGTAAGGTGAGGCTCAGTGGGAGGAAAAATGATAGGTCCCAGAAGGTTTTTTTTTAAATAAAATTTCAAATTTATTTTTTTAATTTTTTAAAAAATATTTTAAAACTTTACATTTTACCAACTTTTCACTTTAACCACATAAAACTATGTATATGTAAACACATTTATTCTGTGTTTATGATATCACAATTCAAAGGTATAAATTTAATTTTGCTAGTTGTTTATGTCACACATTCAGTTATATATGGGAAATGTGATTTATTAGTAAATTAGTACAAGAGAATTACTAAAGATTCTGCATAGTATGGGATGAGTTTCAATAGGGGAGATGACAACATCTGTTACAGCAGTGGGTGACACGAACCCTAGTGACACCACTGACTAGGTTCGCCTAGAGTAGAATCCCATTCTCTCCCAGCTCAAGCATTCTTGCATTGTTTTTTATGGCTGCAGCTCAATACTGAAAGTCTATCATTCTCCAGCATTCCTTACTATCCACCCAATGGCAATGCTGCAAAAAGAAAAGAAAAGAAAAGAAAAATCCCTCCAGTTAGACAAGAAGGACTCTGTTTTAAAAAAAAATGTGAAAAGGAGCTTTTTTCTCAGAAATTTTGTTCACTGAGGTATGTGCAGAGGAAAGAAGTCCAACTTGACTAAAAATAGCATACAAGCCCAAGAGCAGGACTGTTGTTTTTTCCCCCAGTTTATTAAATCAAACCATTTGTTTTGTGTTCCAAATTCCTGAGTCTCCTTTCTTGTCATTCATTTCCCCATTTTGTTAGCTAAGAAGCTTCTTTGTTATTGTCATTTTTTGTTTTAAAATATTTTGGACCAACAATCAATAAACATTAGAACAGAACATTAGATCTATCCTACATAATGTTGAGATGTTATAGGGAATAAATCTAATTATTTTTTTCTGCTTTCAGACTGTTCATTCCAGTTGACTTATTTCTTTAGATCTCTTTCAATATGCCACAAAGTTTGTAGTCTGAGGGAAATCATTGTGAATTCTGCATACAATTCAGCAGTGTAAGACGGTTATTCAATTGGCTTGTAGTTTGTCAGACAAAGTAAGGTTATAATCAAGTTATTTAGGATGAGGCCAATTTAATATATCAGACATTCAGTCAATGGGCTTTGCTTTTCCACAATGATTAGTTAATTAAAGAGTTACATTAATTTATTTATATGTAATTTAATGATCCACAAAGCTAAGTGAGTCATCATGAGATGAATCAACAATACTTCAGGTGTAATAACAGAGAAATGTTGCATATGGACTACTAATTCCTAGGCTGCTGAAATTATATTTCTAAGATCTGCCATTTTTTTTCCTTCACATGTAAGTAGCACATTACCACTGTGTCTTAGCACCTTAGCATCATTTACACCTTTGTACAGTAATTCTTTACACCATTAGGAAATGAGGAACAAATGACACAGTATTAGCAAATGGCTATGAGACAATCTATAAATACTTACCTCCCTCTAATTGTTTTTGCTTAGATTTCACACCCATTTAATTTGGTATTTGAATAACTAAAAATGAAGGGTGCACAACTTATAAAGATCATGTAAACAATAGACTTGAAATATTAAGATGGGGAGACAGAAGAACTCTGGACAAAACCAGGGACGTTGCCATATTCCAAAATACACTATTTGGAATTTACTAAAGAAAGAACATTTCCGCTGGATGACAGATGAAATTCTTCAAACAGTTATGGACAGGCAAGAAGCCAAAGTAAAGATAAACAGAAATAGGGTCAGAATCATAAATGCAATTGTTCAATGACTTGTGCATAGTGATCAAGAGAACTATTATAATAGCCAATGGAAAGAAAAATAAGACAACAAGAAAGTAAAAAACAAAAACAAACGAGGTCTCTACCACAAGAACTGAGAAATCAAATGGAAATTGGAACCAGGATATGACCAACAGGGGAACATGGTGTATAATCAAGAAACAAAATAAAAAGATGATGGAGGCAATACACTGAACAGATGACAGGATGACAAATTGCTCAAGGAGACCTTTTTTCAGTTTTGGGTCCAAAATCCAGTTCTGGAAAGAGAAATAGAAGCCACTCTCAATGCACTAGGAACAGATATCATACCAGTCAAACTGTTTCAGGCTACTGAGATTGAATTCATTCAAATTCTAAGTAAAATCTTATATCAAACATAGAAAACAAAATAATGGCTCACAGATTGGAAAAACAGATGGCTCACAGATTGGAAAATATACAGTCCAATCCCTAAGAAAGAGGACACAAGGGATTGCACTAACCACTGCACTGTTGCCTCAAACTCCCCTGCAAACAGATGATCAAATTTTTACAATAAAGACTTTTGTCATATAAGGAACAAGAAACACCACGTTTGTTTCTGTGTTCCTGTATGTCCCTTGTGACCTCTTCATATGATTCTATGATTCTATGTCCAAGCTGGGTTCAGAAAGGAAGAACCACTACAGATGGTATTTAAAATAAACATTGGACAAGGGAGTACACCAAAGAAATTCAGAAGAAATTAGAAAATAGCATATACTTGAAATACCTATTGAAGAAAGTCAAGGAAGAAAGTGTAAAAGCAGGGTTACAGCTGAACATCAGTAAAACAAAAATAACCACATATTTTTTATAAAATTTTAAATATAATTTTAAAGACATCAAAATAGCCAAAACTGTTTATAGTTTGGCTTGATGACTAACCAAAATGGAGACTGTAGTCAAGAAATAATTGAATTTGTTGTTGTTAACTGCTATCAAATTGACTTCAACCTATGATGACCTTATGAATGAGAGACCTCTCAGTTTTGCTGTTCTCAACCACCATGTTCAGGTCTTACAAACCCATGGCCATAGCTTGAATGTATTTGTCTAGTACCAGTATGTGGTCTCTCTTATTTCCTATTGCCCTCCATTATCTTTAGTCATTTCTTCTTATGATACGACCTAAGTATGACAACTTCAATTTAGTCATCTTTGCTTCTAGGGAGAGATCTGGCTTTTTTTTCTCTAGGTGACACATCTATTTATTTTTTTTAACAGTCTATCATAGAACCCTTCTCCAGTACCACATCTCAAATGAGTTGATGTTCTTCCTATCAGCTTTCTTCACTGTTCAGTTTTTGCAACCATATATAAAGATGTGGAATACTATGGTGTGGACCATCCTAACTTTAGTATTTAATGATATATTTTTACAGTTCAGGATCTTATCTAGTTCTTTCACAGCTGCCCTTCCAAGTCCAGGTTTTCTTCTGATTTCTTGACTAAGCCCAAGTATGGAAAATCTTTTAACTCTTTCAATGTCTTCATCATCTACTTTGAGATGTAAATATACATATTTTCTTGGGAGTAAATCCCTCTATGTTCAGTAGGACTTTCACCTTCATAAATATTTTTAACTTTGCAACTTTAAGCTCATTAATTTCATGGGAATTAAAATTTCTACTTTTCTGCTGGGTTTTAATAAAAATAATTGCACCCTATACCAAAACCCCTCATATTGAATCTGAAAATAATATTACTTAGCTGTGCTGGCTGGGGGATTCTTGGCTGAGAAAATCCAATATTTTTCTACCTCAGAAGTAGTAGAGTTTACTGAAGAAGTCTATTCATTTTAATAAGTGATTCTTTTCATACTGTTCTCAATGTGAATAGAATTTTAAAAGTGTAAGTGTTCTGCTTTTGTAGTTTTAAAACAGATATTACTTTTTGATGTAGATGTCCAGTGTCATTAAAATCTTTTTTTCTTTTTTTACTAAAAGGGCATGACATCTCCATGAGATTCCTTCCTCCCTTTCACTTCTGAAAAGGTAATTGCTTTTCAGCACAATGCATTTCAAACTTGGTAACATAAGGCGAGTGACAATCGGAGCAAGTAATCTTGTGTTCCCATTACAGCAAATTAGGAAAGCAATGGACCAGAAGAATAGCCTACATGTCCATCTTTTCAACAACTTCCATGTCAAAACATGTGGTGCATTTGAAAAACTCTGCAGCAGTTTGTTACAAAAATAACTATTTAATTCTGAATTCATTCAAAAGAGAAGTTCATTTCTAGACATACTTGAGGTGAAAAATCTATTTATTGTCATGTCCCCAATTCTTACATATCATACCAATGATATATATATATATGTCTGTTCCTGACTTCCACTCCACCAAAAGCATCTGAGAGAGTAGACTGAAACCTATGAAAGCTCATGCTATGAACTTCTTTCTTTCAGTTAGTCTCAAAGCTGCTGCCAGATCTCTCTATATACTAGAGCTGGTGGTATGAAGTTCAAATCCTGCATTCTCTCCAATTGTCCCAATTTGGAGGGAACAACCTCAGTTAACCCTCTGTTGCCCTATCTTTTCAGCCTTTTAAAAAATGTCTCAGTTTCTCTGTCCTCTCACTTTCACAATTGTCCTCAGCTTGCTTCAGTTACTGCAAACTGAGTTCAAAGTGCAGACTTTTTTTTGCACTCAGGGGCAAAATAGACCAGCACAATACACCAGTTTGGGGGCAGCACAGGGGTGAGGCGTTGATGACACATGCCCCGATGCTGCCCCCAAGCTGGCATTATGCTGCCAACCCACTCAGATGGTGGGCAGCATTCTGGCACTCCAGCAGCACGGCATTTATATGCTGCACACCACAGGAATCCTGAAAAACTGGTGCTGCTGTGGAAAAGCCATCCTCCCCCCCCCCCCAAAAGCAGCATTTTGCTGCTCCTTTTTGGGCTGGAAAAATGCTGGATTGGGGCTGTGGCGTGTGGTTGCAACAACTCCAATCCAGTAGTCAAAGGGACGGTGTCAAGCTGCTCCTTTAGGGCCATCTGCACTGGCCCTTAGTTAACTCAACAGAGAGAGAAGAAGGTGGTGGAATCTTGACCGTTCCTGTAAATTTAAACAAAACCAGTCTGCTGCAGCCTCTCCTAGCTTGCCTGTTCTTCCTCATTAAAAAAATGTGGCATCTTGACCCCACTTTGATGTTGCTTGACCACACATGTTCTAGTTGAAGATGAGTTTGAGTGGTGCTGTTGCAATATTAAAACATTGTATTCACAGATCCTGACTTCTCTCCTCCAGACATCAGGACAAGGGAAGAAAGCTCAGGGTGAAAGTAGTACCTTGAAAAGAAATGCTTTTTTTAAAAGTATGCTTTTGGCTTTTACTGATTCGGTCTGTTTATCCAGGAAGCCCACCTAAGCACCTTTCCCTGTTTCTCCTCCCACTCTCAGTTTTTCAAAGTATGGTGAGCACCAGAATATAGCAACAGAGAACAATTGGTGCAGGTGTTAGGGCTATTTCACACTATAAAATTATAGCACTATGATTTCACTTTAACTGCTGCGCTTGCATTCTATGGAATCCTGGGATCTGCAGTTTAGAGAAGGGCATTTGGACTTGTCAACCAGGGAGCTCATGGGTCTCTACAAACCCTATGATTCCATAGGATGCAGCTATATCAGCTAAAGGAGAATCATAGTGCCATAACTGTGTAGTGTAAAAAGGTCTCAAGGTTCATAATCTTGGAAGCTCTGAATATGATCTTATTGGATTGCTACCTCAGCAAGCTGTGAGCAGTTGTGATTGGTACTTAATGCATTTACTCTTAATGATACCAGCAGGGGTTGTCCATAGATCTCAGCTTTGATCCAGACATCTTAGGCCTTTGGATGATCTTGAACTGACAACCCTACTTGCAGTGGATTCTCTTCACTGAGGTTTACTGGACCTTTTTTCGAACTACTCACACACCACCACATATCTTTCAATATTATCTCCATCTCTGCTTCCAAACTCTAAGAGTTACATAGGGATTTATTTGCAACAGTGTTTTATTTTAAGTGGTTGTTTTCTTTTCCTGTTGCTTGTTTCAGGACCCTTTTTTATGCAAATTTTCAGGCTGAATTGCCATGTGGTATGAAGATCCCAGCATGTTGCATCCTGCCTGGAGGCCTAACTCCACAATTTTGTCTGTGAAGAAGTTTATCAGAAAGGAGAATACACAGCCAGTTAGTCCCAACTCTGTGCAGTTCTAGCACCAAGGTTTCTCTGTCAGCGAATATATAGCAAGGAATAAATCCCCCCCCCCAAGAAGTTCATATTTTAAAAACTGGAAACCTTGTTCAAGGTTGCAAAACAATTTGTGCAGAAAAGTGTGATTACAAACAGAAAGCTAATATATAGCTGTTACAGTACTAATCTTGTTCTCCTCCCCTGCTCTGCAAATTAATTTTCCTGGTTTCTCATCACAACCACCTTCAATAAGCTATGGGCCTTTTTTCTTTCAAGATGAAAAAAAAATCAATTGTTTCTTTAAGGGGTCTTCCAGCTGTGCTGGAAGGTAGGTGTCCGTACTGAAATGAAGACTTTTTAATAACAAGGTGAACAGTTCCCATAGTTGTGTTCAGCAGAGAGCAGACTATTTACATTCAATATCAAGGGTAGGTGAATATGATCCTTCAGATATTGGGCGACAACTCCCATCAGCCCTAGTAACTAGTGAAGGATACTGGGAGTTATAGATAAAAACATTCAATGAGCCACAGTTGTTCACTCCATTCTACTTTGAAAAAACTCAGCTGCTTCAGTTTTGAATCCACTCACTCATGTAAGTCTCATTGTAATTAATAGGTTGTATGTAGGCATGATGCATCACTAATGTGGGCAGCATCCTTCATTTCCTCAAGGAATAATTTAATACTGCAAGCTCTTTTGGAGCAGAGACCTATCTAATTTGCATGAAAGTTGCAAATCTGACAACAGCAAAAGGATGGGGGGATCCAAAGTTTTTATTCTGTGGCAATTCTGCCTCATTTACAGACTTTAATTAGGGCAAGGGGGGAGTTCCCAGATATATTTTTTTCCATTTGTAACCCTAATCTGACAAAACACACAACAAGTTTAGCATATAGACTAGAAAACCAACCTGTTATATAACTGATTCCTTCTGACAGCTTGGTTCTAGTTGCCAGGAAATCATAACTTGTTTATCTCAAAATTCTTGCAGGTATATGTATATTAACTTGCTAATAAATTCTATCTTTTTCTTTTTGATGTATAGTTTTGTTGTTGTTGTGTGCCTTAAAGTCATTTCCAATTTATAGTGACTTGAAGGCAAACCTATCAGGGGGTTTTCTTGGCAAGATTTGTCCAGAGGAAGTCTGCCGTTGCATTCCCCTGAGGCTGAGAGTATGTGACAAGGTCATGCAGTGGGTTTATATAAACACAAATTGTTTATATTGGGAAAGTGACAAGAGATTTTGGGCTCACTCTGCTGGGAAGCATGCAAACTTAAACTAATTATAAATTAGCTGACATTTAATTGTAACTTATTAGGAGTTGTGATCCCCCCCCCCCAAAAAAATGTTTTCCCCAAGCTTTGGGCAAAACTGCACATTATGTTAACACATAGATGGCCCTGCACATGGATCAATTGACTGTAACTGTGGCTACCATATAACACAAAGCAACAAACATGCCCAAAGACACATTTAAAGCAATGTGCTGCTTCGTGTCAGGTATCATTGAAAAAGAGAATGTGCAAGTGTGTAATGGACTCATCCCACCTACCTATAAGCTCTGTAAGAAAGACCCTGCCCTAAAATCTGGATGACACAGTTCTTGAGGGACACATTTTTCTACTAGGAGCAAGGTTATGTAAAATGAAAAGTGTCAAGTGGCTTAAATCAATTATATTTGGCATATCCAAGATCTGTATGGTTACACTGGTTCTGTGCATTTTTATTTGGCCTCAGTGCATAAAAGAAACCCCTGAAGCAAAGACTGACATAACAAAAAGCTTACGCAAGGAAAGGCAAATCTGGAAAAGATTCCTCTGCCAGTCCAGTTATCACATAACCTTGTTCCTTGGGACCTCATGTGCTTCCAACACACTACACACACTGCTAAAATCATGTTTGCATTATTTAAGATCACATAACAGTAAAATTCTAGGGAATCAGCCAGAAAATCACTGGCACAAAGAGAGGTTCCAGATTTTTTTAAAAAAAAAAATATTAATGGTGTAAAGGTCTCTGTTGGATCATTATGGGAAAAGATGGGGAGTTGATGGCATTTTCTCAGTTTTAATGAGGTGAATATAGCATTCAGGAGTCTCTGGATAATATGTTCAGAACCTGCTAAGTGTCTCAGAAGCTCTAGTCAAAATGGTTGCTTTGAAACCATTGAGCATCAGTAGGACAAGAAGCTTCTAAAACTGCCATCTTTTAACCATTCAGTGTAAAGTAGTCCTAGGGACTTTGATCATTCAGCTGTGGAGCAAATAGACTGGGAAAATGCAACCTTAGCAAACCATTTCTAAGCTGAAATATGCTAGACTGAAATTAACAGGGTCCATTGCTACATAGTGTAGTCTTCCTCAGATGCAGCACTGCTCTATTCCGAATTCAGTTGACCTTATCCCCATGCTTTATAAAGTGGGGTGATGAACTCTTTGGCTCTCCACTTCTGCAACTATCACAATAGCTGGTCCACAACTCACAACATAATTTGTTAGCCATCCTAATTGAGGCTTCAGGGACTTGAAATCCAAAATTATTATCAGGCGATGGGAAATTAGTTACTATCCGGGAAGGCCTGCTGGAAGAGATGGTCACTTTTTTAAAGCTTTCCAAGGTTAAAATAAGACACATCTCATCCAGCAGGTTATTCCACAGCCTGGAAGCAATAGCAGAAAAGGCCCTCTGGGAGGTCTGGAACAGCCTAGTTTTTATAGGCTAAAGCAGGTTCCTCCCAGAGGACTGAAGTGTACGCGGGGGCTCATATGGGAGTAGGCGGTTGTCATGAACACTTTCTTGTTCACCCACCACCTATCTCCTACTGAGGCACTGTTATCTTTGGTAGCGTGTTTCAATAGTTTAACAAAGGCCAAACAGTACTTCAAAACATGAATGAAGTTTATTTGTAAAATAAAGAAACAAATATTGAAATATACTTAAGGCTTTGTTTGTCTTATTTCTTAGTTACAAAAGTTCCTTAAAAATAATACTACAGCCACTCAGGCAACCTTCTCCAATATTAAAGTCAAAAGCTTCCTTAACCTCCAGGCTTATTCTGAGCCCCTCTTTCTCAGACTCCCGCAAGCCTCTCTAGTTCCTACTGGACTTCTCAGACCCTTCCCTGGTCTATAACTATCCTATAAATGTTCCCACAGGAACCCCAAGAGCACACCCTCCATCTGAAGATGTCTCTTCCCTCAAAACTTCAACAGAACAAAAACCCCTTTCGCTCCCTGTCAAGGCTCTTTTATATCCCTGCCCACCCAGCTTCTCATTGGCTGGACTCCTGGAGTTGTTTCCATGGCCCACTTACTACAGCGATCTCTAAGATAAGTTGGACCCAAGCCATGTAGGGCTTTAAAAGTCAAAGTCATCACCTTGTACTGTGCCCAGAAATAGTTGGAGGGTCAGGGATTCCTGTAGTGGCAATACACCAGAAGCATATTGTATGGAAATTAGGATGACAGGGAAGTCTTGTGCCTCACCAGTTCACAAATTGTAGGATACTATAGGATGTTTCCATGATAGAATGGAGTATTGTGCTATAACTGCATAGTGTAAAAGGGTCCCAGATAGTGGAACTGCTGGCATGTACCATGTCAGATTGCACTCCCTTTGAATGCCTCTCTTGAAAATGCAAGTGGGTTGACCTCTCTGGTGGCAATTTTGTTGTCTCCTCCTCCCGCTCCTCCTCTTTGGAAAGAACATTCAGAAATGATATCCCTCACCTGTAGTCTGAAATAGTAAAAGTTACATTATCACTACACAATGCCACTAGTTCTGCTACATGTGTAGCCAATATAAGTCTGTGGCTATTTTTCCAGACTCAAAGCTGGTTAAGTCTTGGATTTGCCTTACTTCACACACTGGATGAGAAACACATTGCACATTATGGGAAGAAAAAGTCTTGTTTAGAAGTTAACAGCTCTGTTGAAAGGTGCCAAGAGATCTGTCAGAGAAAAGGTCAGATATGAGTGCAGGTCAACCATCATGCTGAGGTCTTATTCAAAGATTTTTTTGCTGGAGAGGTTTCTGTTAAAATGTCAGTACACAGTATCCTTTGCTAAGTGGAATATTTCACTATAAGCCTTATTTATTGGCATAACAGCCATAGATAGAATGGGTCTGAAATGGCTTGAACCTTTGTCTGTTGCTATATCTCCCACTTGAAAACATTCTTCACTATTGGTATTTTTGGAATTACTTAGGGCTAGCAATAGAAATTATTTTAAATATACAGTGGGCCCTTGTTATCCGCTGGGGTTTGGTTCCAGGACCCCCCATGGATAACAAAATCCGTGGATGCTCAAGTCCCATTTAATACAATGGCATAGCAAAATGGTGTCCCTTATATAAAATGGCAAAATCAAGGCTTGCTATTTGGAATGTATACTTTTTTGAATATTTTCAAGCCGTGTATGCTTGAATATGTATACCAAAAAATCCGTTAGTAAGGAGGGCCGACTGTATTGTGCATCCTCTACAGCTTATCACACAAACTTCATTAAATCGAGATACAAAGCTTCATATGAAAGCAACAGTCACAGTGGCAACTCACTTCCATTATAGATTTTCATCTGATCATTTGCCTCAGGTCCCTTTTCTCTGGTGGGGAAAAAAAAACACCAAACAATCCCTTGACATATATTCTTGCTAGACTTTGTTTATCAAAAATTTCTTTTGGTTTTTTTTTAATCTTAAAAAGATGGTCAAATATACAATGTACACAATTTAGTCCCCACTTCCGCAAAGAGACAATTGTCCTTCTTACAAGACTTTGGTGGGGATGAAAGAGGCTATTTTGAGCAGATGCAGACCTGCTGTAGATCATAAGAAGTGACAAGTATATTTAGTCTGAATGTTCATACTAAAACCCAAAGTGGATTAACCACCCAACTGATACTGAAACATCAAACTTCTGTTGAGTCTAGCAGAATTAATATACAACCACTATTGTTACATGAAACAGGTAAATAGCTTGCACCAGGAGCCCTGGTGGTGCAGTGGTTAAATGCCTGTATTGCAGCCACTCACTCAAAACCATAAGGTTGCGAGTTCAAGACCAGCAAAAGGGCTCAAGCTTGACTCAGGCTTGCATCCTTCCAAGGTCGCTAAAATGAGTACCCAGATTGTTGGGGGCAAGTAGCTTACAGTTGTAAACCACTTAGACACTCCTTAGGCAGTATGAAGTGGTATATAAAAGAAGCTTTTTTGGTTTTGCATAATGTCTTTTCAACCTTAAAATGACTCCAGAAGCAATCTCTGTACCTTCCCATGAAGGAGAAGTCCACCTCAAGATATAAAATCCAAAATTTGATTATGCCAGCAAAATAAATAAGTAGGGTAGAGCAAGCTAAGTATTCTTGACCATTTTTAGTGCAGTATGACAACAAAATGTCTAGGACCAGGTAATAAAAGACATGAGTGAGGTCAGGCTCAGCGGGCAGAGAAAGGAGAGGCCTCAGGGTGTGTGTGTCTTAACAATTTTAAAAATTTTCTTGCCAAATTTTCACTTTAATCACATGAAATGTGAATGTAAATATATTTTGTGTTTATGATATTGTAATTTAAAGGCATAATTTTAATTTTGCTAGTTGTTTATGACACAACTATTTTCATTACATTCAGTGATTTATGGAATTATGATTTGCAAGTAATATTAGTACAAAAACATTGCTAAGGGTTCTACATGGTGTAGTATGGGATGAGATCAAGGGGGGGGGGTGGCAATGCCATGAATTATTGCACCAAGTGATGCCAAGCGTAGTGATGCCATTTATGGCTGATAACTGTTAAAGTACAAAGAGTAATGTTGGCGGGGGGGGGGGGGGTCTTGTGAAGATCATTGTTTCCCTTTTTTATAGCCAAAGGTCTTCCAAGGTTGCATGGATGATCATGTGTAGAAATAAGCCATCATTGGTGAAGTATTTTGCATGCATTGTTGTGATTCAGATAATGTGTACTGTCCTTGACATTTACCTCTTTCCAAAAAGTGCCAGACTGGCAAAAATAAAAGAGTATTTTGGTACCTGAAAAACTAAAGGGTATTGAATGGCTAAGAAAACAGCATTTAAAAATGGGAGGTATTGTCAAGCTTAAAGTAAGACTTCTAATAATAGGGAAAGGAATATTTGAAAATGAAAAATATATGAATATAAATCATCCCTAAAACATTTAATATCTGACTTAGATCTGTAGTATATCCTCACTTAGTTGACTTGCCCAAAAGTAATCCCACAGCTTTCAAATACTCAGATGTTTGGATAAACTGTAGGGAGAAAAAAGACAACAAGAGATGACAGTGATGCAAACATCAAGGCAAACAAGATCCAAACAGTCCAGTTCTCTGTCTCTAACAATGGCCAGCTGGGCATCTCTGGAACACATTTAGAGGAATGGGACTTGGCAGTGAGCAGCAAAGGACTTGAGCATATTGGCAATGGTACATGTCTTACCAAAAGGCCACATTTGCAGCACTGAGCCATAATTTTCCACTGCATGACAGCCTAGGAATTTGCTGCAATAAAGTACACATGGAGCTCTTCAGCCTGAATGGACTTTTACAATAATTTCCTAACCATTTCTGTTCATGTAGAGTGGATGAATAGGGCCAATATAAGAAGATCAGAAGAATCCTATAAAGTTGATAGATGTTCCTTCAGGAATTTCTAACTCCTTCAACTTGATGCCTTTCCTCCCATCATTCAACAATTAGAGAACAAAACCATTCAACAAAACCACTTAGAGAGTGCTGAGTTCACTACTAAGCAACATAGAAATGTAAATGCTATTGCTATTGCTTGTTTTCTTCTGCTCCAGAGAATAGGACCGGGAGCAACAGACTCAAACTACAGGAAAAGAGATTCCACCTCAACATGAAGAAGAACTTCATGGTGGTAAGAGCTGTTCAGCAGTGGAACACACTCCCTTTGAATGGATGGCCGTTAGGGTGCTTTCATTTTAAGTTTCTGCAGGGGGTTGAAATGGAGGATCTGTAGCCCTTGTGATCTCTTCCAGCTCTATGATTCTATGTTTCTATTATTCCACATTGGGCAAGCTTTACATAGAGTTCCTGCCCATGAAGAAACAGCAGTGGCAGCTCCAAAAACAGGGGACAGGCCAGCGATGCAGTGTCTGCTGGTTGGCTCCTGAGGACAATTGTGTACCATCACACCCATTGCTTGTGGCTGCCATCATGGTCAGATTAAGCAGCCCGTGTAGATGGGCCCTCTGTGTGGTTTGCCATTATGTTTATCTTTTTTATAGTTGCTGGGGAAAAAAGCCCCACAAAATGGTGGAGGAAGAAGAGCACTTGGTTCTAGCACTGGCTCGTATTGTGATTGATGATTTGTTGTATGTGTTAAGTTGACACCAGGAGAATGTATTTTCTAACATTGAACAATAGCTATAGCATTCAGAGGTTTGTTAGTTTTTAAAGAAAATAAAGGCAACTATTTCAGTGAGGTTTTTTTAAAAAAAATAGAAAATTTTTGTTTTAAAGTATGCAGCTCCATTTGACTACTAGTGCTGTCTGAGGTCAAAAGTTCTGCTTGTTTAATAGTTCTTCCTTGATTTTGTTTTTCTTGAGGCATTTTTGCATTATTTTCAGAACTCAATGAAAGCAAGCCAGACTTGCCTTTTTTAAAACAATGAATATGCTGCCAGTGAACAGTTTTAAAATGCACAAGAGTATATCTTCAGCTCTTAGGTTACATTTAAAACCATAAGTCCTTGAGAAATTCTGTATTTCAGTGGTATTGTGTCTTTTGTACTCCCTGCAACTCCATTATGGTGCTTAAGCCTATCCTTGACAGTACCACAGGCCCAAAGGGATAAACATTAATAACCTTAACAATGGTACACACACACACACACACAATTTGACTATGAACCACAAACCGCATGTTAGTGATACATATATTCTGTATTTATCTATATACTAAAATTAGAGTGGCTTGTGTAATAAATTGTAAGTCCTTTCTTGAACAAATTTACCTGACCCTGTTTTACTAATTCTCACTGATGTATTCAAGTCTTTTACTCCAAGTATCAAGTCAAGTCTCAAGTCTCTGCCTTCTGATCTCAAATCTTTGCAAGATACTTTCAAGTCAAGTCTTAAGTCTGGGAAGCCAACTTTAACAACAGCAACAACAAGCAGTGTAGTTGGGTGTGTGGGAAGGTGCATGTGGAGTTTCAATAACTAGAAAATCAAAAAGACATACACAAAGTTAAGTGTAAAAAGAAATTGTCATAGGCAATTTATCAAGATTTGCAATTTAGTAAAATGGGGTCTACACAGTAGCCAGTCCCTGCTGCACATTGGAGGAGCTTTTGAAAGCATTTCCTAGGACTAGCAGTCAAGGCACACCTACATAGTACAGGATGCAGTTCTCAAAGGAGAACAGCAAACGTATTGGGCAATGGGCTTGAGGTGGGGATCAACAGGAAGCAGGGGCATCCTGTATGGCAAAGGTAAAATACTGTTTATGTACACATGACCAATAGACAAAAAGCAGTGAGACTGAATCATTGTTCAAAGGGGATTTTTTTTCTTTTCCATAGCGTTTCTTGATGAAGTTAGGCCAGCAAGTGGATCACTAAAAATATACAAGGTGCTAGTCAAGTCAAGTCAAGGCATCATTTATTGCCAAGTCAAGTCCAAGTCAAGTCATTGAAGCCATTTGAGTCCAAGTCAAATGACTTGAGTCTATATCAACTTCTATTCTAGGTAGGAGATCTGCCATCTTTATAGCATCTTTTCTGTACCTTACCTCAGATGCACACATCCAGCCTGCTGTTTTCTCCATCTAATTATTCTTACACCAGTACTGGGCATACCTTTTCACACTCCTTCTGCCTCCTGCCAACAAATGTATTCTGGACCTTTCCTATCAAAGAAATTAGTGCAGTGGTTCTCAACTTTCCTAATGCTGCGACCCTTTAATACAGTTCCTCATGTTGTGGTGACCCCCAACCAGTATCTCGGTTCTTAAGACCATCAGAAATATGTGTTTTCCAATGGTCTTCGGTGAGCCCTGGAAAGGGTTTTTTGACCCCCAAAGGGCTTGCGACCCACAAGTTGAGAACCGCTGAGTTAGTGGCTTGCATTATTTACTTGGATAGCATCAACTAGCCAATAATCTGTTCATCAACTTCTCCCCTCCCCCTACTTCTCTTTACCAAAACCTTCCTTGGCTTGGAATGTAGTAGAGAATGCCCATGTTTTCATTCACACTCATTCATGTTTATTGTCTTCCTGTCAGGAGTTTCAGGGACTTCTCTTTTCACTCAAATGACCACTAAATGAGTTATTTCACGGTAAGAGTGGGTAAAATGGAACTGGGGGCCATATGCCGCTCCCAAGCTGTTTTTATAGCATGCAATTCCTTAAGTTGGTGAGGAGATAAGAGAGGGCCTTCTCAGTTCCTGTCCCTAGGTTCACAAACTCCTTTTCCAAGGAGGCCCCTCCATGCTGTCCATCAACAGGAAAACACCTTTTTATTCTGTTAGGCTCTTAAAAGTTTTTTAAAAATGGGCTGAGAGTGCTGTGCCAGATTGGAATGAATTGTTTTACAGAGGCTGTAGCCTTTTAATTGTATTTTATCCTTTAAATGTAATTTTAAATCACCTGGATAGTTTAATCCTATCTTAATGGTCAGTTTTTTAGGGGGAGGTTGTTTGTTTGTTTTATTTTTTTAAACCGTAAGATGCCTTGAGCTCCAATTTTGGGGAAAGGATGGCATATAGAAGGAGGAGGAGGAGGAAGAGGAGGAGGAGGAGGAGGAGGAGGAGGAGGAGGAGGAGGAGGAGATCTTTTTCTTGCAAAAGAAAAAGGGAAGGGGGGGGGGAAGGGAAGGGATAAATTACCAATTTCAAACTTTTTCAATGAGGAAGAAAAATGGAAGACGTCTCAAGAAGCCAAGATGCATGACTAAGGAACTTTCAACTGAGATAAGTTTTAAACGGAACATGTATAAGAAATGGGAAAATGGGGAAATCACCAAACAGGAATTCAAACAAATAGCCAGCACATGTAGGGATAAAGTCAGAAAAGCTAAAGCGCAGAATGAACTCAGGCTTGCTAGAGAGGTTAAGAACAATAAAAAGGGCTTTTTTTGGATATGTCCGCAGCAAAAGGAAGAAGAAGGAAACGGTAGGGCCACTGCGTGCAGAAGATGGCAAAATGCTAACAGGGGACAGAGAAAAGGTGGAATTACTCAACAGCTTCTTTGCTTCAGTCTTCTCAGAAAAGGCAAAGGGTGCTCAACCTAAGGATAATGGAGCAGAAGACAGAATAGGGGAATTTCAGCACAGAATAAGTAAAGAGATAGTAAAGGAATACCTGGTTAATCTAAATGAATATAAGTCTCCAAGACCAGATGAACTACATCCAAGGGTATTAAAAGAACTGGCAAATGTAATATCGGAACCATTAGCAATAATCTTTGAGAACTCCTGGAGAACAGGAGAAGTCCCAGCAGACTGGAGGAGGGCAAACGTTGTCCCCATCTTCAAAAAGGGAGAAAAAGAGGATCACAACAATTATCGTCCAGTTAGTCTGACATCAATTCCAGGAAAGATTCTAGAGCAGATCATTAAGCAGAGAGTCTGTGAACATTTAGAAGCCAATGCCATAATCACAAAAAGTCAACATGTGTTTTGGAGAAACAAATCATGCCAAACAAACCTGATCTCTCTCTCTCTCTCTCTCTCTCTCTCTCTCTCTCTCTCTCTCTCTTTTTGGATAAAATTACCAGCTTGGTAGATGAAGGGAACGTTGTGGATATAGTATACCTCGATTTCAGTAAGGCCTTTCACAAGGTTTCCCATGACATTCTTGCAAACAAGCTTGCAAAATGTGGGCTAGACAAGTTAACTGTTACATGAATTTATAATTGGTTGACCAGCCGAACTCAAAGGGTGCTCAACAATGGTTCCTTTTCATCCTGGAAAGAAGTGACCAGTGGGGTGCCACGGGGTTCTGTCCTGGGCCCAGTGCTATTCAATATCTTTATTAATGATTTGGATGACAGAATTGGGGGCATACTTATCAAATTTGCAGATGACACTAAACTAGGAGGAGTAACTAATACCCCAGAGGACAGGATCAAAATTCAAAATGACCTGAATAGACTAGATAGCTAACAAGATGAAATTCAATGCAGAGGAATGTAAGGTACTGCACTTAGGGAGGAAAAATGAAATGCACAGATATAGGATGGGGGACACCTGGCTGAATGAGACAACATGTGAAAGGATCTAGGAGTCCAAGTAGACCATAAGCTGAACATAAGTCAACAGTGCGATGTGGCAGCCAAAAAAGCCAATGCAATTTTAGGCTGCATCCATTTTTCAGAAACGCAAATTGACTTCTGGCCTCATTTTATTTATTATTATTCTTTGACAATTGTGCAGTCCCTGGAAAATCCCAGAAAAATTAACCACAGACTCCAGAAGTTGCACAATCCTTTGTTATGAAATCAACAGCCACATCTGCTTCATGATCTGATGCCACCACCCTTGCAAAATAATACATTCTAAGGAAGCAATGGATACTCCACTTTCTATGTCAGGATTTACTTGAGGGCTTACCCAATTACTTCAGCTTTACCTGCTGTTGCTTGAAACAGGACAGATTCGTCCATTTCTGTGATCCCCCTTTGGGCCCACATAATGTCCAAAACCTGTGTGTGTGAGCAGGTGTCATAACTGGTTCATCATAGAGAAGACACCAATAAAATAAAAGAGCTTACCCATATAATTGTATAAGCAGGTCCTAAAGAATTGGATATTTGTTCCAAAACCCAGCCAGAGTTCCTTGTGGTATGCCTACCTAAATTTTGGGATGGTGAAGAGAACAATTACAACCATTTTCACTCATTTCATGTTCTCCTTCTTGCTTATGTAATTTTTATTCTGATAAAAGTCAAAGCATGCCAAACAGAAATGCTAAAACGTCAAACTATCATGTAAATTAGCAGAAGATGGACGCTGCTACAATATCTAATTAATGCTTTGGGAACTCATGTCACTTCTATTTAACTTCAAGTACTTGAGGAAGAAGACGTGCTTCCCAATGTTTTGCTCTTTGTCCTTTATATTCCAGAGGTGCAAAAGGAAACTGTAGGATAATTTATGTTTCCCAAGGCTTCAGCCATTGCCAACAAAACAAAAGTATTTAAATATCAAAAATACCAAAGCCAAGGCTATTAGGGTCTAGGTTCTCTTGTCTAACTATGCTTTGCTAAGAACTGAGACTGACTTAATAATGACAAACATGTAGCTTGTAGTTTAAAACAAAAATTTACTAATGGCTTTAATCTACATTTACATGAAAAGGCTAAATCCTAATCTGGTTGGTGAATAGTTCAGGTAAAAGAAATATTTATCTCACAATCTTTCCAAAGAATTAGGAGAGAGCAGGAAGATGGAAACACAACGGCTCAGTTAAAAACATTTTGAGAGAATGACTGTTAGTCCCAAATGGGGAGTGACCTAAATCACAAGAATAGTTTGATTGGGGGGGGGGGAGTTTACATGCAGGAAATCCCTATCTTTCTAAGGAGGAGAAAAGAGAATGCAAAACTCTTCCAGCAGAAACAGACCAGTTTCTCCATTCCCAAGGGCTGCATAACCCTGACGGTTAAATGCTTGTACAGTACTGCAGTCACTCACTCAAAACCATAAGGTGGTGAGTTCAATACGAGCAAAAGGGCTCAAGCTCAACTCAGGCTTGCATCCTTCCGAGGTCACTAAAATGAGTACCCAGATTGTTGGGGGCAAGTTGCTTACACTTTGAAAACCGCTTAGACACTGCTTAGGCATTATGAAGTGATATATAAATGAAGCTGTTTGTTTTGTTTGTTTTGTTGGCATCTACAGTGCAGAATTAATGCAGTTTAATACTGCTTTAACTGCCATGACTCAATGTTGCAGAATTTTCAGATTTGTAATTCTGTGAGATATTTAGCCTTCTCTGTCAGAGAGCTCTGGTGGCACAACAATTAATCCCAGGATGCCATAGGATGGAGCCATGACAGTTAAAGCTGTGTCAGACTGCATTAACTCTGTAGTGTGGCAACAGCCCTGAATTGGGATCTTACAGCACAATCATATACATGCCTACCTGAAGTCATCTCCTGAGGGCCTTACTCAGTGTCACCTATGTTTCTGTCAAATTTCAGGAGTTATGAGAAGTAATTTGGTGCCTGTTTTTTTCTCTCCAGTTTAAGAATTGTAAATTTGTTCTCTCCAATATAAGAGGAATATTGTAACACAACTATGCATATTCAATTAGAGGGAAAAACTGCACAGAAAACCAAATCCAATGGTAAGCTCCTTTGGGTTCCATGTTGGGAGACAGATGAGATGTTAATTAATTAATTAATTAATCCCTGCAGAGTAGGCCATTATATTAACCACTGAATGGTAAGTAAACACTAATATAAGTCCCACTGATTCAAGTGGTTGGCTCTAGTAGAGACTAGCAATGAATTAAGCCCAATCATTTAGAATCTAAAATGCCATTTAACCCAGATCACTTTATGCAATACCTCCTGTGTGTGCCCTGATGTGTAACCTGTACTCATAACAAGAGGCTTCTATGAGGACATAATGCAGAGAAAATGAGTGGTTTCTGCTGAAAATATAATATGTGAATCGGGATCCGTCTTGGAGGAAGGAGGTGTGAAAACTGAAGGAAGGAAAATAAACTACTTAAGATGTGAAGACACCATACTACCATACTAGCAGAAAATAGCAAAGACTTGGAAAGATTAGTAAAGGAAGAAAGTAAAGGTCATAGGCAGATTTATAGTTGTATATTAAGAATGATGACCATAGATGACATACATAATTTTAAAGTAAATGATGAAGACATTGAAATAGCTCATGTTTTTCTATACCTTGGCTCAGAGGTTGTGCAGACCAGCTGTTTGGTCAGGTCTGGGGGTGGAGTCAGGGCATAGCATCTCTATGAGGCATGCCCTGGCTCCACGCACTGTGATGCCACGCACTGTGCCACACCGCATGGTGCATGGTGTCACAATGCTCCTCTGGTGCTGCATCCGCATGACACAGTGCCAAAGGAGCGCCATAAAGCCACGCCACCATGGTTATCATGTCCTTTCAAGGGTGCAAAAAGGAGCTGTTTTTTGCGGCTCCTTTTTGTGCCCTGGAAAGGCCAGATCAGGGCCTGTACTCCAGCAAAAATGGAAGTGCCTGCAGGCCACCCTTTAAGGATGGTCTGCACAGCTCCTCAGTTATTAATCAGAGTGGAGACTGCCATCAAGAAATCAGAAGACTAGGACTTGAAAGGGCATCTTTGAAGAAACTAGACAAATCCTGTAAAGATATAGAATTGTCCATGCCATGATATTTTCCATTTCTCCATATGGTTGAGGAAACAGGACAGTGAAGAAAGCTGATAGGAAGAAAACAACTCATTTGATATGTGATGATAGTACAGTTCTGCGAACACTGTGGACTGCTAAAAAGTCTCTCCCTAGAAGCCAAGATGGCAAAACTGTTGTACTTTGGACATATCATGAGAAAACATGACTCTCGAGATCAGGCTGTAGATGATAGGGTGACCTGGTGATCTCTCATTCATGGGGTTGCCATAAGTTGTAGGTCAAAGACTTGGCAGCAATTAACAACAGCAGCAGCGACGACAACAACTGGCAGCCAGAGGAGTGTGAGCAAAGGAAATATGGGAAGAGTCTTCTTTGGTCACATTTCAAGTTGAGGAAGTGCAGAGCTCAGTGATGTTTGGGTTTGATTCATTCATTAAACCATGGTGAGATGCTTCATCCTCTTTCCCTGCCAGCCCAGACACCTCTATGTTGTACAAACTCTTATTTGGAATTTAGAGAACCTCAGTATCCTCTCATTTGTTGGTACCAGGGAAGATGGTATTTGGAATTAACAACAAAAGCAAAACTCTACAGAGAAAGATGCTTATTAGAAAATTATATTTACATAAGGGATGCTCTGTTTCCATTAGCTAAACCAGCTTGATATTAAGAGGAATGCATATTCCCTACAACTACATTTACCCTTCAGCAATAATAAACCTCAGCCACCAGACTTGCAAATTAAGTCCATGGTTTTGTTGTTGCTGCTGTTGTGTATCTTCAAGTTGTTTCTGATGTATGGTGACTCTATCCATGATTGTTTGTTGTTGTTGTTGTTGTTGCTGCTGCTGCTGCTGCTAACTGCCCTCAAGTCGATCTTGGCTCATGGTGACCCTGTGCATGAGACATCTCCAAGACTCCCTAACCTCCACTCCTCTGCCTAGTTCCTGTAAATTTATACCCGTGGCCTCTTTAATAGAGTCCATCTGTCTAGCATATGGCCTTCCTCTCTTTCTTCTTCCTTCCACCTTTCCCAGCATTATTCTTTTCTCCAATGAGTCGTGCTTTCTAATGACATGGCCAAAGTATGACAGCCTCAGTTTAGTCATCTTGGCTTCCAAAACGTTCTGACTCTATCTGCTCTAGGAGCCATTTGTTTGTCTTTTTAGTTGTCCACAGAATTCTTAGCATTATTCTCCAGCACCACATCTCAAATCAATTTATTTTCTTCCTATCTGCTATCTTAACTGTCCAGCTCTTACATCCATACATTCTACAATTATGACTTTCATGCTGAATTGTATATTTTTGCTCTTTAGGATATTTTTCCGTTCTTTCATAGCTGCCCTCCCCATTTCTTGTGTTATTATTTCTTGACTGGAATCCCCATTCTGATCAATGTTTGATCCCAGGTATGAGAATTTTTTTACTATTTCTATTTCTTCATTGCCTAGGCTGAATTTGTGTAGATTTTCCATGGTCATTATTTTTGTTTTCTTTATATTCAACATTAAGCCTGCTTTTGCACTTTCTTCCTTGATATCCATGGTTACTTTCCACAATACAAGGCATACTCTCTTCAAGTGAGGAAAAACATGTTATCACAGCCATCTTTCACCACTTGTGGGAGTACTGCTTCCAAATTTGTGCTAAGTGTAATGCATAGCTAGATGTTAAGGCAATGAGGTAGGTAGGAAGAAGTGAAGTCAAGTCTGAAAGTATCAGCTTAAAGGTGAGGAAACATGGTGAGGAAACATGGACAAGAAGCTTATTTTGTTTTCTGCCTTTATTACCCCCTTGGTAACATTGGTAGAACTGAGAGACATGGCTGTGTTAGTCTGGAATATCAATATGCAAAGGGAATTTGTAGTACCTTTGAGACTGAGAGGTGAAGCAAATTATCAGGAAGGGGCAGCCTCTGGATGCTCTGGCCACTATTGGACCAGGACCATGTTGACCACAAAGCCCGCTTCCAAAGTGGGCCACTGCTGCAGGTCTCTAGCTGCACCTACCAGGAATCAGTTTAAACTGATTCCTTTTTGTGGCTTCCTCAGACTCCTTTTGGAGGTTGGAGTGGCTTCCAGCTGCTTTGGGAGAGTGTATCATCCAAACACCATGCCCCCAAAGTGGCCAGGAGCTGCTTTTTTGGCCCATTTGGGACCAGCTTAGCAAAAGAAGTTGTAAACTAAGGACTTTATCATATAAACCTTTAAATCTGCTATTAAAGCTAGAGAATAGCATACTTATCACATGACATTATCACAATTTTATTGCTCCTACAGTATTAGAAAGTCCTCTTTTAATTGACAGGAAATGCAGCTCAAGTGGTTAAGACACTGACTCTGCTGATTGCAAGATCGGCAGGTTGGCAGTTTGAGGCCCGGGTGCCGCATGATGGGGTGAGCTCCCATGACTAGTTCCAGCTTCTGCCAACCTAGCAGTTCAAAAGGATGCAAATGCAAGTAGATAAATAAGTACCACTTCAGTGGGAAGGTAAACAGCAGTCTGTGAAATCATGCCAGCCACATGATCACAGAGTAGTCTCTGACAACACTGGCTCTTCAGCTTAGTAACAGAGATGAGTGCCACCCCCTATGGTCGGACACAACTTGACAACCTTGTCAATGGCAAATACCTTTACCTATCAATAAAGTCCCAAACGAAAGCTTATGCTACAACTTGTTTGGTTTCATCTCAGAGGCGATACAAGATCATTGTGAATTTGGACACATAATTCATTTTGCAAGTATTGTTTCACATTTCTCCACTTCCACCATTATGAAGCCCGGAGAAATAATTGGGGAAATTATACAAAAACAGATCTCTTTTAATATTTTTCTGGCCAGCATTAATGTGTACAGAAATTGGCCACAAAGTCTTCTTGAATACAAAAATCCGAACTGCAAATAATTAGTGTTAAACATATGACACCGAAAGGGAAAGATGAACATCTCAAAGGATGAGAAATCCAGGAAAGCTTTATTCTGGCATGTCTTGAAGCTGTTATTTCCATCTTCCACAGGCCATGCAATGAAAATCCCCATCTCTCTGCAACATTAGACAATCCAAACTGCAATTTGCTCTCTGTATTAGATATTTAAAATCCCAGAAGCTCTCTGGAGCAATGGCAACATAGCTCATGACCTTGGCTGCCACACAGGTTCTTAGTGTATGAAGACCTATTTCAATGTAATAAATAGGAAGCATTTCTGTCAAATGAACCCATATTCCAAAGAAACATTCTGGCTGAAATAACATTACTGAGTGCACAAGGAAAATTGGCTCTATCAATCATTAACCAATAAGTGAAATAAAAAAATCCCAGTCAACACTCAAAATAGGGAAATTGATTAAAATTTATGAACATGCATAATGCATTATTACAAGGTTATTCATTCTCACTGCCATAAATATGTTGTGTGTGTCTATAAATGTCATTTGCTTTGCCTATGTATTTTCTGGTCTGTCTAACAGCCGCTTGTGTTTGGCTGATGTATGACCATAGCTTGCAATGTCAAACATTTGGATGCACATATGGGAGTTGAAATAGCATTGGAATGTATAGAGCCGATCTGGACTTTTGGATTTATGTAGTTCTGCTCTACAACAATGGTGTGAGAACTAGTATATCACCACGATCAAGAGTGTGAGCTGTGAGATGAGGAAAAAAGCATCAGTAGAATTTCAGTTCTGTCATGAATGTATAGGGTGACCCATCAGCTCTTGATGTGTGTGTGTGTCCAGCTTACAGGTTGTCTTTATTGTGCATGTCTATGAATTATGTTGAATCTGAGTAATTAGATAGTTCTTTTCCTAAGCAGAATATTGCTCAGGAATGGGGACAAGGGAACACATCTATAGTTGGCCGGAGGGCTGCCCATGGTCTCATACATGTGTGCATGCATACCCCTTCAGGCATGGCAACAGAGACTTGCAAACTGCTCTGCTGAGGAGGGTTACCATGATATCAAAAGGTCTGGAGATTAAGACTCAGTAGGAACAGTTGAGGGAGTTTGGTTTATTCGTTCAAGAGATGAGAAGACTGATATGGTAGTTTTCTTCAAATGTACAAAGAGGTGTCAGATAGGAAATGGAATGAGCTTGTTTTCTACTTCTCCAATAGACAGTGTCCAAATCCATGGATTCAAATTACAAGAAAGGAGACTATAGACTTTATCACATGAGGGTAGAAAAGTGTTTGAGGGAGTATGTATCACACAGTATCATGTCCACCTTGCTGCTGCCTTGCATCTCATTGTTACACTATGCACTTTTTCATTGATGGGCACATCTGTCAATATCCTCTCAGTCTTGATCCTATTCCATTACTGCCTTTGTAAAATATGTCCTTTCCACTGCTGTTCCACTTCTCAGGCAGTCACATGGTGTGGATGAGCATGATTCTGCTCCTGTTGCCCTTGCAGCAATTGCACCAGCAACTGCTTCCTGAAGCCAGCTATTGTGTTCAGATCCACACAGCAACCAGCTTTGGAAGAAAACTGGCAGCAGCAATTGCTTGTCCCCTCCCATTCCTACCAGAAGGTGGCATTTGGGAGTGCGGAAAACAGATCATACAATCATAGATCACCAAAGCACTATCATGGGGTAAAGTGTAATAGGAAACAATGCCACTGGTGTGAAAACTAGTGTGATAAATGCCTCTGACTTAACATTAGGGACAACTTTCTGGTGGTAATTGCTGTTCAACATTGGAATAGTCTACCTTGGAAGGTAATGGACCCCACTGGATGCTTTGAAACAGAGGTTAGATGGCTACCTTTGGAAGTATTTTATCAGTAGTTTCCTAAACTGGTCAGGAATTGGATTACATGGCCCTTGCACATCCTTCCAACTCTATGATTTTACACACTCACATGCCCTTCCCCTCAGCAGTGGCACCTGGTGGCTTTAGTGTCAGTGGGGTTTTAGTATAAACTTTAAGGAACTATCCAAGGTGCTGAACCTTCTCCCCAAAATAGTTTTACCAATTTGAGTACTTACTTTAAAATTCAAATTAAATTCCAGAATGGATTCACCACCCCACTGATATGGGAGCTGCCAGCTATCTCTGCATCTCAGCCTACTGAGATCACTAGAAGATGGCTTTCCCACCAGTACTAACAGAGGTCAGAGAAGCCAGTATAGTACCATGTTTTCCTCCTCCTCACTTCAGTGAAATGTAGCTGGAGTTCCACTTGCACAAGAAGCAATCAAGACCTACATCTCAGAATTAAGAAAAATGCAATGTCTACATGTGCATTGCCCCAGAAGACCTAAACAAACATGTATTTTCTACATGCAAAAAGAATGAATTAAGTTTAATTTCATACCTATTCTATATCCTTTTGTGTTGCTTGGTAATAGAAATATTGTGATTGGCCCGATACAGACGGGTGGTTTGGGGCATTGTGGCAATGTGCTAGGGTTGCCTGGGGATGGAGCAACTACACGCCTTGCAACCCTAGCATGTGGCCAGGGTGTCATTGCTGCGCAGCGCTGTATAGATGATGTGCATAGCGATGTCGCAGGTGCACTGTGTCCAAATGGCGCAGCGCATGTGTGACATCACCACAGTGCCCTGTGGGGCTTGTGGCGTCACACCTGCGATGCTAAAAGGAGCTGCTTTATCATGCTCTTTTTCCTGCCCACTGTCGCTGCTCCATTTGGCTGCTGCGGTGACGATGCGGAGGAAAAAGAGATGGCTCTGGGCTGCCCTTTTTGGGCAGTCTACCAAGCCCCTTAGTTAAACATTTGAATGTAATGTTTTCACTTCTACATCTTTGGGAATGATGAATACTTCATTCCCAGAATACACTGAGACACCTCAGTCCTTGGGAAAGTTTTATTTTTTAGATTCTGGCAAATTCCCACAAGCCATGCTTGTCAGGTAATTTTAGGCATTGAGGTCTTTAAAAGTTATCTTACCAGGTTCTGATAGGTCTGTGGCTAAAGATACGTATGGCCAAATGTGTGGACTTCCGTAATTTCTTCTTCCTTTTTCAACACATGTTGCATCACATATTACTCCAGAAATTCCGCTTGCATTTAGAAGTCACATTTTGGAAAGCATTGGGGGAAATGTGCAAGATACTTGGCAGGGCTTGTGTTGTTGTTGTTTTTGTGTGTGTGTGGTTTGTTTGTTTGTTTGTTTCCATTCACTATCAAGCCAACTTCATCTTATGGAGATTCTATGAATGAGAGGCCTCCATGACACCCTGTTATTAACAGCCTTGCTCAGGTCTTGCAAACTCTATGGACTCTTTCATACAAGGCTAAATTGGAAGTATAATTTAAGGTCAATTCGAATGCAATCATGGGTTTTATGTTATTGCAAATTAACTCTTCGCACGCAAATTCGGGCAAGAGGGAAGCCAATTCGAATGCAATCATGGGTTTTACCTTATTGCGAATTAAAGCTTCGCATGCAAATTCGGGCAGGAGGGGGTTATTTTCAGGTAATGGGAAGTAATTCCAAACGGAGCAGGGGTTCATGTAAATTCGCTAAACAAGCGAATTTACATAAATCCGCATTGGCTCCATTCGGAGTTGGGAGAAATTCCTCCCCGTTTGAAAGAGTCCAGTGACAGGGCTTACTTGGCTGTATCAATCCATCTCATGTGATCTTCACTTTTTCCTGCTATCATCCATCTTACTGAGCTTTATCATCTTTTTAAAGATCCATACTGTTTCATACGTTTAAAGTACAATAGCCTCAGTTTAGTCATTTTGGCTTTGAGGTAGAGTTCTGGCTTGATTTACAATTAAATTCATTTGACTTTTTGACAGTCCATGTAATAATAATAATAATAATAATACTTTTTATTTGTACCCTGCTTTTCTGCTACAGGAGCAATCAAAGCGGCCATAGAACTCTCTTCCAGGACCACATTTCATATTAGTTGAGTGCATTTAAATCTTTGGTAATAGCTAATATTAAGTTTTCCCATATTTGACCTCAGGTATCTGAGGATTCTGGAACTGGATGTATTTCCATGTCTCTCCAAAATCCCCTCTCCTTTTCTTCTTCCTCAAATCTTGTGAAATCATGGAGTGTGTGAAGCCCTCTGTGTTGATGTGAAATTGAAGGCTTTCATGGCCACCATCCATAGTTTTTTATGGGTTTTTCAGGATATGTGACCATGTTCTAGAAGAGTTTATTCCTGGCATTTCACCAGAATCTGTGGCTGGCAACTTCAGAGAAAGCATCTTTCTCTGAAGATGCCAGCCACAGATGCTGGTGAAACGTCAAGAATAAACTCTTCTAGAACTCGGCAACATATCCCAAAAAACCCCACAAAAAACTCTGTATTGACTTTTCTTCTTCTCTCTTTAAAATGTTCTCTTCTTTCCTATTCAGGGCAACAAACATTTTCTTCATTGTGGAAATTATATGTGACAAAACATTCTAATTGAGTTTAAACCACATTGGGTCTTCCTTTTATTTGTCAGATCAGTTTTATTTTCTTGCCTCGCCTTCTAGCAAGAAAATTGAACAGCTGATGTAATGAACTCCATTCTGCCAAGTGGATGTGCATGCTGCCATCTATTGGCCAAAATAAATACTATTATATCACAACCAAGACTTGCCAACCCTTAAATGGTTTACATTTTGGAAAATTGCTGTGAGGATAAAGTAGGGGAGAAAAGATCAATGAATATTGCCTCGAACTCATTGGAGAAAAGGTTGTGAATATAAATGATGCAAATGATTTTACTAGTATCTGTCCCTATCTCCTCTGAGCCTAAGGTATTCCTGGCAAATCCTAAAGTGGATATGTTTCCAAGGGAAGTGTGCCACCTACAGAACCAGTGTGGTATAATGGTTTGATCGCTAGACTAGGGTTCTGGAAGACAAGAGTTTGAATCCCCACATGGACGTAGAGGTGACCTTGGACAAGTGATACGCTCCCAGCCTCAAAGGAAGACCATGGCAAACCCTGCTGCGCAGCCTCTGGTGGAGAAGAAGAGACACAATTACCTGTGCATCCCACACTAGGCCTTTAACCCCTTCCTCTTTGCTGAACCTGCAATAACCATCTTGCAGCTTCAGAGATACAATGATCAAACCTCTGAGCCAGATTTTTGTTCTTTTTTGCTATTTTTCTCTTTTCCTTAATTTTTGAAACTTTATACCTGATAAAGAATTTTGGAGAGCTCTAAAGGCTCGTACCTCTTAGGCAACACTTTAGTAACGTTTTATTGGTCTTACAAAAGGTACAGTGGTCCCTCCTCTTATGCAGGGGATCAGTTCCGGACCCGAACCGCATAAGGGAAATTCCATGTATGCTCGAGCCCCATTAAAAACAATGGGGCTCGTGTCCCATTAAAGACAATGGGGCTTGTGCCATTACTCTTTCCAGTATGTGGCACCACTTCTTCCAGCGTGACTTCCGGTGTATGCTGGAAGCCGCATAAGGCGTGCCTGCATATGACGCAGGCACACTGTATTACCCAACCAGTTTTCACAACAACAACAATGACATTTTAACTGACTATAGGGGTACTTTGTTGCTGTTGCTTTTTTAAAATGGTTTTCAAATTGGAAAGAAAGGAAAATCCAAAAACCATCTTTCTTTGACTGGGCCAACTCAAAAGTGAAAAACAATCAGAATCATAGAATCCAGTGCTTGCCATACAGGAAGAAATCATGCTAGCTTTTGAAGTTTTATATGCTTCTTCATCAGACAGAGATGGTAAAACAGTACCACAACATTGTCACTTTCCCCTGCTACATGCTAGTTTACCATCTACCCGAAGAAGCAGCCTGTGAAACTTTGAAAGCTAGCATTGTCTGTCCTGTGATTTCATTATAGACCCATAAAAGTATCAGTTAATGTTGCCAAGTTTTCAAAACAGCAATAAAGGACAGACAAAATTCATGACTTTCTGGGTTGACAATCAGCAAGTAACTGTTAGCAAGTTTGTGTTCTACCTAAATACCAAATGAAAGTATTGACTGCAGCTAACTTAGTCATGTGTAAAATTAACACGTTGTCAGTATTCTTAAATGACATGACACATTTCTGTCTGTTAAGGGTCCACCCTCCAAAGTTGAAAAAAGTTGAAATCTCAGTCAGTCTATACAGATTAAAGATTGCCACATCTCAGGGCTTGGCCCTGCACCACCAGTTTTTGTGGGCCAGCTCCAGGCATTAGGAAACAGCAGAGTGCAAATCTACTTTAGCCAAAAGTAGCAGCTTGCTACAGTTTCCAAGGCTTAATTGATTTCTTGTTGCAACTTGCAAAGACTCTCCAGGTCTTTGTACTTACTTATGGTGCATCCACACTGTAGAAATAATGCAGTTTGAAACCACTTTAGCTGTCATTATTATTATTATTAACCTTTATTTATATAGTGCTGTACATTTACACAGTGCTGTACATACAATCTTATATTTAGATGGTTCCCTGCCTTCAGGCTTACAATCTAAAAGAGTCAACACAAAAGGAAAAGGGGAAGGTGGTGGGAAGGGGGTGAGGTCCAGTGGTTCTTCTCTCCCTCTGAGGCCTGGTCCAAGGCAGATGGACTGGAGGGAGGGCTCTACTCTACAGAATCCAGGGATTTGTAGTTTTGTGAAGCACCAGCACTCTTTGGCAGAGAAGGCTAAAGGGTCTTGTAAAATTAAAAATCCCAGGATTCCACAAGATGGAACCCCAGAAAATTTTCATTTCTTCATAGCCACGGTGGTGCTAGGAAGGGCTCACTCTCTGCTCAGAATCCATCTCCCTAGAAGAAATAATCTCCACATTCCACTTTGATCTGAGAGCAAACCCTTTAGCATCTGTGTCTTAATTTCCAAACTGGAAAATATGTATTCTCTCTGTTTGTTTATTTGAATAACAAGATGTGAGCAACCTTGGTTGGTACTTAATACACCAAGGACTGTCCCTAGGTCTCAGGTTTTGGGGCTGAAACTTCATGCCCTGGTATGGTCCTGAATTGGCAACCCTAATGTAAAAGGAAAAACTTCAAATATGAGACATCCTTTATAATAAGGGACACCCACTCAGCCTCAGGGGAAGGCCACGGCAATCCTCCTCTGAACAAATTTTGCCAAGAAAAACCCTTTGGGTCACCATAAGTTGCCTTATGTCACCATAAGGTGGAAATGATTTGAAGGCATAGAACAAGAAGAACCACAAACATCTTAATTTGTCTGTTTAAATTGATGTGTGTTTAACCCGGTGTCTTAAAAAGACAGAGGGGGTTTGCCATTGTCTTAAAAAGACATCAGCTGAGAGTGTGTGACTTGTAATAATAATAATAATAATTACAAGTCACACTCTCTCAGCTTCCGGGGAATGCAGTGGCAAACCTCCTCTGAACAAATCTTGCCAAGAAAACCCCATGATAGGATTGCCTTAGGAGGGTCACCATAAGTCAGGAACAACTTGTAGGCACACAGCAACAACAATAACAACCATCTTCTTTGTCCTTTTAAAGTGATGTGTGCTTTAAATGATGTCTTTTTCACTGGTGTTGTTTATCTGTTGATTGTTGTTGTTCCCCACCTGGACCCATGAGGAAAGGGAGGAAAATAATAATTAATAATAATAATAATAATAATTGGCAATGGCAAACCCCCTCTGAGGAAATTTAAGAGCCAGCATGGCATAGTGGTTCGAGTGTTGCACTGAGACTCTGGAGACCAGGAAACCCAGCTTGGCCATGGAAATCCACTGGGTGGCCTTGGGCAAGTCACACTCTCTCAGCCTCAGGGGAAGACAATGGCAAACCTCCTCTGAACAAATCTGGCCAAGAAAACCCTGTAATAGGTTCTCCTTAGGGTCAGAAGCTTGCAGTCCAGAGTCAGAAGTGATTGGAAGGCACACAAGAAACACCACATTGCCGCACTACCTCTTATGGTGCTGTTATTCCATTTTGACTGCTCTGTCTGTCTCCTGTTGCATTCTGAGGTTTGTAGTTCAGTGAGGCCTATAAGAGGTCTCTGGCTGAGAATTCTAAATGCCTCTCCTTAAGCTGCAAATCTCAGAATGCAATAGGAGGCAGCCAGAGCAATTAAAGTGCAATTTTGTTGTTATGAAAATCTCGACTCATGGTGACTCTATGGATGAGACATCTCCAAGACCCACTGTCCTCCACTGCTCTGCTTAATCCCTGCAAAACCTGTGACCTCCTTAATAGTCCAATCATTTGGCATGTGGCCTTCCTCTCTTCCTACTTCCCTCCACCTTTCCCAGCATTATTGCCTTTTCCAGTGAGTCCTTCCTTCTCATGATGTGTCCGAAGTACGACAGCCTCAATTTGGCTTCCAGGGAGGTTTCCAGCTTGATCTGCTCCAGGATCCATTTGTCAGTCCTTTTGGATGTCCGTGGGCTCCTCAGCACTCTTCTCAAGCACCATATCTCAAATAATAATAATAATAATAATAATATTTATTTATATGCCACCCAATCATTTGGGAATCCAGGTGGCTTACAACAAGAGGGAAATACAAAACAATAACAATAAAAAATGAAATAAAATTAATTATTTTTTTTCCTCTCTGCTATCTTAACTTCCCAGTTCTCACATCCATACTTGGTAACAGGGAATACAATGGTATTTGTGCTCAGCTGTCTATATCTTTGCATTTTAGAATATTTTCTAGTCCTTTCCCACTCTTCTAGTGGAACAGCAGCACTATGAATGAGTGTAGTGCAATTATACATTCTCTGCTTGCAGTTCCCCTTTGCGCCCTGCAGATGGCGGCATTGCTTTGCAGGAGGCGCCATTTTATGGCCTCCTCCTCCTCCTCCTCCTAGTCCCTGCCCCCGGAAGGAAGAGCAGCAGCAGCAGCAGAAGAAGAAGAATCCTGGGTCCTCCTTCTTCCATTTCCTGCACCTCTTTGCAGCCAAAGTATGTTTTTGTTGGTGGAGGAGCCTCTGCACTGGGTGGGAAGGAGGGAACAAGGGAAAGGGAAGGCTGTGCTGGGGCAGGGGCCAGGAATGAGCTCTGGTCTGGAAGAGATCGGCTCTTTAAGGATGCTATTCCCAGCCATGCTGGAATATGGCAACCCTAAAGTCAACCTAGCATGGGGGTTTTCCTGGCAAGACTTGCTCCAGAGGAGGTTTGCCATTGCCTTCCTTTGAGGCTGAGAGAGTGTGACTTGCCTAAGGCAAGTGGGTTTTCCATGGCTCACCTGGGAATTGAACCCTGGCCCTCCAGAGTATCACACTAGGGTCAAATCCAGAACCATCCCACAATTATCTCATTATTGGCAAGGAATATCCCATTATTAGCAACAGGATAATTGTGGGAGGGTAATGGGATAATTGTGGGATGGTTCTGGAATGGCCCCTAGTGTGATATACAGTAGTAGTATCTATTCCATTACCATCCCACAATTATCCCATTGCCAATAATGGGATATTCATTGCCAATAATGGGATAATTGTGGGATGGTTCTGGATTTGACCCTAGTGTGATAATACACTCAAACCACTATGCCATGCTGCCTCATGTTTCCTCACAGGGTGTTTGCCTTCCCCAAAGGCTGAGAGAGTGTGACTAATAATAATAATAATTTGTTGTTATTGTTGTTATTTACCTCCCTTTCCTCATGGGTCCAGGCAGGGAACAACAGCAATAAACAGACAAATAACATTAGTTAAAAAGACATCACTTAAAGCACGCATCAATTTAAAAAGATAAAGAAGGTTGTTGTTGTTGTTGTTGTTGTTGTTGTGTGCCTTCAAGTTGTTCCTGACTTCGGGTGACCCTCTTAAGGGGGTTTTCTTGGCAAGATAGGGTCTGCCATTGCCTTCCCCAGGAGGCTGAGAGAGTGTGGCATTATTTTTATTATACTGTAATTATTATTTATTTTCATCCCTCTCCTCAAGGGTCCAGGCAGGGAACAGGAACAATCAACAGATAAATAACATCAATTAAAAGACATCATTTAAAGCATGCATCAATTTAAAAATGATAAAGAAAATGATTGTGGTTGTTGTTGTGTGCCTTCAAGTTGTTCCTGACCCCAGGTGACTGTTAAGGCAAACCTGTCATGGGTTTTTCTTGCCAAGATTTGCTCAGAGGGGGTTTATCGTTGCCTTCCTTTGAGACTGAGAGAGTGTGACTTTGTCGCCCAGCAGGTTTCCATGGCTGAGCAGGGAATCGAACCATGGTCCCCAGAGTCTTAAGGTCCCAGACACGCTGCAGGAATAATCCACTTTGAGACCGCTTTAACTGTATTTAACTGGACTTGAGTATCCATGGATTTTGGTATCTATGACGGTTCTTGAACCAACCCCCAGTGGATACCAAGCACCTACTGTAAATGGAAGCATTTTAAGATTTTGAGTTATCCTTTTATTCATGCCTGTATTTGTTCCAAGTTTTATCATTAGTTGGTTGCTTAAACTGTCCTACACACATGTTAAACTGCACTTGAGTTGTAACTCAGTACTGAAAAGGGAGACTCAGCATCCAAAGAATGAGAGTCACAGATCTGTCTCATTTGTGTAACATCCTGCTTTCTGTCCCAAAACTTGCTCTCCTCCTTGGGCAAAAGAGAGAGTCTAAAAAGTGCTGATAGAAGCAACCAGCCTCTGAGTTTCAGTTCAGGCATTTCAGTCAGAATTTATCCATTTCTCCACATGGAGGTAGACAGACTCCCTCAGGCAATTCATCTTTCCCAGGAATGGATAACAATGCTATCTGTTAAAAGGTGGTTGCAAGAACAAATTAGTTAATTATTGTAAAGCTCTAAGTAAGATAAACTACCTTACAGAAGTTATTAGTACTTAAAGAGTTGTAATAAACAAGCCATCCACAGTACCTGTTCAGCCTACTGAATGTTGTAGTTTAAAACTTAGAGTCATTATACCATCTATTTGTCAGCTCAGTAAGATGGGTGTCACACATTAGTCTCTTGTCAGTTACTGTACTTGAGTACTTTGCAGGCCTTCCAGATTTCTCTAAAGCTAAAAATATTCTCTCTCTTTCTCTCTCTTTCTCCTTTTATATATATCAATACACAGCATATTCACTCTTTCAAAGAGTTTTTCCTTGGCCCAAAACACACTGCAGAAATAATCCAGTTTGAGACTGCTTTAACTGGTCTGGCTCAGTGCAAGGGAATTCTGAGAACTGTAGTTTTGTGAGACATTTAGCCTTCTCTGTCAGGGAGCTTTGGTGCCATGATGAACTACAATTACCAGGATTCCCTAGCACTGAACCAGGATAGTTAAAGCGGTTTCAAACTGGGTTATTTCTGCAGCGTGTTTTGGACCTTCAGCCCTGTACACACCAGCCATTAAGGCCGGCATGGGGACAGAGTCAGGGCGTAACATCCTCACGACACATGCCTGACACCGCACACCACTCCACATGGTGCACAGCATCATGGTGCTACTCCGGCATTGTGTCCATACAAAACAGCATGAAAGGAGCACCATATAGCCATGGCAAGGCGGCTATGGCGCCCTTTTGAGGGCACAAAAAGGAGCCACTTTTTGCAGCTCCTTTCATACCCTCAAAAGGCAGGGCTGCAGTGTGAGGTTTTTGTGGCCCTGATCTGGCTAGGAAAGAGACAGGTGTCTCGCCACCCCATAGGGGCTGTATGGACAGCCCCTTAGTCTGTAAAATCAGTATGCAAAGGGATCTTGTAGCACCTTTGAGACTTCAACTTGCTCAAATCCACAGCAGTGTAGCAGGAGTGTAGCTACTACAGGGACAACACACTAAATAAGAACACCAGTATAGACTCTGGGTCTTTGCCGGAGTAAGCAAAAGGGCAGCAATGCAGCCTAGAGCAGCTCCTTTTTGTGGTGTGATAAGGGCTTCATTGCAGCCCTTATGCTGTGCTTCTGCCTAGAGGTGTGTGGGTGCTCTGGTGCCCTTATGTCACGAGGCTACGCCCCATGTGAATAAGGCCACAGCCTTGTGACGTTAGGGCTCGGCGAATGTGGGCTCGGCGAATGTGGAGTCAGAGCCACATCGAGCCCTACTATCACCGCTGCCATGCCACTTCCTGCTGGTATGCACTGACCCTATGGAGACTAAGGTTCAAATTCCTTCTGGGCCATGGAAGCTTGGGCAAATTGCTGCCATGCTGCAGAATTAATGTAGTTTGATGCAGTTTTAACTGCCATGCCTCCATCCTGTGGGTTTGACACTTTTTGTGGCACCAGAGCTCTCTGACAGAAAATGAGAAATGTCTCAAAAAACTGCAAATCCCAGAATTCCATGGTATTGTGCCACAACAGTTAAAGTGGCATCAATCTGCATTAATTCTGCAGTGTAAATGCAGCCACATTCTCTCATCCTCAAAGGAAGGCAAATGCAGCCCCCCTCTCAACAAATGTGGCCAAGGAAACTGAGACATAGGTTCTTAGGCTTGCTGCAAGTTGGAAATGACTTGAAGGCACACAACAGACCCAGTTTTCTATCAATAACTTGAAACATCAGTTGAACATATATAAATACAGTCGAGGCAGCCAAAGAAAAGAGGCAAGCAAAGATACCACAGGAATGTGAAGGTAGCAAATGTGAAGGTGTGAATGATTTCTATTGGGGGCAAAGCCCGAACTCATAGCTACACTCCTGGGTTTATCACTGAGTAAATTGCAGCAAGTAGGATTTCCAGGGCTACCATTTCAGTGCCTGAATTACTCCTTGCCACTTCTGAATGCTAAGAGAAGCAGCATCGATTGTAAAGTTATTACTGTATATCTGCTTGCTCTTGCTCAATAGGTGATATACTAAGTAGTTGGCAGAATTCAGCTTTGTTTTATAGAAAACTTGAGCTATTTTGGCTCATCTTTTCTCTTAACAGCCCAGTATGGGGAATTTAGCTGGGACCAAGAGAGTAAATTTCTTAATGGAAGAAACAATGTCTGTATCTGATTTTAAACATTTTTGCAACTCTTGGAAGCAGCAGTTTCACATGCAATCATCTATACGCATTTCAGGATTTGCATGTATACAATAATTTATCACATTTAGCATTCAAATTAGTGTGCAGAAAGGCAATTTGTGGCTGGATCTTAAGGCTGAATTGAGTTTGTATGGTGTTTTCCTTCCTCTGTATTTAATTCTAAGTTAAATAGGAAGAAAATACATGCTCACAGATCACTGGTATGTTGGTTACAGTAAACACTTAAAATATACTTCAGTTTTGGGGAGATTTTTAAAGTAATTTATAATGGGATTGTTTCTCTGTTTTTGTTTATATGGGAACAAGAGCTGGAATCTTTGGAAATGAACTTCCCTACTTAGTTAGAATAATGGACTGATCCAACCATGATACAGAGACATCAGTAACTTGCATTCCTCTGCATATTATGGGACTGGAGCTTTCATCATTCCTCACTGTTTGTTCTGCTGGACAGGACTGATGGGAGTCACAATCTAGTAACATTTGAAGCTTAACACATTGTCTTCTCCTGCTGTACATTCTAAAGTCAAGGTTTAAAATTTTTGTAGTATGGTTACAATTCTTCTAAAGAGCAGTCTTACTGTTTGCTCCGAGGAGGATGCTTAATAGTAAAGTGCTACTTTCTATTACTGTATAGTCTATGTAGAAGGGTTTCCCAAGTTTGTTCCAAATGTCCTGTTCTTTACTTAAAGAAAGCATGGTGCTGGGCAGACTGGTTGTCTGAGCCCTTGTCTGCTATTCATTTCCCTCCATTAATCCCAGCCAGGGGTGGTGTGGCCAACTGCTCTGCTGCCCAAGAATGTGGTATCTTTCCTGTGAAGCTGCAGAATATGTTCTTTTTGCCAAAGTCATGAATCCCTGAAAGGTCCCAGGTTGACATTTATAGTTTTGTGATAGTGGTGGCAAGAAGCCTGGCTGGAGAAGACTTTGGCACAGGAGAGGATTTGGAGTGTAAAACAGTCTGAACTTATGTTGTGGAGTGAATAAGTATGTTTAAACAGCAATCTTGCACAAGGAAATTCTAGCATACTTTGGTTTGGGTTGCCTACAAGTGGCAAAGATGACTATTTAGAAAAGCTTATTGATCTTTTCTCCTTTAGCACATGTTGTTTTCTTTAATCTAAAAATGAAGCTCTAGGAAGCTATTCCAGTAATTAGAGCAGTTCCTTTAATGTTAGTTCCTAATTGGATATTCAGAAATATTTGTTTACATTCCATTTCAAGTTTGGAAATAATTTCAGTTATTTTTATTTTATTTTACTCCAGTGTGGCATACTGATTGTCCTCCTCCATTTTATGATTAACATAACCTCCTGAGGTCAGACTGAGAAAGCAGGTAGCTGTCCCATGATCATCCAGTGAGTTCCATGGTTCCTGGGGATTCGAACCTGAGTCCAAGATCAGTATTTTCACCACTATATCACTAAAGGGTCTAGATACTCTCCGCATTGTATCAGTCTACAGGTTGGAGGATAGCATGCACATGTTCTTCCTGATGGATCTGAGGTGTGTTTACACACTACATCGGTAGTCACGCTGACAGTGTGAACTCTGTGACCTGGTTGAGTCTGTCCATCAGTAATACAGTTTTCCTCATTTCCTGTTGTCTTCTACATTATGAAGCATGTCTTTTCTAGTGAGTAACCTCTTCTCAAGTTAGGGCCAAAGTACAACAGTCCCTGTTCAGTCATCTTGGCTTCTAGGGAGAGTTCAGTCCTTATTTGGTCTAGGACCAACTTATTTGTCCTTCTAATAGTATCCTTAGGACTCTTTTCTAGCAGCACATTTTAAATTGTTTTGATTTTCTTCCTGTCAGCTTTCTGCACTGTCCAGCTTTCACAACCATACATAGAAATTGGAAATGGCATGGACAATCCTAACTTTTGTATTCAATAATATATCTTGACACTTCAGGATCTTGTCTATTTGCTTCATAGCTACCCTTCCAACATGTCCTATTTTTGTGTGTGATCAATTTATTCCTGGAATCCAGCACAGAATATTTAAGTTTCTTCTCCTTCTGCCTCTGCAACTGAAGCATAAACTTGAACTATGGTTATTTTGATGGGTTTTCTCTGAAGTCTTATTGGTATGGTTTGGCCAAACCTTACATTATATCTCTTGACTGCTTTTGCTACCTCTCTCCTGACTATAAAAGCCACTGCATTTCTTAGATTTTCATTTCCTGAGCAAAATGCTATCTAATTATCTGACTCAGAATGTCCCATTCCTGTCCACTTTAGTTCATTCACACCTTGTGTTGCAATGTTTATGCATTCCATTTCTGATATTAGATTTGATTTGTTGTCCAGTGTGCATTGCACCCTCTCCCCCAATACAAGTGATCTACACAAACATGTTGAATAGCAGTGCAGCTGTTGGTGCACTATGTCAGTGGCAGGAAGTAAAAAGGCCCTAGGCACAGTCACCATAAAAGGAAGGAAGGCACAGAAAAAAAGATGGCAGATTTTTGTCTGCCTTCCTGTGCCACTGCTGTGCATCCTGCGAGAAAGTATACCTGCTAGCAGTGAACTAATAGGATTCAGGCCATGTCTGAAGAAGTGAGACACAGAGGCTGGGACTTGCCAATGGAGTTTCTGATACGAATAGTCATTGCAAATGTGAAATTAAAATCCCAGGATTCAAAAAAGGCAGAAAACTTTGGCTCTTGTCCAAAAGTGGCTTTTCCTCAGAACCTAAATAGTTCAAAGGTGATTCTGTTAGATGAGCACTTGAGGGAGGCGCACTGTAAATGTGTATGAGTATTGTATATGTATTTTCTAATTATAGACAGGAAACAGGAAAGGCAGCTACAAAAGACTTTTGTGTCCTGCATGTGAGAAAAGGACCTTTATGTTTTTTAAAAAATGACCTTACCAGAGTCCAGATGTGTTATATGAAAGAAGTCCAACAAGTATATGTAAACTGTAGGGGAAATGGGAAGACTTTAAAGAACTGGAGCATGGGAAACAGAATGGTTTGGGGTGAACGAAATAAAGCTGGAGCTTAGGCTCTGATAGATCTGTAGGCTGGAAATGCTGCAAACCTCTACTGCATTCTGGTAATAATCATCATAGCTTAGTATTGTCTTGTTTATATCTCCAACTCCCCAATGCCCCTGGGAGGAGGTATGGAATCAGGGGAATTATGTCCTTTTAGCAGCTGGTGATATGTTGTCCTTTTTGCATCTTGGAGACAGAGATTTCCAAGTATTTTCCCATGCAAGTTGTCCGACTCCAAGGGTTGCATCTCAACACCTTTGGGGGAAGGGTCGGTGAGTAATGAACAAGTGCTTTCTCAGCTGTACAATTGTACTAACTGGGGCCTTTGTCCTGCCCTGTGGCTGCTTCATCATTTGCATTTCAGATGAATGGAGGCCATCCTGATATCACCCATCTCCTTTCATTCAGATCCGCTGTGCGGAGAGATGAAAAATTCTGGCTGTAAAAAAGAATTGGGAGTTGTGGGTTGTAATCCAAGCAGCTGTAATAGCACACTCCTCTCTTTTTTCTTTTGTTTCACATCCTTCTAAATCCTAGCCACTTGGGTATTCTAGGATTTCTGTTAATGGAACCTTATATTTACTCAAAAATGCCCAAACAAACCCTTGCCTCCACTACTGTGTTTTAATTTGATTTAGTAATGCTGGTGCACTAGGTGCTGTTCAGAGCCTGGGAAGGTTTCATTTTTGGGGCTTATAATTCCTAGAATCCCATTGGCTGTCCCAGGCCAGGCTGTCTGGGGAATTCTGGGAGGTGTAGATCTAGCATTAGAATCCTGGGCTACAATCCTCTACATCAGTTTTGGGGAGGGGGAGTGCAGTGGTTCCACCATGCCTTTTACATTGATTTTTTTTCCTGTTTTTCTTAAAAAGGTTAAAGATCTCCATGTTTTGAGTGGAGCATTTAGGCCCATGAGAGATTGCTTTTACAAGAAGTCAAACAGAAATTGATCCTGGTGGGAAAAGGGGGATGCTGAGAAGCCTGAAATTATCTGTTTTAGCCCCAAACTCCACTTATATGGGACTCAGCCACTGTAAATTACTGCATTATTTCATGACTGACATATATCTACAGTGTGTGTGTGTGTGTATATATGCATGCCACCCATGGATGCTGGAATCCACGATGGCACATCTACAGATAAGGAGAGCCCACTCTCTCTATACACACATACATAGCACACAAAGCAGGCCCTCCTTATCCATGGATGTGTCATCTGTGGATTCCAGCATCCACAGGTGGCAAGCCCCCAGTTGTCTCCAATGGCTGTGTGCGTGCAGCAACTCCACCGTTAGGGATAGCTCCGGTTGTTCCTGTTGTGGCTGTGGAAGGAGGACCACCAGGACTAGCAGGCAATTCTGGGCCAGCCAGGTAGGTGCCCACACCCCAAGGTAGGATTCACCAGGCACTGGAGGCACAGGCAGGCGAGGGCCTCCCTCCCTCTCTCTAAGAAGAAGTGTTTGGCTAAGCATCTGAATCACAGTTCTGAGAACTTAAAACAGTTTTTTGTGCTCCTCTCCTAAATTCATGACAGCTAGGAAAATCAAGCAACTGATTTTTTTTCCAGTGAAATTACCACGGAGAGCTGCCTGAGAAACCTCTGGGTTTAAAATAGGAATTGATGATAATGGTTAGCACTGCAGAACAGTATCATGGTGGAGGCAAGAATGAAACTGATCAAACTTAAAGAGTATAGACTATTGCTGATCTTTTGGTAGATTAAGTTAATATTCTGGACAAATCTCATTATTTTTAAATGCAGCATTCATGGTTCCTAGGGCAAAAGTGGCCTGCATAGGTAAAGCCAGGGCTTGAGAAAGTTGCTTTATTTAAATTAGAGTTTCCCAAATCTAGGTGTGCTAGCTGGGAGTCCCCAGATCTAGGTATACTAGGCTGTTTACAGAGTTATAGTCAAAAATATTTTTTCTAAGCTCTAGCTAAAACAAGGGCATCAATGCAGGGCTTGACTGGTTGACTTTTGAATTTGATGTTTTAACCTGCTCACATAGTTTCTGTGAGAGGATAAAATGGAGAGGAGGAAAGGCATGTCTACTGTGTTGGAACAGCATTGGAATGAAAGAAGAAATAAAAAACCAATTAATGGGGAGCTGTTCATAATGGCATTGACCCTGTTATTTGCATCCAGAAAGTGAAATAGCAAATCTGAGTTAGAATCTGACATTTTTATTTGAAATTTGGAAATCTTACATTCTTTACTTTTTTTAATTTAAAAAGAACCCTCAATCAAATATTTAACAAGAAGAAATGGTAAAAGTATGAGGTGGGAGAAAGTTGTAGATAAAAATATAATTTAGAGCAATTTGTTCTTGGTCTCAAAAGCTGACTTCAAAAGGCTGTTGGATGCAGCCTGGTGTCATTAAAATAATGGGAATGTTGCCATTGACTTCAGTGGGATGGAGACTGAACCCATTGTCAGGGTTCCCCATACCCCAAAGCTTTCACAGTCAAGCTGGGTGTGGAGAGGAGGGGGAGACTTCTATTTGTATTCAAGTATGTCTGACACACACACAAAAATCATGTCCTACAAGTGCATGGGAACCAGAAAGTGAAACTAGCTATAAACAAAAGAAGAATGACCTTTTAAGACCTATTGTCAAGACTGAATGGTAAGAGTAAATACAATTAGGCCTCCCCCCTCCCCTTTGAATTAATTTACTCTTATTAGTTTAGAATGGAATCGTTGCACTCCAGAAGTCATGCAAAATCAAAATCTGGGATTTTAGCCCTTGGAATGTGTGTTTGTAAACACAGGACTGGAAAGGGACTTCACTAGGGTGAAGTAAGAGTGTGACATTTCTCACCATAGATAGACATCAGAGTCAAACTTTGGGGCAAAAGTCCAGACCCCACTCAACTGAAAAGGCTGAGGGATGTAGGGAGGAATGTAGCAGGATTGGCTTCTCACATTTTCAGGGAAGAAAAGTCATACATGCATCGTTATTTAAGTGGGGAGCTGACTTTGTAAGGTTATATGTCCAGAATGCTAACTATGGTAGTATGAAATAAGGGGTGGGATTACAAAGAAAGAGTGTTGGAGTTCATATTATTTGCATGACATAGGAATAAAGAACCTGCCACCCACCCTACACACCTTTGCAGACAATGCATTAAATGATGTGGCTACCAACCACTCAGAGGGCCTGTTCATATGGCTTTTCTCAGAGCTTGGATAAGTTACCTTCTTTAGGCCTTCAGTTCCCAGAATCCAGACTGATTCTAGGAGTTGATGTTCAAAAAATGTAACTTTTACAAGCTCTGATTTCTTTTCTCAGAAAGAGCAGGAAGAGAGTCACTGTGTACATGGAGGACTGTTTGGACTCAGTCATTCACTTGGAGGCCAAGTTCCAATTACACCAGATGTCAAACAGAGGGGAGGGGCTCTAAAAACGTATTAACTAGGGCTGTTTTATGAAGTTTCCATCATCTTAAGTAGTTGGGGGACTTCTTATATTTTATATAGCACTTATCATCTAACATTTCACTGTTTGAACATACTTTCGTGGCATGAGAAAGTGGAACACATAGAAAAGTGTCTGGCGATAGAATGAAACTTATTACATTTACTGATAGGTTGACTGCTTCGATGGTTCAGACTTAGATTACTAGTCTTTGAGGTCCCAAAATGTTTTATTCTTAAAATGAATCCACTGTCTTGAAAGTTGGGTCTGCACCAGCAGTTCATCGTGTATTTCAAGGAGGCGAAGCACTCATAAAAGCAGCAGTTGCTGGAGCATTCCTAGCTATTCCTGGGATAAGTCCTCTGTAATCACAGTGTGTGTGAAAATCTTAGCCCTGATTGTGTGACTGTTGCTGTAAAATGCCTGATTTTCTCCCGTGTGATAAAGTCCTTGGAGAGAGATTCTGGGTGTCAGGATTGGAGTCCCACAAAGTTCCTGCCTTCATTGTTAGTCAATTAGGCTTTGCTTTTTGCCTGTTTTATTTCATATTACTGGATGCCGGCGTGTGTCATGCTGGTGATACTGGGTTGAAGGGAATGGTTACCTGTCCTGATGATGGCTAAGGAGCAGATGTGAAGGGGGCGAAATAGCCACTGGGTGCCAAGGTGAGTTATGTGGGAATGCATGATACAAGAGAAAACAGCTGCTCGGTTTGGGAAAGAAATGTTTTGCTCTTATGACAAATGGGTTTGGAGCATGTGAAAAGGATTGATTTTTTTTTCTTTTATTATACTGTATAGCTGAATTGCCTCAGTCCTAACATAAAATTGCCACGCTGTGAACTGCTTTGGCTTCTGAATAAAGCTTGCTGTTTTTACTCTGAAGTTTTGTATTTCTGAGTTAGTCTGCCAGTATATGACACTAGTAGACAAAGGTATGGATCCCTACTCAGCCATGCAAACCCACTATGTAACCTTGGACAGGTCTCATTCTCTAAACTTTAGAAGACCTCCTCGGAAGAAATCTTGACAAGAAAATCCCAACAAAGGGTCACCCTATGTTGGAGTCAACTTGAAGACCTATTACAATAATCTTGTGTAATTTGGCTTGACAACTAGCATTTTCTCTGAAACTATCTCTGTCTTTGTATGCCTGTTTTTAGCTTCTTCTTGCCCTTCTTAGCATGCACACTAAATAAATCCATTTATGTCCTATCAATGCTGGATTTCATAGTGGTTTGTAATGGACTTGCCTTGCCCATAACTGCCTGGAAGAAATAGTATAATCTCATTATAGGAGTGGACAGTCCCTTAGACTGGAAGTGTCAAAGAAAATACTGTACCTTACTAGGGTTGGCAGATTGAAAACTGGAGACAGCTTCTATATCATTAATAATTGTGTGGAAGAGGAAATTTTAGCTGGTGTTGCTTGTTGCAACCAGGTAACACCTGCTAAAATTGTATCTTACACAACCATCAAAGGTATATGAAGTGTATCTAGTTTTCACTCTTGCAACCCTATGCCTTATCTTAAGCCTTAACAATTTCCACTGGATTGGTGGGGTTCATGTGTTGGCCCTGTGAACCTACCAGGGGCTGTATAAGCTTGCTGTGCCACTGAATATTTGGCAGCAGGGTAGTGGGAAAACCACATGTGCCTTCAGTTTAAAACAAGGCAAGGAGGGAATATATATCTTGTTTTTACACAGGAGTGGACAACTGTGGGAGAGTAGGGGGCACATTAGCCCCCCAGCAGATTTAGGGACCTCAATCCTGCGTTCCCCCCCCCCAAAAAAGTTATTATTATTTTCATCCTGAACACTTCTCAAAATGTTGTAGAAATGTGAGGGGCATTTTTGCCATATTTCTTAAGGTCCCTGGACCATTTTAAGCCCAAGGGAATCTTTTTTTAAAAAAAATAATAGGAAGTTGTCAAAAATGTCTCTCCTGGTTCTAAATTAACCCAGTGGCATCACAAACATGTTACAGTCAATGCTGAAGGTAGTCGTGCAGTCCATGGGGGACATTGGAGGGTCACTCAGGGGCTCTGGGAGTGCTTTGCCCACTCTGTAAGTTCACAGGAAAATACATGGGACAGGCTTTTTAAGCATCTCTCCTGGGATGCTGAAATTGAAAGCAGAGGACAGTAGGGACAAAGCGAAAGAAGTGCATGTATCTGATGGACTGCATGACCAACTTCAGCATTGACTGTAACTAGTGGCAGCTGACAAAGTGTGCTTCACATAGTTTAATTACATGGCTTTAGATTAAATTAATGCCTTAAGGCATTATTAGATGAATGACCCTTGTAAGTTAAGGTATTTTCCCAATAGCAGGCATGTACTTGGTATTTGCTGGAGTTTGGTTCCAGGATGTTGGTATTTGTTGGAGTTTGGTTCCAGGACCCTCTGTGGATCCCATAAAATCTCAAGCCCCATTAAATACAATGGCATAGTAAAATGGTGTCCTTTCTATAAACTGACAAAATCAATGTTTGCTTTTTAGAATTTATATGTTTTAAAAATATTTTCAAGCCATGGATGCTTGAATGCATGGATAAAAAAATATGTGGGTATGGAGGGCTGACTGTATAGAGATGTTGCCTTGGCATATCTTTAAGCATCCTCATCTCTGCTGAAGAACAAATGCAGCCTGGACTTGTAAAAGTAATCTAGTCTTGTCCAGCAGCTTGCCTCAACAGATAAATATACTAGCATGTCATCTCCCTTGCTGTGTTCTCTCTTTCTTCTGCTTTCCATCATTCTTTCCGAGTGCAAATGCCTCTAGTTTATTATTTTGCTCGAATGAGCATTAGCTTGGGCTGTGTTATTTTTCCTATGGCTTTTATTTTTAATTAGGGGTTACACAGTATTATGCAGGAAAGAAATAATGTGCTGTTCATCTGTCCTAGAGATGAACAGGTTTTCAGGTGTGTGTGTAAAGGAGGCCAGCAGAACTCCTTATTTATTTCTTTATTTATTTGACAGCTGTAATGGTAAAGCAGGTGGTGGTTATAGCCAGGCAGTGGGTGGCAAGAGTGGACCATGTAATTTGATTCTTTGGCCTGGTATATGGAGAAACATAGATGGAAGTATAGGTAAAGAACTGAAAGCAAGTAGCCATGCAGCAAACAAAGAGGAGACAAGCTCCATGTGCTCTTATGATGGTCAACTATTTATTCAGTGTTTAAAAAGTCCAATGTGTTTCGGCCACACTAGGCCTTCCTCAGGGGCCTTGAAAAGAAATCACTGGAATTGTAAACACTCTCCAAAATATATGACCATAGAGATAAACACAGATGTAAGGCACTTCTTCTAAAGGAATAGATATTTTCTTTTAAAACAAACACAGGGCTTTTTAGAGTCGGTTCTAACATCTGTCTGTCTTTCTGCTCAGGAAGATTCAATGTCTCAAGTCTTGGAACCGTGGTATTCACAAAAGGTGTATGCAAGATATTGGAAGCATTACAACCAAGCCATGGAGTGGATGCACAGGCACAAAAATGCTTACAAGAAAGCTATGGAATTCTTGTACAATCCATCATTTTGTCCCCCTGCAAGTCATCCCTCTAGACGTTACCCAGACTGGGATGAAGGTAACCACTTGCGTGATGCAGCCTTCACCCCACGCAACAAATCCTGGTACTATCCGAGGTCTCTACAAGCCCCTTTTAACACCAGAAGAAGAGAAGCAGTGCAGAAGGACTCGGAAACTGACACAGAATCTGAAGATGAAGAGGACATAGAGTATGACCTGAGCAACATGGAAATCACAGAAGAACTTCGCCAGTATTTTGAACAGACTGAGAAACACAGGGAAGAACTGCGTAAGTACCTGCCTCATGCTATATTATCCATATCTACTTATTTTAACATTGATTATCCTTATGTTTGTATTCATTTATTCATAGCCTTAATATGCCCATAATTGTTGGGGTAAAAAAAACTGCTGTAAAACAATATAAAACAATTCAAACACATTTTGGACTAGATTTATGCAAAGACAGCACTGGACTTTATGACCATTTACATTGAACAGAACTCAAGAAGGAAACCCACAACACAATTCAAAGTTGTGAGATGAATTTTTTTTATTTTGCTTTATTGTTGTGATATGTTTTGTATATAGTTGTTTTCTTATAATAGTGGGGTTTTTTTTTAAAAAAATGTTTTTTTAAAGACAGTAAGAAAACCTTATGAAACTCTTGAGGTTACCCTAAGTTAACAGATGACTTGAAGGCACATACACATACATACATACTCACACACACAAGTACTTAAAATACTTTAAATAATAACAACAAACCACAAAGGAGAGGACTGCCCGAGGGCCTGGCCTAGGCCTCTTCTTTGCGGCTTACTTTCCTTCAGCCTGAATGGGGCTCCTCAGATTACCTTCAGGTGGAGGGAAAGACAGCCGCGAAGGAGAAGACTGCGCCGAGGGCCCAGGCCTCTCCTTCGTAGCATGGTTCCCTCAGCCTAAAGGGAGTCTGCGTGGCCTCCCTTTGGGCTGAGGGAAAGCCCTCTGCAAAGGAGAGGACTGTGCCAAGGGCCCAGGCCTCTCCTTCGCGGCTTGGTCCCTCAGGCCGATCGGGGCCACATGGCCTCCCTTTGGGCTCAGGGAAAGCCAGCCACAAAGGAGAGGGCCCAAGTCTGTCCTTTGCGGCTTTGAACTCAACCCTCTGCCCTCTCCCTTCCTTGGCAGACTCCAACCCCACAGCCAAGATGGGGGCCCGGGGCTAGGAGATAAGCAGGGAAGGAGGGAGGGAAGGAGACAGGGAGAGGGGAAGGAAGAAGGAAGGGAAGGGAAGGGAAGGGAAGGGAAGAGAGGAGGGGTGGCGAGGGACTTTTGTCCCCAATGGCAGCTTAGGTGCGCATGCACCATCATTGGAGACAATGGGACTTGAGTATACACAGATTTTGTTATGTGCGGGGGTGTCCAGAACGGATCTCCCGCATTTAACGAGGGCCCACTGTATTTACCAATCTGGGAGAGAGAGGTTTGTTGAGAGACTTGAACAGTATTCGAGCATGCACCGGGAAAAGGGAATAATATGATTGAGGGCTTGATGAGGTTATACCTTTTTCTTGCCCTAAGGGTATGTGTTGTATACCCAAAAGCTTTGATGATTTATTCAAGGAATAGACAAGCTGCTCTGGGAATCTTAACAGTTTTTAGCACCACGGTGTCAGTGCATTGATGCAATCTGAAACAAACCTTTGATGATCATGGATGGGGAAATGAGACAGGCAGGAGAAATTTAGGGACTTTAACGAGAGAAAACAGGGTTTGGTCTCTGTCTTTTTTGTCAAATGTCTTCCTTTTTGTCTTTGTTTCCCTTCCCATATTAAATGAAAAATAAGCAGGCAGGGTAGGAGGAATGTGTCATGTTTAGCATAACCCATTGTGTTTGTAATTTGTTCTTACCTAGGCCAGGCATGCCCTAAATCAAGTACCCCTGACACAGGTTCATTTCTAGCTACTTTGGGTCATTGTAATCCCCAAAATATGTATCAAGTCTTGAGCATGACTTCCAGTCATGCTCCATGCCAGATATTAATTGTAAAAACCCCATATTAAGCCAGAAGGGTGATAAGGTCTGCTAACATCTGGAGGCATGCACCCCAGCAGCACTGGAGATAGTCCCAACAGCTGGCTGGGAGGTTCCCAATTTAGCCCAGGTCAATTGGGTTGTTAGGGGTTCAGGCTGGGCAAATGACGTCAAAGAAGTGACTTTGAAGAAGAAACCGTAGACCTTTTCATGTGACTCATCCAAATAGCTGAGAAAAAGAGAGGCTGCAGAAGATGAGAGAGACAGTGCCACCTCTGCCATTAATGGAGGGAATGCACGATGGCAGTGGTGCTAGAGGGGAGAGGGCCATGCATTGGTCAAACTGATTGTATAAAGAGGTATCAAATACCACCTCCTCCAGACTTGGTGGAATGCCTAGGCACCTTCTGGTTTTGTAGGATGCTGCCGTAGCATGATCCTAGCCTTTGTCTTTTTTTAAAAAAAACAGCTGGCCTGGTTGTTGTCCTGGAAAGGGAATTTCATACTTGAGTGTACTTCCATTTAAGACATCCCTCATTTCTTGGAAGTTTTCAGCAGTAGAATTTCTCATCCTGAGTGAACTGGTTTATATTCAGACCTCTGGAGATAGATTAATCTGTTACTAAAATTATCCTTTACTGTTTTTTATTTAGTTGTTTTGTGTGTTTCTGTTACTGCGAGACCTAGCCAGATACCATGCATGTCTGTTTTGGTGCTAATTTTCAATTTCTTTTCCAAAGTGATATTTTGAAACATTACCCCCCCCCCCCAAAAAAAAACCCCACATTCCTTAGTGGACTTTGAAAAATCTGTTAACTTGGAATGCTTTTGGTGTACTGAAACAATCCTCTGATACTTTGATAGTTAAAGTTAGCAGGATCTTGGAGCAGTCCAAAGGAAGTTCCTAGGTGCATTGTTAAACTTTGGAGGAAAGCCTTGATGTACCATATTATAGAGGTCAGCCATTTGCTTTCTCTTGCTTTGGCTTATTTGAGGAGCGTGCGAAGTTCCAAGGCATCTTCATGGTCAAAGTACTTCTAGTTCATTGTGGTTCTGGAAGTTATCTCATGATTAGAATTGAACTCATAAAATATTATGAAATAAATCCTTAGACAAGTCAATAGTTATCTTTTTCCCTTTGCAAATGCTTAGTTAAAATATGTTGACATTGGAAAAGCTATTATAGTTTATATATGATTAGTGCAGTTTGCAGTAGGAGGGAAATAATTTATCCCATGTGAGTGTTATACTGAAGCATTTACAAAACATAGTGGCTGTTTTCTAAAATAATGTAGCTTCTCACTCAGCCAGAATTTCGGCTGCTATCAAGAATAAAAAAGACTCAGAGTCCTTTTGAGTCTCTCATAACTTAGAGATTGTGCTGCCTGAGCCCAGCCCCTAAGACCTAGTCGTGTGGAAGACACACACTCACTCTGCATTAAATTACACAGAGCTATTGATTTTGCAGAGTACTCTATATTTAGGCTAAATGAAATTTCAGGATGGAATTCGATTACACTAAATTTCATAATTACATTATCTCATTTCATCTTTCAATCTCTGCAATAAATAAATAAATATATCCTATCACATTTTGATCCTGCAAACACAGTGTATCAGTGTATCTTTTTTTAAAAAAATAACGACAACCAGACAACATTACATTATCTGCCTGGAAAAACTTTACCCTATAAAATGCAATTGAATGAATCTGGCTGGTTTATTGGCTTGCTGGCATAGAGGGTAGCCAAATCTGGTACAAGCATAATCTTTGTGCTCTTCATCCAACACATGGTATGTATCTCTTTCCCCTTTCTATTTGTCTTTTAGATTTAATTTTTCAGATTCTCATCCAGTCCTCAACCATCCTAAATACTGGTAGTTGTAAACAAGTGAGCTATTAGTTTTTTACTCTGAAATACCAAACCTCATTACTCTAATGCAACAGCCTCGAATGAAGAAAGTCATAGCCCAGTTGGAGAGGAGGCTTCTTTAAAATGCCATTAGCCAGTTGATCTCTTACCACAGTGTGTGTATCCCACAAAGTGGTAATAATTATTATAATTATAATAATAATTATTATTTTAGCCTGCCTCTCCCTTTCAGATCAAGGCAGGTTCCAAACACTAAAACAAATAAACAATTACAGATACAAAGTCATAAAATCACAGACCCCATTCCCAACAAAACCAACAAATTATTCAGTCTAAAAACACTTCAGTTAAAATTCCAATCTAAATTAAAATGATAAAACGGGCAGGTTGTAGTGGTGGCTATAAACAAACAGAAGGGCAGTCTAATAGTAGTTGGAATCAATTGGGGAAGGCCTGCCAGGAAAGATCAGTCTTAACTGATCTTTTACCATGTTTCTCCTCTTTTATCCTCCCTTCACTGGCTCCCCTTCCCCTTCCACACCCAGTACAAGCTTTTGTTGTTGACCTTCAAATCCCTCCATGGACTGGCCCCTCCTTACTTTCTGAACTTCTTCCTCCTTACGTTCTTACTCATACCCTCCGCTCTGGTAGTCAAGGTCTCCTGTCATAGCCTAGGATTTCCACTGCCCCATCTTCAATTTGTCCCTTTTCACTTGCTGCCCCTCACTCCTGGAACCTTCTTCCCCCACATCACTTCTCTAACCAGTTTCAAAATTGAGTTAAAGACTATATTATTTAGGGAAGCATTCCCAGGCGAGTGCTGCACCCCAGGATGCTGCACCCTAATGTATTAAGAAGCCGAGCCCTCCCTCCAGTCCATCCGCCTTGTTCCAGGCCTCAGAGGGAGTGAAGAACTGCTGGATTTGATCCCCTTCCCCACCACCATTCCCTTCTCCTTCTGTGCTGTGTCTCTTTAGATTTTAAGCATGAAGGCAGGGAACCGTCTAATTAAATGATTATATGTACAGTGCTGTGTAAATTTACATCGCTATATAAATAAAGGTTAATAATAATAATTATAACAACAATAACAACAACTGCCTTTTTGAAGGCTTCAAGAGTATCAATCTGACAGATCTCATCTGGCAGGACATTCCACAGTTTGGGAGCAGCTGATGAAAAGGCCCACTGGGAAGTCGTAGATCGCCTGGTCTTCTTTGACTGCAAAAAATTCTTCCCAGATGACTTTAGAGTGCAGGGTGGATTATATGGGAAGAGACCCTCCTGCAGGTACACTGGACCCAAGCCATGTAGGGCTTTTATAATAACTTCTTGCCATGATAAGACTTCAACATGTCCCCAGATTTGATGTCCAAACATCATCACCATCACCATCATCATCATCATCATCATCATCATCATCTTTATTTCTTGCCCGCTCCTCTGTGAAGCACATTCGGAGCAGGGTACAGCAAGATTAAAACATACAGATTAAAACACTTCATCAACCCATTCCCAGCCAGCCACCCCTTAAAATAGATTAAATTAACAATAATTTAAAACAATAACAACATTAAAAGCATAATTCATCCTCGATGGTTCTTAGTTGAGGAAAGAGATAGCACCAAGCAAGGGGTCAGATTCAATTCCATTTTGGAGCCGGGATCTAGGAGGTTTCAGGGAAGGCCTGCCAGAAGAGAGCTGCATCTTCAGAGCTTTTTTAAAGCAATCAAGAGATGTTATAAGGCGCAACTCATCCGGCAGACCATTCCAAAGCTTGGGAGCTGTACCAATGCATATGTGTGGTAAGCTTCTCATTGTCACAAGGCGGGATATTGTAGTTAATTGATATATCAAGTGGTTGCATGCATACAGCAGTAAGTACTGTTCACACAGAGTCTGAAAGTGAATTTTGAAGACTGTCATCCTGCCTCTCCATTCATTTTAGATTAGAGATGAGATTCTGTACTCCATCCCAATTCAAGATTGATTCCTAATGTACTCCAGACCCTGATATCACAGTTCTAAGATCCATCTGTCTAACATACATCACATTTGTGCAAGCTTTTTTTGGAACAGGGGAGAAAGTAGACTTGAGGGTTCCTGAGAAAACCGAAATGGAGAGTAAGGTGTTGGATGCTGCCATGCAAGCTCAGCAAACCAATTCTCAGTATTTCCATGAGCATGTGCTGCAGCATCTGGTCCCCTGCAGGATGCATATTTTGCACACACAGCCCCAAGATACTGAGTCCCCTAGGCACTGATACCATAGGCAAGGCCCCTTCCAGAGACAAATATTCTCCAGACTATATCCACAGTTTGGGTTTTGTGTAACCATTATGGGAAATTAATCAATTTTCTCGCTAATTCCCAATCAGAGTTGGTGGGTCCACCTATTAACAGTGATGGCTTATCACTTGCTACATGATTATGGAACATTCTGAAAATTCAAAGTAGATGAGAGATCTGACCAAAGCTGGGTTAACTATAATCCTTCTTTTCTTCTACTTCCTGTTTTCACTCTCTTTGTATCTGTATTCAAAGGAGTAATGAAAATAATAGCTATTGGCTTTTTTATTTTTATTATTATTATTCTTTCCTTCCTGCTTTCTGCCCTCACCCCAGGAACCCCTTCAGACTCTGACAATCTGTGGGCTTCTGTATGCTTTCAGGTCCATTGCTGGCAGCATGCATTCCTGCCAAAACTGTAACTCTGACAGCGAAGCGTTTTCTTAAACTGGCAACTCCTGAAGCTCTGTGTCTGATTTAACACTCCAATAAGGACAGGATTTTTTTCCTTTTCTTTTCATTGAGCCTACTCTTTTCCCCCGTTTCAAAACAGCTTTTCTTTTCTCTGAATTCTTCTCAAGTGCACTCCAGCTCTTTGTAATTCACATCATGTGCCAGTCTCCTAGATGAGTCCCACTCTAGCTGTGCGAACAGTGTTTCACTGTGGCTTTATATAAAATGCCATGTTTTTTACATTGTTACAGTGCAGAAGTTCATATACCTAAGGTGAAGACAGTGCAATGATTTAAAAAGTACAAAATTATTCCTTTTACTTCTTCTGCTTTGCTTTGCTTTCCTACAGATCCCATCCATGTGCTGGTTTTCATTTAGGAAGACATTCATCCTGTGATATTTTCCTCCCTCTCCCCATATTCAAAATTATTTAATAGCTTGACTGTTTTTCTATTGACCTCTCTTTTTCTCACTCTCTTTCACATTGCCCCCCCAACTGGTAATTCTAACCTGCAGGAGATGTTTTGTGGTTGTGTTTAAATGACTTCCCAGAGGCTATTTAGGAAGAGCATGAAGTCATTTTTCCGCGTTATTGCACCTGTCAGATGTATCCAGCTTTCTGTTGTGAAGCTATTCAGGAATGCTAGTTATAAAGAAGACAAGATGGGAGAATGGCCCTCTTGGATTTGCAGAGAAGTTGTTCTTAAAACTGAAAAGGAATATAAAATGCTGAAAGGATGGGTGTCAGAATTCTCTTATTATTGATTGTCTGCATCTCAACACATGCATTGCAAAATTTGAAAAATGCAAGGGAAGGGTGCCTGGTTGTTGTTTTTGATTAGTGGAAAAGCTGGGTTTTCCTGAATTTACCAGCACATGTACATAATAAAGTTTTGACTTTTTCCTATTCTTTCACTTTTAAAATATTTGTATGTTAATGCACAATTGTAGGCAGTTGTGAGGAATGTATCTGATCTTTCATCCTAGTCACCAACTTGTGAACCCATACACTCTTGCTTGTCTCACACGCACCAAAAAACAATTCAGACAGAAACCTCTCAGGCAAGGATTTTATCCTTGAAAGAACTCTCTTTGTTTAATCAAACAAGTCACTTGTCACATGGAAGGATCTGAGATATTTGTAATTTCTTGTAGTTTCTTTTGCCACATCGTCTTGATTTGTTTTCTCCTCTGTTTCTGATGAAGTTTGCATGTTTGATATATTTTTCTAACATCAGATTTAATCTGGAGCTGTTTGTTTATAGTATCTTCAACTTATTAATATTTCACAGGAGACAGTCTCTTGGTTGCATTGGTGGGAAGGAATTAAGCTATACTCAAAACATATGCCATACTTGACTCATCATGGGTTGGTCTTCTCCTTTCTGTGGAAGCAGTGTAGCATCTACCATATTCAGATCAATCAGTTAATCAATAAAGTCAGCACTTAGAAAGTTACTTTTAGTTTAGTGTTGATAATTATTTCTAAAAAACATAAAGTGAAATAGTTACAATTTAGAGTTACTTCTACTATTTTTGAAAGCAACTCTCAGGCTGAAATTGTGTTGTATAGTTGCAACAAGAGTAGACCCATTGAATCAATTTCTGATGAAATTGGTGAGTCAACATGTAGGTAAATCCTGTTGATTCAGTAATTTTACTCTAGTTGTGTCTAATGATGGGATTTAGACCTTTATTTCCCACTTCTCACAGTAACTGATGGAGTTTCTTTTTAAAGAGAACTTAAATGCTACAAACTGCTGGTCTGTGATACAAAATACATTCTCTTCTTCTCCACCTTGCTGTCTCATTACCCTCACAAACTGGGCAAGTGAGAAATAGAATAAACAAGTTTTTTGTTTTGTTTTTTTAGTCAGAGCGATGAATTAAAATATAAACAAACAGCTGCCTGGGCTGATCAATGGACGGATGCTGAAATAGACGCTGAAATGTATAAAAGTACATCTTCTACTTAAAAATTTACTATTTTTAAACTGGTGGTATATACTTATAAGGAAATCTCATTTTCTGTTTGAAATTAAGTAAATAACTCTTTTTGGAACTATTTTTATTTCAAATACCAAATTTGATATATTTAATAGAATCATAGAGTTGGAAGAGACCACAAGGGCCATCCAGTCCAACCCCTTGCCATGCAGGAACTCCCAATCAAATCATCCTGTTGGCCAACAGTTGACTATCCAGCCTCTGCTTAAAGACCTCCAGACTCCACCACTCTCTGAGGGAGTGTGTTCCACTGTCGAACAGCCCTTATGGTCAGGAAGTTCCTCCTAATGTTTAGGTGGAATCTCTTTTCCTGGAGCTTGCATCCATTGTTCCGGGTCCTAGGTTGGATAATCGAGACCCTGCTGTAATCCGCTCATTTGAGTTGTGTTGGAGAAGAATGCTAAGGATAACATGCATAGCCAAAACGACAAACAAGTGGGTCCTTGAACAAATCAAGCCAGAAATAGCCCTGGAGGCCAAAATGATTAAATTGAGGCTGTCGTACTTTGGTCACATCATGAGAAGGCATGACTCATTGGAAGAGATGATAATGCTGGAAAAAGTTGAGGGTAGAAGAAGGAGGGGAAGACCGTACCTTAGATGGCTAGACTCAATTAGGGAGGACACAGGCATGAGTCTGCAGGAAATGAGAAGAGCAGTAGAGGACAGGTAGACTTGGAGATGTCCTCACCCACAGGGTTGCTATGAGTGGAAGTCAATTCACGGGCAGTTAACAACAACAATAGGTTGATAAGTGCTATGTAATGAGAGAACTAAAGGAGACAGAGTGACCAGTTCTCTCTTTCAAGGCAAGGAATAGAGACTTTGGAAGATCCACAGAATCACTTTCTTCACTATGTGGTTGCTCCCACAGTGTTTTGCCTTATCCAGGGACTTTTGACACTGATCTCTTCTATACCTTTTTCTGCCCATAACTTTTCTCAGTGATTTTTGCATTTTTTTTTACAAATAAATAAACAAATAAATACTTGTACTTGCCTGCTTGGCCATGAAAACCCATTAGATGCCCATGGGTGAGTCACACATTCTCAACCCCTGAAAACTCCATGATAGGTTCGCCTTAGGGTCACCATAAGTCTGAAATGACTTGAAATGCAAACAGCAGCAACAACAAAGTTTTTTGTGGAGCTTTCGGGCTATATGGCCATGTTCTGGAAAAGTTCCTTTCTGACGTTTCGCCAGCATCTATGGCTGGCATTCTCTGAAGATGCCAGCCACAGATGCTGGCAAAACGTCAGAAAGGAACTCTTCCAGAACATGGCCACATAGCCCGAAAGCTCCACAAAAAACTATGGATGCCGGCCATGAAAGCCTTCGACTCAACAACAACAAACTTTGCCCTTTCCTAGAACAATTGTTACACAATTGTACTAGACTGTGAAAAAAAATCAAAGGATTCTGGGGAATGGGGAAATTCTATTATTGGAAGTTTGATGCAAAAGGATAAAGAGAGAAATTATTTATTTTTCACACACACACACACCTTTTTTAAGTAAGAAAATGAAATTTAATGAAATATTATGAAGGCTTTCAACATTTCTGATATACAAGACAGGAGAAAGTTTAATTGACAGGGAATAAGAATAATTTCTAAGATGAGACAGTAAAGTGTAAAATAACAAACTTCAGTATCTGTGGTTTGGCATGGGAGCTACTTGTTGATGGCTGTAGAGGACAGTATTCTTCATTATTCTTGACTTTCCCACCATAAGTATTATTCCTAAATTGGGCCTCTTCATGCATTTGTTCTGCAGGTGTCTGCAGCTGCCTTTAATGTCTTCTGTAATTCCCCTTCTTTTCTGTATTTCTTCTCCAGGGGATTCTGTGGGAACAGCTGTTGGCAAAAGGAGCATGTGATATTATTGCAAGGAGCACCTCTTAGGAAAAGTCAAACTGTTACCCTGAGATGCTTTCTCAGAAGCCCCCACTCCCAGCCATCTCCTCATAACTTTGAATCCCTGTTTCTGTTTCCTGTGTTTTTCTTAGGGAAAAAAAACTAAAGCTGCTTCTTAAGCCTCAGTTTTTTTGTTGTGGCTTGGTGTTGTGAGAAAAGGATAGGGCTGCAAGCTGTTTGGGGTAAACGTTTGAACTATATTAGAATTCATATGCCAGTTCCTCACTATTGATCCACATTATGGGTTGGGCTGCGACTTCTCTTCTGTCATATTGCAGTTGTCACCCTTTACCTTCTTTTAAGAACTGAGTTGAACACTTGGAAATGATAACATCTAGTAAACCATGTCTGACCTGCTGAGCTTTTTTTTTTTTAATCATCTTGAATCTGATAGTACGAGCTAATAGTTTCTACAAGCTGTGGAAAATAACTAAGAATTTAATCTTTAGGAAGTATTTCCACTAGGTCATGTGCTGGATCAAATAACATTATAGTTAAGTGGTTATGTTTATATAATTCTTTCAAATATTGTCACTAGGTGTTTGTTAGGAATTATTGGTTAAATGCATTTCATATTATTCAGATCTGCTTTGTCCCAGAGATTTGAGGGATTTAGCTCCATGCTGAGTTTGCAGAACGTTCATGGAGGGAACTATAAACATGCATTGAAATGAAAGAAAACATTTATTACTTAGAAAAATCCATCAGTGATTATTGGCCAACCAAAATGCACAATATATTTGTTGAAAACATTTGAAGCTCCATGAGCTTCTTCATCAGGCAAGATATTACAAACCAAACAGGAGGGGGAAAAAAACGATTGTAGATGTTAGATTCCTGCATGTTGTGTCAGTAAAGCTGGTATACTGGGGAGGATATATTTTGTGCAGGCAGGCTCCTCCTCCTTCTGTCCATGCAGCAATAGGGAAATTTTCAAAGTCCAGGAAATTTAAAGTCTATTTGCATCTCAAGAGGGACCCATCTTTTGCAGTCTAGTATGTCTCCATTCCAGTCAGGTCACTGGCCTCTTTGTAGGCCTCTTATTACTCACATCCATTATAGTTTGTAGCTAAATCAACAGTTTTAAAGACTGGTTTGTATACTGCATATTTTTCACATAGAGTTGGAAGAGACCACAAGGACCATCCAGTCCAACCTCCTGCCCTGCACAAACACACAATCAGAGGACTCACAACAGATGGCCATCCAGCCTCCTTTTCAAAATTTCCAAAGAAGGGGACTCTGCCACACTCTGCAGCAGTGCATTCCAGGTGGAATCTCTTTTCCTGTAGTTTGAATGCTTTGCTCTTTATCCTATTTTCTGGAGCAGCAGAAAACAAGCTTGCCCCGTCTTCATTATGACACTGCATTAAATGTTAAAAGATTCTTATCTTGTCATCTCTTAACATTCTCTTCTCCAGGTTAACCCAGCTCTTTAAGCTGCTCCTCATAGGGCATGGCTTCCAGACTTTTTACCATTTTAGTCATCCGCCTCTGGGCATATTCCAGCTTGCAAGTATTCTTGAATTGTTGTGTTCAGAACAGAGCAGAGTATTTCAGGTGAGCTTCTCTAGTGAGGTGGCTTCCAAGAGTGGGTGGTACATAGCTGTCCAAATGTCCTAGGAGTTCAGTTCCCATCACCGTTCACATCATTGCTATCTAGGTCATATGGGCATTGCAGGGTATCACATCTGGAGGTCCATAAATTTCCCAATTCTGTCTCCATGATGGGGGAGACTGTTGGTTTCTGTTGATGCCTCCAGTACTCTGGCATAGTAAAAGTGTCCTTTTCCACACACCTCCTCTTATCTGTTGCTTTTTGATGTACAAGCAAAGGGTTATCAAGTTCTCTGCAGAGCGGCTGATCCTGATCACCAGGCTACTGTTTACTTAGCCTATGTACTTCAAATTAGACATGCATTTAAACGCCTTTCAAAATTGAAGGCAAACTTACCCTTGGCTCTCAGCTATGAAGGAGATGGCATAAGATTTAATGTGTCTACTTCTGAAGACAAAAACTGTGAATTATCGACTAGTGTAAATATTTTATGTGGGGGGAATGGATGGTAGATGTGACACTAAGCAGTCACATACAGTTCCTTCTGAGGTCTGTAAATTTCCCTGATTCTTATTATATTAGAGCATAATATTAATAGGTTTTCGAGAAAAATTCATTTGAGCTCATCCATTGGATTGTCTTCACCCTCAGTGGCCTTTTTTATGACAAATATTTCTGTTATTTCTGAATTAAAGCACTCCTTCAAGCCATTCTGTTCTCTAATGGGAGATTAGTGAGAAATGAAAATAGTTGGAGAGTATCCTTACATTGCAATGAACTAAAACGGTTGCTTGTGATGAAAGCTGAATGTTTCTTTTTTATGCCATGGAGGTAACAAAAATTCCATACAGCAGATAGGACAGCGAGCTGTGTCTGCTCTGCCATACATTTTTTTTTGTATAAAAGGTAGACCCACCCCCATTTTTCAATCTGCTATTTTAAATTCATATGTGGTGAGTGTGAACAGGTGTCTGGTGATGTCTAGCTTGGCTCTCAGCCATTGCTCCTATCTGGGGAATAGTCTTTGTAAGGCTTTGCTAGAGTAATAACAGGTAGGACTGAAATGTTCACATTATTTTTTACCTCCACTGAATGGCTCCTATGGGCATTTTAGGTGAATTTTTATTGTATTCATCCAGGTCCTTTTTGTGTTTTGTGACACATCTTTCAATTATGTCAACTTGCTTGTTACTAAATGGCTACTCCCACCTGTACTGTTGGGTAGGGACAAGATGTGCACCTGGATGAAGGGAGCTGAGGCAGACTGAAAAGATGTTGGTCCCTTGGGGAGTTTTTGTCAGGAAATATGGCTGAAGACTTGTAAATCAGTCAGGCCTATGAAAACCCATTAGCAGTACTTTGAAACATACCACTGAGACTGTCCACTTAGTGATAAATAATGTCACTTAGAATAATTGACTCTTCATGCTACAGCTGGATAGATCCACAGCTGGTTGGCTCTTGCTGCCATTATAAAATGCTGCTACATTGTATAGGATGAAACAGCTACTCAGTGGGAACGTTCATCTTTTATTTTTCCCAGGGAAATTTCTGTGGTTCTGACCCACTCCTTTTATTTATGTTTTTATTTATAAAACAATTGTTCAACTATGTTTCTGCTGTTTTGGCAATCTCTGTGTATCTTTTGCAGAATGATGTTTTAAAAAGCAGAGTCCCAGAGCAAGGGTGGGGAACGTGGCCTTCCAGATATTGTGAAGATGGCCAGTTGTACCCCTAAACAGGTTTAGCACTCTGGGGGCATTTGTTTTTTTCCAAAATGGTAGAAGGTGTTGTGACGGGAGGTATCTAAGTTAGAAAATTTTGGAGCACCTCCACATTTGGCTCCAGCTCTATCAACTCCTCTCATTGCCCTTGAAGAAATGCTATGCTAAGAGTGCAGTCAAGAAAGTTTTTCAGATAACACAAGTGAGGACTGCTTTTCAAGTAGACAGACTTGAACTGCCTCCCCTTTTTTAATAAGGAAAGTAGAAGGTCAAAGCAATAGCACCCAAAGCAAATACTTGAGACCTTAATTCCTCCACTTCCCAGCCATAGGCTTTGGAGATGAGTAACAAGTTCCAACCATACCAATGGAATCATATTGGATTATAGGCATTTGATTTAATTTTAATTAATGTATGACCTTAAATGAGAGCCAGAGTGGTGTAGTGGTTTGACTGTTGGACTATGACTGCGGATACCAGAGTTTGATTCCCAGCTCTGCATGAAACCCATAGGGTTACCTTGGGCAAGTCACATGCTTTCAGCCTAAGGAGAAAGCGATGGCAAATATCCTCTGAACAAATCTTGCCAAGAAAACCTCATGATAGGTTCAGTTCACCTTAGAGTCACTAGACTTTGGAAATGACTTAAAGGCATATAACAACAACAGAGGCCATAAATATCCGAAAGGCACCAGATCCTTTGTGATTTTGGAAGCAAAGTAGGGATAGCCCTGGTTAGTATTTGGATGGGAAGTCAGCTACAAATTCAAGGTGCTGTAGGCTGTATTTCAGAGAAAGGAGCTAACAAAACCACCTCTGAGTATGCCTTGCCTAAGAAAACACTATGAAATTCATGGAATCTCCATAAGTCAGCAAGAAACTTGAAAGCACTTTTTAAAAGATATAGAACTTCTCACACTTTGCTAGGTAGGAACAATCTGGGGGCATATCCAAAAGAGGTGTGGCAATTAGAAGAGAGTGGTAAAAAGTGATGGAGAATGTCACTGTAGAAAGTCATTCACTTTAATTATACGCTCTCAAGGGGCCCCTTGAAAAACTGATAGACAGGACACCCTGCTGTGTTGCCAAGAAGCATGGAAACAATTTTAATTTTTTTAAAACTTTCTGAGAGCTGCTTTATCCAGATCAGTGGAACTTATTTTATTCTTTGTCTGCATACTATTAGTTACTCAGACAACTGCTAGACAGCTGGAGGTACTATTCTTGGCAGTGACACACTTTTTTGTTGCAAAAGTTAACTTGACATTAACATGATGTGTTTAATACTTACAACCTTTAACTGTTTTTTTAAACTATTCTTTTAAACAGAGCATCAAAATAGAGAATTGGTCAACAACAATTATTTCTATTTTATGTCTCTGTTAAACTTTTAAAGGGTACATGAATGTTTTTCAGTTCAGTATCCCATTTTGTCCTGAACTGGTGCCATCAGACACATTTTACATTGAAATTTTATTTTGTTCACATCAGTTGCTTTATTGTAAATGTACTGAGAGTTAAAGCAGATCAGTGATTAATTGTAATTTACTGTGTGGACAATGATGATTATTGACCAAATAGAAAAACAGATTTGTTTTTAAAGTGTCTGGTTTATAAATTGATGTGGTATCCTAATAACATGTGTGCAGACTGTGTGAGTGACCTCAGACCAAAATGTGTTGAGTATAATCCTCCATTAAACAAAAAATACTGGCTTTGTCTAATGTCAGTTTTGTCAGCTGGAAAAGACTGGAGTCTTGTTGGGGGAAGAGAGACAATGTAGAGTCAGCTGGTCTCCCTGTAATCTTATTGCTGTAGACTTGACCCTTTCCAGAAACAACTGGCTGTGCCTGATCCTGAGCCCTAATTTTGTCAGTCATCCTTTAATATTATGGAACAATTGCTGTGTACCTGTACAAGAGATATTATAGATTTCTTTGTGGGGTTGATGTTGTTGTTTATTCAAAGTACATGGTTTATATACCTAGCCATTTTCAGTGACTTTGAACATATTTCTTGAACCTGATATCCTCCAGATCTGTTGTACTAGCTTCTGTTGTCTCCAGCATGGCTACCAGGTTGGGGGAAGATAAGACTGTGCTTTTGGCCCTTATGGAAGCAAACAAAACGAAAATCTGGAGCAAGCTCTTGACTGTTCTAATCCTGTTCTAATCCTTCTGTGCCCTGGTGGCACAGTGGTTAAATGCCTGTACTGCAGCCACTTACTCAAAACCATAAGGTTGTGAGTTCAATACCAGCAAAAGGGCTCAAGCTTGACTCAGGCTTGCATCCTTCCAAGGTCGCTAAATGCGGACATTGTGCCCTCCCACCACCACCACTCAGCGTAGTATATGAGTAAAAATATTTGTTTAGTGTGCATATTTTCATTTACACATTCATCTATATTCATATTTTAACACTCTATAAGGAAATAACATCATTCATAACATAATGCTTGGAGGTGCAGCCATACCAGACCCCAAACAAAAGGCACTGTCCCCCCAGCAGTGCCAAATACTTGTGGGGACAGTGCTGCGGTCTCTGGAGGGCTGTTTGGGATCTGGTGTGGCTGTTTAGAGGAAAAGACGCTCTGGGCTCCCAGGTGAAAAGCACTGCCCCCCCCCCCGTGCTGTGCACTCCAGAGGGCTGTTTGAGTTCTCATGTGACACCCGTTTTTGCTTGCCCAGCGGCCGTGCCAGCCCCACTGGGCTAAACCACCCCAACAGGTGTCATCCAGTGTAGTCTGCATCCCTCTAGTTACACCAATGTGAGTGAGTTTCATGGTGCAGTGTGGACTTGAATCTGGGCCTCATCTATCCCAGTCTCAGTTTCTAAGCACTCTGCCACATTAACTGGTACTGACAAAGAACTCCTGGTAATTTCATGATTGCTTACTGAGAAGGAGCAAAGGATTAGATCAGAATTTATGTTGCAGGATAAAATACCAAGAACTGGTCAGGCAATCTTGTGTAACTGATAACTAAATGGAAAAGCAGGGTTATTTATTGTTAGAGTATTCTACTTTGCTTCCGGATTAGCAACAATATTCAACTGGCTGATCATAGAAAAAAAGGGGGGAAGGTGGCTTAAAGATTCCATTTGTCATTTTTCAGTGGTTTGGTAAGCTAGGAACTGAATTTCCAGCTCAGGATCAACTTAGTGTAGCCCAGAGGAGGGCTCCATGCAGGTCTTGGAGCACCCCAGAGCCCCTTAACCCTTCCCCATTAATAATAGTTTTAATTCCTTTTTTTCAGGAAAAAATCCACTGTTGTTTTTTTTCCCAGGAAAAAAAGGTGCACTGTTTTCCATTTAAATTTTGTTGGGGGTGTCACCTTGAACTTACCTCCCCCCCAAAACAAAATTACTCTAGCATGATTAGCATTGACTGGAACAACACGTCAGGTTGTGAAAAATAAACTCATTTGAAATGTGGTACTGGAGAAGAGTTCTTAGGATACCATGGACAGCCAAGAAGACAAGCAAATGGGTTCTTGAACAGATCAGGCCAGGGCTCTCCTTGGAAACAAAGTTGAGACTATTGACTTTTGCCACATACTAAGAAGGCACAAATCACTAGAAAAAACAATAATGCTAGGTAAGGTAGAGGGTAGAAGAAAGAGAGGAAGACGACAAACCAGATGGACAGACTGAATCGGGGGGTTGTGGGCAAGGGCTTGCAGGATCTGGGCAGGGCAGGGGAGGATAGGTATTCTTGGAGATACCTCATCTATGGGGTTGCCATGAATCGGAACCAACTCAAGGGCAGCTAACAACAACAACATTTGAGAACCACTAGATCAAATTTCCTCTAACATTTGAAAATATCAGAACCCATATTTTTGTGTTAACATCCAACTCTTGAAATGACAAAACATTATCCTTGAAGAGACCAAACACTGGAAACAATGGAAACCAAACTAGTAATTGAAGTGATAATTGGGCTAAACCAGCGGTGAGCATGTGCTGGGGAGTGGAGAGCTATTTTCATCACCTCCTGAGTCCTGTCCATGTGTGGACTGTACCACACTGACATATTCTTTCTGTCTGCTTCCTTCACTATCCAATTCTCACGTCGGTATATGGTAATTGGGATTAAAATGGCCTGAACAATTCTGACTTTGGGGCTCAAGTTATATGTCTTTGCTCTTCAGTATCGACTGCAATGGTCAATGTTTGATCCTGGATATGGGATTTTTTTAACTATTTCAATTTCTTCATCGTCTAGATTGAATTTGTATATTTCTTCTGTGATCGTTGCTTTTATTTTCTTTATATTCAGCATCAGACCTGCCTTTGCACTTTGACCTTTGACCTTCCTTATGTTCCAATTTCTGAATGTCCTCTGCTAATATTATGGTGTCATCTGCATATCTTAGACTGTTAATGTTGCTTCCTCCTATCTTCACTCTTCCTTTTTCTGATTCTAATTCTGCTTTTCTTATGACGTTTTCAGCATATAAATTAAACAATTAAGGTGATAGGATTATTATTATTATTATTTCTAGCCCGCCCCTCTGAACAAGCAATCGGGGCAGGTTACAGCAGGTTAAAAGCAGTACAAATTAAAATATCCCATCCCATCACCCAACTCCCCCCCCCCTTAAAACAAGATTAGATCACAGCAAGATTAAAATAATTAGATAATCAAATAAAATTAAAGAAGAAGAATCACAAAATTCCAACCCGAAAGTCCTGGCTGTATTAAGAGTAAAAAATGCAAAGGAGAAGGGTGGAAAAACTCAGGACCTGCATTTCGGAGCTGGGAGGTTTAAGCATCTTCTGGGAAGGCCTGCTGGAAGTGATGCTTCTTTAGGGCTTTTTGAAAGCCTTCAATAGATGGAATAAGGTGCATCTCGGCCGGTAGGCCATTCCACAACTTGGGGGCGACGGCTTAAAAAGCCCTCTGGGAGGTCTGCACCAACCTGGTCTTCATGGGTTGTAGCAAGTTCCTCCCAGAGGACCGAAGGGTGCGGGGAGGTTCATATGGGAAGAGGCAGTCCCTCAGATAGGATGGACCCGAGCCATGAAGGGCTTTAAAGGTCAAAACCAACACCTTGTACTAGGATGCAGCCTTGCCTGACCCCTTTGCCTATTGGGAACCACTCTGTTTCCCCAAATTCTGTTCTGTCTTTGGTACAGATTCCTCATCAGGATTATCAAATGTAGTGGCATCCCCATGTCTTTGAGTACATTCCATAGCTTTTCATGGTCTATACAATCAAATACTTTGCTGTGGTGTATAAAATACATGCGGATTCGTTTTTGGAATTCTTTGGTGCGCTCCATATGGAAAAAAAATGTCAGTGGAGGACCTCATACTGTCCCTTAGACTGAAGAGTTAGTAGATAAATGACATTACTTGATTTCATGAAAAAATAAGAGGAAATGACATTTCAAGGATAAGTGGGAAGGGAATTTTATGAAACAATTTTTTTGATGATGAATGGGTCTGATTATAGACTAACGTTGCAAAAATGGGATTAACAGTGCTTTAACTCCAGTTCCACAGGTATCTGTCTCTCAGGCGATAAAAGAGATAACTTGTTATGGAATCACTAGTACTCAGAAACTGCTCTCTTGGGATCTCTTAAAAGGACTGATCTGAGAAGAAAACTTGAAACTGATAACTAGCTTATTAGCCTCTGCCGGAATCTGGAAATAATTCCATTATTTCATCATGGAATTAATCATATTAAGCGGCTAGATGTGATTGGTATAAGAGGATTTGGGCTAATGCATTTTTGATGTAACGTACCTACTCTTAACATACTAAGAAGGGAACATCAACTTGACAAACATGTAGAAAAAGTAAGGTTTTATTTATATCACATTGAAATTAAGCACACCATTTATTCCAGTGAAGAAGCATTCAGTCTGTCTTTTACAAACAGTTGCTCTTAGATCCTGCCAAGCAAACTAGCTTATTTTATCCAGGAATGTATTTTTAATTCCCCCCCCCCCTTTTAAAAAAAATGAATAAAATGATATCCTGTTTGGGAACATCTTATTAGAGAAGATGAGAAAATTTCTGGCAACATCACACATGCTTTGAAGTTCCTGACAAATATAAACTTGCTGGTGAAACTGGATCCCCCCCAATAATATTGCATTTTAAGTGTCATTACACCACTCAGAGATCTGAAATAAACCATTTGTTTGTCATGTGTATTTATATTTTTAAAAAAAAGGTTGTGGCAGATTTTAAAAAGAAAACAGTCTTATGTATTTGCTTCCACAGGGCATCTTTTTCATCAAGAGATCTTTAAATTATTCTTGGCCATTAGTTTATTAATCCTTCCCAAGACTCTATGATATTGGAAAGTAGGCATTGTCCTTAAAGATTAAAAGACAAAGACAAAGCTGTTGCCACATCTTCTCCCCCTCTGAATCTCCACCACCATTCTGTACTTTTGACATGCTCATTATACAAGTTCATTGATGGCTTGGTAGCAGTTGCACTAGATTTCTGCAGGTCTGCTTAACTCTAGAAAAGTCCCTCTCATTTACACGACATGCTGTAGCATGCATTGGCTGTATTTGATTTAGACAATTTCTTTACGTTTTATCCAAAATGGACTACCTCTTAATAACTATGCCCTGGTACAGTCTGGCACCTTGCTCAGGCCAGGGGCCGATTTTAGGGCTCAGGAGAGCGACACGTCCACATGCTCCCAACCCCTACTGTGCTGTCTGGGCGCTAGCATGGCTCAACTCAACTATGATGTAAGTGTGGCACAGCGTCCATATGGCGCCACACTGCACTGCGCGTACGTCATCGGTGCACATTAGGGTGGTAATAGCGTCCAGGGCACATTCCAGAGAGAGCCCTCTGGAAGCAGGTTCTTTTTATGCATCGCAGAGGCCATACTGTATGGATGATGCAGTCTCCATCCACACCAAAAACAGGTGACTGCAGGCAGCCCTTCTAGGGCAGTCTGTCCAGCCCCTTAGCCATCTTTTTCAGGTTCCCCTCTACTGTGATAAAGAGTATATCTTCACTATATAGTTATTAAACTGTTCTGGCTCCATCTATAGAGTCCTGGTATTTGTAGTTTGATGGAGAATTTTATACTAGAAAGAAGTCTATTCCCTTGAACTATAGGAATAGAATTCTTTAGCGTCACCCAACTACATGTCCCAAGAAGGTACGTACCATAACAATTAAAGTGGTGTCATATGGCTCTAATTGTGTGAGGCAGATACACCCAAAATCTTTCCTATTTTTTGGTCCATTGAAGTACCCCAATCAAGCCAAAAGCAGCTTTTCATCAGAATGCATTTCTGTTTTGCCTGTTGACCTTACCTGTTTTTCCCCTCATGTAAAAAGCACATCATATTGTGTAATGCCAAAAAGTGTAGGAGTGTATCTTTGGCTGTAAGAAAAGGTCTCTGGGTATGAAGGCTTCCCATACCTCTGATAGAAGTATGCCCTCTGATAGAGGTATGCCCTCTGAGAGATGTATGCCCTTAATGGCTGCCATTGCACTATTCTCACCTTCCTGGATAAACCATCAATTTTCTGCAGGGGTGCAAAAGCTTTTTCAGCCTGGGACTAAATTTGTGAAAGGTCTTGGGTGTCTAGGGAGAATTCCTGAGTTGGGCAGAGATGCGAGCAAAAATATTGGAAAGGGACATATGTAATTCTTAGCACTTTGGACATTACTCACAGAAGATATAAAGCAGATGTCAATTCTGTACATGTCTGCTTAGGGGCAAGAGCGCCCATGCAACAGCTTTCTGTGTTTCAAAGCACAACTCAGTTCTATGCAACAGCTTCCTAGGCTTTAGCTTCTTATCTTTGATTGTCTGTCTCTGATTGGAAGTAAAAGCAGAACCAGGGCAGATAGGGATCTTCCTTCTATGAGCTGCAAGTGGACTCCAGACCAGAAGTCCCACAATTCTGATTTAATGGATCATCACATCCTAGGCCAGCAGTGTGATCCTCACAGATGTAATCATCCCCATATCATTTCGTGAAATGCTAAGACCATGAAACTCAAGTGTTCCCAACTGCCCATGGATAGGTGGGTAGGTGTGATGCTGTGGGAAAGGTCTGAGGGTCTTGAAAGTTAAAAGGGGGTCATAAAGCACACTATCACATGTCCCATCATTCATAGGCTCAATTATTTTCAACAATAAAATGTAATCCACAGGGATGTGGACATAACCATCAGAGATCAATCACTTTCTAAGTATTGTTACACCTCTAGCCCCTTCCTTCTTTGGACATTTGATTTTAGAGTCATGTTAGATTGCAAAGGAAATATCACATACAGTATTGGATTGCAAAGGAAGCCACATGGCCAGAAAGAGGAGGTGCCAGCCTGCAAGATATACCCCTCCATACCATCTGATCTGAGAACAAAAACAGCAAAATGCAGGATTGTCACTAACATCTTCCAAAAAAAATTCTTCTGTATGGTTTTTAACACCTTGCCTGATGAAGAAGCCAGTGGAGCTTTGAACACTTGCAGTATGTATATTGTGTATTTTGGTTGATCCAATAAAGGTATCACAGTGTGGTGAATTTTTGATGTTATGGGATGTGTAAGGGGCTAGTTTGAGAGACAGTGACTGACCCATAGTCACATTGAGCTTCATGGCCTTCAGACTAGTACTCATCCCAGAAACATGGGGATGATCCTCACCATCACAGTTCCCAATCCTTAGTCTAAACCATCACTGGGGACAGAGATGTGAAGGCCTGGAAAAACACCAGTAAAAAATTTAGAAAACAGTGTTCCCTTCCTTCTCTCCACTCCCAAAGCTGGTTGTTTGTTTGTAAAAACTGGTAAAATAATGGATTATGGAGTAATTTCTTTTACAATGATGAATAACCTATTTCTGATAAGATGCCCATTATTTCCTCCCTCACTTTATTTCAGACTAATGTATCTCACATCAGGATCAGATTACTATAATTCCTGATGGGGGTTTTCCCTCTCTTCTTTTTAGGGGAATGAGTGCATTATGTCTGTTTGACACTGTGGAGGATTAGAGCAAACAATATATAACACCCATTGTTTTTTACGGATGTCGATTGTTGTGTCTGTTTTTATGTGAATGGAGGAGGGACTGTCTACTCCTCAGACTGGCCATAACAAAGGGGTTTCTTACAGTTGGTACCTTGTAACTGCTTTTGTAACTATAAATGAAATAATAAATATTAAAAGTAAGTTCAATTTGTAATTATGGGGTTGGGGGATGGTACATTTGTGCAAAGCTGTTGTGTTTTCAGACTGAGTCTCCCTTATCAGAATTTCCAAAATCGAAAACATTCTAAAAACCAAAACTTTTTTGATGACTGGCTGGGTTAGTGACATCTTTGCTTTCTCATTGTTCAGTGCACACAAACTTTGTTTTGTGCACAAAATTATTTTACAATATTGTATAAAATTATCTTCATGCTATGTGGATAAGGTGAAACTATTTTTGAAACATAAATGAATTTTGTGTTTGGACTTGGATCCAAGGGGAGATATCTCCAAGATATCTCATTATGTATGTATCTGCAAATATAGGTATTCCAAAAAACCCCAAAATCAAATCCAAAACATTTCTGGTCCCAAGCATCTCAGATAAGGGAGACTCAACCTGTATCCATTTAATGTTCCTGAAGTAACAAGGCAGGTGTCATTCCGTAAAAGGTATCAGTGTTACATCTTGAAAAAATGTTTTAGAAAAAGGCGGGGGGGCAGGAAAAATGCTACTGTCTTGCCATAGCACTAAGTATTCTGGACATTTTACTTCTTTAGATGGGTAAAGTGTGGTCAGTGGGCAGCATGCAGTCCACAGTCCCTTTTTGTGTTCCCTAAGTCCTTTCCCCCTCCCTTTTTAAAACATGGCCCTAAATGTAGCAAAACCATCTCCAGAACACAGTGACTTGAGCTTTCCATTGTGTTCCACAGCCCCCACCCCAAAAAGCTTTTAAAATTGCTGAAAGTTGAAGGGAGGGAAAGAAAGAACTTGACTTCCAGACCTTTATAATTCATACAGTATTTTCAACCAAAACTGTGTCTGTGCAACCAACCAGGGGAGGCGCAGGGGGAGTTGCCCACCACCACTGCATTTGCCCACCACCGCGCTAAACCTTGTTTTAGAGGAGCATTTCTCAGATTCATGTGATGAAACCATGGATTGCAATTCTGACTTGAGTCCCACATTTGGGGAAAAGGCAAGGCATAAGTAAAGTTATTAATAATTTTTAGAACAAGAACAAACCATAGTTTGCTACTGCAAATGTAATAGCAAAAGGGAAGGCATTGAAGCTGGACTGAATACAGTGGGTCCTTGTTATCCACTGGGTTTTGGTTCCAGGATCTCTTGTGGATAACGTCTGTGGATGCTCACGTCTCATTAAATATAATAGCATATCAAAATGGTGTTCCTGCTATAAAATGGCAAAATCAAGGTTTGCTATTTGGAATTTATACTTTTTTTGAATGTTTTTAAGCTGTGGATGCTTCAATCCATGCATTAAAAAAGCCATGGATAAGGAGGATCAACTGTATGTGCAACCTAAAGTATGTTCTCAGTCTTCTAGACCAGGGATATGCTGCTCATGGGGAAGTGCTCTACCCCCAGGACCAGCTTAAAAGTGGAGTGTACCAGAAAGGAAGGGATGGTACTAACAAGTTGCAAAGGAGAAGAGGCAAATTTGGCAGGCTGCACAAAATATGTTTGCAGACTACATCTTGTGTATCCTTCTTGTAAATGATGATTTAGGGATTCAGAAATATTATGTGTGAACCAATCCAACTAGCAATTCCAATTATCTTCAGAATCCAAAGCCAGGCGGTTGGGAATCAGTCTTTTATCAAATTCCAATTATATGTATTATATATGTAGTCAACTACATGTTTAAGAAGTGTCTCCTTGTTGAAACAATAAGGCAGGGGGAGAATGGCTCTCAGAAAGATCCCATCATTGAGAGTGAGTGATGAATTTTGTTCATTTCTGGAAAAGAATTTATAAAGACATAGGTCTAATACACAAGTATCATATTCATATTGCTATTTCAGATTACAGTTTATTGCTTGCCTTTCAGAATGTCCAAGGTGGCTAACAATAGTGACAGTACAAATACAATAAAAAGGTTAAAATCTACAGTTCCACCACTTCTGCCAGCAGAACTGGGAAGTACCTTTGCTAACTGGAGTTGCCTGTACAATTCCCTAAAGCTTGCTCACTGAGCAGGGAAACCCTTTGGAACAGATTTCAGATTCCACAGAGTGCCGCAGCAGGGAAGGGAATAGGTACAACATGCCAATTCTGCCACAGGAAAGAGAAGAATCCAGCAGAAATACAGCACTGGATCCCAGCCAAGGTGGTTGTTGCTGAAGACTAGACAAAATCAGTTAAGAATCAAAACAGTCAAGTATGAAATAAAGGCTATACTGGAACATGTAGACAAACCATAAATAAAAAATCCAGCCAGTTCAACAGCGTAAAGGCCTATCTTAAAACAAACAAAGTTTGCTTGAAGGTGGAAGAGTGTCAGAGAGGTAGTCCCCTCTCTGGCACTCTTCCACCACCGAGAAAACTTTGTTTTAAGATAAGCCTTTATGCTGTTGAACTGGCTGGATTTTTTGATTTATGGTTTGTGGACCTCCTTTGGCAGAGAATTCTAAAGCTTAGCTACAGACACTGGGAAGCCATTTTCTTGTGTTGTGTTAAAGGAGCCAGAATGGTGGTGTAGTATGAGTGTTGGCCTAGGACTCTGGAGACCAGGATTCAAATACCGACTCGGCCATGGAACTCACTAGGTGATTTTGGACAAGTCACACTTTCTCAGCCTAAATACACCAAAAGCACTAGGTCATGTCTGATCTTGGAAGATAAGCAGGACCAGCCCTGCTTGGTACTTGGATGGGAGACTGCCAAGGAATCCCTGGTGCTATATTCCAGAGGAAGAAACTGGCAAAACCACTACTGAGTATTCCTTGCTTAACAAAGCCCTATGAAATTCATGGGGCTACCATAAGTCAATGGGCAACTTGAAAGCACATACAAACACATTTCAGCATTCGGGAAATCAAGAATTTGGGTGCAAATCACATGCCTCAAAGTTGCCCATTTGCTCTAATTTTTGTGTGACCAGTGATTCACCATAAGCAAGACTGAACTGTAGGGTAAGATAATATTTTTGGTAGAAACTGTTAAACTAATATATCCTGCTTTCCACTTTGTGGATTCATTTTGTTTGCATTGGCAAAGCGTTCATTGGTCTGGTTTACAATGCTGGCCTACAGTGACGTCATCGTAAGCACTGTTTTGTTCAGGAATCTGTAAGATTGCTTTCATGTTGTTAAAGGGCTAAATGATTTGTCTATATATCTGTTTTAAAAGTGCCTATCTCACTGTCTTTATTTCTGAAATTAAGAAAAAAGAATGTCAAGGAAAATAATCTACTGCAACAGATTTTTATGTCTTCTCAGTGGCAATGGGAGAATATTTGAATTCTTCTTGGCCACCATTACCAAAATGTTGCTGGAAGTAAGCAGCGTTTCTGTTTTAGAAAACACATAGATAAACTTGGCAAAATAAATATAAGGAAATTGCAAAATGGCCATAATTTACCAAAGTTATGTGACATGCAAACTTGATTTTTTTTTCTTAAGCTCAAATGTAGTACATTTTAGTAGGCTCATATAGTATATATAGTGTAAACGTGCTTCGAATTATCGAAGGGAGGTGGGGGGTGCCTTTATTTCCTGAGCTGTGCTTTCCCTATTTCCATGCGCCAGTTATAAAAATCCCATTACAATTTTCAATTTCTTGTTGCAGTTGTAGAAATCCTAAAAGATTTATGCACCACTTTCCCACTATAAACACTCTCCAGTTACAAACACCATTTAAAAGTATAAAACACTGCCAAGAAAAAATGATGGTGATAATAACAATTACAAAAATTAATATAAAGATAAATAATTTTGTAAAGCACTATAAATAAGCCTTTGCAAGCATAGGCTGCTGAAGGCATGGGACTTTATTCTGATATACAAGTTTTGCATTTTTACCTCTGGGTTGTCTAGACTGTGAACTTGGCCTGGCACAAAAAGTGTTCAGTCATCCAGAAATCTTTTAAGCACATTATACTGATGGCTGTGAGCAGGGGTGTGTGTGTGTGTGTGTGTGTGTGAAAGCCTGACAAAATAAGAAAAAATAGATGGGGGGAGTCTGAAAATCCAAAGGCCTTCCACAAGTTCCCATTTTCCACCACCATTTGAAGCAGCAGTTTTACTTGTTTATGCTGATGTGGGGGAAACAGAGTAAATTATGGCAACCTTTAATGGGGAGACAAGACTTTATGTCTGCAGGCATTACAATCCAGCAAAGAAATGAATCCAGAAATTGAAGTTCCAGATTGCACTGTTTAAATATCTATTTTCCATGAATGAGGTATAATTTGCTTTTGGGCCAGACTGTCATTGAGCTGCTACACACACATACACTTACACTTTTTTTTACAGACATAAAATATACTGCAGATGTTTTGAAGCAGAAATGGCAAGATGCTTGATTTTGCTCTACATTCTGCAGATTATTTCAGTGGTGTATATCCAATGAGTCTAAAGAGTTTAAAGATTTGCATGACATTGTGAGCTAAACAACTAATATGTAATATGTACATTGTAATGCTGGTAAATATTTAGAAGACTGGGTAAGCAGTACCTTCCAGGTGTATTGTATCAACATACGCTATTATCCATCAGATCATTTTCTGAAATTCTGTTGGAAGTTAAAAGTTGTCGTTACATGACCAAACTATTAATCAGGTTTCTGATTAAAATCTCTTTCCTACCATTAAATCATTAGATCGGGGATGTATGAGCTCTAGAACCCAAACTATCTCACTTTTCACCACTCTAGAGAGCCACACTGTGTCATTGCAGCTGCCATTTTGTGTGATATTATATCACCCTTATTCACCTTTGGGGATGGTTCTGTATTGTTCTTGCAGAAGAACAGCATCTCTACATGTTATAGGGATGCTGGGACTGTTCTTTCATCCAAGAAAGCACGCGGCCAAAAACATGTTCAGGGATTTGTGGAGTCACTGGATCCCAAGAGCTGCACTAGACACTTGTTGGCTTGCATGAAGCTTAAAATCTTTGCTCAATGAACAGGGCACATGTTCTCAGCCTCTATCCTCTCTGTAATATGTGGATAATAGTTGATTGTTGTATTTTGGGATTATTAATTGGGATTTCAAGATTCTGAGTTATGTGTAACTACATCCATTTACCAACAAAATAGATACTATTGGGAAAACTGATTCCTCATTCCCCTTTCAGTCTTTCTCCTTGTTCCGCCATATCTTTTTAGAGGTTTCAGGAGCAGAGGTCAGTCAGGAAGAGAAAGGAAAGGGAAGTTCCACTGTGTGACTGATAGTCTCCTTCTATCCTAATGTATGTTGTCCAAGATGTTTAACACTATTTGAAGTCTCTGCAGTGCTAGATAAGTGCTAGCTTGCGCAGTATCCTCCTCCACAGTTCTTTTTGCAATACATTGAAATCCAGCCTGTAAACACTGTCAATGGATTCATTCTTTTAAAACTTTCAGAAAGCATATACTTGATTTTCTGTTCCTTAATAACACCTTCTCAAAGACTGTTCAGAAGCTTTAGTTCAGGGAATTTTGTGTCCATCCAAAAGTATTTGACTGCATCTATCATTAGCCCTGATCAATATAGTCAATGTTAAGGAATGATGAAAGTTGCAGTCTATCAGCTTATGAAAGCCATCCTGCCTCTAACTGGTGAAGAATAGAGCAACTGGAGGCAATAAAGCCTAACTTGTTTGTGCACATGTGTGTTCACACTGCCTGTTGATTTATGGGAATCCCATGAATTTCATAGGGTTTTCTTAGACAAGGAATATTCAGATGTCTTTTTGCCAGCTTCTTTCACACCTAAAGAACCTGGTATTCACTGACAGTCTCCCTTCCAAGTACTAACCATGGCTGACCCTGCTTCATTTCCAAGATCAAATAAGATTTGGTGACTTTAGGGTATTTAGGGAAGGAATAATCAGAAATGTTTTACCACTTCCTTACTCTGAAATATAGCCCACAGCACCTGATATTTCTTGGTGATCTCCCATACAAGTATTATCCAGGCCTGGCCCAGCTTATCTTCCAAGATTAGATGGGATCTGGTCAGGGTATTGAGGCCTTAACCTGCCTGAAAAAAAGCAAAAAATACATTTAAAATCTTAAACTAGAAGTAGGATATATTTAGAACTATTTTTCTTGCATAAATCTGCCCTGACATTGTGAAAAATTCAGGCACAACCCTCTGTGTGCATTCAAGGAATATGTGACAGTGGCTATACAAAAACAGGCATAACCCAGCTGTGCCCAGCAGCCATTCCTCTTGTATTTGGCAAATGTACAAACAGGCTCTCTGTGTACAAAGGACCTTCATACAAAGGGAGGATATCCTCATTGGACCAGAACATTTTCTTCCTCTGTTTGTTGGTTATGGAGCTAGCCCTTATACAGTGGGCCCTCCACATTCACTGGGGTTAGGGGCACAGGACCCCCATGAAAGTAGAAAAACTGCAAATTAAAAAACCATTACTTTTTTAACCTGAGAGACCACCTCGCTAGGAATCTCTAGGTCTTCCAGGACAACATCTGCCAAACATTGACCATAATCATGCTGGAGGGCCTTCAAATGCCTATGGAAGTGTTTTCTCTAGTAATCTTTAGATCCTCCAGCACAACTCTAAGGTCAGTTTCTAGCAGATTCTCTCTGGAGGACCTAGGGATTCCTAGAGATAACCTGTTAATCAAATCTGCAAATAATCAAAACTACAAAGTCAATGCCACAAATGTGAATGGCTGGATGACGTTTCATTGCCCCAACACATATTCCTTGAAAGCAGTTTGCAAGTGGGGAGGGGAGATCTTCTAACACCCCTGCCCCAACAGAATTGTCTTCAGATGCCCCCTCTTATAGCTCCTTCCATCTTTGGATGTGATGCAGAAAGTAAATTAAATAGCTTCTTACTTGTGGACCTCTGGTTTTGCAATTTTGTTCGTCATGGAACCTTGCCAGGCCATGGCTTTGGGTTGGGGGATTGAACTAGAGGCCTTTTCACAGTACACAACGGTAGCACTATGATTTCATTTTAAGTACCATGGCTGTATCCTGTGGAGTCCTGGGCTTTGTAGTTTGGTGAAACATTGAAACACTTTGGCTAAGAATTCTGACTGTCCCTCCTGAACTGCCACTATAGTGATAGGATGGAAATGAGGCGGTTGAAGTGACATGTTAATGCCATAATCGTAATGTGAAAAGACCCAAGATGAAGATCTTTTCAAATGCCCTGACTTCATATGATTGGATTATATGTAGTTTTAGCTGTCCTACCTGTCCTTTGAGGCCATTTTTCTGTTATTCCAGCTATGTGTTTATATCTATTATCCATTCTGAGATCTTCCAAGCTGAACAGCAGGGTAGACATCTTCCAAATAAAGTAAAATAAATAAAATAAGGATGTTCTCCTGGAAAATAACAATCTTTCCCGTTTACTGTTGTGAATGGAAGTTGGTAATGAAGAACAAAGATGGGCTGTTTCCAGTGCGACTTTAGATGCACACAGCTGTTGCTTAAGAAGGTCTGCACATGTGGCCATTTCCTGCAAAGACACATTTGGCAAAAGACCACAAGCCAGTAAAGCAGAGCAGCGTTTAACTTTTAGAGACTTAAGGCAGGGGCTCTTAAAATGGGAGTATATTGTTCAAAGTTCTGTCAGGAAAACATCAAACATCAGTTTTGAATTAAGATGGGGTTTCTGATTTTATTTTCTCCCCCAGGACTTGTAGTGTGACAACTTTTTATAACTATAGTCATTGCTTTCTAAATGCCATCCTTGTTAAACTTAGCCTTCAGCTGGCTTTAGAGAACGAGGGTGGTTGTTGGTCCCAAATTATTCACTTCTTAAACTGGCAGTTAAAATTGCCCATAACCTATTTCCATGGGTCTGAAAGGCTAAATATTTCACAATGGAAAGCAGAAATTAAAATCATTCAAGCAGAAAGGATACTACGTGAATCAGTCTGAATACCAGTAATTCATGTTTAACGCTCTATGACGTCTGTTGCTACCTTAGGTGGTGTTTAATGGGGAAAATAATGAATTGCACCCCTGTGAGTATGCAGTAGTGTGTAAATTTGGCAGGTGTCTGTAAACAGAATACAAACAGCTGTGATTCACAAGGCAAGCATAGCTCGGGCATGTATGGCAGGCTGAGACTTGTCCTTTCTCTTCCTCTCGAAAATGTCAGCAGTTTTCATTGGCAGAGGTTCGGCTAAAGTTACATTGTCCTGTTTTATCATTTCATCGCCACAGCTGCAAAACAGTTTAGGCCTGTTCATTCCATTTTATGGGAAAAGGCAAAGTTTAATTTAACTATTGGGTGTGTGCACGACATGTATGTTTTTTGGTACAAAATCTGTTCATACTTTTTCAAAAAAGAAAAATAAATGTTTACCATGTTCTCTTTTCTGTTACTTTTATTTCATTCCCCACTTCCTGCTCACATTGCATGAGATGTACTTGTTAATTTTTATTGAGATTCTACTTCACATGCAAAGGACTTGTTGTGTCCCTTCAAGTCATTTCTGACTTGCAGCAACCCTAAGGCATTCACCTGTCGTGCAGTTTTCTTGGCAAGTTTCTTCAAATGGGGGTTGCCATTGCCATCCTCTGAGGCTGAGATTGTGACTTGAAGAAGGACCTATTAAGACTATTTATATTCCACCCATCCATATCACTTGGAACGATTAAGGTGATGTATGTTAGGGATACTCAAAGTAGTGGCCAGTGGACTTGTGCCACTCCTTGAGCCATCCACACTGGTCCCTGACAAATTTTCAGGAAAGAAAGAGAATTGTGGGCTATGGGCTCAAATATGGTATTAGTCCCTGGTACATGGGATGTGGGGGGGGGGGAATATACCACAAGTGAACATCGCTTTAAAGAGAAAATTATACATTGTGAATGCACAGGTGAACATCACTTTAAAGTACAAATTAAACATTAAACAAAGGGTTTGATGTAGATTTAGTCATGTGAAACTGGGTTGACAGAAACATATTTCTCCAGTGCCCTCCCCAACACAGCTCCCTGAAAATGGATCCTATTTTGGGGAAAAGGCAAGATAGAAGTGCAATAAATCAATAAATCTAAATAGATCATTACATTTGCATTTTTCCCAGAAAAGAAATAAGCTATTATGCTTCAGTGCAGCTGTTAAGCTTCAGACCTGTTGTAACACAGAACTAACAGCCTAATCGTATTCAAGTAGTTTTTGTGGTGGGTTTTGTTTCAAAGTTGTATGTGCATCTTGATATCCAGGGCATGTGGTTTTAAGATAATCTTTTAACACACCTGGTGTAGGTGACAAGATCAATTCATGACCTGTGTCTTGTTTTATTTAGGAAAACAGCAGCAGCTGGAGGCGGAACACCAGGACATGTATGTTAAAGCTGATCACGATCTTCACCTGTCAACAGGTCGATCTGCCCAGCCCCCTGTGGAGAAACCTGGAGAAAGAAGAATAGCTGAAATGAGAAAACTCTATGGGGTGGGAGCCAGTAAAATCCAGGCTATGGAGACAACCATGCAACTCAGTTTTGATAGGAAGTGTGATAAAAAGCAGCCCAAGTACTGGCCCATTATTCCTCTGAAACTCTGAACTATGTGTCTTTCTCTGTCCCTGTTAGGAAACTCAGCGCTGCATATCTTAATGCTCCACCAAGCAGAAGGATTTAGGTGAATGAATCAAGAGTCAGCAAAAAGGCCTTTCATTTATTTTCCTTTCCCCTTTCCAACTCTCCTCTGAATGGGTTTGCCAGTTTCCAGAATCCATTCCAGCTCAACAGGAAGAGCAGAGTTGATCATTTGTCCTGCTAGGGATAAGGAAAATTCTCTTTTTAAAGTATATTTCAGCTAATTTGATTTTGGCCTGCCTTGGCTTTGAAGGAAGTGAGGCAGCATTTGTTTTCACTTTGTTATGTGAAAAAGGTTAAAGACTATCCAAACCTGAAGGTTTGTCCAGGTCAAAAATAAAATTTTAGTTTTTATGTATTATAGTAGCTTTGTCATAGGTTTTAAATGTGTGTTCATTTTTTGCCACATTTCACTGATATTCTAGAGGCAGCTGAAGTAGTTGGCCAGAGTACTATATATTCAGTTACTGTAATATAGTTATTTGAATCCTTTCTCAGACATTCCACTAGTATAGAAAATCACTCCCCCGACTGAAATCTATCCTGTAAGGTTCGAGCATAAAGTAAACATGTATATTCTTTCATTTATTTGAGTTTTTCTGTCTCTGCCATATGAACACGTATTAAACATTTATGGAATCAATATGAATGTTTACACTGACTATGTAATTGCATATAGCTGATCAAAAAGCCAAACCATGTACAGGCCAAAGTAGATGTGATTACTTGGAACATTACTGTAGATATTACTTGGTGCTCCAAATAGATAACTTTCTTTTCTGTGCAAATAACAGGCATGGGGGGGGGGCACAATTCCAATATGGAATGGAGTCAGTTAAGTTGTCTTCCTTATACAGAATGGTCCTTCCCCCTCACATATGCACACAGACTGTTTGAATGAAAAACAGCTGTGCAGGACCACTGGACTGCATAACAAACTCACCATGGCTTCTTAAACACACACTTGCATATACATGCATGCGTACATATATACATGCTTACTTACATGCAAATAGCTTGGAACTGACTGGTGCTACTACTCAAGAAAGGGACAATCTCTCTGAACCTGAGGTCACCCTGTATCTAGTTTAGATATGTTTGCTGTCTGTGCTTCTTGTATCATATCTACAAGGCAAACATGAACACATGTGCTACAAGTCAGAAATGCATAAAGCACTTTCTGTAGCAAATTATTTTCCCCAAAACACTTTATTTTAAATAAGGGCTTTCATTGGTAGGTCTTCCAGGCAGCAGTTGCTGTTATGTAATTAAGTTTAATGGATATATTAATTCCTGCTGTTCTCCTCAGATCACATTGATTAGCATACTGAAATATGCTTCAAGCTTTTGTGGGCATCTACTTCTTTATGAATGGGTGTAATATTTTCCTACTTTGTTAGCTGGTTTCAAGTCAACTATATTAGAATAGAATCAGAGTTAGAAGAGATCTCAAGGGCCATCAAGTCCAACTCCTCCCTACACACACACACCACGTAGGAACATACAATCAAAGCACTCCTTTCAGATGGCCATCCAGCCTCTGTTTAAAGACCTCAAAAGGAGGAGACTCCACCATTCCAAGGGAGTGTGTTCTGCTGTTTACCAGCTCTTACTTTCAGGAACTTCCTCCTAATGTTAAGGTGGAAGCTCTTTTCCTGTAGTTTCAACCCATTGGTTTGGGTCCTGTTCTTTGGAGCTGCAGAAAACAAATTTGTTCCATCTGCAGTATGACATCCCTTTAAATATTTAAACATGGCTATTATATCACCTCTTCTCCAGACTGAACATATGCAGGTCCCTAAGTCTCTCCTCATAAGGCATGGTTTCTAGAATTTTTTTATTAGATATAAACATGACCATACACAAACACAACAAAAGACATTTACATCAACAACAATAAATATACAGTAAGTAAAGTTTCTAGAATTTTCAATATTTTGATCCTCCTCCTCTGGACATGCACCAGCTTGTCAATATCCCTTTTGAATGGTGGTGACCAAAATGGACACACTATTCCAGGTGAAGGCTGACCAAAACAGAATAGAATGGTACAATTACTTCCCTCAAATATATTAGAATGTATTAGTATTAGAATGTCCCTTGATTCCCTTGATTGAATAAATAGACTTTGTATCTTATCACATGAATATAAATGTTAGGATTTGGGTTTTGGTAGGAACTTTAGGGGACATTAGTACTACCCCACCCCCACTATCTACTACCAATGGTAAGACTAGCCCTATGCTGGTTTATATCATCATTTCTTGAGACAACACAGTTGTTAAATCTTCCCTAGTACAATACTTCATTGATGCTGCATACTATTAAGCAAAATGACTCTATTTTCTTGCATAACTATCCCACTTCAGTTATAACTGGAACTATCAGCATGGGTACAGAAGGCATGATTTAATCAAAAATGCTAACATCCCACGTATGTGATTTTGCAGTAATGAAAAACAGCTTTGCCAGCCAGTATGATATCACTAATGCAACACAGCTTTGACTTGTAAAATTAGCTGACATCACACCATCCTGCTTTAAATGTGACATTTATATCAAGTGGGCTTGAAGATGCATTCTCCTGGGAATCAATTAGTGTCAAATAAGGTTGCTGGGGCTTAAATTTTCTATTACTTTTTTAAGGGGATATTTGAAGATTGTAGAACTCAAGGAAATGGCAGGACAGAAGTAGAAGTTTTGATTTTTGTTTATATTAGGTCATCTTGTTAGGGAAAATGCTGATTTTTCTGGCAAAAAGCTAAAGTGTGAAATGCAATTATTTTACAAAATCTGTTTTTCCTCTGATGAGATGCTTGCTAAAAGGTTGCAAACTTGCTGCTTGAAGTCCACAAATGTCAGATTTTCAATTACTGTGGAAAACAGTATTTTCTACGAGCATCAATACCATAGGAACAATTTCTTCTTCATGATTTCTGTAAATGCATCTACACTGTAGAAATAATGCAGTTTGACACCACTTTAAATGTCATGGCTACATGATTCCTACAGAATCCTGGGATTTATAATTTTGTGAGGCACCATCACTGAGAAGGCTAAATACCTTGTAAAATTCCAAATTCCAATATTCCATAGGATGGAGCTACAGCACCTCATGTAGTATCAAATTGCATTATTTCTACATTGTAGATGTACAACATGACTCATATAAATTACTTCTGCACCTGAGAGCCTTTGTTAACTAAAGGTAGCATTTTCAGCAAAAATCCTGCTCACCTACTATGCATGCCTAAACAGGAATGGATTTTTTTTAAAAATCCCAATGGTCACACAGTCATGGGGGGGGGGGATCTAAAAGATGCATAACCAAACAACTTTGTTTATCCAAACTACAGTTTTGCTTTGGCCAGATCTAGGCAAAAGATTTGTTGTTGTGTGCCTTCAAGTTGTTTCTTATTATGGGATTTTCTTGATGGCCAGAAGGAGGAGGAGCCTGCCTTCAAATGATATCCTCCCCAGCATACCATCTTTACTAAGGACTGGAAGAACATGCAGGCATCTAACATCTCCAATTCTTTGGAAAAGCTTTCAATAGGTATAGTGTCCATTTCGGTTGGCCAATAAAGGTATCACTGATGAATTTTTGTTTGTATTTGTTAAATGGCCAACACAGCTCCTCTGCATGTTTTTTGTTCAGAAGTGGTTTGCCATTTCCTTCCCCTGAGGCTGAGAGCATATGACTTGACCAAAATCACCCAGTGGGTTTCATAGCAGAGCTGGAAATCAAACCCTGGTCTCCAGAGTCATAGTCCAACATTCAAACCACTATGCTATGCTGGCTCCATGTAACAGACTTACTATAGCTTTTCAGAAGCAAGAGAACAGGTACCCAATCTTCTTGTATCTTAACTTACTCTCCTCACTCAGCTCTTGACTTCATGAGTCTGCATGAATCCCAGACCAATGCTTAGCAAAAGGAAGTCTTCAGACAGACCAGTTCAAAAATCCAACCTTCTAGTGTCATTCCTTTGTATCCTAGTCTGGAAAAAAATAACAGCAACAGGAAAAAAATATTACCACAATACTGATTATTGGAAATGAATTGTGGATGCCCTCAGAGGTATTTGAGGTGTGACAAAAGGTTCATCCTTTTCTCTGAAATGCAGGGAGGTGTTTCCAAATGATGCTGCAATGTTGTTCCCATGTTTCTTGACCACTGACTGTATTGGTTAGGGTTTATTGGGAGTTGAGGTTGAGCAACATGTAGCCCTTTCTTGAATTAATGAAAGTAAGCCTTTTCAAAAACCAAGGATAATAGTAATTTCCACTGAGTTAAATGGAGCTAACTCTTAAGGAAATAGACACGGTTAGGTTTTGGCTGTAGAGTCTAAAGAAGAACGTGACTCCCTTTTGCTGCTTTCACATTTGTACTGCATCCCAGAACATGAAATGGTTTGGCTATTTTCACCCCAAGGCCCAACATTTTAACCACAAATTCCAAGGTATTTAACACAGAGACAGGTCTGCCCAGTCTTCAAAAGAAATGAAAGCAACAGAAATGGTGATGCATTTCAGTGGAGACAGCATTTTAGCATTGGGCAGTACAGGAAGGAAACTTTTACTTCATGGAAGGAACGCTGTTGACTAAGCAAAAACAGGCAAGCAGGCCATATCATTCGTGTGTAGAAAACTAACCAAAATAAACAAGAGCTTGCAGCTGGTTTTTTCTTCCCTTAAAAAAAATCAACAGACTATTAGCAAGCTGTATTGGCAATATCCGGCAGTAATAGGTTCATTTAGGTTTCAGATCTAGGTGTCTTTCACATTGCACAATTGTGGAACTTTGATGCCCACTTTAGGTGCCATGACTCCATCCTTCAAAATAATAGGTTTTGTAGTTAATTGAGATATTTAGAATTCTCAGCAAGAAGGCTGGTGCTTCCTTAAACTACCAGCCCCAGAATTCCACAGAAGGTAGCAATGACAGTCAAACTGGTATCAAAGTGCTATAATTATATAGTGTGAAAGAGACCCTATTTATTTTCAGTAGTCTTGTTTTCAGATCTCTCTGTTTCTAGTTCTTGGAATATTTGTTGGCACAAGTTATTAGAGAAGAGGTGAGTGGGAGGATGTGAGTCTTCAAGGAGGAAAGAGACATGGTGTATATCTACACTTTTTATTTACATCACTTTGATACCACTTTAATTGTCATGGCTCCAATCTATGGAATGCTGAGATTTGTAGTTTGGTGAAATACTTCAAATGAAGTGAAACTTTGGATAACCTTACTCCCAGAGAAGTATCTCTGAAATTCCTGCCACATGAACTTTTTGCACAAAGGCAAATTTGTGTCATCCAATGCAAATAGGTTTTTCATTCATTTAAACATTCTGCTATATAAAAATACCACTTTATTGATTGTGGCCAATCACGCCCTGAATCAATACCTGACTCTTTGGAGGAAAAGCTACATGACTGGAAATCTGCCTACAAAGGGTATGTCATTCACGGACCATAGAAAGTAATTCATTTTTGTAATGTGTTATAGAGTTTAAAAAATCATTAACTGTCATTATTCATTATGTTGCTTATTGTTTTTTCATTCTCTTTCTCTGTATGTGTGTGTGTTTGTATGTATTATATATATCCAGTCCCCTTTCCACAAAGATTTATGGAAGTATTACTAAAACTAATTACCAAAACGATTACACATACTTTAAAAACACCTCCTTAGGACTGGAATGGTTTAAACTTGAAAAAATCCTATCAAAATGCTTTTACAAGACCTTTAGAAGTACTTTCAGGGGTAACTATAAACCATTCTCATTCTGCCAGTAAAGTAACTTTATTCCTTTTTATGGGGCTTTACCTAAGGGGTGGTGCGACACCGCCCTTTTTTTAGCTAGATTGGGGCTGCGGCAACCTCACGCTGCAGCCCCGAACTGGACTTTCAAAGGCGCAAAAAGGAGCCAAAAACTCTCCACAGGGCACCATAGCTGCATTGCTGCACTATACGGTCCTCCTTCGGTGCTGCATCGCATGGATACATCTCCGGAGGAGTGCCATGACACCATGCGGAGTGGTGTGCAGTATCAGGGTGCCCCAGGGAGTGGAGTCTGGCATGCGTTGTGAGGACGCTATGCACCAACTCTGCCGCCATGCTGGCCTTAATGGCTGGTGTGTAGAGGTCCTATGTGTACAGGGCCTAAGGGGATAGCTTGTTACAGGTGACTTACATTACTTGCAGTTTCTTACTTTCATAAGCTCTGGCCCTTAACCAGTCACTCCTCTTACCACTACCCCTGGGATGCTCTAACGTCACAATGAAAGATTGCAGAAAATAGTAGAGGGCTTCTCATGGCCCACTCCAGAAATAATTGTTTACATCTAAGTGAAGAAGAAAAAACTTGTACCCATAATTCGCAGGAAAATCTGGTTTTATTTTGTCATGATGGATGAAATGGAAAGTGTAGGCAGTTTTGACCACTTCTATAATTTTTTCTGATTGTGGTATAATAACCAGATTTTTCATGCTAATTGACTTTGTTGGATGACCGGTAAAAAAACAACCAAGATGACAGTGGCACATAATGACCATTACTGCTAATGATAAAGAACTGTTTACTTAAATGCACATAGTTAACATCTCAGTATCAGTGGGAGACTCACTAGATGAAGAGCGATATAGCACTTGTCACAGTAGTGTTTTTCCTGCTGCATTATTCCAGCTTTACAGATTCCATAAATCTGATCACTGTTTCAGCCATTAATCTTGCCCATGTTGGTGAACAAACCAGCTTTCTAAAATATGGTAGCAAAATATGGTATATATCTTTCTCCAATCTTGTTGTAAGTTGCCTTAGGTCCTAGTTCTGGAAGAAAGATGTGACGTGAGTCAAATAAATAAATAAAATGTTATAGTAGATTTGTACAAAATTTGTTACAAAACTCTTCTAAAGATGTGCAGGTGGTACAGAGGTTCTACCAAGAGACATTGTCCATGGCCACATTTTCTTGTCTGTTTTGCCATACTGAAAACTTGTAAATCTAGTTATTCACAACAGAAAAAAGGTATACCGCAGGGAACACAATGATAGCACTTTCAGAATGTCCTCATAAGTCTACTCAGTAGTAAAGTCCATTGAATTCAATTAGGCTTACTTCCAGGCAGACACATATAGGATTGAAGCCACACAAATTAATTCTTGAAGGCAGAGAAGACAATTTTAAAATGTTAGTCTAACCTGACCGTTATGTTTTTTGTATAGGTTACAGTTATGAATATTCTTCTAGGTATATAGCCTTTATATATTCTGAATCACAAAGACAATGGTTTAGTTCCCATTTGTAGTGCATGCTGGAAAGATAAGGACATGCCACATATTAGTGACAATCTAGTTAGCATGCTGTAATTAACTCTGAAATGGTACTCACTAATTTCCAGATAAAATTAACTATGGTTCATTGGGGGTGAAAATTATGCACTCTGTTTAATGTGCAACTATAATTATTTTAAGCAATCATGGCTCACATTTACATACCGGAGAATGACTGAAGGAGAGGCAACCTAAGACAGTCTTCATTTTTTTTTTTAAAAAAAAAAAATAGATTGCTATTTAATTTATTATTTTAGCCATCAGTGCTGTTGGCATATGGTTATTAAGGCTGCAGTCTGCAGTCCAAATGGTTTCAATTCAGACTTCTTCACACAGAGCAAACCCATTAAAGTCAATACTGTATCCTAAATCAGGGGTGGGAATTATGTGGACCTTGGATGTTGTTGGACTGCAGTTCCCACTATTCCTCACATTTCGCTATGCCAGTTTATTTGACTGACGGGACTGGAAAAAAGACAAACTAGGATCATGGTGTTAGACCTATTTTAGGAATATGAAAGGTATTCTTCTGTTTTCTCCATAGCTTCTCTTGGTTACTTAAAGATAGATTTTCGATGGCCCATTTTAGATGGGCAAAAAAAAAGCGTTTTAAGGGCTAAAAAGCCTGCTTTTAGGGTTAGGGAGGGCGTAGCTTTTACACCCTCCCTAAGCCTAAACCACATGGACGCCGCCATTTAAAGATGGCGGCGTCTATACGGAGGCGCCATAAAAGCGTCATCATGTGCGCAGCGTTTTGATACACTGCGCACGTTTTGACGCTTTTGTGCCGCGGGAGGGCGCCAATCGCGCCCTTCCCAGGGCGCAAAAAAGAGCTCGAACGCAGAGCTCTTTTTTTGCGGCGGGTCTTTGCCGCAGCCTTTAAATGGCCGCGGCAAAGACCCAGGGAGAAAGGGGCCGTGGCGGCGGCCCCTTTCCCCCTTCAGCCCCGCCGAGGGAAGCGGGGTGCAGCCGGCGCCCAGAGCGCCCGCTGCACCCCGCTTGGAGGCTTGGGGGAACCGGCAGTTTTCCGGTTCCCTGCGGCCTCCAAAAGTGACGGGATGAGGCCTGTAGGGCTGCCCGTGCGGCAGCCTAGGCCTCATCTCGCCGCTAGAAGGGATGAGTATGGACCGCCCCTTTTGGGCGGTCTAAAAAGCCCCCAAATTTCTTTCCAAAACTGGTAGGTAAAATTGTGGTTATGTGGCCCTCAAATCTTCATGGAAGCCAAGATGACAAAACTGAGTCTGTCTTACTTTGGACATAACACGAGAAAGCAAGAGTCATTAGAAAAAACAATAATGCTGGAAAAGGTGGAAGGAAGTAGAAAGAGAGGAAGGCCACATGCTAAATGGATGGACTCTATGAGGGAGATCACAGGTATGGGTTTGCAGGAATTAAGCAGAACAGTGGAAGACAAGGAGTCTTGGAGATATCTCATCCACAGGATTGCCATGGGTTGAGATTCACTCAAGGGCAGTTAACAACAGCAACAACATTAATGGACTGCAACTCCCAGCATTGTGTATGATGGGACCTGTAATCCAACAACAGCTGATGGGCTACATGGTTCTTGCCCCTAACTTAAATCCAAGTACTGTACCTTGTTCCAACTGAAGCAGTCAGAGGGAGCCACTTAAACAATGAGGTTTACATCAGTCTTAACATACTGTTTGACATTTTATTCAGTGGGTCTACTTTGTTTGAGATTGACAATTGGATTCAGTGGTGCCAAAAGTAATTGTAGTTAGTTTGGTTTCTGTGAGTCTACCTTAAGTATGATTAACCTTTGAACCAACCCAATGTTTCTTTTTATGCTATTCTAAGACATAGCTGACATTTTCATAACACTGAGTGGCAGTGAAGACAGAACCTAGTAATTCATTAGATGATGTCTGAGAGGACATTCACTGCAAGAGCAGTTTAAGTTTTTAATAGCACACAACAGCTGGAACTAACCACTTTTAATAGAATCCAGCAGCTGGATTGAAAAGCATGGTAGCTCACTATATTAAAGGTCATCATGTCAGAAGAAAGAATGAATTATCTGAATTTGCAGTTTCCAAATTTAGAAATATAGAACAAAATATAATCAAAGAAAGAATTAATTCTTCCCACTATCCAACATTCCAGACATTTACTTTCCATTTGTAAAGTGTTGCTTTATTTTGGAAGTCAAACTAGTTATCTTAATACAGTTTATTTGAGAGAGAGAGACAGACAGAGACAGAGACAAAGAGAGACAGAGAGATGGGATTTGCATGTTATTTGCTTACGAGCACACAATGTTGGCTCTCACTCACGAAAAGCCTGGAGCTAGCTCAGGTGCAGAGCTCTACTGGAAAATTTGTGGAGTCCATTCTATATTTCTTGATGGATCTGCAATTTTGGCTTTTGTTTGTTTTTGTTTGTTTTGAACGGGGGTTTCCAATTATAGAATATGAAACACTGTCATTTCTTTTTCCTTGGTGTCCAATATTAAATATTCAAGCAGAATCACTGTGACACAATTTATTGAGCATGATTCCCTAGCTACTCCTTCTAGAAAAGCCTTGATGCAGCCTTGCACTCTCCCAGTTGTACTGCAGATAGCATTGTGTAAACCATTGCATAGATCGTGGAAGGGAATAATTTACTCTCCAGTTGTTGGTGAACAGCAACTCCAGGAAGCCCTAGTCAGCACAGCTAACAGTGAAGAATGTTTGGAGCAGAAGTGGGACATGATTCCTACCCTAACATGGATTATAGGCAGCAACTCCTTACAAGGAGTTGTAGCATATGTGTTCTCTTTTTTGTAGCACATGTTTTTTCTCGGTCATCTTTATGAATCCTTAAAGACCTCTTTTCCTTCCCTCCCTCCACTTTTCTTTACTTTTTCTGTAACCTTCCCTTTCAGTGAAGGATTCTGATATATGTCAAGACACTTAGAAAACAGAAGAAGACAAATAAAGTCAGTTGCTGCTAGGAGCTATTTGTATTCAGGACCAGACAGACAGATAACTACAGTGGGTAGTGAACTGTAAGAATCTAATAAGACAGACAGGTACAGTTTCTAAGCAAAGGAAATAGAGTTGACAGAGCAAAATTTTACAAGTGCAGAATTGCCAGACTAGTCCGTGAACTTCAATGGTGGCTGACCACACTGAATTCAATATGTGAGAACCTATCTAGTGTAGTTGTTAAGAGAACTGGACTAGAATATACACAAAGAACAATTGGGCTTTCTTTATTTGGAGTCCTTTTGCACTACACAAATACAGCACTATGATTCATTTGAACTGCCATGGTTCCCACCTATGGAATCCTGGAGTTTGTAGAATTCAAAGACATAGCTATGTCAGTCTGGAAAATTAGTATGCAACGGGATCTTGCAGCACCTTTGAGGGAGCTTGACGTTTAGGAAGGAGCACTGATAAACATTTTCAACCAGAGAGCACTAGTATGTCACCAGATTACAAACGCCAAGAATCCATGGGACTCAACCACGGCAGTGAAAGTGCTATATTTGTATAGTATGGGCCAGTCCAAGTTTGGTCAGGACTCAGCACAAGAACTGTCCATTTCAATGTGATGTTTTTGGAACCTAAACTAATGATCAGCCATATAACACAAGACATTGTATATTCAATTAAACAAGGGAGCATAGAAAGCTGGCTTATATTTAACTCAGCAAAAGCTAGCTTTCTATGTTACCTTTTCCCTGTAGCCCACAATTGTCAGCTCTGACTGGCAGCAGCTACCAGAGTTTCATGCAGAATTCTTTCCCAATCCTACCTGGAGATCCTCAGCATTTCCTGCTAGTGTATCATCCAAGCAGTAACCAAATCCAACCCTGCTTATCTTCCCAAGTCAGACAAATCAAGTGTGTTGACTGGTATTCTGTTTTAAGGTTGTCTACCAGTGGATTCAGAAATGAACTTCAGGAATAAAAAAGGTATAAAAGGCATTACAGTAGGGAGGTAGAGAAGCTAAAGAGTATGTTCCGGTTGCTGCTGCTGTTAAACACCCTCGAGTCAACTTCAGCTTATGGAGACCCTGCGGATAAGATTTCTCCAAAACTCACTGTTCTCAAGTCCTGCAGGCTCAGGCTTATTGGAGTCCAGCCATCTAGCAGGCACCTTCCTCTTTTTCTGCTTCTCTCTGTCTTAACTAGCATTATTGTTTTTTCTAATGATATGCCTTCCCATGATGTGGCCAAAACAGCCGCAATGTAGAGCAGGCTTGATCCGTTCAAGAACCCATTTGTCTGTTTTCTTGGCAGTCCACGGTACTCTTTTCTAGCATCTTATCTCAAAAGAGTTTCTTTTCTGCCTGTTGGCTCTCTTCACTGTCCAGCTTTCATATCTGTACATGGTGATGGCTTGGACTAGCCTTACTTTAGTGTTCAAAGTTATGTCTTTGCTCTTTAGGATCTTGTCATTTCCTTCCCAATCCTAGCCTTCTAATTTTTTGACTGCAATCAATCAAAAGGTTGCCTAACCCCTTTTCTAGCTGAGAAACTTTCTGATTTTCCATATTCAGTTCTGAAGAATATGCTGTCATCTGTGCAAAAGAATCACATGCCACTGCATTCCAAGTAGCCTTCAAAAAGTATGTGGTTTTCAAAAAAAATTATCAAAAGAAAAAAAAATTGCAAAAAATTCTTTGAGAAAAACTTACTGAAGAATCACATCACTGCCTCAAACTTTTGTAGTCCTGGGAAAATGGAAGGCCTTTGGATTCCTGCATACAAATGTTTCTGTCTTCCGCTCATGGAACTCCCTATTTGGAGACCTACCACTGGCAAGAATACTAGCTAGGCTTATATGCCAAGAGCTTTTTTTTTTTTGGGGGGGGGGGGTCTCTAGGACAAAGGCACCAAAGCATCAATGTAGCCTAGGTTGTTGATATCATGATATATAGATGCTTGTCAGGGATACTTGGGTGGGTGGATGGCTGATATAATTTATTAATTTTGTTCTTGTTGGGCCAACGTCTTGGACCAGCTGGAAAAACTGAGGTGGAAATGGAAGGCGTCTTGAGAGAAAATGGTATAGATTTCTCTGATTTTGCTCCAGAGGTCCTGTAGTATCTACCCCATGGCCTTCCCTGAGCTATCCCCCCAGAACAATTTGCCAAAAGAAAACATTTAAAGTAAGTCTCCACCTTTTTTCTGCTACTCTCTTCCCTCAATACAGTCTGTCTTGGAATGGTGAACAAACAGTCTGGAATTTTTTAGCAGGGAAAGCAGGCTCATTTGTCCTTAGTTCTGGCTTGGAGAGGAGCAGTCTTTTTGTCTTTTGGCTGTTTATTGTCAAAGGACTTGTAAGAACAGAATACATATTTTGCTTAATGATTCAATTTTGGGAACTTAACTGCCTCTATCTTATTTTATTTTTACCCATAGTGTATGAAATATTACACCTTTTTAACATTGGGATGCAGAGCAGTTTAAACAGTACTTCTTTAATGGCTTTGTGACCACAACAGTAGGAGGCTTCTTAGTGGCATAGATCCCTTTCATTTGAGAATTAAGTTATCAACTTTTTGGAACACATTTTATGGAACATGTTTCTTCTCCTGTTTATGAAAGAAGCAGATACAGTTAGAATTACTGAAAGTCTTGATAATCACCAAACCTGTTTGTGGGCTTTGAGGACTCGAAGGTGTTTTGCAGTGAAAACTGCCTGTGCTTATACTTTCCCTTTGAGCAGGTTTGGAGAAGAGCAAGAAGGATGATAAGGGGTATGGAGAACAAAACATATGAGGAAAGGTTGAAGGAACTGGGCCTGTTCAGCTTGGTGAAGAGAAGACGGGGGGGGGGAGGGGAATAACATGATCAAACTCTTTAAATACCTGAAGAACTGTCACAGAGACAAGGGGGCAGGCCTTTTCTCTGCTGCTCCAGCAAGTAGGACCAAGTCCAATAGTCTCAAATTACAAGAGAGTAGATTTTGATTGCACATTAGAAGGAACCATTTGAAAGTAAGAGCTGTTCGGCAATAGAACCAATTTTCTAGAGCGGTGGTATGTGTGAAGATCTTCTCTGGACACCTTCAAAAAAAGGCTGAACAAGTACCTGCCGGTGGTGCTTTAGTCAGAGATTCTGCATTGTGGCCCTTTCCAACTCCATGATTTTGTGATTTTAAGAACTACTTGCTTGCATCATAACCAATGGATCACAGCTGTCAGTCAGGAATCCCTGTGATGTGTTAGACTACTGTATTTAAAACAGTGTCTCAAACTTTGCTTTATTCCAGCCCAAGACTGCTCTTGGACATCTGCTCAGGGTTTTGAATATCAGAACATACACAATACTCTCTAGTGACACTTCTAATGAACTCATTGAGGTTTACTCTCAAGTCAATGAGTAATAGAGTTCAGGCCTAGCTTCCATGGTGTGTGTCTATAATCTATATTTCTAATCCTTTCTTGAGATCACTTTCTTGAGGTCTGAATTAATCACATATAGTTTACTTCAGACTTGACTAAATATACAAGGGGGTATCCAATGTATCTTGACCCTCCAAATACCTGATATTGTAGAAGTCTGCAGATTGCGCCTGATGAGGATTTTACACTTTAGTCACTTCTGGCAAAGCCAGTGACAAAAATAAAGGACGCAATGAGTTGATTTTCTCAGCAACATGCACTTAGGGACCAATGATGACACTGACAAAATTTCATCAGTATGCCAGAATAACTTCCGGGTGATAATTATTACTTTACGATACCTCCTCATAAGGCACATTCTGCAGACCTCTACAATATCAGGTATTCGGAGGGTCAAGATATGCTGGGGAAAATGTATAAATCTAGACAGGGACTACATAGAGATAAGTTAACAACTACAAATCAAAACAAACTTTCTGTCATTTTTTTAAAAAGGTGATCATTAAAACTTTTAGATACCCCCTCATATATAGGATCACTCATTTTTCACCATCTTTGCTACTAGCCATTATATCCAATGATTCATTTCTTCTTCCTGTTCTTTTTTGTCTTGCTGTACGTGTGCAACTCAAAAAGGACATCAGGGAGCTGGGAAAAGGTGCAAAATGAGGCAACCCAAATGATTACAAAATACCAATCAAATATCACTCTTTTACATAGTTTGGATTTTGTTTCATTTTGCTGCATGGCCAACACAGTTACCCCTGTACATGTTTCCTGGACTTGAAGATACCAAATTTTGCGACAGGAAGGGAAACTTTAACAAGATGGATCAATGGACTCGGACCCCACTCACTTCCATGCCAGCATTCTCTGAAGATGCCAGATGCCACAAATGCTGGTGAAACGTCAGAAAGGAACTCTTCTAAAAGACGGCCACATAGCCCGAAAGCCCCACAAAAAACTATGGATGCCGGCCATGAAAGCCTTCGACTCCACAACAGTAAAATGGCAAGTAGCTTGATATAAAAAATGATTACTGTATTAAATGTAGGTTAATTGGACTGGAATAATGTAGACTATATGATTCTCCTAGGAAGTATTTGTACGTGTATTTGTATTATACCCTTTGTTGTCGTTGTTGTTGTTAATGTTGTATGTTTGTATTTGTTATGTAATGTAATTGTCAGTGCTACATAAATGTCAAGTGGTAGACAGAAATACCTACAAACTGGTAGGAAGCCGAACGCACCTGCTGGGCTGCCCGGGGCAGGGGACAGCCTCCTCTTCCCGGATGTCCTAACCGCAAAACAGGACGAGGCACTACAAAATGTCAGGCATTTTCGAAAAAGTGTAGGACACATAACCAAAGGCAAGCTGACAACACTCATATAAGTGTAAATTCCTGCTTCTTAGCCGTGTTCAAAATGGAGGATATGTCAAGAAGGTTGAAATGCAGGGTGCATCCTGGAAAAGGAAGAGCTCTGGTCTCCTTGAGTTTCTCACTCCCTGCTCAGGGGCAGAGCCCCCCCCTTGGGCAAGTCACACACTCTCAGCCTCACAGGAAAGGAAAGGTACCCCCCATCCCCCATGGACAAAACTTGGCCTGGAAGAGGGTGGCCACAAGTCGGAAAGGACTTGAAAGCACACAGCAAGAACCGCCTCAACCCAGTTTAAACTGGGGAGACTGGACCCCCAGACTTCTTGGGGAGCCCCTCTTCCTCTCCTCCTCCTCTTCCTCTTCTTCTTCCTTCTCGCCCTGATTGCTTGTTCAGAGGGGCGGACTAGAAATAAATATTATTATTATTATTATTATTATTCTCCTCCTCCAACTCTTCGCCTCCTTCTCCTTCTTCTCTTCCTCTTCCTCCTCTTCTTCCCCTCCTTTCTTCTTTCCTTCTTCTTCTCCTTTCCTTCCTCCCACTCCTCTCCTTCCTCCTCCTCTTCTTCTTCCTGCTCTTCTTCCTCCTCTCCTTCCTCTCCCTCCTCCTCCTCTTCTTCTTCCTTTCTTCTTCTTGCTCTTCCCTTTCTTCTTCCTCTTCCTCCTCCTCCTCCTTTCCTTCCTCCTCTTCTTCTTCCTTTCTTCCTCCTCCTCTTCCTTTTCTTCTTCCTCTCCTCCCTCCTCCTCCTCCTCTCCTTCTTTCTCTTCTTACCCCTCCTCTCCTTCCTCTCCCTCTCCCTCCTCTTCTTCCTCTCCCTCCTCCTCTTCCTCTTCTCTTTCCCCCTCCTCCTCCTCCTCCTCTCCTTCTCTTCCTCCCCACTCCTCTCCTGTCCTTCCTCTTCTTCTTCCTCCTCCTCTTCTTTGTCCTCCTCTCCTTCCTCCTCCTCCTCTTCTTCTTTCTCTCCTTCATCCTCTTCTTCTTCCTCCTCCTCCTCCTCTCCTTCCTCCTCCTCCCTCCTCCTCCTCTTCTTCTTCCTCTCCCTCTCCTTCTTCTCTCCTTCCTCCTCCTCCTCCTCCTTCTGCTGCTGCTGAGCCTTTTTTCCCTCCAGTGTCTCCACAGAGACCCCGCCCCTCCTCTGGAGCCAGGCTGCTCAGTTGGTGCTGCTGCTGCTGCCTTCTCCTCCTGCTTCTCCTTCTTCTGGTGCTGCAGCTCCTGCAGAGAGAGAGAGAGAGAGGAGGAGGAGGACTGGACTGGACTGGGCACACTCTTTGCCCTCCAAAGGGACCCAGGAGAAGGAAGGCAGATTATACATTTGGAAGCCCCGGGACGAGGAGGAGGAAGAGGCCAGGCCATGGGTAAGGAAGGAGATGCTTCTGCAGCCACATTGGAGAGAGAGAACCCGGTTTGGCACCGATTTAACTCTTTCTGTGGCTCAAGGCTATGGAATTCTGGGAGTTGGAGTTTGTTGGGGGCCCAAAGGGCCCCCAACAAACTCCAACTCCCAGAATTCCATAGCAATTGACCCAGACAAAGTTTTTGGCATGATTTTTTTTTTTTTTTTGGTCCCTTGAGATGCCAGGGAAGACTTTTGTGCTTGGCATCTTGGTTTGAGGCTGAAAGCTTTGCTTCCTTCAACCCCTTTCCATGGAGCAGCTCTGAAAGTCATGCTGGATGTCCTTGGCACTTTGTAATGAATAAAATAACAATTAAAATTATTATTAATATCATTATTATGAATATTGGGATGGGACAGTGGGGTTTATCTGATCATATTGTACAGCCTTTATCAACATAAGCCGCCTCGCTCTTGTTGAAAAGGCGGTATAGAAATAAATCATCATTATTATGAATTATTATTATTATTTGTGCAATATTCCATCTCCTCTTGCCTTTTCCTTCTCATATTTGAAAAGCTTATGCCACTGTCCTTCACGCTCTCCAGCTGTTTGAATGCATTGGAGCTCAGCCTTTAGAGCATTGCAAAGATATATATTTTTATTACTAATGTATTCCAGCTGTGTAGACTTGTCTTTTTTTTTTGTTTCAAACCGAAATCCCATGGCTTTGTCCAATGGGATTGTGAGACTTAGACAGGTACGAGGCGAGACGCCTGCCTACGTAAGGCATAGTCAGCCAGATTTAGTGACCGGGAGATGGCTTTGGTGGATGTGGCCCTCAAAGAATAGGCAATTTGCTTATATATTGTCAATAAAGTAACTACTAGAATTGGGGGATCTGCTGTTTGGAAACTGAGGCACTACTTGTAATGGTGGGTTAGGCAACAGTGTGTTACTACAAGTGACAGCAAAGGACGTTGTTCTATACTTTGTTTTAACTTAGAATTATGCTACCTTAATTCAATCCGTTATCGTCATCATAGGTCTTCTTCTTCATATTGCCATTTGTTAATATAACGCCATCCATTGGTATCTTCACAGGAAGCCCTGCAAGACATTTTCGTAAATGTCACCTCTCTGTTCCCTTTACAATAGTGCCTGCTTTTTTAAGGAAATGAAGAAAATCTGCTTAAATGTGCATGGAAGAAGGCTAGAACTGGGAAAGTAACAGCAGTCCATTTATAAGTGCGTTTCTGCAGTGGGGATCCCAGAAAGAGTAAAAATCAAGAATAAATGTAATGAGCAACTTAACAAAGTTGATTAGCTACTACCGCATTTGCTTGATTATAATTGTCATTTTTACTTTCTCATGAGAACACTAGCTTCCTCCTCCTAGTATTATTTTTTTGGCCTTAAATTTGAATATATACAAGATGTTACATCTCAAAATACTTGGGACTCAGCATACAAGATGCTTTTCTGACTTGATAGTGTATAGTTTCATTACAATAAGCCTTTTTAGTTTACTTGGTTAATTCCATTAGCTTCTGGCTAAAAGGGAAGTTTAAAGCTCAAAGTCATCCTTAGAATATACTACTGCTTTGCATCCTTTTATAAAAAAAAGAAAGATGACCAGGCTGCTCAGTTTCGCATTTCATATTAGCCTTATCACTACAAGACTGTAACTTTTCAGTGCATATTGCTGTGTTAGTATGCACATCTTGATGTTTGTGGTATGCATCTGGCTTTGATTTGAATTTGTTAGTTATATGGTCTTGGCGGGCTAAAGCAAAAGGGGAAAGAAGATTACTTCTTGTGGATATACGACGTCAAATTTAACCAATACCCACAGGCTGCTTTTAGTACTTTAGGAATGAAAAGCTCCTAAACTGTGTGCTTACACAACTTTAGAAAAGAAAATCTATAGAGTTTAACTTTGGCAAACAATGGATGCTACCTTTGTCCAAGAAAAGTCAATTGCAATGATGTCTTTATTAAACGAATGGCATTACAGTGTCCTTGATCCACTTTTAGGTATCCACAATGAGTGTTAGTGAATTGAGGAGGTTGGGTGTGCTCATTGCCATATGTGTAAAAAGACATATCCAACTAGTTAAGAATAACTTCGGTGACCACTGTGATGTGTTTGCACATATACACACACATCCATCCAGCAGACTCTATGTCAGAGGAAGGAACTGGCAAAAGCACCTCTGGGTATTCCTTGCCTAAGAAAACCCTATGAAATTTGTGGAGTTACCATAAGTCAACAGTCAACTTGAATACACCACACACAGGTAAATATTAACATTAGCTGCATGCAGGGAGTCCTGTTTTCGCATATAAATATCCTTCACTGGTTTTCTTTTTATCCGTGGGCACATAATGCTCATTTTGGTTGTTTCTTTAAGACTTTCTTGATGACTTTTGGGGGAAAAATGTTTGTCATGCTAAAATTCTTTCTGTTCATTCATCAAAGATTGTTGTCAGCAGTCTCTGAGCAGCCTTTGTGGCCTTGCAGCTGTTGAGGAGAATAGGCTGCTTAAAACTCCAAAACTGAAGTCTAGGATGATTGGATTATAGCACCAGAGCGGACAAGATTTGGCAGGCAATTGCTACCTGTTCATAAATACACTGAGATTGAAATATTGGTAGGCAAACAATTAATAGTGCAGTCTTATGCAAACTTATTTGAAAGAAAGTCCATTATATCCATTATACTTCAAGAAAAGCATGCATAGGAGTGCAGCCTGAGAACTCAGAATGATTTCTTTTTTATTGTCAACATGGGATATCTCCCTAATTGCTTCTGTATTAAGTTTGAAACTGATTAATTGTTATGGAATATGGTGGACCATTTGTTCTATTAAGATGCCTTTATGCTGCAAAACATTAAGACTTCAAATGTTTATCGACTGGCTAAATTAAATCAGGGGACTTAAAGCAATATGGAAGAATATTGATTAAACTGTAGAAGAAAGAGCCATAAAGATTACAATCAAGATGATGAGACAGGATAGAGGGATAATGTGGAATGCCTTCTGATTCTGATGTTGGAGCTTAAGTGGGGTTTTTTTTTTAATATTTATATAAAGAATGCATGTTTTATGTCATATGGGAAGACATTGGTTAAATAATATAATGAACAAAGGTACACAGCAACATTTAAAATTCTGTTTTGGTAGATGCTGCATACTGATGATGAGTTCAGATTTCTTATAGATGTTTCAGTTTCTTGGAGAAGGAAGGAGCTGTGGAGGAAGACAATACTGCTACAGATAGTATTGGCAGCTGCTAACTTCAAGTGTATTACAATTGCTTTGGCAGCTTTGGGAAGAATGCTACCATGGCCCACTTGCCTGACTGTCTGCCATGCAGGAAAAGAGATTCCACCTCAACATTAGGAGGAACTTCCTGACAGCAAGGGCTGCTCAACAGTGGAACACTCTAGCGGTCTTTAAGCAGAGGCTGGATGGCCATCTGTTGAGGATGGTTTGATTGGGAGTTCCTGCATGGCAGGGGGTTGGACTGGATGGCCCTTGTGGTCTCTTCCAACTCTAAATTTCTATGATTCTATGTGTCCTGCTTGCAACAGTGAGAATCAGAAGAAAGCAAGGAAACAGCCTGCTGTCTAGCAGGTTTGCTGCTGCTTTGAAAGCAGCTTACCTTTGCAAGAGGAACTGGTTACTTCAGTACAAAAAGTCACCATAAAATGTTCGCTGCTGAAGTTCAGGCTGTCTCCTGCACTCTCCCTCACCCTGGATTGGATGATCCTTGTATCTTTCAGATCTAGGATTCTGTTATTCCCTTTCCCTCTAAGTAGAGTCTGGACAGCTCCCCAATATGTATGTGAACTGAGGCCAACGAAGCAAGATGAGAAATAGCTAGAATACGAGTATTGAAAGACACATTCTGAGTTCAGTCAAACAAGAGTTAAAGTTTATTATCAAGCCTATTACATTGCAGGGTTGATGGTAACGTAAAAATGATTTCTCTCAATTCTGATCATCACCCTGTGGGACTTTATCTAGAAGTGAGACACCTTCTATTCCTAAGTGGCTCTAAGAGCCCTCTGCTATGTACTATGATAAGTTTTCAAGATACTTTAATGATAAAGTTACTTAGCACAAGTGATTTCAGTGTCTAGTAGTGGATGTGCCTAAGGACACACCTGGTTCTGCTCATTTGGATTAGTTGTAGTTATGTGGGCTTCAGTATTTTGACAAAATGTTTGACCAAGTCTGGTGAGTCCCCTGTATACCAGGGCTTGGCTCTTTAGGGCTTATTACTCCCGATAGAGATTGGATGTCTAACCTAACCTCAGCCTTGAAGATGTGGGTTGTCTAGGTCAGCTGGTAACTTCTCTTTCCTGGGTAAGATATTCATATGTGTGGTTGATGTAATGTGTTGGCAATGGTTCTGTTCAGATATAGCCAATTTTAGAACACGGTGTTGAAGGATTACTATTTTTTCCTATGACATTCATTGAAGAGGTTCCACTTGACTCTGTTTTATCCCACCTAGGACCTTATCACACAAGGCACTTACCATACTGGAATCATGGCCCAAATGCTTGAGAAGCGTAGAGGTGGCATCTCCAGTCACACTTCTGAAGTGTCACTGAAGCGCATCTCGCTTTTCTCCCATCAACGAATCATTCACGGAACAGCCATTTCTATAATAATGACATTTGAGAAGGATGACCAGCAATCTCACCTCCACACTTCTGAAGTGTTTGGGCCACGATTCCAGCATGGTAAGTGCCTCATGTGATAGGAGCCCTACTGTACCCATGAAACTACTGGCTGATGTTGTCCATTAATGATAGCTCTATCCTGATAACCTGCACTTTCTGTCCCCATTTTATCTCATCCAAATGAAAGCAATGGATGTTTTCAAATGTTACTTGCTGTAGTAATGGACTGAATGAGGGTCAGTAAACTCAATTAAGGAGTTTATCACACTGGGAGAAAAAGATGGGAGCGTAGTGGGATGCTTCCATCAATATTGTATGATTTGGCAAAGATTATCACACAATGTTGCGTGATGTCAAAAATATCCCACAATTATCCCATGGATAAATTGGAATTATAGTGTTGCTTTTTATTCATGGGAAAGCCCCGTGAATAAAAAGTGGCACTATAATTCCTCTTTATTCACGGGATAATTGCATGATATTTGCAATGTCACAAGATTTCATGTGATAATCTTTGCCAAATCATGCAATATTGATGGGAGCATCCCGCTATGCTCCTGCGTTTTTTCCCAGTGTGATATACTCTTTAAATAATCTGAAGTGTTGGAGGTGGGTGGTTTGTCTGCACAGTGGAATGGTGTTCGTGTTGTTTATGTTGGTTCCATTTTCCTAAAGTATCAGATCTGCAGTTTGGAGGTGATCTTAGACTGATATGGCCATGAGAGTTCAAGTATCCTTGGTATCACAGAGCACATTTTGTCCTCTTAGGTCAGCACTGGGCAATTTCAGAAATTGACAGCTTCAAGCTTCCAGGATCTTCCATGAACTCAAAATGGAAGGAAAATCCTAACAGTGCCTTCCTGTTCAACTCTTCTATCAGTTTCTGTAGTTTTGGGAGGTAGGGTTTGGGGGCCCACTAACCTGCCCAAGCAGAAAACTGCTGCTCCTCTAGGAGTGGAGAAAATTGCTTTTCTTGGATGTTTTGGGTGGTGGAGAGGAGTAGGGTGGCATTGTGGGCTGCAAAAATGGCCTTGGGGCTACCTGTAAATCATGGGACATACTTTTTCCACTCCTCCCTCAGGCAGATAGGCTGTCTACCAATCTGTTTGGACAGAGAAAGCTTTGCTGAATTTACCCCAGGTCTCAGCCACTTACCATTTGGATTGTTGTCATTGATTGTTGGATTGGATTGTTGTCATTGAGGCTGCCTTGAAGTATGGTCTAGACTCTAGAAGCTTCAGTTGATGCAAAATTAGCCAGCAAGATTTGGTCTGGTCCAGGTGATAAATTTACATCATTTGTGTGAATGATGTAACTTTGCAAGCTGCCTTGAGTATCAGAACTGGGAAAAAGGTGGAATGTAAATAAATAAAACAATAATAATTACACCAATGTTTTTTCCAATGAATTCCACATCAACCTTGGCCAGTACAACCAGGGATTGGGATTCTGAGAGTTGTAATACAACAACTTCTATAGGGCCACAAGATCTTACCTGCATTTCAATGACCTGGGAACAGATTACCCAAATCTTAGTCTCTTCATATGTGTATGTGCCGAATCTTTAGATCATGTTCAGATATCTTTGCTAGATGTCCTTGACAGGTGCATACGTTTGGATTGTGTGTATTTTATCTAAATATAATTGGTTTGCTATGTCATTTGAACTTGTAATTTCTCATTATTTCATTCTCAAATAATTTACGTTCTGACTGTTCGTTTTCCATCGGTTTTGTAAGTTAGGTCCTATATTATTTATTTCCACTCTCCTTTTTCTTAATTGGCTGATCAAATAGATCAGAATGCTGCACTTGGCAATTGCGTTAAATAAGTTTAACTCTTCCTGTATTTTTCAATACTTTTCTCATGATGTAGGAGGTTTGTTAATAAAACAAATATAAACGTTTAATAGTAACCTAAAGAGATTTGATTGGGAAACTTCATTAGTGGACAAAAAAAAAAAGCTAATAAACTGTTCTGTTACTTAAGTGTTAGTATGTAGCCAAATTAAAAAAAAAAACTAATCTGAAAAAATAGCAGGTGTCTAGGGTAACACATCATGGAAAGTTTGTGTGACAAGAAATGTTACAAAAAAGCAATGGAAATATCACAGTGATGGTTCCTTACTGAATAATAGCTGGCAGAGAGCTTTATGGGACACATTTAAATGCCATATTTTAATAGAGACAAAGTGAACAGTTTGTGGTACTATTCATAATTCTTTAATAGTTGATTGTACTGGTTGAACAGAGAGGTACGACTCCAGGTGGTTCCTCCAATGGAGTATGTAAATGATTTTCACTGTGTGGATACAGTACTTGGGTTTGCTCACAGATAGTTTTGGAAATTTTAAGTACTAGGAAATATTGTGACTGGCAAATAAACCTCTGCCTGATTTTGACTAAATCAGGTAGAATTATTGAGTTTTACTGGTTAAAAGTAACAAAACAGAGAAGTCGCCATACTTTCTTTGGCTATACCCCCTGCATTAGGAGCAGGCCACCCTTCATAAGTTGCAGCAATGTGTGCCAAGATTCCCTGATCTGCTGCTGAACCAACATCCATAGTTTGGACCCTGCATTATGCCAGTATGATTCACTTTAGACATTTCCAGTGTCTCCCAGTTGTTTGGGGAACAGTCCTGGATCAGTGTTCTGTACTGTATCATGTTAAAAGCAGAGGACAACAAAGACTTGGAGAAGGACTTGTATATATTTGTGGATGTGAGTGGAACATCATTGCCTGTAATGTTTGAATACAATTTCTCTTTCATGCCAGAAAACTCTGCTTCTCTCTAAAATGGGGATGGGGAACCTGCACTCCCCATGCCAGAACTGTCCTGTTGCTAACCTTTATTGGGCCTGCAGCAAAGGTTTTGAGTGGGGGAGGTAAGGGGCAGCCCCAGCAGCAATTTTCAGGCCTTTTTGCTTGACTATCTGCCTGTCAGTCCATGTCTTCCTTAATCGTCTCCCTTCTGTTTCTGTGCTTGAGTCATATAGAACCTGGGAGATGGAGTGGAAACGAATCTCCAGCAGAAGACAGGGAATTGAATGAAAAGGAATTAGGAAGAATGACTGTTCAGTACTTGCCACTCATGATGTTGGGAAAGAAGAAAGCAGAAGATGCAGAAACTCTTCCTTCTCTGTGCTCTGTTTTCTTCTTTTCAGGTTCAGCAGTGCTACTGAAAATGCTCAAATACAAACATAGCCTGGCAGGAGGCACATTCTCAGGTGCTTGTTTCTTCACTGTCTCCCTCTTCCTCCTTTGCCTGCTCCCAGCTGCTAAGGGAATGGATGCTTTAGCATTGCCTAGAACACTTTTCCCTAATAATGTTGAAACCCTCACACAGAACCAGCTAGTTCTGAAACTCAGCAATGCATCCCATCCTTTCAAATAAGCGCAGGTTCTTTTTGTTGTATGCCTTGAGGTTGTTTCCGACTTTTGGTGACCCTAAGGTAAAGCTATCACAGGGTTTTCTTGGCATATTTCTTCAGAGGGGGGTTGCCATTGCCATCCTCTGAGGCTGAGAGAGTGAGACTTGCCCAAGGTCACCCAGTGTGTCTCCATGGCCAAGCGGGAATTTGAACCCTGGTCTCCAGAGTCATAGTCCAGTGCTCAAACCACTGCACCACGCGGGCTCTACTTAATTAGTTGAGTTACTTAATTAACATAACTAACCCAAATGCAAAGCAACAGCATCTTAGGGATATGGAAGGTAAAAGAGTGGCCTCTCTTTGAATCTGTCCTTGTGGCAAGGTTCCAGTTAACAGATAGTCATTTGGAAGGTGGCACCTTTCCCTAGCAATGTGGCACCATGCATGGGAAAAAATGTCACTACTTCATTTCAGTTTGTCCTGTTCAGATTTTCTATCCCTGAGGGTAAAAAAGCAACCCTTTTACTCCCAACCTGTAAACAGTCAAAGGCAATCTATGCATACAAACTAGGGGGGGTAAGGTAATAAAAGTAATTGCAGAGTCTGTTTTTTCTCCCCCCTTTTTATTATTTGCATATGGCTCTCCCATCCCCTGCTTGAGTCACTGTCTTGAGATAGAAAAAAGATGCTGTAAAGCAAAGACCACTATAAGGTCTTGTGCCAAGTGCAAATAGTTGGATCTGGCTGCTGGTTAACTGTTCATGTGTTTGTAACTTCTCTTTTCCCACCTCCTTTCTCAGACTACCTTCTTACATGCATGAGAAACAATCTTGTAGCCAGATTCCTTGGCATGAGAGATGCTAAACTTGCATGGGTCTTGAACCAGAGAACACTGAGGTTTTCATAAGAGAGGAGGAAATGAGCAAGCCAGTTTTCCCTCTTTTAAAAGGCCTTAGCTAGAGAATACCAAAGGAAAGCTGATTATACAAACATTAGCTTTCTGCATCACCTTCTCTTCTGAGAAGATTAATGCCACTTTAAAAAGAGAGACAGCAACAGAGAAAGGATGACAGGCACATTTTAAACAACAATTTGAAGAGTTAACTTCAAAAAGATCAACTACAATTTATTTATTTGCTTAAAGCATCCCTTAAATCCATTTTCTTTTTTAAAATATAGCCCAATGTGATGTTTAAAAGGTGTGAAAAATTCCCACAAACATCCTAGTGCAATGTAATAAAAGCAATAAAACACACAAGTTCTCATACCGTTGCTCGGAATTTGCATTAGTTACTAACTCCATCCACAGATGTTCAAGAACATACTTTTAACTGTCTGGAGTAAAGGCTTTTACATACAATTTGGACCAGAAAAAGAAAGACAAATGTGTTTGTGTTTAAACTGTGCTTTCTTCTCTTAACAGCTGGAGGCAAATCCTGAAAGAAAAGCAGCCCCCTTTCTTCCTATTCAACTGTACATTTTGTCCGAGCAGGATTAAAAAGCCTTTGTGAGACACAGTAATGGTCAAATCTGATTAGTATTGGTCATTATAGTTGGCTACATTTCAATTGTGGGATCCTTCAGTTCATTCTACTCTTAAATCTTCTCTTTTCATGTGCGTGTTCCATTTTGATGAACATGAAAATACTAATTTCTGTCCAAAAAAGTGCACTAATCTTGAAGTTTTATTGCCTTTTCATCTACTTTGTCCAGATATATTCAGGCATTTTTAATTTCTTTCCCACAGAAATGTGTAGAAAATGAGAATTTTAAAGAGCATTTTTTTTACAGAGTAGTCACATATTCTTATTTGGTGCACAAACCATGCTTACTGATTTTCAATGCTACTTTCCATATGTAGAGCTTCATGATGAAATTGTATTGGACTGCAGAATTAATATTAAGAGATTTTGGACTTTTTTCTTATTTAGGTTCTTTCTAATATTCTGGATATCAGAATATTATTATTTTAATGTTAAAACTTACCACTTCTTTTTGAACCTTGTGGTAATTTATTGCTGTATTCCTTACTGCAAAGATGAAGGTGGATTATTCGAATATTTATTTGAAGCACTTGAGAATTCTACACTTTGCCTTTTAAAGCTTTTGAAGTGAGCCTGAATCCCATTGTTTCTTCATGCAGTACAGTATATGATTGTGAAGTACACCTAACAAGATGGAACTACCGGTATCACATGGACATATACCATCTAGGACAGTTGTTGATTTCATCTTGTACCCAGTGAATCTATACCACAGTGAATGTGGGTTATCAAAAAAAAAAAAATCCTGCTTAAGGTTGGGGTCAGTTTCAACCATACAATCAAAGAAAGAAAGATTATGTGTGTTTCAATTTTACTACTTGAATAAGGTATTATCTGAGAGAAGTAGTGAAGAAAGTACATTTTACCTCTGGCGACAGTTGTGATGTGTATAAGCTGAGTGATGTTAAACTCAGCAGACTTCCATGGTGCAGTAACTTTGGTGGTCAAATTTACTGCAGCCTAGATTAGTGATGGCAAACCTTTTACAGACAGAGTGCCCAAACTCAAAGGCATTCCCACACCGGGTGCTAACCAGTGCTGGGAGGCAGGACTTTTGGAGGGGGAATGGGACTTCTGCCTTCCTGGGGTGGGACTTTCCTGGAGACAGCTGAAGGCCCGGGAGGACAAGGGGAAGAAGAGGAACAGGTGTGCATCTGTTCCCCTTCTTCCCTACCCTTCCGTGCTTTTAGCTGTATCCAGGGAGGCAGCTGTAGGCTCAGGAGGGTGAGGGGAAGAGGAGGAACAGGCACGTTACTCCCCCCCTCTTCCCTGCCATCCTGGGCTTTTAGCTGTCTCTGGAGAGGTATTGTTTCTTTAGATGAGATTCTTAGATGAGATTCAATGGAATACATATTGGAACCACTTTAAGGGGGGACGGACGAGGAATTGCAAATACTGTTGCCTCTCCATTTGTGTGGACTTTAGATCCGCAACCCTTGCTTACTCATGAGGAGCAAATGGAGGGGGTTAAATGGGGGCAAATGCCCCCATTCAAGCCTATGGGGCTTGAATATTTGGGAGTTTCTATTTTTGCGTGGGGGTGGGTGGGTCTGGATTGGTTCCCCCGTGAAAACGGAGGGCTGACTGTACATGTCCAAACAGATCAGAGTCATGAATGCCTCTTTATGCAGACCTGAATCATTTTGAACTTTTGAAATGATTGCTGGGCACATGACTTTCCTGAAAGTGAAGTCTTCCTCCTTAACTGAGTTGTTTGTTTCTTGAGTGTGCCGTTGTTAGAGACATTTTACTCGATTATAAACAGGTGACCTAGGTGAACAGACATCTTTGGTGTAGGAGGGAATGGTGCTGTACAAAGCTTGAGATTTGGGGCAGGTGTTCTTGAGAAGATATCTGAACAAAGTGATCTTATTAATTTATGCGATATTTCCATTCTGAATTGTAAGCAAAGAGTGGGCTTGAACATGCCACTTTCAACAATGTTCATTTAAGAAAATACGTTATCAATGTAAATCTTTGTTGCAATCAAGATGAATCTAAGTTCATATTTCTAATAAACATATAGACCCATGAGCAATGAAGATTTGGCTGATTCACATTAATAAATAGAACAATTCTCTCTCAGTCCTTCAGTGGAGTTGTGTTGTGACCAAAGTTTCATTTGCAGAATAGCAGACGCCTTCATCCAACTGGAAAGAAGCTATTACAAAATAATTGGCACTCTGAATGTTCTTGTTAATATAGTCATTTTTCAGCAAAAAAAGTGCTTTTGCATTTTCTTATGTGTAAAATTGTAATATTGGCTCTGTTGATGGGAACAATCTTGCTTATGTCTCAACCAGAACTTGGAACAGTTGCTTTTTTTGAATTACAACTGACAGAATCTTAGCTGAGAGATTCTGGAAGAACAGTCCTCAAATCCAGCTTTTCTAAGCTCTGGTCCCAGCCTTACACTCACTTGTCCAGAGCAAGCACCCATTCCTTAAACAGAACATTTGCCATATCACACCACTACAAGTGTGTCAAAGATGACCAGAACATGTTTGATCTTAGAGGTTTTTCCCACCACATGTGTAATTGGGCCACTTAGATCTGCTCCTTTTATTTAAGTTTATCCCTGTTAAAATTCCGTTGGGTATCATTCACTTTAATAAGTGCATCTTAGGTACTAGCAACCGTATGATTATTGAGTAAAAGACTAAAGAGCAGGGGTTTTTTTAGTAATGGAGGAACTACAAAACACTTTCAGATTTAGAAATTGATTCAGATCCAGGGTTTATGTGCACTGACGGATCTCCAAAGAAGCACTTTATGTTTATGGGGCTGGGAGGGCCTGTGGTGATCAGGAATATGTTATGGAGCAAAATTCATAGAAGGAATATGTTATTGGTGCATCAAAATGTACAGAAAGATTGATGGTGTTGGGGACACAGGCCTACATCCCAACCAGCTGAGCTACAGCAGAGATAACATCTGTTAGAAAATGTAGGCCTGTGACTCCAACATTATCACTTCTCCCCACCTTGTATGACTTTTTAACATATTTTGCCTGATGAAGAAGTCAGTAGAGGTGTGAAAGCTTGCATGATGTATTTTGCATATTTTTGTTATTCCAATTAAAAGTATCATTCTTTTGTGGATTTTGGATTTTGTTTTAATTTGCTTCATGGCCACCACAGCTACCCCTGAATATGTATCCATGTTATGGAGCAGTTAGCCAAGGCATAGATACTGGCTGTGTGGAAGATGTTGCAAAAATAAAGATTTCCTAGGATGTGGCAACATCTGATTGGGTTTACTTTCCTACATGACTGTTGTTTCAGTGGAGGGGGTCCTGGATTTTGTTAGGAGTAATTTATGAGTCATGTCCACATTATTTTTTACTAGAATGAATGGATTGGTTGGTAAATATGCAATGTTTGTGCATGCTAGTCAGAACCAAGTAGGAAAACAGTGGCTAAAAACAAACCAGGATGCATATCCAGATACAGACATCTGCATTACATTATTTCAAGTGGGACAACTGGTGACTATGAACTATGGACTCTTTCATACAAGGCTAAATTGGAAGTATAATTTAAGGTCAATTCGAATGCAATCATGGGTTTTATGTTATTGCAAATTAACTCTTCACATGCAAATTCGGGCAGGAGGGAAGCCAATTCGAATGCAATCATGGGTTTTACCTTATTCCGAATTAAAGCTTCGCATGCAAATTCGGGCAGGAGGGGGTTAATTTCGGGTAATGGGAAGTAATTCCGAACGGAGCAGGGGTTCATGTAAATTCGCTAAACAAGCGAATTTACATAAATCCGCATTGGCTCCATTCGGAGTTGGGAGAAATTCCTCCCTGTTTGAAAGAGTCCTATGAAAGGAAGAGACAAGCTAAGCAAATGAAACAAAATTTTAAAATCTGTAGCAGGTCTTTTGGTCATGGGCTGGGAGCTTCAGGATTGGGACCTGGGGGAAGAGTTGATGAGGAGGCTGAGGAAGAGACTAAGGCAAATCTTCCAGACAGGGAACAGTCTGCAGCTCTCCCTGTTGCAGAGCAGCCAGCTCTCCATGCTGAAGGGCCTCAGCCAGCTCAGCCTGTGGAAGTGCAGCCTCAGCCAGCAGGACAAGGGCAAGAAGACTCACCTGTTGATGAGACAGATGACACAGCTGGGGTCTTAAGTCCTCAACCAAGGAGGAGGGACAAAACAACAAAGGATACAACAAAGATGCTCAACCAGGCTGAAATAAGCCAGCTCTGATTAGAACCAAGTGGTATCAAGCTATTTAAGAGCTAAGTTTGCTTCAGAGAAGTGCTGGAAGCAACTTGTCTGTTTCCTGGTCAGCATTCCTGTTCCTGATACCTGTTTCCAGACTCATGCATTTCCTGGCTTCTTCAAGCCTTGGACCATTTTGAACTTGATTCCTGTTGCCTCCCTTGGATTGGACTGCTTGACCATCACCTTTCTCTCTTAACTGACTCCCACAAGCAAAGACACTTTCAAGCTGCTTGTAATTCACAGTCTCTGCATTATTAGTTGATAGTTCCCTCCCAGCTAGCCTGTGTGGGTGTTTGGTGAACCACAACATCTTTCTAAAATAGTCTGTGGTCCAAAATGCACTATCTGCAGCAATAATCTAGTTTGAAACTGCTTTAACTGCCCTGGCTCAATGCTAGGAAATCCTGGGAGTTGCAGTTTATTGTGGTACCAGAGCTCTCTGATAGAGACACTAAATGTCTCACAAAACTACAGTTCCAAGAATTCCCTAGCACTGAGCCAGGCCAGTGGATTATTTCTGCAGTGTGTTTTGTATCTATATATGTTTGTCCAGCTAACTTTTTAATATTTTCCTTTCTTTGCACAACTATTGTATGCACACTTTTGCACATATAAATGCTAATATGTGCTGGCCTGCTGTTATAACGTGGATCAGTTTGTGACCTTGGCTTATCCTGGAAGTGGGGGAGGACTTAATATCCATAGAGTTTCTGAGTATTTTTGGAGAGACAGGTGGGAGTTATTCAGTTCTTTGGGGGGAAAGATGGGATAAATGTGCTAGAAATAAAGGTTTAGGTTTAGCTAGTTATTTTTGTTGGACTGAGATGTCAACTAGCCAGAATTTAGAATGAAGAAAAGCAGCTTAATTTTCCCTTCTATCAAAATAGTCTGAAATGCTGAGTCCCAGAATTTAGAGCTTTGATTTCCTGTGATGTTTGCTGAAGTTGAAAGCTACCAATGAAAAGGCATTAGTTTTGCATGAATTTGTACCCAAGCTTCAGTCCAAGAAAATGATCAGTCTTTAATATTCAGAAAGTAAACGTCTCTCATTACCACAAATTTATATCAGTTTCATTCCACTTTTAATTGTTATGCCTCTGTCCACAGTAACAGGGACATGTAGTTCAATGAGATACTTAGAAAGTACCAAAGTACCCCTGAGGAAAAAGGTATTGAGGATTTAACCAGTTAATTCTGTAGTTGGGACAGGTACCCAGGTTTACCTTGGCAATTGTAATTAATGAGTGTGGGCTAGAGCTTTCAAATGAAGAGTTGCATGTACCTTACCGGATAACAAATCCCAGGGTGCCTGAGGATGGAACCAACTAAAGTGGGATGGAACTGATTTAACTGTGCAGTGCATACAGAATGTCACTTACTTTGGTGAGTTAGAGACCTGATTCCAGTTGTTAGCTTCTGAAACTGAATATTATAATCAGAACCACGCCTGTATATTTATTGCTTATTTAATTTTCCTGTTTACATCCTTCCTTTCCTCCAGGCTCTAAGCAGCTCACTGCCTCATGCCTAGATGGGAGTTCCCCTATTTTATTCTTTTATCCACACCTGTGATGGGGGTTGCTCTGAGTTTACCCCAGATCACCTTCTTCCCCCACAACTTCATGATGACCACATTTGGGATTTGGCTTTTCAAATCAAGTCTATACCAACTCTAAGACTGTGAAGGAGTATTGGGAGTTTTATATCTGAGACCATTTCAGTAGAAATGCTGCTTGCCCAGAATATCTGCTGATAGACCAGTACTCATTTTGTGACTTATTTCCATAAGCTACAACAAGGAGATCTTCATTTTAAATAGCTTTGGGCAATCAAAATATGTGCACCTGGAGTGTAATATTATTCTTCACAGTACAGGCACATGTTCAAAATTCAAGTGCAGACTAGTTTCTGTGCATCTCAGATGTATTTTCCTTCAAACAGTATGCTAAGGCAGCTGCCCATCTCAAAGACAGTGTTACACTATAGATCAGTGGTTCCCAAACTCTGGTGCTCCAGGTGTTTTGGACTTTGAATCCCAAAAGTCTCAACCACCTTAGCCAATGATCAGGGTTCTGGGAGCTGAAGTCCAAAACATCTGGAGAAACAGAGTTTGGGAACCCACTTCTTTGTGGGATTAAACAAATGGCTGTTATTTCTCACATAAAACTCTGAAAGGTGTAAATGTTTTAACTGTTACTGTCTTGAGGGAGTGAGAAGACATACAGCAAAAGTATGATTAATTCTCAGTACAATCTGGGTGACACTCTCCTATTGCTTATAGAAACTGACTGACTTTTGCCTGCAAACATTTCCCAAGACACTTTATTATTTATATTCCACCTTTTCTCCCAGCACAGGATTCAAACCTAGCAGTGTTGTATGAAAAATGGCATGCTTATACACACAGTATCTGACTATACTTGCTCATGGTAGAAACATCACATTCTATGTGAGTGTGTGTGGAGGGAGAGAGAGAGAAAAAACACCCCAAGATAAACTAAAATTAAGCCTGAGGATCAAAGCCAGTAAGCAGCACTAAAACTGAGATAGTTTGCATGATATACCATATCTACTTGACTACAAGTTGACCTCATGTATAAACAGAGGGCAGGTTTGGAGACCAAAATTATGGATTTTGATATGACCTGTGGATAAGTTGAGGATAAAACAGGGACATGTAACAAATGAAGCAAAGAAAAATGATGCCAAAGAACTGACAAAATTCTGCCAGGCATAACTGTTTGTGCTCCCCCTAAAGGGGTGGGGATGGATAAGGAGGGAACTAAATGTGTAATGTGTGAGGGGGGTGACCAAGCATGGGTGAGTCTAAGAACATACACATATATAAAAAAGGATGAAAAGGCGAAGCAAAGAAAATGGTGACTATGTTAGTAGTAATCATAGTTTTTTCACTTTCATGTGATAACTCTGCCTGACTTTAATCCAAAAAACTTGACAAACACACAAAATGTCTTACTCAAATACTTCACAGCCCAATTTCTCTTGGTACTCCTTTGAGGAAAAGTGCCAAAGAGCTGTCACCACCTCCATTCTTCCACCCATGCATTCAAAAAAGTCAAAAGTGGCACCATGACGAGGAGGGCAGGGGTCAGTTTTTCTTTTAGGTCAGGTTGACCAGACGTCATAACTGCAAAGGAGGACAAGGCACTGAAAATGTAACACATGCAAGAAAAACGTGGGACATTATAAAATAAAAGCTAAAAACACTAACATAAATATAAATTCAGTTCCTGTGGTTTATTTACAGATATATTACACATACTGTATTTTCTTATGTACTTGTCCACATTTTTCTGATGAGCCTATCTTCATTAAAATGCCTTATTGGCTTGCAATATACATATAGAACTATGAACAAAACAAAGGCTTAAAATTATACATTACTACCAACAAACTCTTGACTGAATCTATATTTAAATTGTTCCTTTCATTTGTACATTTCACTGACATTAAGGGGAAAACTCTTTACATTGTGTCCTCAAGCAACCCATTGCCTAACACATTTGCTGTTCTTTTCCCCTCTGAAAAATAAATGTGCCCTGAGCTCTCGGTACAAGTCTTGTTTGCAGCTGCTCCTGGGAATAAAGAACTTTAGAAAGATCCATTGTGTTTTCCTAGGAGTTTCTCACACAGGAGTAAATTAGGAGTTTAAACAGTAATCTGTGAAAATTGCACAATTGACATTAAAATTGTATTTTAATGTTGTTAGCTGCCCCGATTGATCTCAAAGGGGCGGGGTATAAATAAATTTTATTATTATTATTATTAAATGCAAGTAAAATGAGATTAACACAAAAGCCATTATCCTGTGAATAACCAGGCAAAAACCAGGCAATAAACAACAAAGTATATTCATGGGAAAATCCTGTGAATTATTTGCTGCTGTTTCTTGCCTGGTTATTCACATGATAATGGCACCTTAATCACGTTTCATCTCAATGTTGTGTGAAAAACATTAGCGCAATTGCGGGATTATCACGGGTTATTCACGGGATCATAGCACTTTGAACATGATGTTATGTGAAAATCATTAGTGCAATTGTGGGATTACCACTGGTTAATCACCATTTATACTCCAATTGTCCCCCATGTGATAAACCACTTACTTAAAGTGAGCTCAGGCTGCCAAGTAGATGTATTTCTCAAAAGGGAACAGAAAATGTGGTGTTATTCAATGGGCTTCTTAATGGTGTGCAAAAGAAATGACATTTTGGAATTCCTCCTGGACAGAAGGTTGAAGTGTAGGACATGTCCGGAACAAGGAGGACATTGGTTACCATATTTTAGGTGCTGCTGGGGTGGATTTAGCTTTCATCAATCTATTCATAGAAGGGGGTGGTTCCTTTTTAAAATAAGAGTTAAAGTATAGTACACTTGCCCCTCCACATTTGTAGCTCTGACTTTTGTGGATTTGATTATTCACGGATTTATTAGTATGTTCTCTCTAAGAATATCTAGGTTCTCCAAGCACAACTCTATGGTCAACTTTAACCAAATGTTGCACTGAAGGACCTAGAGATTCCTAGAGAGGTGTTCTCTCAGGTAAAAACATAGTGTTTTTGTTATTTGCAGTTTTTGCACATTCACAGGGGTCCTGTGCCCCTAACCCCAGTGAATGTGGAGGGACAAGTGTACTTACATTTGCCCATGGATAAGTCAACTCAAGGTTTTAAAGACAATTTCTTACTAGAATTTCTAGACATGAGTATGTACAGTACATATTTTTACACTTACCTAATGCAAGACTTCTTTCTAACAGAAGACTTTCTAAGTTTTGCTTAATGCAAGACTTTCTTTTCTGAAGTGTAAACCCGTAAGGTCATTTCGATAACTAATTCCTTCTTAATATAACTGATATTAATGACAATGTGGTCATTAGTGATAACCCTTTCTGCAGCCCTGGAAACTGTATCCCATAGTACATTTGTTAACAGGTTATATGTTGGATGGTAGCAGCTCTCTCCTATTTTGATGTGCATTGCAGTTTCAGCACTTGCATGTAGAAATGCACAGGAAAGGCCAGATACACACAGAGAGAACAGTTGTGCTATCAGACTACAGGAAAGTTACTGATGACAAACTTCAGCTATGCAAGGAAGCACTTAGAAATCTCTTTTTAAAGCCAAGTTCATCTCTCATGTCTACTCTGATTCTGCCATAGCGCTTCCTCCCAAAAAGTCATCATCATTGTCTCCTTGGTTTCTGAAGCAGGATGCATGAGATTGGCCCTGATGACATGGTTGTGGAACCTTCCAAATGTTGTGATAGTCCTGTTGGTTCAACCTACAAGAAAGAGATTTCTGTGGCACTGCTGTAAGAGATAAAGCGCAACTGCATATAAAGGGAACTGTCATGAGATCTTTGGATCTATAGCAGGATATAAATATTTTAATATATAAATAATAAATAATGTAGTTGCCAACCTGACTACCAATATTTGTCATTTATTTAAATCTAGGCTTTCTTCCAATTCTGCATGTCTTTTACATGCTGGCAAGCATTCAGCCTTCTATGATGTTGGTGGACATAAGATACCTCTTACAGTACATCTGATATGGATATGTACCATGAGAATTACCTTTTTGCAGTCTTCAGAATGGCCATTGATTTGTTATGGAAAAGATTTCCTTACAATAACAGTGGCCTTGGTTATAATATAGCCTTAGTTTCCATTTTCTGCTACTCATTGAGAAGCCAGGGGTGTTTCCAAATGAAGGGCTTATAGTACTACACATCAACAAGCAACACACAGTTATTCCTTTTCCCCCTCCTTTAATAGATTTTTCTGGGAAGATAAAATACAAATGAAATGATGGGGATATGCAGCAGGGCTACAAATGAAGACAACAACCTCTTGGCTCCTTCAAGGAGAATTATTATTGTGCAATGAAAACTTCATTTGGAAACACCCCAAGAAATACAAGTTACATCATACCTTTTAAAATATATAATATGTTGCATAATTATTATTAGTTGTTATATCCCTTGAGCTGCTGTTTTGTAGCTACTCTATCTATCTCTCAAACCATTGCTTGTCCCAGCTCATACATGGTCTTAAATCATATAATAAATACTAATTCTTAGTGCTTTCCAAAGGTATATTCAGGACTGTTGGCCAGTTCTGGTTAAAATGTCACTTGCCTGATGTTTATCACACAACTCTTGTTTAAATCCTGTTTGCTCCCTAGTGTGATAAAGCAGTTAGTAAAATACAAGTGGTGGGAACATATTGTTATTTGTCATCTGATCAACATTGGTTTATGGTGATCCTATGAACTAGAAACCTCTAAAAGGTCATCAACTGTTCTGCCCAGGTCTTACAGACTTGGAGCTGTAGCTTCCTTGATTTAAAAAAATCCATCTGCAGTACAGTCTTCCTTTTTTTTCCCTACTGTCTTCCACTTTACTGAGCATTATAGTTTTTTCTGTTTAGTCTTGTCAGCATGATATGTCCAAAATAGCTACTTGAACTTCTTTTAATGGAAGTATGGTATTGAATAAGAGGCAAGAAAAATATTTTGCTGTGTGATTTTATGTTCAGTGCATTACTTCTGCTGCTGAGGTTCTCACCCCAACTCTAAGTTGTAAGAGTTTGGGGTGAGAATCTGAGCAGCAGAAGTAATGCACTAAACATGTGTAGTTGTTTGTTCCTAGACTTCTTGGGAATGAATTCTAAATAGTTAAGTCAAAAGGAGATGGTTTTTGAGAAGAAAGACTTGCTGTAAGAGACAGAGAGGTCAGAGATCATAAAAGCAGTTTAAAATAAGCAGACTCGTTATTTTAGAATAGTGGAAGAGAGTAAGCTTGGAAGAACCCTTTGATCCCTTTCCTAATTCCAATGAAAAATAAGAGCAGAAACGTAAGTTTTGAAATCCTCATATAGACCTGATATATAGCAAGAACTTTCCACTAATAATCAGTAATGAGAACCTACAAAAGATCGTCAAAAATGGTCTATGTGATTGGTTTTGCCAGTGGATTTTTAACAGATGTGAAAGGAATGAGGTGAGACAAGAAAAAGTGAAAACTGCAATGCATGGACTAGAGCATGAACAATAGCTTTTAGTGCTTGCATTTATAGCTGTAGAGGAAGATGAATCAAAGAAAGGATGCATTTTTGTAAAGTTATTTTCGTAGAAACACCCATAACTTGATGACAAGTAGAAAAGCAAAAGGAAAGAACAGAATGTCACAGCAAGATGAAGAAATACCTTCATATCTGATATCATATTGTATCCTATCTCCCCAGAGAGTCTGCCAGAATCTCAATACCCACATTTCTTTCTCTTGGTCCCAGCAGCATCACAGGCTCATCTGGTAAGGACATGGGAAAGAGCCTTCTCAGTGGCTGCTCCCACCCTATTGAATTTCTTTTCACAGAAGGCTCGTCTAAGCTGGCCCTATACCTGTTACCCTCTTGCTAGCACAGAAAGACCTTTTTGCTTGAGCAGGCTTTTATTGCATTGCATTGTGAGTATGATCACAGAGGACTCCAGGTTGACTTAGCCTCCTATCCTTTCCTGGGACAATAAAATGAGTACCCAACTTGCTGGGGGCAATTGGCTTACAAATTGTAAACCGTTTAGAAAGTGTTTAGTTCACTATGAAGTATTATAGAAATGGAAATACTATTTCTATGAAAAGTAATGATTAATGGAGGGAAGGGGAGAAGAGCTGTTCCAAAAATTCTGAGTTAGAGGTAGTGAAGGTACATTTCCAGGCAGAAGTGATAAGAAAGAAGCGGGACTTCCAGAACTGTATGAAAGGCAATAAGATCCAGAGTGAATAGTTGTAACAAGAGCTAGGGAAGTGGCATTGATCTCATCCCATAAATAAATTGAACCACATTGTTAAACACTTGAAGTCACAGGGATTGTCCAAGCATTTGAATTAAATCTGCTAGCAGCAATTTCTAGCATTCCTCACCATTGGCTATGCCATCTGGATAGGTCTGATGGGATTTAGAGTTCAACAACATCTGGAGGACTGCCCTTTGCTCATCTTACTCCAAGGCCCAAAACTCCACACCACCACCATGTAGCATACCTTGATGACAGGATTAATGGTTAGGAAATTATTCTAGTGAAGATTGGAAAGACATGGTGGATCCCCAGCCAAAAAATGTGCAAAACATAATTTCCTTCCAGGGATCCATTATTGGGACATAGTTGCTGTGGAAGAGGGTGGGGAGTCCAAATGGAATAGAGGAAGGGGTCTCAGAGTACCTCTTTTATCAAACAGTCTGGTTTGCATTATCATTACACCCAATAGTTAAAATTCATTTTATTTTGTCCTCTACAGACTTTGAATATTGATAGTTGAAGGAACCCAAGCAGGGAATTTGGGGAATTAAAAAGGAGAATTTTAAGGAACATTCTTCAACAGAAAAGGGATAACACTATGTTGCAGCTTTTCAGACTTCTGAGATGATCGCATAAATGAAAACCCCAACGCACCCCCAACTGGATGCAGCCGGGTTGTGGGATTGCACATAATTCATTGCCAATTCTTTTGGCCAAGTTTAGCCTGGCTGCATCCCAGGTCCCAGGCACACTTTGGGGTTGCTTTTCAAAGTCAGAAAGCTCCCAGCTTTTGAAAAGTGGCCTGTGAAGTGTGCCTGACACCCAGGATGCAGCGAGGTTGCACTCGCCCGGCAGAATTGGCAGCAAATTATATGTGATAATTCCCTCCTGCATCCCATAACCCAGCTACATCCCGTTGGGGTACACTCAGGTTTCTTGTCCATGCAATAAGTTAATTCTTCTATTTTAAGATTGTGGGAAAAGATAGATAATACTTTTTCCAAGCAGTAGAAACTGTTTGTAAACCTCCTTACTCTGTTCAATCATAACCATAACATGGTAGCATCCAGTGTTACATAACAGATGTTTTTGTAGGACTTTCTTTCACTCTTGTCCCCTGCGCCTCTTGAAAATCTGCTACACAGGATCTTGCAACTCTCTGGAGCAGATCTGAGAGGATATGTTTACTGTGGAATTGCCTCCACTTGGTTCCACTGATGGAAGCAGTCTCATTGGATTCCACCCTCAGTCACTGGATTCCAATCACAGTTTGCTTTCCTGATTTTAAGACTGCTCTACCAGCAAACATTGTATAGTTCCTCCAGTTGGATGGTTGATTCAGTATATCAGCAGTACAGGAAAACTGTGCATTATCTGTGTTCCATCCTAGTAGAACATATGTTTTGTTTGGTTTAATCAGCATTGTTTGTTTTTACAGCAGATGAGAAATTGACTTTGGCCTAAATTCTCAAGCTGCAAGGGAAGGAGTGTAAAAAAAAGAGATGTTCAGAACTACAATCCAATTTTTCTTCCCTCTGAATTTGCAAGAGAAACAATCTTAAATTAGAACATTAAATAGAAAGATTTGGCAGTCAATTTCCTTCAATTTTTGTGGAACACCATATTAATGTTACATACGCCAAGGCATTTTTCTACTCTGTTGCTGAAGGATTCAAAAGTATGCTGAGGTTGGCTCAGTATATAGCTAGTAGTAACAATGGCTATATATACTTACAGATGTATTCTCTTTACTGTCTTTAGTGAAACAACAAGAAAACTTCTCCCACACTTGAGTATCTGTTTTCCCAAAGGAACATACAATGTGGGCTTTCCCATAACATCAAATATTTGTAGATCAATTATCATCCGCAGTTCATTTCCCCTCTGGGTCTTAAATATTTTACTTTCAAGGCAATAGACGAAGTTCACATTGAGCTAACATTTCCTGTTGGATTCAAGGTTGGGACTTCTGGAGATCACTGAACCCTTGAGAGGTTTTATGTCAGGCGCAAAATGTGAGCCTGTTTTCATCCCTCTGAGATATTCAGTTAAGCTTGGTAATGTTTCTCTTATTTGTAATGATCTCTGGACAGATGCCATCAAGCACTTTTCCTTCCTCTTTTTCTTTGGCTTGGCTGCTTTCTCTGATTTCCTCCACTTCCAGCTCTAGGGAAAAGCTAAGCCAGAGAGAACAAGGAAGCAAAAAGGCAAGGTAAGATCAATGTCCTCTTTTCCTGCTGCTAGGATAATGACGAAGTGCTGGTAGCAGGAGAACTTTCAAAGCGTAGGGTCCAATAGCCATAAATGAGTTATGAACTGGATGAACTGGAACTTCAAAGTATGAACTGGAACTTGAAAGGTTTGCATAGGTTTGGAAGGAACCATCATGATGTAGTGATTTGAATGTTGGACTATGACTCTAGGAGACCAGGGTTTGAATCCCTACTCACCCATGGAAACTCACCTTTGGCAAGCCACACTCTCTCACTCTTAGATGAAGGCAATGGCAAACCTCCTCTGAATAAATCTTGTCAAGAAAACCCTATGATAGGATTGTCATAAGATGAAATTGACTTGAAGGCACATAGCAACAACAGCATTCACAAGGAAGGAGAGGAAGGAGCTTGTTTCATGAATTGCCCTTGCTTGCTGCCATTACTGTATAACTTATAAATAAATAAATAAATAAATAAAACTTTTATTTATACCCCGCTTTTTGTTGGAGCAATCAAAGCCGCTTACAATCTTTAAAACCATACAGCAATATATATAAAATAACCCCCCTTAAAAAGAATGAAACAATTACGATTAAAAATCCATAAAACTATTAAGAAAATAAAAAACAACAGTTCCAACAATAACAGTGGCAGAGTCATCGTACCTATGTGCCTATGTGGGGGGATATTTTTGGCCAAGTTACTTATTCCGGGAAAGCCTGTCGAATGAGATCCGTCTTAATGGCTTTTTTAAAGCCATCTAGGTTGATAATTTGATGGCTCTCATCCAGCAGGCCATTCCATAAAGTGGGAGTAACTGCAGAAAAAGTCCTTTGGGAGGTTGCCACCAATCTGGTCTTCACTGGTTGCAATAAGTTCCTCCCAGAGGATTTGAGTGTACGGGGTGGATTATATGGAAGCAGGCAATCCCTTAGATAAATTTGACTCAAGCTAAGCAAGGCTTTAAAGGTGATAATCACTGTCTTGTACTGCACCCGGAAACTAATAGGCAGACAGTGGAGTGACTTCAATATTGGTGTAATATGGTCACTCCTTGCTGTTCCAGTAATTAGCCTTGCTGCCATGTTCTCTACTAACTGAAGTTTCTGAACTAGGTACAAGGGTAGCCCCATGTAGAGTGCATTGCAAAAATTGAGTCTTGAGGTTACCAGTGCATGTACTACAGTTTTGAGGTCTCCTGGTTCCAGGAAAGGGCGCAGCTGGCGTATCAGCCAAAGCTGATAACAGGCACTCTTGACCGTTGTGTTCACCTGATCTCTTATGTGAAGTGACGAGTCAAGAAGCACCTCCAGACTGCGAACACAGTACTTTGAGGAGAGCGTAAACCGCTCTAGGACTGGAGGTTGCAGCCCAATACTTGGTTTGGGGGCCTCTACTCTAAGTACCTCCATTTTGTCTGGATTAAATTTGAGCTTGTTTTCCTTCATCCAGTCCATTACTGCCACAAGACACCGATTGAGGGGAGAAATGCCATCTGTCATTGTCACTGATGACCAAGATATGGAGTAATATATTTGGGTATCATTGGCAGATTGATAACACCCCGCTCCATCTCTATGGATGATTTCTACCAGCGGCTTCCACTTGTGGGGAATGGGGGGATTAATTGGAGGAAGTTACATTCTTGTCATGAGTTAATATAACGTAATGGACAGTGTCTTCATTGGGATGAGATGCTATCCCACTTTTTTCAGATGGACATATAGACTATAGAAGTCCAGACTACAGAAGTCCATATATGTCCATATAGACAGATGGACATACAAACTACAGAAACAGAACATCTTCAGGTCTCCTCCTTACACTTCACCAGCCACGGCAGCACCATAAGGTTCCTCATCCAGGATTACACAAATTATTTTGAATATACAGTATAAGGAATGCATATCTGTATATTCTTGACAAGATTTTTTTTCAAAGGAAGTTTGCCAGTGCCATCCTCTAAAGGCTGAGAGAGTATGACTTGCCCAAGGACACCCAGTGAGTTTCCATGACTGATAAGGGATTCAAACCCTAGTCTTCCAGAGTTTAAAAGGCATACGAAACTGGAGTTTGGTAGCCAATTTGGAAAGTCCATTTCTATGTGAATATGGTGAAACACCAGTTCCCTGTTGCATGCTCTATAGTTGCAACTTCCCCTTTGTATAGCACACTATTTCCAGTATTTGCATATACAGTCAGCCCTGCATATCCACAGATTCTGCATTAATGGATTCATCCATCCATGGTTTGAAAATATTAAATCCAGAAATAAAAAAATTGATTTCACCATTTTATATATGGGACACAATTTTACTATGCCACTGTACATAACAGGACTTGAGCATCCATGCATTTTGGTATCCATGAGGGGGGTATCCTGGAAAGAAAGCCCAGCAGATACCAAGAGCCCACTGTATCTAATTGCCTTGTGCTTTTGCACTGTACCCTCTTCCAGTTGGCATCCTTTCTTACTTACTTAAAATCTATTCGAAATTTGCACAAGTGAATCCATGAATTATATGTATTTACAATTAGGAGCCAAAAAAGAAAAACAAATTGTCTTAGAACAGATCAAGCTTGAACTCTCCCTGGAAGCTAGAATAACTAAATTGAGTCTGTTGTACTTCATACCGGCCACATCATGTGAAGACATGACTCATTAGAAAAGGCAGTGATGCTAGAAAAAGTGAAAGGCAGTAGAAAGAGAGGAAGACGGCATGTCTGATGGCTGGACTCAACTACAGAGCCCATGGGCCTGAACCTGCAAGACCTGAACAGAGCAGTAGATGATAGGGGTCTTGGAGATGTCTCATTCACAGGGTTGCCATGAGTCGAGGTTGCCTCAAAGGCAGTTAACAACAACAAATATTTAGAAGATATATACAAACCCCAGTGTGATCTACTCACTGAGTTTAGGGGAGAGGGAAGGAGAGAAGACTTCAGGCCATTTGACATCTCATCACTGGGAAATCCTTACTTTTTGCATTATCTAATACACTGAAGACTGAGTATACAGAAACCTCCTGTCCCTCCATTTCCACTCATTCCCATTGCAAACGTAACACCTAATTTTGGAGCAGTTTAGGAAAGCATTTCTGTGGAGTATACACTTTACAGATGTTATTGATAATACAGAGCTGCCACTGATCCAGAGACTCCACAAAAAGCTATAGAACAAATATGTTCCTGTTCATGAGTTACAGCTTGCAAGGGCCAGGAAGTGCTGAGCATGGTGACATCATGTGGATGAGAGTTTGGCAACAACATCACATCCCCCCATGACGTCTCATTAGACCCATACGGTTCCACTTCCCAAGTTTCTTACTCCCTCATCAACTGAAAGAAAACTTTGGTTAGCTGTAGAGCAGCATGTTTTGATGACAGTAATTATTTTGTAAATCGGATATCTCTCTCTTTTCACTAGCCTTAACATGTAGAAACTGCTAAATAGCAAAATTATAGAGGCTTCTAAGAGTATGATATTACTTGCTTAGTAAGAATCTTTGCTTTATTCTTCAGCAATCAGTAGAAATTAAATTTCAGAGAGGATGAACAAATTTAAAACATTTCATTAGTTGGAGTCCCCCCTCCTTTTGCATTTTAATTAGTGTCTTTGTTTTATGTCTGTTTGAAGCAGGAAAAGACCTTGTTTCAACTCTGCCTTGTTCAGAAATATGGCAGAGATTTTTCATTAGCACTGCTAGTTATTGGATTGATGCCTAAGATGGTTTGGAATTGATGCAGGCCTCTTTTGATAGTAAGAAGCTTACTCTGAGTTGTCGGCATGGTAGAGACAAAAAGAGCATAAGACTGCATGGATTAAAATGAACTTAAAATTTAACATCTAGTTAACTATGAAAGAACTTGGTCTTTTTTCTTTTCTTTTCTTTTTTCCTTTTCTTTTCTGAAAGATTATCAAACAGTCCATCACATATATTTGGCTGGAGTTCTACCATGTCAGTAACATGGATTCATTGGATTAGAATAGCAATGTATCCTGATTCACTGAATTGGCATAATTTATTTTCACTGCAGTCAGATTGCCTCCCCCCAATAGTACTTATCCCTTATATTTCTGTTTTAATCAGACCAGTGGCTTTCACATTTAAACCTTTTCTGTGCTGATTTGTCTGATATTGAAACTGTTACATGTTGTGGAAGAGTGGATAAAGAATATTTGTTTATAAATATTCGTTGTTGGTTAATAAATACAATAACCAGGGTTTCAAGATTGAATGTAACTACAAACTGAATTGCCCTATTCTGGCTATCAGTGGACTGCGGCTTCTGCTTCCATATCTGATGTATCTATAGAGCTTAAGTTACGACTTCTTCAGCAAATATACAGATATACTAGACACCACAACAACTTTTTAGCAGAGATTTGAGTAAATCATCTAATTGCTGGTGTTGTAATTCTCCTAATACTTTTTAATACATGATCAGGTTACTTCCACTCATAATCTATAAATTAATATATAATTTAAATAATAATAATAATAATAATAATAATAATATTTATTTCTAGTCCGCCCCTCTGAACAAGCAATCGGGGCGGATTACAACAAGGATTTTGTTCATTGGTTGCCAAACTGTGGAGCAAAATCTTCAGGAGGAGCATGAGAGTTGGAGGCCCTGATCCTCCTCCTCCTCCTCCTCCTCCACTTCCTAAACTTTTTTTGCTCCTGGAGGCGAAGAGAAAGGCAAAGGGAGTGCTTGGAGCTATTTCCTTTTAAATGTTAAAATATGAATATACACGAATGTGTAAATGGAAATATGTACACTAAACAAACAAAATAATTTTATTCATATACAGGTCAGGCACAATGATTGCATGTAAATGTAATGTGGGTCACAAGGATTACAAGTTTGAAAACCACTGGTTTAATTTTTTTTTCTTTTTCAGAGGATTTCATGATGTTGTCCTACCTTAGGAGTTGAATTGTGCAGATTTTCATCTCAGTGTTTCTGGGAGTTAACCATTAATCAGTGGAAATGGATGTTGTTGTTGTTGTGTGCCTTCAAGTCATTTCTGACTTACGGTGACTCTCATGGGGTTTTCTTGGCAGAACTTGTCCAGAGGAGATTTGCCTTTGCCTTTCTCTGAGTCTGAGAGAGTGGGACCTGCCAAAAGTCACCCAGTGGATGTTCATGGCTGAGTGGAGATTCAAACCCTGGTCTCCAGAGTCAAAATCCAGTGCTCCAACCATTATACCACACTGGTTCCTGGAAATGCTCATATTATTTCTATAAGTTTTATATTGCAACACTGAAAGGATAAGTGCTCACTTCTTACTGTTCGATAGAGTCAGGACCTTAGCGATCATTAAATGTTGCAATGCAAGCAACAGCTTTGTATACCTTTTTGGACATTTTTTTTTTTTTTTTTGCCTTCTGTTAAATTTGATGCATAGATTTCCTCCACTCCACTTTTGTACTTCTACTGACTGTGTGCATAATAAAAAGTAAAGGGGGGGATCTTATAGAGGATTCTGGGGATGTTTTTAAGAAATGTACATAGTTCATACAGATCAATGTTGTCCATGTAAAATAAATGTACTCTAAATTCATACAGTTTAAGTTATGTCTTGCAGATAAATGCTAGTCATGAAGGGCCAAGCCATCTTTCAGGGGACCTTATCTCCAAACATCAGAACCTTCTGAGGCACCACTTGAAAACTAATGAGTAGAGTATAAATTGGTTTTAAACTGAGGGCTTTAAACTGAGTTATGTGGGGGAGGGAGACATTATACTGGAAGACAAAAGGGATGGAGAGAATAGTCCAAGTGGCATAGAGGGAACAAGGCAAACAGTGCAAGGACCCAACAGTAGGAGGCAAAAAAATGTGCAAAAGCAGCAAGTAAAGAGGACACATGGTCTTAAATGTCTCTACACTAATGCACAAAGTATGGGAAATAAGCAGGATGAACTTGAACTCCTAGCACAACAAGGGAAATATGATATAATAGGCATCACTGAAACCTGGTGGGATGAGTCTCATGATTGGAATGTAGAAATAGAGGGGTATAACCTTTTTAAGAGAAACAGGCCAAGCAGGAAAGGAGGAGGAATAGCATTATATGTCAGGGATATATACACCAGTGAAGAGATGCAGGAAGTCAATACTGGAAGCCAGGTGGAGAGCATCTGGATAAAAATTAAAGGAGAGGGAAATAACAGGGATGTTACTGTGGGAGTCTACTACAGACCCCCAACTCAGGCAGAGGAATTGGATGATGCCTTTCTAGAACAGATGACCACACAATCAGGAAGGAGAGATGTAGTAGTGATGGGGGACTTCAACTATCCGGATATTTGCTGGAAGTCAAACTCAGCCAAATCCTCAAAGTCTAGCAAATTTCTCACTTGCCTGGAAGACAACTTCATTGTCCAAAAGGTGGAAGAGGCAACAAGGGGATCAGCCATTTTAGATCTGATCTTAACCAACAGGGAAGACCTAGTTGATGGGGTGCAAGTGGTTGGATCCTTAGGTGGAAGTGACCATGTTCTCCTGGAGTTTGTAATACAGTGGAAGGGAGAAGCTAGGCATAGTCAGACATGCACTCTAGACTTTAGGAGAGCTGATTTCAATAAACTTAGAGAAATACTGGGAGTGATCCCATGGTCAGGAATACTAAAAGAAAAGGGAGTTCAAGACGGATGGGAGTTTCTCAAAAGGGAGATATTGAAGGCACAATTTCAAACAGTTCCAATGAGGAATTAAAATGGAAGATGTCTCAAGAAGCCAGGATGGATGACTAAGGAACTTTCAAATGAGCTAAGTTTTAAACGGAACATGTATAAGAAATGGAAAAATTGAGAAATCACGAAAGAGGAATTCAAACAAATAGCCAGCACATGTAGGGGTAAAGTCAGAAAAGCTAAAGCGCAGAATGAACTCAGGCTTGCTAGAGAGGTTAAGAACAATAAAAAGGGCTTTTTTGGATATGTCCGCAGCAAAAGGAAGAAGAAGGAAACAGTAGGGCCACTGCGTGCAGAAGATGGCAAAATGCTAACAAGGGACAGAGAAAAGGCAGAATTACTCAACACCTTCTTTGCTTCAGTCTTCTCAGAAAAGGCAAAGGGTGCTCAACCTAAGGATAATGGAACAGGAGACAGAATAGAGGAAATTCAGCACAGAATAAGTAAAGAGGTAGTACAGGAATACCTGGTTAACTTAAATGAATATAAATCTCCAGGACCAGATGAACTACATCCTAGAGTATTAAAAGAACTAGCAAATGTAATATCAGAGCCATTGGCAATAATCTTTGAGAACTCCTGGAGAACAGGAGAAGTCCCAGAAGACTGGAGGAGGGCAAACGTTGTCCCCATCTTCAAAAAGGGAAAAAAAGAGGATCCCAACAATTATCGTCCAGTTAGTCTGACATCAATTCCAGGAAAGGTGCTAGAGCAGATCATTAAGCAGAGAGTCTGCGAACATTTAGAAGCCAATGACATAATCACAAAAAGCCAACATGGGTTTCAGAAAAAGAAGTCATGCCAAACGAACCTGATCTCTTTTTTTGATAAAATTACCAGCTTGGTAGATGAAGGGAATGCTGTGGATATAGTATACCTCGATTTCAGTAAGGCCTTTGACAAGGTTCCCCATGACATTCTTGCAAACAAGCTTGAAGAATGTGGGCTAGACAAGTTAACTGTTACATGGATTTGTAATTGGTTGACTGGCCGAACTCAAAGGGTGCTCAACAATGGCTCCTTTTCATCCTGGAGAGAAGTGACCAGTGGGGTCCCACAGGGCTCTGTCCTGGGCCCAGTGCTATTCAACATCTTTATTAATGATTTGGATGACAGAATTGGGGGCATACTTATCAAATTTGCAGATGACACTAAACTGGGAGGAGTAGCTAATACCCCAGAGGACAGGATCAAAATTCAAAATGACCTGAATAGACTAGAAAGCTGGGCCAGTGCTAACAAAATGAAATTCAATACGGAGAAATGTAAGGTTCTGCACTTAGGGCGGAAAAATGAAATGCACAGATATAGGATGGGGGACACCTGGCTGAACGAGACCACATGTGAAAGGGATCTAGGAGTCCAAGTAGACCATAAGCTGAACATGAGTCAACAGTGTGATGCGGCAGCTAAAAAAGCCAATGCAATTTTAGGCTGCATCAATAGAAGTATAGTTTCTAGATCAAGGGAAGTTATAGTGCCACTCTATTCTGCTTTGGTCAGGCCCCACCTGGAATACTGTGTCCAGTTCTGGGCACCACAATTCAAAAAAGATGTGGAGAAACTGGAGCATGTCCAAAGGAGGGCAACTAAGATGGTGAAGGGTCTGGAAACCTTGCCCTATGAAGAACGCCTTAGGGAGCTGGGGATGTTTAGCCTGGAGAAGAGAAGGTTAAGAGGTGATATGATAGCCCTGTTTAAATATTTGAAGGGATGTCATATTGAGGAGGGAGCAAGCTTGTTTTCTGCTGCTGCAGAGACTAGAACGCGGAACAATGGATGCAAACTGCAGGAAAAGAGATTCCACCTCAACATTAGGAGGAACTTCCTGACAGTAAGGGCTGTTCGACAGTGGAACGCACTCCCTCGGAGTGTAGTGGAGTCTCCTTCCTTAGGGGTCTTTAAGCAGAGGCTGGATGGCCATCTGTCAGGGATGCTTTGACTTGGAGTTCCTGCATGGCAGGGGGTTGGACTGGATGGCCCTTGTGGTCTCTTCCAACTCTATGATTCTATGATTCTATGATTCTATGGTCTGTATGCCTTTTAACAGGTTCCAAGTCTTCTTGTTGTTATTATTCCTGGTCCCTCTCTTACTCATAAATTTGATACTGATTTGTGAAATTTAAAACTGTTTTTAAATATCTGGCATAGGAAATTTGTTTTTATATATTTGAATTTGAGGGTAGGTCTGAATGGAAGAGTTGTGTTTTATCACACTTAGGGAACCATCCCTTTGAAGGTCAATGTAGTATAGTAGTTGGAGTGCTGGACTAGGAATCCAAGAGACCAGGGCTTGAATCCCCACTTGGCCATGGATAGCCATTGCATGCAAGTCACACACTCTCAGCCATAGAGAAAGGCAGCAGCAAACTTGCTCTGAATAAATATTGCCAAGAAAAAATTACGAAAGGATCAACATAAATGGGAACTGGCTTCACGCCACCTTATCTATCATATCAGTCACAAAGGATTGATGTGCAACTGGAAGGCGTCAAGTTGTGGGAAGCTATCCCATATCATTCCAGCCAAGGAATAAGACTCCCAAACACTGGTATTTCCAGCCATAATATTGGATTCCTTAAGAATAGTTCTTGATTTCATCAAGACACTCTGTATGGAACACGCTGCTGTGAGAATTCTCCACAAGATTTGGCTCCAAACTAGTGAGGTGTGAACACAGCAGTAGGTGGCAAAACCTGGATGAGACATAGGAAAATGGATGAGACTCAAAACAGATGACTTTATTTAAGTTTGTTTGTGGGTCCAGTAAGCTTTCCTTGTTTGCCCAGAGTTAACTGTAAAAATAATATTGCAGTTTGTCTTCAGTTATTTGCCTGGAGCAAATAGGGATGTATTGGTTTTGAAATCAGAGAAGGCTGGTGGGAATGCTCTTGCAAGCCCCTTGTGGTGATCTGTAAATAAATGCAGAATGATAGAAGGAAGGCCAATGGATGTTCTCTTCCAAATAAAAGTGTTCCTTGCTGTCTTCCTTACCCCACCAACCCATTCCTGAAGATATCCTTTCTGGCCATGGGTGAACATTTGTCTATGTAGCAGCTAGCCTCTTGCATCTTGTTTTTGCTGCCCGTTTCTGCTTTAATCTCTCTATCCAACTGCCTCCTTGTTTGCCTGCCTTCAGGCTCTTTGTGTGTTTTATCTCTTCCCACCCCAGCCTTTTTAGATGGTCAGCTTAGATGATGCCCTGCCCTTGCCTCTGCAGTGATCCTGCTGTGAATATCTGTCCCAGCTCTTGACTCCTAATCTTGCTGAAAGACACTTGGGTCTCTAGCTCCATGCGGCCTATTGTTAATAGCCAGGGGTGATCTGGAAAGCCTTTTCAAGATTATGGGAGTGTGTGGACAGCTATTGTTCATGGGGTGTGGTCCAAATTTACCTAGTCAGCCCCTGATCTGATCAAGGTAAACAGGAGGCTTATAACACCAAAACGTAACTGCATTTAAGTAGAACTGCATTTAAGATCATATTTATACTAGGAGAATGTTGCATCTGATAAATAAGAGTGAATCATGAATAAGGTAAGGGTGAGCAAGTCATGTTAAAACCAAAAGATTTTCAGATGCTGATGATGAGTATGTGTGTACAGGTATCTATACTATATGTACTGTGCTAAGCATATACCAGAAATAACACTAACAGTAAAAGTGTGTGAAATATTCACATGTTAAAAGCTATGCTTAATTCATCTCCCACTACTATACAATCATTTTCAGTTACGACATGTTAGTTTCTATTATGGAAATTATATTTTCTTCTTGTACAGGATGCTTAGGAGGCAGTTTGTTCTAGTAACAGATACAGCATTGCAATATTCTGTTCTAGCTCTGAGAAACTGACGGGACCTTTGGAATTAAATTTGGCAATTTGCCTGGATATATTCAGTTTTTAACAAGTACTGCTTTGTGTGTTGGCATCCCCAAGCTTCCCACCCCAACTTGGGTAGCTGAAGAGACAGGGAAGAACAAAACAAAACTAAAAAGAAAAAAAGCAGCTGCTAGGAAGAAAATGGGGAGAGAAAGAATGAAAAGAGTGTGGGGGAAAGAATTTTTTTAACACCAGCTGTTAAAGTTGGAGGCACTGATCTAAAATTCCTTACTTGCTCTTAAATGGTAAAAAGTTCTTTAATAACTTTACTTTATATTTTCAAACTGCAATACCTTAATTCTTGCCCAGCTAGGATTCCAGTTGTCTACTGATCATGATGTTGCTCTATTCCTACATTTTTATTCTACAGACATTGGAAGAGTTACACCCTCCTTCATGAATGAAGCTTTGTTTTCTAGCAGGAGGCCAAAAAAAAAAAAAAAATTAAATGTATTCCAGCACTGTGGCAATCCTATTCCATGGAAGCATTGAAGAGAATAGTCAGTTGCCCATAGGCTTGGAATACTAATAGTATTCCAACAACATTGGTGTTTGTGTGTGTGCGTGCATGTGTGCACGTGCACATGTGTGCCTTCAAGTTGCCTGTCAACTTATGGTGGCCTCATGAATTACCTTGGGTTTTCTTAAGCAAGGAATAGTCAGAGCTGGTCTTGCTAGATCCTTCCTTTGAAATGTAGCCTACAGCATCTGGTATTTGTTGGTGGTCTCCTACCCAATACTAACCCTAGCTGACCCTGCTTTTAGCCTCCAAGATCAGGCAGGATCTGGTGCCTTTAGAGTATTTAAGCCTAGTATCACCTATAAGGTAGTTTGAGGCTTCAGTCCTTCACTCAAAACTTCACTAGGAGAGTTCCACTGAGCTTAATGAAATTATTTGTAAGTAGACCTGTGTATAATAGTTACTGTAAATCTTTACCCAGTTTTCCCCATGGTTACATCATTTAATTGACTAAAAAGCAGTAAACATGTTTAATGGGATATCCTATTAAATATGGATCCATGGAATCTACTCTGCTAAAGCAGTAATGATTATTCAGCTGCTCAGTTGCATCTAAATGTTTAAAGTACAAGTTGTCTGGAAGAAACTGAGTGGGCAATATTAAATGGACAGCCAGCTGTTCAAAGATTAGTGTCCAGTTTATTTTCCCCTTTTCATTAATGCTAAAAATAACTGTACAAGAGCAGCAAATTGCTCAAATCAAATCAAAACACATGCACTCGGTCTAAGTAGCAGGAATCTCCACCTTTTGGCTGCAACACAGGGATGTGGCTTCTTTTGAAAACTGTAAAAATTATATGTGGTTTCATTTCACAATGAAATATTATTTTGATTTCCAAATAACAACCTATGCTTTTTAATTCCAGTATCCATGTCTAATTATGTTGATGATGGAAAACCCCAACCCTGACTTTGTCGCTCAAGTTCATTCAGGATGCGAGCTCAAATTTTAATTAAAAACAGTAATGTTTGAGAGGCCAAAAGTAATCCTCTTTGCTACATCTGAGGCTTAACGTGCTGGTAGATAATACAGTAAGTGGAACAGTGGAAAGGGCTGTAAAATATTTGTCTTGGGCTCTGTTGGATGATTAGGTGGACAGATCTGCTACTGTAATGTGCTTGGTGAACTCTTAAGCTTTAATTTCCACAAAACACTCAACAGCACCAATGAAGACAGTAACATGCTTATTTAAAAAACACACACATTCTTAATGAGTAAAACACAGAATACTTGTATGGTGATGCACATCTGCTATATTCACCTCAGACTCCCCTTAAGCTATTTCTATCATGCTATGACATCATTAATGAGATCTATCCTTTCCCGCCTCCCCTTCCTCCTTCTCTCCCCCGTCCCTAAAAGAACTGGAGCTGATTCTGTAGGCAGCATCACCATGATGATGCAGTTCTTCCATCATACTGTTTTACCTATTCATTCTCACATACATGCTCACAATATAGTGAATTAAAGATGCAACCAAAGGAAATGCACCTACTGAAGCACAGAGGAAGTCATTGAAAATAGATCTAGCACTATGGATGCCTCCTTGAAAACTCAGATTAAATCCTGTAATAGATTCACCACCCCACTGAGATGGGAGCTATAAGCTGCCACTGAATGGTAGAATCAACTTGGAAAATGTGGGATTCTGATAATTGTAGTCCCAAAAATACATTTCCAAATTCTAGGAGAAATAGAGGTTATGACTGTTCCTTAAACCTTGTGTCAGTAGTAGTAAAAGAACAGCAGTGTTGATGATAATGCTCTTTTTTAAGCCTTGTGCTACACTGATTATTTTATCATGCTTATATCCTGTCTAAGCCACGATAGTGGTTTGAGTGTTGGAATATGATTCTGGAGGCCAAGGTTCAATTCCTGCTCTGTTATGAAATCCAGTTGGGTGATCTTGGGCAAGTCACACACTCTCAGCCTCAGGGGAAGGTAAAAGCTAACCCCTTCTGAAGAAATATTTCCAAGAAAACACCATGATAAGTTTGCCTTAAAGTTGCCATAAGTCAGAAATGACTTGAAGGAATACACAACAATAACAACAACAAATACCCTGGTTTGTCCACTGCAGGTGGCATATAGTCATAGGTGGGGATGTGTCCTGGGGGTGAGTAGTGAGGGAATTGCTTCTAATTTCTGTTTTGGAAGCCTCAGTCATATTTGTTTTCCTTTTATTTTTGTCTCTTTGCTTCATTTCTCTTTCCTTGTTTTGTTTCTCACTCTTTATGTTTCTGTATTAATGGTGACCCATCTTGCCTTCAATAAATGTGAGGTTTTCTGTTTGAGCAGCATGAAATCCTTTGATGATGTATCTCACTCCTACAACACAAGAACTATCATGTGTTGAAGACATTGGACAATGGGTCTCCATTATATAAGCAATTTTAAAAGGAGTGGCACTCTCAGAGTTTCCCATTGCTTCATCCTTCAGATTGGATCATTTTGACTTCTTGTCATTTTCAGAGCACTCCATGATCTTCCCCTCCCTACAGGATGTTCTTTGGATGTAGCGACTACTAAGCAACACAGTGTTTCTTGTCCATTCTAGGAATCCCTATTTCAAGAAATGAATTGGAGGAACAAAATGAAAATAATTTTTATTGGTTTTTCATAGAAATTAGTTAAAATGAATGAGGGTGCATAGTTCCTAGCCTCAGCATATTATTCCATAGTTCTGCTTGGTGCTAGTGACCTTATCATATGTCTTCATAGAGCCCTCTGGCCTGACTTATCTTAATAATGGTTCTGTTGTGGTGTATGGAGGGTATGTTCTCTTTTCAAGCAGAACCAGCATGTAAAAGACTTATTTTTGGACTACAGCTACCAGAATTCTCCACCACTATGGACAGTAACCAATCTGGGTTGGGGTGATTCTGGAACTTGTAGTCCAAAAAGCAATTTTCCTGAATCCTGGGCAGAGCCTAGGTTGAGGAAATATGCTTGCTTCAAATTGTGTAATATCTATTTTGCATGGACTAGGTCTACCAACCAACTAGAAAGTTTGCTTTTTTCCTGTTGCTCTTGGGTGGCATGCTTTAATGTTTGGGTGGCCTCCTTTTAATGTTTAGTCACTTGTTCAGTCACGAATAAATACTGGAGGGAGTAGTTATGATTGGACCTGTTGGCACAACTTCTTAATTCTGCATGTTCAAGGGTGTCCTCAGCACCTGCAGTTATGAGTGCATATAGGCTTCTTTGTGCATAAAACACTCTTCCCTTTTCCTGGGTCTAGGGTTGTACATTCAACAGCTTCATGTGTAGGTGCTTGTATCTGTAGAACAGGTTTAACACCTGTGGTACTTCAGTTATTTTGGATTTTCAGTTCCCAGAACACCCAGCTGGCATGGCCAACTGTGAACAGTTCTGGGAACTGAATTGAGAACATCTAGAAGACCAATGCTTAAGCACCATCAGTGTATAGATTAAACACAAAGTCAGTAGAGGCCATTGTGGGAAGCCCCCACCGGACTCCTAATTTATGTTCACTGGACTCCTACTTTATGTTTAATTTAAGGAGAAATCTCCTTAAGAGATCTCCTAAATCTATGGAGTGAAACGTCTTTCACAATCCAAAAGGTTACTGGAAAGGAAAAGAACAAAAGGCTTCCATTTCTTGTGAGAAGTACTGGTCAGTAGACACGCTTCAGGAGTTTAGCTGAAGTGCCAGGAAGATCAGTAATGATTCTTTAGAGAGGAACTGCAGTACAGATACAAGATTCAGCCATGTGGAATAGCTATGTGCCCATTTGTCACTCTGAGCTGAACATTTGTGCTGGGAACTCTGGCTGTAACCTTGGTCCAGTACAATATATTATTTTGTAAAGTGCTAATATGCTCATGGGATGGGCCTGTAAAGTAACTTTTGATGTTGTTGGTTTTTTTTTCTTTCTTTCTTTCAGAAATATGAGCCTGAGTGATACAATTGTATCAACCTGGTTTCGCTTCTGCTTCCAACATTTCACTTTCACTAGGAAAGCAATGATGTGGGCGGGCATATGTAATGGCTGTCTCCCTTGAGATAGTGGCTGAGGGAGTTTGCTGTCTGTTGTTCTTGTGTGCAATCTGTCAAGCTGCACATCCTGTTCATTTCCCTCCTCTCTGTTCAACTTGGATCCTTTTGGGGAGGGAGTAAAGACGGATGAGTAGCACATTTTGTTCCAATAGGCACAGCATTCTAGTGCCCTTCACATATTGAAAAATCACCAGATTATTATCTTTATTACAGCACTTGAAGTTGTAAAAATTACATTTTTTGTGAATGTGCAGTCTGTTGCTTCTCTGAAAAGCCTCCAAGAATGGCAATTAATATTTTAAATAAATTATAGTTGCTGTTGGACCCTGTACAGGTGTCCATCCCTGCTCTAAAGTTATGCAAAATCATTAGTGATCTCTCTCACACTCACACACATTCTGCTAAGAACTGCTGTAGCACCTTGGTTACGGAATATGCTTTTTCTTAGAGGACCAGTTGTCACCAACCCTAGTGTCATTCTGGCTTTTTATTAAAGACTTTGGGACCTGTCTGATATTATCCAATTTGACCATGTGTTATGGTTTACTGTATTTACATTGTTCTAACTGGTTTCTGTTGTCTTATTTTAAGTGTAAAATGTTCTAATATGTGTTTACTCACTTAAATGTACTTTTATTGTTGTAAACTGATTTTATTGTAAGCTGCCCTGACATCCTTGGTGGAATATAAATGTTCTATATTTTTTTTAAAAGGAATATTAATGTTTTCATCAATCAACAAATATGGAAAAAAATATTTGTTATTGCCTGCCTCTAGCAAGAATCCCCCTCCCCACCGCCGCCGCAAGCCACCTTATGCTTGCTATGATGGCATGAATGAAAGTAGTACTCCCAACACTAATAAGGCAAAAGTGAGTCATGCAGTTTCCCTATAATATAAACAGTGTAGTTGTTGTGAGAGAAGTGGAAAATTGAATTTGGTTAGAGGAAGATTGCCATACTGAGGCCTAGGGAGAAGGAGCCTATGTGCTGTTGCTGGGAGAGGAAGGATCTGCTGGGAAAGGGACCAATGGAGGTTGAGTGAACAGGGACAGTGCTGATTTAATATGATATAATTTTAATACAGATAATAATACAGTGGGGTTGATTTAATATGAATACATTCCCAGAGGCAGTCAGTTTGATTACAAGGGGTCAAATGTGGGATATAAAACCTATTTATATATGTCTAATTCATATTTAAGGATTACTTTTAAACGTGAAAAATAGGGTGTGTATAGATTTTTGTAATATTCCATACGTCTGATGTAATTTGTCTGCTACAAGCAGAAGGCCAAAGTCAACTGCAGTTCTAGAAAGAACAAAAAGCTGAAATAAGAAAATTATCCCTAACTTATTTAGTGTATAAAAAAACTATTCATTGCTTAATTATTGCAAGCAAGGACTTTCACGTGTAAATTAGCCTCATGTAGTTGAAATATTGTAAGAGTGTTTTGTATCATTTTCAGTGCCTGAACTATAGGGGGAGGGCGGAAGAGACCTTAGTCAAATCAACATGCATCTTCCTTTGACTCCTACCAGTTTTAGCTTTTTGCTGGTCCTTTCTTCAACTTTTACAAAAACAGCAGCCAAGGGGACCAAGCCTCCTCTGTCTACTACTTGAATCTGAATGTCATCATTTTGATTATTCTTTTGGAACATTTCAGTCCCCAAAACAATCACAAACAATTGTTTTGCATCATCTCTCTCCCCTGTAGATGGGGAGCTGACTGCTGCCTGGGATGGCATTTTTTAAAAGGATCTAGACACCATATTTAGTTTCCATTGAATATCCACGGGCCTCACACCACCTCCAACTCCCTCAATCCTTAAACCAAAATCCTTAAAATTGCAAATTACCCCTCCAATAAAGGTTAATTATCCCTTCATGGGCTCAATTTTCCCTCTAAATTTAATTCCACTCAGATCTTTCTTTGGCCAAAAATGGTTTGTTTTTTAAACAGGTGATGACCTGCCAAATTTTTAAAAATTTGGTCACAGACAGCATCTCTGTTTGTGTAAAAACTACATTTGGAGAGCAAATTATAATCCATTATCGGGCATTTGGAGGTCTAAATTGGGGAGAGGGAGTTGGGGGGAGAATGCTTTGGGAGCTGCATGTAGCCAATGAACCACACCTTTGTTGTTGTTGTTGCCGTTATTTGCCATCAAGTCAACTTTGGCTTATGACAACGCTGTGAATCAAAGACCTCCAAAAGCTTGAGTCATCAACCTCCCTGCTCAGGTCTTGCAAACTCGGGGGAGATTTCTTGATCAAATCAATCCACCTGTGGTTTCCTACTGTCTTCCACTTTACCAAGCATTATAATATTTTCTAGTGTGTTACATCATCTTGTGATATATCCAAAGTACATATTTAGTCATCTTCACTTCTAGTAGAAATTCAGGCTAGATTTGATACATTTGTTTGTCTTTTTTTAGTGGGCCATACAACTTTTGGCCAACATCATATTTTAAAAGAGGGCCACATTGGCAATTTGTGTAATAAACCAGCCATGGAATGAAGTTTGTTGAGCCAGTGAGTGTTGTAGAGTGCCATGTAAGCTGCTCATTTCTGGCTAGCCAGAGTTCTGGCAAAGTGGAAACTCATTTGTCTAAAATTCCATTCTAAGCCATTTTGTGTTAGAAGGTAGTAGCTTACATAGATATTAAAACATGCTGAAGTCTTGGGAAATAGGCTGTAAACATACATATTTACCATAATTAGTAGTTTTAAAGCTCTGAGTAATGATAAGCAGATGGAACTGACAGACGTGCGCTGCTTTTCAAAATGAGACTACAAGTTTAGGAGTTTGGGGTTTTTAAGGGTAGGCGATGAGCTGTTGAGAACTTAATATAATAGAGTGCACTAAAACATAATTAGATTTGTTTTCACTTAAAGTGACCTTGGCTTTGATGAGGACTTGCTTGCATTATTAGGAATTAACTTGCATGGCATAGGAAGAAATTTATTCTAAAGGCATTTCTGTGCTGGCTAAAGAGAACTGTGTGAATTACTGATCACAAAAGTGAAGCTGTTAATAGACAATATTGAACAAAGTACAATAAAGAATTGTGGAAATTGCTGGTCAAATCACTAAAGGTTTTATAGGGGATATAACTATGTCACTGTGTGTTCATACTTATGAACTTTGATGTTACTCTCTTTGGGAGAGTAATAATAATAATAATTTTATTTCTAGACCGCCCCTCTGCAAAGCAGCTGGGGTGGTGTACAACAGGATTAAAACAATCAACAGTTAAAAACATTCCCTCAGCCCAATCCCTAACCCTCCCGCCCCTTAAAATTAAATTAAACTAATACAAATTTAAAATAACTATTTAAACAGCAAATACAGCAAAATCAAATTCCAGAGGGCAGCATAGGCAGAGTCCGTAAGCCGGAGAGTTATTCTGCTATTCTCCATTCTGCATGAAAATATTTAACACCTACATCTAAAAATGGTTGATTGGGAGCTATGTGGATGTTGTTGGATAGGTTTTATTGGGCTTCCCCAAGGTTGCCTAGATTCTCTGGGAATAAGTTTGCATTTGGGTCAGCCAACCTTCTGAGACTATATGTAAATAAAAGGGGGGAGGGAATGCAACATGTGGTACTGAGTGCAGAATTCATCTCCTCCCTTCAACTTCTTCCTTCACTCTTGGTTATATTGGCTAGGCCCATGGCTCACTGGAGTTGTAGTTAATCAGCATTTGAAGGGCCACACTTTGACCACCCCTGATTCCAGCAGATTGCAGAAGTCAACATTTCTTGACATAGACCTTGGGTTATCTTCAGGTATAATATTTCGAGTTTGGACTATGACTATGGAAACCAGAGTTTGAATCCCAGCTTGGCCATGCAAACCTGAGTGACCTTGGGCAAGCCACACTCTCTTAGCCTCAGAGGATAGCAATGACAACCCCCTCTGAAGAAACTTGCCAAGAAAACCCAATGATAGGTTTGCCTTATGGTTGCCATAGGTAAGAAACAACTTCAAGGCACACACAAAACATTGAGAGCAGAAGTGGACAATTGATGGGAGTTAGATGGATCCAGTGGTCTCCCAGGAAACCATGGAGAGTTGCTCTCACATAAATGGAAGAGTTGACCTGAATGCCTTCTAATGCCTCCAAGTGGCCAGGAGGCTCTTTAAAAACACACACACACACAAACACACACACACACATTTTGCCCCTTTTAGTTCCTTTAGTATTTTTTTCCCAAGAGGAAGTGATCTGTAACTAATGTGCTAGTTATTAGGAGGAAAAACTGGGCCTAAAATAGCCCAGAGGAGCAAAATGGGAGAAATTACACCTCCCCAAGGGAGAACTGGAGGAGAATATTGGAACCAAACAATTGAAGCAGCGTTGGAGTTGCATGAATACCATTTACAGACTCACACCCAATTCAGAATATGAAATGTGGCCTAGTACTGGACATATTACCACTGAAACATTGCACAAGACTAACAAGACTGTTCTCGTCTTACAAAACTGTTCAGGCTTGATGTTTCCTTCCTGTTTGTGCATCACTAAGATATCATACATAACCTCTGTAAAGTTCTTTTGGAACCACTATTGCCCAATCTGCATTGGGTAGGTTTGGTCATCAAGGGTACCTTGATCTACAGATCTCCACAGATTTGGTCATCAAGGGCCCAGAAATCTATTCATTACAACTTTCAGGGAAAGCCTCCAGGGAAACCTGTCAGAGAATGAACCTTTTGCTAAATTCTGCTCCAAGGCAAAGGAAGTCTAGTTGTTTCAAAATGATGCCTGGAGAGCAGAAGTGGTATAATGAATTGGAGGAGAGAACTTATTTTTACTCTGCTTATTCAAACATGCCCACTAGTCAGTATCTTTGTCATAAAGTGGTACATCTTCTGAATGATAAAAAGGCAGGGCAGAAACTTGTCTATTTCCTTATATCTTTTGTTGGAATGACCAGCACTTTATATAGAAGGCTGAATTCATTGTTCAGATGGTGGTCACAGGACAGCTACCTGAGCCTAAATGGCTCAGGTCCTAGCTATTTGAAGCACCACATCTTCCATCTGAACCTGCCCGAGTTCCAATATCTTTAGGGGAAGCACTTCTCTCAATCCCATCACGTTCACAGGTACATTTGCTAGGGACATAGGAAAAGGTCTTCTTTGTGTCTGCTCCCACACTTTGGAACTCTCTCCCTAGGGAAGGTATGGTAGTATGGCTTCTTCTTTGCTGCCATTGTAGCAGCAAGTTAAGAGCTTTCTTTTCTAGCAAGCATTTGGAACTTCATTGTTAAGAGGAGGGCATTGTAGGGTGTGATACTGTTTTTATTCATTATTCTCAAGCAAAATTTTAAGTTGCATTAATTTTGTTGTTAGTTTAATCATAACTTTCACATGGTTTTAAACTATATGTGTTTTAACTGTAACTTTCTGCCTTTTGTAAACAACCTTGAGTCCCAGTCTTGGAGAAAAGTGTAATGTGAATAAAGAAATGGATGGATGGATGGATGGATGGATGGACAGATGAATGGAACAAACTACCTCCCTTCTTCCCATAGTTCAGGTCTCAATGATACATGAAAACCTGCTATGGAGGGTTTCCAGTACTTCCCTGGGGAAGCTGGTTTTGAGATTCATTGAGGAGCTACAGTAAGGAGCCTGATCACTCTCTCCCAGCTAGAACCTGTCATTTGGCCAGCAGAATACCCCTGGAGGATACAGCTCAAGGGAAGTCTTTAAATGAGTTCATTATGTGACACATCTGTAAGAAAGCTATCTTGTATGTGTAGGAATGTTTCTTGGCCTTCCTAAGAATAAATATAAATAAATATAAAGGACAGCTATAACCAAAGAGTGCATACAGAAACAAAAAGTGAGGCTTTTTGTTTCTGTATGCATTGCCTGGGACAAAAGGGAAAGGGCATAGAAAGAGAAGGAACAAGGAAATCTATATATACTGAAGGTGGAAGACAGGTTGTTTGTCACCAGATTATTTTGGTGGATGGATTTGATCTGAATTACAGGAAAGATATATAATTTTTCAGGAAAACCAGGTTTAAATACAGTTGCAAGTTTGATAGCCTTACAGTCATTCCATACTGCATCAATAAAGCAATTTGACACCACTTTATCATGGCTCCATCCTGTGGAATCCTGGGATTTTGTAGTCTGGTGAAGTATTCATCCTGGTCTGTCAGAGGGCTCTGGTTCTTCACCAAACTACAAATCCCAGGATGCTGTAGAATAGAGCCATGGCAGTTAAAGTAGTGTCAAATTGCGTTATTTCTGCAGTGTGGTTACACCCTTATAACTATTGAAATCTTACTGGCCTTTGTGGAAAACTAGTGGAGCCTATTGCAGACCTTCAAACTACTTATCCATGATCCATCAAGCCAAATGCAGCCCTTCAGCCTGGCACTGTGGCATGCAAGTTCTTGACTGCAGCCCCATACAGGCAACAAAGCTAAGAGTTTGTCACATTATATATAAAACCAGTGGAGTCACAAGCTCAGATTAATGTGTCACAGATTATGCTAGCCTGACCTACTGGGGCTTTCTAGATTGGCAGGAAAGTGTGACATGAAGTTGCCTTTTCTTTAATGCTTAGCAGCTGCACCACAGCCTTTAGATGGAGCTGTGCTGTTCCGCAGTTTTTAAAAAAGAAGCTGGGAAAACCAGCACCTTTTTAAAGGCGCTTCTTCTCCCCTAAAACGCAAAAAAAGCATTTTCATGGCACACTTTCCCTTTTTCTTATCTAAAGGCTAGAGTTTCATGCAGCCATGAACACACTTCTTTTTGCCAATCTAGAAAGCCCCACTGTATCTGAGTTCTCTTCAGATATTGGGACAAGGTGCACTGTGTCATCCATAGTCTAGAACGGAGTCAGTGAATGTATCCCCACTCCCCTCCGTTATGGTTATAAAGGGTTATAAAGCTTGCAGCATCTGTGAAGGTACACCAGTAGGGGCCTCCACACACCTACTTAAAACAGCAGAAATACTTTCATATTAAGTGTTGCTGTTGCCTATGCAAAACCTAAATGTGTATGTGAATTAACTCTTTGAAAGAAAATTGCAATGTAATTGTTGCATCAAAATGTTATAAAGCACCATGTCTGAAAAGCAAACAGCGCTGAATTTGCATACAGTTCTGTGCTGTATATACTGTATTTTTCTTTTTAACTGCCTTTCATTCTTTTACTCAAACATTAGTTACAGGAATAAACTTATGGAAAACTGAACTGATTAAAAAGCTAATTTAAATTTAATTCCAGAATGTATGTATTTTCCTCAAGAATACCATTTTCCCCTTTTAAATTATGAAGCTACCTTAATTTGTATTTGGATTTAGCTAGCAACAATATATTTACAAAAGAAAGGACAGTGGGCATTATCAGATGATGGAAACTGGAAGTATAAACCAATGGCAATCCGAATGCAATCATGGGGGTTCACGTTATTGCATGAGAGACTATCACATGCATTTTTTGGGCAATGGGAAGTCATTCCAAATGCAATCATGGGGTTTCACGTTATTGCATGAAACACTATTACACGTAATTTCAGGCAAGGGGAAGCAATTTCGAGTCGTTCCGAATGCAATGCAGCATCAATACGAAATCACATAAATTTGGTGAACTTCACAAAATTGTGTTCATTTCCAAACTGGCTCCACTTTCCTTTCTTTCAAAATTGAGAGAAATTCCTCCCGTGTGATAGCATCCAGAGTATAAATATGCTTTTCCTTCCAAAGTATGAAATTTCTGCATCATGTATGGTGAGAATTTTATTTTTTTGGTTCACCAGCCAGTGAGGCAGGGTTATGATGTCCCTTTTAGTTCAACTCCTAGAATAATTTAAATTGCCTTGTAATGCTGATAAATAAGCCTCTAATTTCTTTTTCCATGCTGACTTGTCCTTGAAAATACAATCTGTGTCAGTTCAGAATTCAGACTGGCATCTTTTGAAGAGTACATTATATTCTGATGGCAGAAATTGGATTCTTCTTATTGCATCAGCGTGACAGACATCGCGTGTCCCCAAGTACGACTTGGCATGCCTATGTCCATTGTCACCAAATGGACATTGAATTGGTCTGTATTCAGAAGCCTCATTAAGGTATCATCTCAGTAATTGAGTGCATCTGCTCATCTCTGCCTCCATGCCGTTCGGACCTGGCAAAGGAGAGGGAATCCAATTAGAGGTTGCCCTGCAACAAGTGTGAGATAATTCTCCTCTCTATTATACTATTCGGTGCATATACAGACACACACCACTTAAGCCTTTATCACTTTCATACTATTTTCTTGAAGACAAGCACACACATATTGTAGAATTAAACTTCTCCACCAAGGGGGAAGACTGCTTTCACAAAGAGGGCTGACTGGGGGGGGGGGGGGTTGGATAAAAATTGCTGGGACTGGAGGTCTGGAACGACTTCAGGTCCAGATTACATTATGTATGTTCTTGTCTTTCTCTGTGGTATTTGTAGATTGTTTTTGACATCCATTATATTAAAAAAAAATCAGCATTATTTCAAAGAAAATCACAATGAGATACAAAATACTGAATTTTGTCAGCTTTGTGGCAAGGGATAGCAGGACTGGGGTGCACATGGGGGAAAAAAATTGTGGGTGATCAAAAGTGATACAGTATGCCAGTGGATGGAGGTAAAGTAATGATAGGTATGGATGGATGTTGTCGGAAGAAGCCACAGGTAAATTTAAAGCTTCTGGCAATGGTGAAGGCAGCTGGAAACACTTATGGAAGGGAATAAATAGCCTACTATGACATAGCTTCCCATAGGAACAGGAAAATAGCAGCAGTACCTCTGCTTCCACTGCCCAGGTAAGCAATTTTACCATTTTTTTACCAATTTCTTTGCCTCTGAGAGGAGATTCCACACATCACCTGGCTGGACAGGCAATTGAGAGGCATGTGATGTGGGGTAGGGCAGCTTCTTGGTGCAGGCCAAATCATGAATTTGGCAGGTAACCAGAAAAGAGAGTGCTGGTTGGGGTTGTCAGTGACTATGCATTTTCCCCTCCCCACAAAGGCTCATGTGACATTGAGGGAACATGCAGATGTATGGATCTTGACATTTTTTTCACAAAGTCATGGCTCACAACACCGGGGGCTTGTAACTGTTTAGAACAGGAGTGGGAATTTGGCTCACCAAATTTTTTTGCTCTGCAGCTCTCACATCCTTCATTGTTTCACTATGGTGGTCAGGGTTGCTGGAATATATAGATCAAGAATATCTATTTGTAGTATATACCCTAGTCTACACTATTTGATTAAATCTGCCTGAGCCATTGAATGTTTTTTTTTATTGATACTTTACTGGAATATGTCTCTTTGGATGTCATCACACAATTCTGGGCCTGTCATTGAGAGAATACCCTGTAGTGTAGGCCTGGGCCCATCATTGAGAGAATACCCTGTAGTGAAGGCCTGTGAAATTTGTGGTCCGTCAGATGGCATGCCTTCATCAGCCTTAGCTATTATAGCCAGTGATTTGTGATGATGAGAATTGTAGTCTTACAGCTTTGGGAGGTCCACCCATTCTCCCCTTCTGCTGTCATGATTATGAGGGCAAAGCATTTAAGAAAACCCATTTCATTTCATCCTCATTCTTAGAATATGTTGAGATACACGAAGAGCAAGTATACATGTTGGAGTGGGGGAGGAAAGTTAGGAATGGCTAAAAGCAGTAGAATACTGTTGCACTTGGGTCTCATATTAAATGCCTTTCTTACTAACATGCAACAGTGGCTGCATCTGCACTGCAGAAATAATGCAATTTGACACCACTTTATCCTGTTATGGCTCCATCCTATGGAATCCTGTAAGCTATAGAATGAGGGTAAATATCTTTTAAAACTACAAATCCCAGAAATCCATAGCAATGAGCTATGGTAGTTAAAGAGGTGTCAAACTGTAGTGCAGATGCAGCCATTGTTTGTTTGCCTCCTCTTCCTTCCACTGCTTGCTCTCCTTTTCTCTCTTTCCTGCCACAACTTTTATTTTATTTTATGAGGTGGAAAAAATCATATTAGGTTGTCTTGAATATGAAAAGTCATCACTATTTGCTTTGCCAGTAGAACACTAGTGAACCTAATATTTTTCCCACTAAGACTCATAATCCAATCCAATGTAATAATTGCTGCTGGAATTCACATTTTGCTGAGCAAGAGAACACACAGTATAACTCAAAAGCTAATCATGTTATTAAACTTGAAGTTTTTATTTCTGCTCCAGATATTTCTCAAAGCTATATGAAGCACATGACTAGAAATACTAGAAACTCAAATCCAAATGAGAGGAGTCGCCTGATATTAATTGCTGTGTCTCCCTTAGGCGTATTTGGAAATTTCAGTATGTTTACCACAACCAGGGAGAGCAAGAGATTGGGAAATTTTCTATAAAGCCTCTGAGTCCTAGAGTTCATTACAAGTGATTCTATTTTTGTTTCTTCATAAGACAGGGTGGGGAAGAGCAAATATAATAAGAGGCTGAATTGCATATGATACAGAATAATTTATGATTGTACGACTGATAATCCAGTTTCAAAATGAATAGTCATTTGTTTTAAAAGATATCTAACTTGATCACTGCATTAAGTGTTTATGTTTTTTTTTTCCTCCAAAATATTACAGAAGCAGCCATTTTGCTTTTTGGAAAGAATACTTGACATAATACAACTGCATTTTGCACCCTTAAAATGAATGTGGCTTTCTAAAATTCCGTGACATTGCAAGTGGAAAATGCTGCTTCTAGAAGTTGACAAGGCTGCATTGTGAAACCAGAAGCCGCTCAGAAAGTCCATTGTTCTCATTTTAGTTTGGCAGTCAGATGCTAATTCATTGTGTTGTGATTGGGTGCTTTTAAATTTTTGTTTATTTCATGTCATGGCTACAGAGAGATGCTTTCACCCATCTCTACATTCTGTGTTAACCTCTTGCTGCACGTTGTAAAATGTCTTGCACTAAATAAGTGTTTATTATTGCTTGATTTATTTAGACATTATTAGAACTGGTTTACAGTTGAGTAATTTGGAATACATTCCTATACTGTATATTTCTACTTGAAATTAAAATCTTTTTGGGTTCATTGAGGCCTACTCTGAGGAAACAAAGTATAGAACTGTAATCTAAACTTGCCATTTAGGAAGAAATGAGCAAGATGAATGATCTGGAAATAATCCATAAATGTTTGTGAACTCTGCGTTTTCCATTTTCCTTCTGAGTGCAAATTAAATGTGACATTTCTGTATGCTTTCCACCACTGGGCAAATAACAGCTTCATGAGGAGAGTAATTTTCACTGGAAAAAAATAGGGTAGGTTTAACTTGACCTATCCTAGTGTGATTCTAGTCCAATTTTCTTCCGCTCCTTCACTGTGAATGCTGTGGTTCTTGTTGTTTATAGGCCTTCTCTGTCTCATGGTGATCCTCTGATAGGGTTTCCTTGGCAAGACTTATTTAGAGGAAATTTGACTTCAGCTTCCTCTGAAGCAGTGAGAGTGTTACTTGCCTGATACCAACCAGTTAATTTCCATGACCAAGAAGAGGTTTGAGCCCTGGTCACCTAGAGTCCTAACCCAACACTCAAACTTCTGCACCACTCTGCCTTGTGAATGTGATCATAAAAGCTGTGTAAGATATGGTTCCTAGATGTCAAGACTTTGACTTCCTTCTACTTTCCTTCTATATTGCTCATGGTGAGACCACTGTTGTTCTTGTGTGCAAGTTCTTTCCTTGCAAATCTCTCTCTCTCTCTCAATCTCTTAATCTCTCGATTTCTCTCTCTTTCTCACACACACACATGCACATGCACACACCATGGTGTTCTCCCACCCTACAGCTGCAGGCTGCTTTGGAATGGCTTCCATTGATTATTTTGTCATTGTTCTTGTTGTTGAAAGCAGAGACTTGAAAACTTTCTCTGGTCTACAACATTTCATGTGTTCTTAAAAGTAGTGCTTGCAAATATGCTATGTCAATCTTAGCAAGAATTGCATTGGGCTGCCAGTGTGTGTTTTAGTCTGATTTCTGAATGCTTCTGAATGACATTTAAAGCCCTAATTGGCTTAGGACCTCAATATTTGAAGGAACACCTCTCCCTACATACATACGTGACTGAGGTCTGTGGGAGGGGCCCTCCTCTGTGTCCCACCAGTGAGGCCAAAACACTGTGTGAGGACAAGGAAGGGACCTTCTTAGTTGTAGCACCTGAATTGTGGAAGCCCCGAACCCCAGAAGCTCAGCTAACATCAACACTGGCTAAGTAAAAACATGGCTATTCACTAAAGGCTTTGAGCCTGATTCCTTCCAAAATACTTATGAACATGATAACCTTCTTAACCTTTTTTTAACTTGTGAATTGTTTAATTTGTTTTATTCTACTTGAATTTATTGTTTCAGTTGGCTAATGTTGACTTTACTTGTATGCCACCCTCAGCTCATGTGATATAGGGTTATAGAGTGGAACAGAAATATTGAAATACGGGAGCTCAATACGATGTGAAAATCAAAATGAAAACTAAAGAAACTAAAGAAAAGGAACCTTCCTAAAGTATCCTGCAGTATGTGTCAAAAGATGGATCCAGGGCTGCAAGACTGATTATTTTCTGACCTAGTCCTTCTGAACACTTAATTTGTTACAGACAAATTAGTATTTCATGTTGTTGATAAATATTTATCTTGCTCAAGGGAGAAACATTCCATGCTGTATTACTTTGAAAGTATTGCTTTATATTGTCTGAAATGTTCCCACTGTTAAAGAATGAAGTGATATCTGTACCCACCCCACAATAGCAGTGTGTGGGTAAGCTGAAAGCATGCACTTGGGTAGAAAGAGTGAAACTAGGAACACTAAATTAGACTAAGTCACCTAAACATTTTTATATGGATCAAAGTAAGCAATGCCTCACAGTAGGCAGGAGAGTGATTAATGTATGGTTCTGTGTTCTAGTTCACCCATCAAAACAACAGTCCTCACTGTGTGAGATAATAATTCTGAATGTGATTTTTAGCAAGGTCTGCGCACCAAGAAATGGCAAACAGGTGGCAGTCTTACACCAATCACTGGTTTTGTGTGTGGGTAAAATTTACAGAAAACTTACCGAGGGCTGCTCAACCATAGAATCATAGAATCATAGAAATTTAGAGTTGGAAGAGACCGCAAGGGCCATCCAGACCAACCCCCTGCTGTGCAGGAACTCCCAATCAAAGCATACCCGACAGATGGCCATCCAGCCTCTGCTTAAAAACCTCCAAGGAAGGAGACTCCACCACCCAACGAGGGAGTGTGTTCCACTGTCGAACAGCCCTTACTGTCAGGAAGTTCCTCCTAATGTTGAGGTGGAATCTCTTTTCCTGCAGTTTGCATCCATTGTTCCGCGTCCTAGTCTCTGGAGCAGCAGAAAACAAGCTTGCTCCCTCCTCAATGTGACATCCCTTCAAGTATTTAAACAGGGCGATCATATCACCTCTTAACCTTCTCTTCTCCAGGCTAAATATCCCCAGCTCCCTAAGGCGTTCTTCATAGGGCAAGGTTTCCAGACCCTTCACCATTTTAGTCGCCCTCTTTTGGACACGCTCCAGTTTCTCCACATCCTTTTTGAATTGTGGTGCCCAGAACTGGACACAGTATTCCAGGTGGGGCCTGACCAAAGCAGAATAGAGTGGCACTATTACTTCCCTTGATCTAGACACTATACTTCTATTGATGCAGCCTAAAATTGCATTGGCCTTTTTAGCTGCTGCATCACACTGTTGACTCATGTTCAACTTGTGTTCTACTTGGACTCCTAGATCCCTTTCACATGTTGTCTCATTCAGCCAGGTAGCAATGGGAAATCATCTTGAGAGACTGAAGAGGGCAGGGAGAGGTGATCGTGGAATATATCCTGTCTTCTGTCTAAAGATCTTTGGGGGGCATACAGTAAAATCAACTTGACAGTTTGAACAATGTTAATAATAAAATGATTTTAATTTTTTAAAAATATATTAGATAATTATCAAATTAAAAGATGGTAGATTTAATTGTTTAATTGGTTTTAAACCTAAAATGGTTGTACACAATTTAAAACCATGCACGTATACAGACTTTGGTAAAAACTAATTAGGCTTTAGTAACTGTCAGGCTTTTACAGTACTTGGTGCTGGAATGACTGCAACATTGGCACTGACTGGGCCTTTAAAGGGAGAGTATTCCATACCCTCCAACTCTCCTGATTTGGCAGAAAGAGTCCCTGTTAATCCTCTGCCATTCCACCTTTTCATCTGCATTTAAAATATCCCAGTTTGTTTCTCCAACTTCCACCTCCCTCCTTTGTTATCAGGTTACCTCAACTGTTGCAAACCTGAGTTCAAAGTGAAAAATAGTTTCCACACAATTAACTCAACAGGGAAAAAAAAGGAGAGGAAGGCACTTCCCAGTAGGCTCAGGCAAAAGCAAGCTGCTGCAGTTGAATGTTCTGTGAGAGAGGCCACATCATTACTTTTAGCCCAAGCTTCTAGACACTGTCAAGCATACTATCACCATGCCAATAACACTCATTACTCTGTCTTGAAGTGACTAAATAAATGTAGCTGCATACTCCTTAGCAATCCTCCACTTAAGGTTCTTCATGAGATTGTCCAGGTTGTTCATCACAGTGCTTTGTTTGGTGCAAGCATTATGTATGGGAGCATGCCAGTAAAAGCCAAAATACTTGTGGTTTGAACATGAGTTTGATTGGTTGTTCTTCCTGAGTTGTTCTTCATATGTTGGTCTCTTTTGTACTTCTGTGTCGTGTCTGGTATGTCACAGCTGAAAACAGATGGAGACTCTCCTTTCTTTGAATCATGATTGTCCTTTGTTAAATATGCAGCATATTCTCTAAAAGTACCAGTGGTGCTCTAATAATTTCATTTAATAATGGGTCCTATGATCTGAAACACTCTCATTGTTTTAGCATTTACTAATATGAAGGCTATGCTGCCAGGCCTGTAAGAATGATGCCATCCTGTCCTCACATAATATCAATTATGCAGTTACATTTTGCATTTGCAAAACAAAATGTTCTCACTGTGAAGGGCTCTGATGTAGTTATATTTCAAGGCAAAGCGAGAGGCAGTTAGTAGTGTTGCCAAAATGTTCCAAAGTGTTCCAAAATGGTGTTTATTTTTTGTGATGGGCAGCACTTTTTTAGTTTGTGTTCACTGCAGAATATATACATGACAGATACCCCTGCCTGAATAGATTTTGTTGTGGAGGAGTCTGAAGAACTGAGGCAAATTGTGTTGACAAGATGAAGAGAAGATCATCTAGGCCTTGTTGACAAATCCGAATTGTTGTTTATTTATTTATCTTCTCCCTAGTTGGGGATTGTAGGCAGTTTACAGATGTTAAAACAGATACAGATTTAAAAATCCACATCTCTAAGCAAGTTATGAGGTCTAAATGGCCTGAGAATTCTTAAAGAATTGATATGTAAAATTGGTGATCCTCTGACAAAAATAGGTATTTTGCTGCTTACGTTTGTCTATATATGAAAGAACTAAGAAAGAGTTCACTGATTAGACACCAGATCCCATCTGAACTTGGAAAGTTAGCAGGATCAGTCCTGGTTAGTTCTTGAATGGGAGACTGCCAATGACTACTGTGTCCTGTAGGCTATATTTGAGAGGAACGGAACTGGCAAAATCACCTCTGATGATTCCTTGCCAAAGAAAACCCTGTGAAATTAATGAGCTCACCATAAGTTGACAGGTGACTTAAAGGTACATACACACAGTGTTTTAACTGTGCACCAGCATGATGTAGTGGTTTAAGCGTTTCTGGGACACCCAGGTTTAAATTCCAGGTCAGCCATGGAAATTAACAGGGTGATTTTGGGCAAGTCACACTCTCTTAACTTGGAGGAAAGTATTATCAATTCACCCTCCTGAACAAATCTTGCAAAGACAAAGGGGTTGTGACACTTACCCACAGATGATGTTGTGATTCGGGGTGGAGGAGTGTGAGCCGGGTGGCTTTTCTCATGGCTGCCAGCTGGGGTTCTTCTTTCCAGGAGCCCCTACGGTTCCTGGGAGGCTGAGCCAGCAGGGCAGAAGCCAATGGTGTGTGGGCTCGTACCACCTTCTTGATCTGCTCAGTCCAGCCAGAAGGAAGGCTTGATAATCTTCACTCCAGTCAGGCAGAGCAAGATATATTGCTGCACACCTGGCTGTTCTGGGTAGTTCCTCCCAGGCGCAGCCCACCCTCCCTCCTCACTTGCAGTTGTTTTCTTGTGTTCTCTTTTTGTCACACCTATGGGGCAGAGCAGGAGAGTGGAATCTGGGATGGTTGTCAGTATCCTGGAAAGGGTATGGATGGGGGTTCCCCTTATGGGACATGTGGTGGGAAGTGCAGTGGAAATGGCCAGCTGAAGCAAGGGCTGATGCATTTCTGACACTCCCACTCAAGGGGAGGCTTAAGGTCTCTTGCCTGGGAGGTTGTCTGGCTGGTCAAGCCCCCATCACTCTACTTTTGTTTTCTGGCAAAGGCTGAAGGTTTGCTCTCAGACCCAGTCATGTGCATGGGCCAACGTACTGTAGCTGTAAACAATGAATAGTTGTGGCCAATGCAATTCTGTGTCGGGTCTTTCTTTGGTGTAATGGACTTGCCCCTGGACATGCAAATGAAGTGATAGATGCAATTTGGGTTGGAAATGACTTGAAGGGACACAACACGGAGAAGAATTAACAAAGGCTAACTTCCCTCGAATGCTTACATTCCATGATCCTATAATATGTGTTGTGCACTTGTGCAGCTTACTTTTACCTCTAAGCACATCAACAACTAAACATCCTTTCGGCTTGAGTCCAGTTGTGTCATTAGTCACAACACTACTTATAGTTGTCCTCTGCCACAACACTACTTATAGTTGTCCTCCAGTAGCTCATTGAGTGCCATCTGGCCTGGGAGTTTCATCTTCTGGCATGATCTCATTTCATTTTGGATTACAGTATTTCATCATAGGGTTTATATGTTAAAAGACATTGAAAAGAAGTCTACCATGCTTCATTCTGCACAATACTAACAAGTACTATGGTGTCGTCTCTGAGAGATCCACTGCCAGTGTCTCACATGCACACACCACACACAAACATACTACTGCTGCTGTTCAATATCTGTTTGGCACATGTAGTCTGACTCATCAGCAAAAACCTGTCTGTCATGAGAGACCCTACCAGCAACACTGCTACTTTCACCATAGCCTTTTGTTTCACAAGAGCACACAATCTATCAGAAAAGTAATGCCATTGGTGGGCAAATATATATCCCTAGCCCAATATGTACTATTTAAAGATCCTTTTAAAAAATGGCAGTGCAACAATAACGTTTTATACTCTAATAAGGATAGCCTCGCTACCTGCTGTAGTGTATTTTTAATCCCCCCCTCCCAGCATACGTACATGGTGCTCAGTACCATATGTACATCCTGAGCTTAGAGGGTTGTGAGTCATAGGTGTCATCTGCTCATGCTAAGTATTGCTGCATGTTATTGGCTGCTAGCTTCATTTATTTTTAAAAATTCCAGGTTTGATGCAGAGTTATATAACTCAGACGCCATATGGGAGTATTTTTAGTCAATCTTTCTCTCCTGGTCTGTGTACTGATAAATGTAATTTTTATTAAGAAGCCCTATAATTTAAAATATGATAGTACTGTATGTATATCTTTTCTCATAGATTTCCTTTGGTTTCACCTTGCTCTTCTAACAGCAATCTCACAGTGGTTTGTATACAGTTCTGAGGTGGCTTCCAATCCGGGATCTGTCTGGGGACCAAATTTCCTTGATGCATTCTATGATTTCTCAATTAAATTGAAGATACCTCCATACGGGTAGTAAATCCCCAACCTCTAAGTTAGCCTAAAAGAGTCAAATACAGAAATTCACCAAATCTCAGCCTAAGAGAAGTATACAGTTGCCAAGCAAAAATAAATTGAAATGAAATCAACCAGCAATCTTCTTGTCCACCAATTTGAGGATGATGGCTGTACCTTAGTGTGAGTGTGTATGGAGGGTGCCTTCTCCCACATTTGGTAGTGAAGTGCCTCCCCTCTGTGAACCATCAGTGAGTTCTGCTTTCCTGAAATAATACACTCTAATGCAAAACAAATATGTACAAAGCCTTATGAGAATTCAGTTCAAAATGACCTTGATAATGTTGTCTTCCCTGATTCAGGTTTACTGCAATTTAATAGAATATTAAAACCTGACCTTTGGCTTCTTCTGGATTATACAGTCTAGTGAACAGAGGTCCTCAGAAAGCAGTAGGGAAATTGATTAAGTTACCTTTAAAGAATATTAAAACAAGAAATGTTTAATGAGGTATTTTCAATTTCCTAGGTGGGGATTTCCTTCTCTGGATGTCTTCAAAGATAGGTTGGATAGCTACCTTCTGGACATGGTTTAGCTGGGGATCCTGCACTGAGCAGGAGATTGGACTTCATGGCCCATGAGGCCCCTTCCAACTTTATGATTCTAAACCTTCTAATAAACATCTTTCACATCTATCTATCTATCCATCTATCTATCTATTTGCCTAAAAGTGCCCTTTAAGAGAAGACATTTCTGTCATATTTGTTTCCCCCCCTGCCTTGGCCAAATTAGGCTCAGGAGAGGATTTGCTTTTTGAAAAAGAAGGTAATTTCTTACTTCATATTGTTTTTAAAAGGGCCTAAAATGGGCTAAGAAGGCCACAGAACATATGGAAAATGACCATGTGTACCCTAGAAGGCAAAAAAGATTTTTTGTGTTGGGTGCAGGGGTTTGTGTGTGTTCCTCCGGGTTCTTCAATGCATCCACTGGTCTTCCACAGTTATCCAGCCCTGCTCTAAAGAAAGCAATGATAAGGCCTTTATTGGCTTCCATCACCTTTCTTGATAAATTACCAGCCAATCTCAAATCTGTCTATTTCAAATATGGTCCTGATAAATGGTGATAACATCCAACTGCGGGCTTCCCTTGATGAATCTAATTATTTGGTTCTTATTCAATCTACATTTGTATACAGTTTTGGGATACAAACAATCCTGGTCCTCTTGCTTGGCTCCTTTTTGTGCCCTTGAAAGGCTAGATCGGAGCCATGGCATGAGGTGGCCGTAATCCAACTAGGAAAGGGGAGGTATCCCATCACCCCTTAGGGGCTGTATGTACAGCCTCTAGGAGTACAATATGTGGATAGAGTCAGAATTCCTTTGAAGGATTAGATACACAGGGCCGATACAGACCGGCCCTTTGAGACGCCCCCATCGTGTGCTAGGGCAGGGCTTCCACACACCCCGCAACCCTAGCACGCGATGTGGGCATCGTTGTTACGTAGTGCCGTTTAAATATTTATTTACATAATGATGCTGTTGCAGCTGCGCAGCTTTTAGACAGAGCTGCGCAGTTGCGATGGAATAAAGGCGCCCTATGGTGCCTTTTACCTTTATCGCGTTGCAACTGCGATGCTAAAAAGGAGCAGGGTTTTCCAGGTGATATTTAGAAAACACTTAAAGTTTGGGAGTCTATTTCCCTTTAATCTGCATGAAAGTGGTCATTGTATCAGTGCTGTCTTACATGTCTCACTTTTTGGAGGGAACAGGGCCTTTTAGGTAGCAGCAACCTGATAGTGAAATGCCCTTCAATAAAAACGATATTAGGCTATTTCCTATTATTGTTTATATGAACCTTAAGGATGGTCCATAATACTATTAATATTTAATATCTTGCTGCTGCTCTTTAATTTTAATGCTGCTTACACATTTTGGGATGCAGTGGCTTAGTGGTTAAGACACCAGTTCTGATGACTGGAAGATCAGAGGTTGGCAGTTCAAGGCCCAAGTGCTGCATACTGGGGTGGGCTGCTGTCACTAGTCCCAGCTTCTGCCAACCTAGCATGTTCGAAAGCATGCAAATGCAAGTAGATACATAGGTACCTCTTCTCAGTTGGAAGGTAACATGTTTGGAGCAGCCATGCTGGCCACATGACAGAATAGTTCTCATACAACGCTGGCTCTTCGGCTTAGAAATGGAGATGAGCACTGCCTCCTACAGTTGGTTATGACTAGACATTCATGTCAAGAGACTACCTTTAACTTTACCTTTCCAAACATGTTTACATTATTTTGTTCTTTAACTTTTATGTGCAAGCCTAATGTCTTTATTGTACATCATTCCAAGCATCTCGTAAGCAGATGGTGTGATATAATAACATTAACAGATAATGATATAGAGACGGCTGGCTTAGTATTAGGCTCTTCTGCCAGATTTTGGAAAGAGAATCTTTTCAGACAAAAGAGAACAGTAGTGAATCAAAACTGCCCAGTTAATGGTTGTATGATATAAAAAACAACCAATAATTTCATGTTGCTTCAATGAATATGTATATATTGCAGTTTCTTTTTTTGAGCTTTTAACATCTTGTGCTTTAAGAAGTGCTTGGATACATGCAAGAAAAAAATCATTAAATCATTTTTGTGGAAAAGATCGTGAACTTTCATTTTTCTCCCATACGTTAACTGAAAAAATGACATTTCACTGCCAGTTTATCATACTCATTCTATTCTAATTTCAAGAGAAAATGTACCTTTCACCTGTTTTTCATTGAGTTGGTTTTGTGTGAGCACTAACTGCAAGTAGCAACAGTAGAGATCAGTTCTCATCCACACAGTCTGATGTGTAATAGAAAACTCAAGCCATGAGCATGTCTTTGGCCCACATTTGTGAGAGGCTGATTTACTGTTCAGTATGTATTCATTTGGCCCCTAAAGACCTCAAATCCTGTTGGATCATGGAAGCTAAGTAGAGCCAGCTTTGATTAGTAGCTGGATGGGAGACCACCAATGAATACCAGGTGGTTGTAGGTTATATTTCAATGGAAGAAATTGGCAAAACCACCCATTAGTATTCCTTGTCTAAGAAAACTCTATGGAATTCATAGAGTTTCCATAAGTGGACAGGTGACTTGAAGATACATATTTCTCTCTCTTTCTCTCTCAGTCTCTCTCTCTCTCTCATGCACACACATGCATTTATTCATTCATTGTTTTATCTTGTGTTGCTGTATAAATCTGCTCCCAAAGCATTTTGAAACAAAGTTCACAACAAGGATACAATAGAAGCATATTTGAGAGACATTCATGTGATTTGCAGTTTGATTTTGTTTTAGATTCTTTGTCTGGAGGTGATGGAGAAACAGTAGCATGTGGTCTTAGGGATGACTGGAAGATCATATGGCTTCAGTCAAAACTTGGAAGGATGTTGTTCGTGCAATTAGTAATGATGATAAAGACTTAAAATTGTAGAACAGCAAATGTAGCGGGATTGGTATAGGATCTTTATCTGGTTTTGTACTTTGGGGGATATAGTAGCAAAGGATTCAAGCTTTCTACACTATATTCAAGTGTGTTATATTGGTCTGAGTATAAGACTACAACTCTGGAGATCAGGGTTTGCTTGGCCATGGAAACATACTTGTAGCCCAGGAAACCTAGTGATAGGGTTGTCATTAGTCGTAAACAACTTGAGAAGACACAACAGCAGCAGTACTTCGTGAGGTTTCTTATCTGGGTTATGCTCCTTCTTTTGAAACATTAGCATAATGTCTGGGGACGGCATACCTCATTTGGCATAGCATTTGCTTTGAATTCAGAAGGTTCAATTCCCAATATTTTCAGGTAGGTTGTTTTTGTGTGCCTTCATGTCCTTTCCAACTTATGGTGAGCCTAATGTGAACCTATCATGAGATATCTTAGCAAGATTTGTTCAGAAGGAGTTTGTGTTTGCATTCTTCTGAGGCTGAGAGAGAATGACTTGCCCAAGGTCACTTAGTGAGTTTTCATGTCTGAGTAGGGAATCAAACCCTGCTCTCCAGAGTCATAGTCTAATGCTCAAACCTCTACACCAGGCTGGCTTTCTTGGTCTTTCCATTAGGACCAGGAAAGAATACTACCTGAAATTCTGCAGTCACCACCAGTTAGTGTTGTCAATACTGCCTAAAGTGAATCAATGATCTGATTCAGTATAAGGCAGCTTTCTATATTCCTGTGCACATTATTGATCTGCCACCTGCCAAACTGTGCCACACATTAAAACTGTGTGGATTTACTAAGACCACATTATCATGAGAAGTCTGAATTTGTTTTCATGGTGATTTTAAGATCATTGTACATTTCCAGACTCACAAAAGCTCTTTTAGCTTTAACAGAAATCAGCCCATGTATCTTTGTATGAGAATCTGTTTAAATAAATTTTGGGGTTCTACTTTATATTTATAGTCATATGGTCTTACTGTTGGAGTGCATTCTGAAAGTAAACTACATCAAACATATCTAACCTTACTACACATACATTCACATCCCACATCATCATGGTGAAATATTTTAACAAAATATATCCTTCAGGGGTGGGAATCATGAAGTCCCTCATATTTTGTTACCACAGACCTTGTCAATGGTAAGGAATGCTAGGAGCTGCAGTCCAACAGCATCTTGAGGGCTGGTGATTCTGAACCTAGGGATTGTTCAACATAGACCTCTGATCAGAGTTCACACTATTGTTCCTCCATGGATTCAGTGGACATTTTTTGTTTTTGTTTCTGAGAAGCCATTCTCATTGCCTTGTAGCTTTCTATTTGTAAAATGGGTTTAATTTCACAGGGATTATTCCTCCACCCAATTCTGCAATCGAGGGCAGTTGTGAAGATGAACAGGATAATTAAATGTCATCAGGCCTGATCCACAAGAATAGGTTCATACAGAAGGCAAACATTGACATGAAAGTTAACTTCCAAATATATATTAAAATAAGGATTACTAAAAGGAAGAAAAAGACCTCCTTCTCCATGGAAACTTCATCAGTGTTGCTTAGCAGCAGCTTTTAAAATAACCGTGTTACTCAGCGGCATCAACCCACACATGGATGTGCTAAATGCCACTTTCTGATTTTGCCTTACTGTGAAATGGTAACTGAGTGCTTGAAGTGCATCTCTGGGTCTTTGCAAGTGAACTGAATGAACCGTTGATGTTGTGTGGCTCAGAGGCCCTCTGATACGTACAACATGTGTGCACAGATGGCATGGCTCCCTGTGGTGCATAGGGCAATCATCCTGCTACTTGGCTGACAGCCAAGGCTAATGGCCGCGTCAGCGCACTAAAGCGTCACTCTCAAACAGATGCAATGTCCCCAAGAGCAACAGGCACTGATTTAGAAATTGACCTAGATCACTGTGGTTCTCACAGTGTAGAACTTAGTCTGACCCTGCAACTGCATCCCTGATAACCGACTATCTGACATATCTCAATGGGAGACATGGATGTTGTTAACTGCATCCTGCTCATCTACTCCTATCTTTTCATGGCAATTGTGAAAGGAAATAGATTTTAAAAAATATCTGTCTTGATCCTGCAAACTGCCACGTCTGTTGAAATGAACCAGAATGGTTGTCTCATCTAAAGTAGAAGTACCTCAGCATATTAAATAAAAGTATCTCAGGGGGTTATTTTGAAAAGTGTTGCCACTAAAACAGCTTCTCCAAATCCTTTGATTTTCAGAAACCTTGACCATTGGCCATGTCAGTTGGCCTCTCTGGCAGTCAAAAAAAATAAAAAATAAAAAATCTATAGGACCGAAGATTAAGAACTTCTACACTACAGTATCTTGCCTCCTTAAATCAGTGTCTTTACTGTAGTGATTCAATGTAAATCTAACACTTCCTCAGTTCTTTGGATAAAATACAGTACACAGACTTGGACACATGGTATTGCCTTCTCCAAATCAGTGAATTTATTGAACATAGTTGTGTGAACTGTTTCATCCTGTAGGACTAGGACACCTGTTTGGTAACACTAAAGGAGGTGGAGAATTAAGCTTATTTGTAAAGACAATAGGTATGTTCTCTTTCTGAATACATAGACATGTGAACAAACACACTTGGCATGGTAAAGAGGTGGACATCTTCCAAAGGAGAAGTAGGAAAACGGTGCTGTTTAGCAAGGGCCTTATGGGGAAGTGTAGGAATGTGTGGGCTGCATTTCCAGGAACATTTCAGTAGATGTGAGGAACATCATGCCAAAGCACAACTGCAGAGTGATGCATTGGATTTTTTCTAACAGTGGTAATACTCCGAAATTCCAAAGTACGCACTTTCAACACAGTCTTCCTGCTGTTGTTCAGTTTTAGAAATTGAGGGAATTGCTTTAATACTATGAGTGCTATTTCTTGTTGCCACCAAAATAAGCTTTGCACTCATAAAAGTCTGAATATTTCTCCTTGGAATGGTTTGTGTGTATGTGTGTAAGTAAAATGAAAGTATACCTAGTGTTCTTGGGATCAGTGAAAGAAGTATGTGGGTTGTAAGTGGAGTCTTCAGGGGTGTGTAGGCTGTATAATGACCACTTTTGCTTCAAAGAAAATGTGTTTTGCTTCAGAAACCGATTTCCTTACCCAAATTTAGTAAGCAAATCATCACTTAAATAACTGCTGCAATTAATAGTTTAACTGTGTGCTTTTCTTTTGTCAGAGCATTCTGAGACTTTCTCCAGTGCCAGTTTTTAGCTATCTCCCATGGGAAAAAATAGTGGCCAGCCTAAGGTTGTGTTTGCTAATTAATGTGTAATACACAGCTGCTTATTACCGAATTCTTTTTTGCAGCTTCAAGCCTACATGGCTTACATAGTAGGTGGGTGACCTCACACCCTCCATATGTTTTGGACTGCACCTCTTCCCCCTAAGCTCCAGTTAATATGGCTTTCTTGCAACCCACACAAACCTCTGAGGAAAAAGAAGAAATATTTTTAAAATGCATCCAAAATTCATCTACATGGCAAACAACAAAGCGCTAGTAATTTCCAGTAGAGGTTTCTTGCCTCTAAGAGACCCCTACCAAGCCTACTTCCTCCCTTTTTTCTGGTCTGGGTCATTCAATGAGGATGACACAGTGAACCTGTATTCCTGTTTTTGGGGCTTGTGCAACAAAAAGTCTCAGAAGTCATGTAATTAGCACCATTATCCTCATTTTTCTTCAAATGGCACAATGAGCTCAAGTGCATGCCCCTTCATCTCTTTCCACAGTCCTCTCTCCTTGCTTATTGGAACACCAAAGTAACATAACACACATTTTTTTAAAACTGCTGAGTCCTTAATGGATACAGATGAATGCCACAGCTTTAAGGCCACATCACTTTTCCTTCAACATCACTTACCTTGAGATTAACAAAACAAAACAAAAAACCTTTCCAAACTCCATAAACTTTGTTTCCCATACTTCTACTAATAAATTCCTGTTACGGATTTTTAAATACATTTTACAATGCTAACTTCAGCTACAATCAAGTAGAAGTTTTACATTGACTGTTGAGCAATTTTGCAGTAATGAATACAGTAGATCACATATATTATTTTTTTCTGCTTTCTACCCAAGCTGATGGCAGGATACTCTCTCCCCTGCTCCTCCATAGTCCCCCTCAAGCCAAAAGTCAATAATACCTTAATGGCCAAAGATATAACTTTAAAAAGGACATGCACATGTGTGAAAGAAAGGTCATTCTGTGTTTTAAAAGTTATACTGAGATCGATTGGGGGTTGCCTTTCCCTAAGCATATGTGGTTTTTGCAAATATGCAGACATTATGCTTTCTGGTAGCTTGTTAATACTTCTCCTCTTGTCAATTTTGGCTACGTCAGGATGGACACTAGATTAATGACTCCACAATGAGTATACAGGATTATGTCCTTGTAGGATGCTGATGAAAGAACGATCAAGCAGTTGCATAGAAACCCCCTTTACCCAAAGTCTCCTAGCTAATGTCAACATGTCAATTCCTCTTTATCTTTTAAGCTTCTTTTTGGATTGAACAACTGCTTTCAGCTTGACTATTCCTCCTCCCCAAATATTGAAGTTTCCAGATTCAGCTAGTAATTCAGAGAGATCATTGGTACAACTTGTGCATGGGTAGCTGGTTACAGGTGCTTTAATATGTAGTTTTGCAACAGCTTTTTGAAAAGAGCCGTGATGCAGCTTGTTGGTTGCATAAACAATTCTACTTGCCTTGGTGCACCACTGCTTAAAAAGTAAACTTACTTGGGGGGGAGGGGGAATCCATGTCATTGTCACTGAGAAAACCAATTGATATCTCAAAAATCCCATGAAAACAAATTGAGGAAACTAGTGATTGCTAGCAGTGTACAGTGAAATTGCTTTTGAAACAATAAAATTAACCACTTGAAACACCACCAACCCAAAACAATTATGTACATTTGTACACAAAATGTAAAACAAGTTCTCTTCCAGACAGTGCAATGTATCAGGTGATGGAAGTATGTTTCTATAGTTACTGCTTTTGATTTAAAGATGCAAAACATATTTTGTAAATCTCATGTAGTTTTGGGCTTCTTCCTCCCTTTCCCCACAGTATTTCAAAGTATTTAACCTAATTTTGCTTTTTAAAAAAAACTGAAACCAATAAATTGGCTCATCGCAAGGCTTCTGATGATCCATATGGGTACATCTTATTCTTCACCTCCTCCCTTTTTACAGGATATTTCTGTGTTCTGCCTTATTCAACCCCCCATGCCTCCTTTTGGGGTCTTTTTTGAATGTTCTAAAGCCTTGTTGCTAAAGAGGTAGAATTTCAATAACAATATTTTTGGGCTGGGAAAGGTCAACCCCTGCAGCCATATTATTTAATTTCACCTAGGTTCATGGGAAGTAGGATAATACAAGATTGAAAAATAGAATGAATTTCAGCGAAATTCAGCAAATTTCAGTAATATTTTCTGTGGGACCTTATAGTTTCTTTTAGCCCAGTGGTTCACATATGGTAGGGTGGGACCCCTAGGCTGGGGGCACCAAAGGTGCTCAAGGAGAGCAAGAGACTCAGAGGCTGTGATCACTGCTCCTCCTCTTCTCTTCCGAAACACTTTAATGTGTAAAATTTACAAATTTGTTGAGTTAAATATTTAATTTACTTAAATAAAACTTCTAATTTGAACAATGTTATTTCCTTATAAAATGCTAAAATACGAATATATATGAATTTATAAAAGAAAATATGCATGCTGCATAAACTAAATAAATAAATAACTAAATAAATTTTTAATTCATATATTATATTGAGTGGAGGTGTCATGACATCCACATGTAGATGTGAAGGTGGGCCCAGGGGGGAAATATTTGAGTACCACTATTGTAGCCATTAGGTAGTGTACAAAATTATTTACTGCTTTTGTATCCCATGGTTTTTGCCAACAACCCCAAAGAGCCATTTTACTATCACTGCAACCTTGAGACAGGTTTTGTGCTGAGACCCAGTGACTTGCTCAAAGCTGGCCAATCAGATATATGGCTGAACAGGAATCTGGGCCATCATAACCCAATATTGTAGCCCAGGGCTTGAAAATCTGTTGCCATCTGGATTTTGTTGGACTCCAGCTTCCATGAGTCTCAATCAACCTATTCATTGCTGAGAGTCAGAATTTCCCTGCTTTAGCTGCAGACCTTTATCAATGGCTCTTATTCCTTGGAATCTTGGTTTTGTATCATTATGTTTTTCTGAATGAACTGCTTAGTTAATCCATTTTGGGTAGCACAATCAGTACTATTTGTAGTCATTTTGAAACTTGGCAAGCCATTTCTTTTACTCTGAAGATACATTGACTTTACATAGCAGTTCTAACATGTAATTATTCGTTTTTCCATTCACTATATTGTGGCTGTTTTTGTTTTAATCTAGTTTATTGATGTCTTGTTCCCTATTGACTAGCTGTAAAACTAAGTATCTTCCTTGCTTGCATTATAAATACCTTTATATAGAAGTTTATTAAATTTGGGTATATGGTATAGTGGTTTTGAGTATTGGAGTAGGACTTGGGAAGACCAGGTTCAAATCTCTCAGTCATGGAAACCCATTGGGTGGCCTATGACAAGTCATACTCTCTCAGCTTTAGAAAAAGGCAATGACAGCCCTGCACTGAATGAATCTTGCCAGGAAAACCCCTATCATAAGGTCACCACAAGTCAGAGTTGACTCGAAGGCACATGACAATAATTAATAATAATAATAATAATAATAATAATAGCTGGTACTGTGACTGTGGTACTTTTTTCTCATGAATGAGCATACTTGTGCTTTAGCAAAAAGAGTTTATGTTTAAGTAATTGTTAGAAAAATAAAGTCTCATTAACCTTCCTTAATTCTCTAGCAAAGGAAGGGAAAAGAGAAGTTACAAAGGTAAAGTTTTAAGGACAGCTGCTGAAGGAAGGAAGGGCAAACAAGCCAAATCATCAAATATCATAATATCTGGCTTTGCTTAACTAATTGAAGCTCTAAAGGAAATTGTCAAGCTAAAGCAGTTAAGCCCAAAACATTTAAGATGTTGTGTAAAGTTTGTGCTGTATATTTCTTCACACAGTTACACTTTATACTTATGCTAATAGCAAATCCAAATAAAGTTATGTATGTAAATGAGATGCATAATTACTTGTTTTTTCTCTTCAATTCAAGACTTTTAAGATTAGACTTAATTGCATGCCTCAGTTTGCTTCAAACCCATATTTTAAGCTGATGATATGACTTACAATGTGCACAAGAATTTGTGCTAACTGTGGCACAGATGTTTTCAGGTGGTCCCCAGATAATTGCAAAACAATTTCCAACCATTTAGAAAGAAAATATAGTCTGGATTTTAGCAAACTAACAAACAAAAAATTGCTAGATGTTAGATAAAAATGTTAGATATAGAAATATTTGAAAATATTTTAAAGAAAGTTGGGAGATGTATTTCTCAAGTGCTGGAAAACCCTGTGCAAGATGTGCACATTTTGCACGGAAAATAACATTTTCTATGCAGGAAACATAGAACTGTATTATACAGTTGGCCCTCTGTTTGTGTGGGGGATCCGTTCTGGCCCCCCACGAAAATGGAGGCTCGTGCATATTTAAGCTTCATAGGCTTGAATAGGATGCCCCCCATGTGTACCCGCCATTAGAATTAATGGAGGTCACCCCTCCGCGCATAGTCGAGGTTGAGGATCTGAGATCAGCAAGTTAGGAGGGGCAGCTGTAGTGTTTCTGTGCAAAAATACCATATGCAAATCGTGTGCAGTATAAGAGCCAAACTGCAAATAGATTTTGAAACCTGTGTAGTTTTCAACGATGTTCTCACAGTGTCTGTGTGGGAGGAGTGGATGCAAAAAAAAAAAAAAAATCCATTGCTTCCTTTGAGAACAAAATTAGCAAAAAATTACATTCCTAATCTATGTTCTCTTTTTGCTACAGTGTAAAAGATTTGGCAGTGTATGTCTGTGGCACTTGCAATGGACATTGTGTCACAGACTAAATAAAAACTTCCAGTATATCTCTGTCACACAAAGTTTCTTCTATAAAATTAGAAAAGGAAACTATTGTCCATAGTAATAGGTTACTATGCATTTTGATTAAAGTTCGAGTCTCGCTTTCTATAAATATATTTTTTCAATTGAATGCTATATGGCTGCAAATAGTTCCATGACTCTTGCCTCTCTCTCCTCCTGCAGACAGAAAAGGAACTAATGGCAAAGAATGAAATACAGCTGGTTGCTAGGATAGATTTGAACTCTTTCCTGGCTTTCTTAAGCATTGCCTTAGGACAGGAAGTGGAATGCCAGGACTCTGGACAATACACTAGATAGGGTGCACCATTCATTTCCCCTATAATCAGTGCTGTTCTTCATAGGGGGTCAACATGTTGGGTTCCTTTGCAAGGAGGCTTTTTGTATGGTTTCATGGGCTTTTGATATTCATAGACTTCTCTAAGACTCAGAATAACAGAATACATTGCCAAACAAAATTTGGTGCCAACAGTGTCCCCACCAACATCTTTTCAGCACCTTTTGTGTGCAACAAGGGGCAGATTTAGGGGAAAATCCTGGTAGTGTGTGAGACGTAAAACTTCCCTGTCCATCTATATTGGGCCCAATAATAATTGGGCCCCTGAGAAATTGTTTGTTTGTTTGTTTATGGTATTCCTGTACCTCTTCCCAGTTCACAAGGGATCCCAAGATGATGAACAAATAAAAACCAATTGACACAATACAAAGATTAAAACAGTTTTAAAAACACATTGAAATACTCTTTTAAATTTTGTGAAAGCAATCTAAAAGTAATCCTTGAGTCCAGTTTTAAACAGTTAAACAGCCACTTAAAACATTTAATGCCATGTGGAACAGCACTGTTTTGACTGTCCACCAGAAGCTTAAAAGAATCTGACTGCTGTATTTTGCACTAGCTGCAGCTTCTGAACAGTTTTCAAGGGCAGTCCTAGATAAAGCTCATTAAAGCAGTCTATTCAAGAGGTAACTAAAAAATGAATTGCTGAGGTCAGATCTGCCTTCCGCAAGCAAGGGCGCAGCTGGTGCACCAACTGAAGCTGGGCAAAGGCATACCTGGCTACGCAGCAACCTGGATTTCCAGGAACAGTGCTGAGTCAAAGAGCACTCCTAAGCTACAAACCTGATATTTGAGAGGGAGAGCAACCCCAGCTACAACAGATTGTGGTCCCAATCCCAGGTTGCTCTCCTTCTGACTAACAGCACTTCCATCTTATCTGGGTCAAGCTCCTGTCTGCCCACCCACATCTAGTCCTTTACTGCATCCAGACAAGAATTCAGTGCTATCTTGGCCTCCTTGGCATCAGTTGTAAAGGAAAGATAGAGCTGAGTATCATAATCATACTGATGACACCTGACCCCAAAGCTCTGATGACCCTTCCCAGCTTCAGGTAGATGCTGAAAAGCATAGGAGACAGTAGTGGTCCATGTAGAAACTCACATGCTAATGAGCTAAATGCTGAACAACAGTCCCCCAGCACCAACACCAATGTTCAGCCTAGAAAGGCTGGAACACTGCAAAGCAATGTCCACAAGTATCATGTCTGCCAGAAACATACCATGGTTGATTGTATCAAATGCCACTGAAAGATCCAGGAGGACTAACAGGAATGCACTCACTCTGTCCAACCTCCGGTGTAGGTCATCCACCAAGGTGACCAAGGCTGTTTCTGTCCCACAATCAGGCCTAACCCCATATTGGAATGGCTCCAGGTAGTATGTTTCATCCAGGAAGCCTGGAGTTGTGTCACCACCACTTGCTCCAGGAAGTTACTTAGAAAAGGGAGATTAGAGACTGGCTGGCAGTTACCTTTGGGGTGGGATCTAATTAGGTTTTTTCCCAACAAATGTCTTACTATTGCTTATTTTAGAGAGATGGGAACATAAAGCGGTTGACCTCACCTCTCCAAGCAATTTGTCCACATCCATTAAAAACCAGACAAATGTGTGTCTCAAATTACCTCCTTGGACTACTTTCAATATGGAGTTCAATTTAAATTCCCAAAAGCAAAGATGTTGAGGGAAGAAGAACATATATTGAAGCCAAGGCCACTCAAGGCACTCAGGATGAGCATCACAAGATGGAGTCACTGTCTTCTGTCCTGTTGTTGAATAGCTTTGGTTTTAACATATCTTTGGCCTTAGTTTGTTATGCCCTGTCCTGCTTTCCTTATTGCACTCAACTTCTGCCATGCTGACTTCTCTTATTGGAGGGCCATGTATCTGGAATGATGAGACTGATGACATCCTACTTCAAACCACTGTCAAAATCTACTTTTTTCAGCACTAGTTTTACTGAACATTTACATTTTTTTTTACTTTTTGAGTTGAAATTATACAGTCATCTAGATTTTGTTGGATTGCAGCTACCAGCATTCCCCATCAGGTCTGCTGAGACTTGCCCTCTGCCAGCATCTGAGGGGCTGCAGGATTTCTACCCCATTTACTTTCTGCAATCCCATTCTATTTTATTAATTTCCTTCCCATACATTTCCCCATCCTCCTCCTGAATCTAATCAATGAGGGACCATTGCATTACTTATAAAGGCTATTGATATAGCACCAGCCCATTATAGTGGACTGAAGTGCTAGAGAAAATGAGAGAGATGGATGTTGTGTATTTTATCTGTTTACCTGTTACTTAAATCATTAATGTTAATCATATTATTAGTCCCTGACTAACACGAACTGATTCTGTTTAATGGATGCACACTGAGCCTGGTCTGAGAAATGCAAATTCTCCAAATGCTGAATTTGTGTGTGAGAGAAGTAATCCGCAAAAGTGGAGGGGAAGAAATAATTATACAGTCCTGGTATTTAATTTCTTTCTTTTCTTTTTTTAAAAATAATTTTCACACATGAAAAAGAATTCCACCCACATTCTGTATGGATTTGCCAGAGAACCAAGAAAACAGATTTCTAAGACTTACCTGCTCTGTACAATAAACCAACCTTTTAACTCTGCTGCCTAAAAATATTAAATTAGAAGGCAAGCCAAGGTTAATGCTAGTGATGGTAAATACAATGATTATATTTGTAATTCTAATTAGATGTCTGTGAACCAGTTGACTGCTTGAGCGGTTGTGGCTCAGTGACAGAGCACATGCTTTGCATGCAGAAGATCCTTGACTTAATTAAACTCTTTTAGTTGAAAAGATCTCCACTTGGAGGGATCTGCCTCTGAATTCTAGGAAAATAAATACAGTCAAAGGAGATGCAGAGTCGAAGGCTTTCAGGGCCGGCATCCATAGTTTTTTGTGGAGCTTTCAGGCTATGTGGCCATGTTCTAGCCTGAAAGCTCCACAAAAAACAAAAGAGATGCTGTTGGACTAGATGGATCAAGAGTCTCTCAGTATCAGAACTTGGGAAAAGTGGGGATTCTGGAAGATGTGGTCCAAAAAGGTGGAAGGCAGTAGGAAAAGAAGACAACTGCATTATAGGTGGAGAGACTCCATGAAGGAAGCCGCAGCCCAGAGTTTACAAAATCTTAACAGTGCTCAGCCCTGGAAACCCACTGGATAACACTGGGCAAGTCATACTCATTTAGTTTCAGAGGAAGATAGAGACAAAACGACTCTGAACAAATCTTGCCAAAAAGACCCCATGATTGCCTTGGGTTGCCATACATCAGAAACAGTTTGAAGGCACACAACAATAACAATTAAAGGATGTAGTTCTCTGCTGGAATAATGTAACATTGTAGAACACTTGTTTTAAACTACACTTTGTCCCAGAACTGACCAATTATTTTAACAATAAGAAACTATGGAGCTATGAGAAATATTTAAATCCATTGTCACCACCCTGTCAGAACCAGAGAATTTGTCACGGATCCATGCAGCTGGCTTACTTGTCTTTTCTTTTGAAGTCTGGGAATTTGATGCCATGTTTTGCTTAATTTAAAAACATTTTAGCAGAATACCTTAGTGACTCAGACTGTGCATCTTTGGCTGTATCTGGCAGTAACACTTCACAATGAAGAAGACAGTTGGAGCGAAAAGGGTGTATGTGCTTTCATTTCTTCCCTCCCAGTAGGTATAAAGATATAGGGCTCCATAAACGTATTCATTGAGTGCAATAAATATGTGAGTTGTAGAACTGGTGATTCTGTTGTGCAAGCAAGAAAGTCACCTGTGTCTCTCCTATGTGTTTTTATGCCACCTTCTTCCACAGACAAACAAGGAACTGTATCTTGTACATAGCATGGAAGAGCTTCTGAGGCATAAGTCTTCAACTAAAATTTGCCAAGTACAGTATTCAACATAAAAGGCTTTGTTTCGGTGATGGCCTTGGTGCAGTTTTCCTCCCTAATGCTATCTTTTCCACCCTTGAATCTTACTTCTTAAAAACTGGTACCTAGGCAAAATAGGTATTTTGTTATAGATAAGAGAAAAAAAATGTTTCTTATGCAAATCCTTACAAAAGTGCCACCTGGCAGGGATGACAATTTGCTTTTGTAACCATTCCTGAGACCCTGTTGGGGTTGCTTGTAGAATGGGGTGCCTGTGGACGGGAAAGATTGCTGAAATAATACTTGCATAATCCCCCAGGGCCAGACTGGCTGAGGTTGATGGAAATTGGACTCCTGCAACATCTGGCAGGCCGGGTTCTTGCCAGCTTTGTTGTGGAATCATAAACACAAGGCTCATTGGGGTGCAGTGTGAATGAAATTCTTGACCAGCACTGAAAGTGTTGCTTTTAGTGCATTGATGTCACAATGAGATATTTCTTTCACATATTAATCTGAATGATCAAATCAGAGATGCCCAAAGGGGAGCACACTGAATGTAATAGTTGTGACATAAACAACTATTAACATTAAAAATATTTTTTAAAATTAAAATATATGCACAGCCTAAATGTTTTTACATGTACAATATATGATTTCATGTGGTTAAAGTGAAAATTTGGTAAGAAAATGTGATGTTAAGAAAATTTCAAAAGAATAATTTTAATTAAAAATAATTTTTAATTTTTTGAATTTTTTAAAGCCTGGGGCCTCTCCCTTCTCTTCCCACTATTCCTGATCCCACTCATGCCATCTCTTCATCATTTTAAAGAAATTAAGGTGTTTGCCACAGCCTTATTCTTCCAAAAGGCAGATGTTTTGGAAACAGTGGTGTCATACCCCTCTTAGGATGTCACCTTGTGCAGTCTGCACCCCCCAGTGATTAACCTGTATCTTCCAGTGGTCACACTGGGAAGGGTTTCTTTGAGCTGTAGTCCAACAATGGCCTGAAACACACAAGCTACATGAAGCAGCTTCTGGTCACTTTTGGGGCATGATGTTTATACAATGCATGCCCTGAAAGTGGCCAGAAGCCACTCCAGTGCTGCCCTCTGGTCCAAAGGACTGGATCAAAAAGGAGCCATTTTAATCCAGCTCCTGCAGCTCATGGTTTGGGACCACAGGTGGCCCATTTTCGGAACAGGACATGCAGTTGCTGCAGTCCCATCCCAATTGTGGCTGGAGGGGTTGGAGGGGCTGGAGGCCGTTCCTTCCTGGCTATCTGGTTCACTCCAATGTAACCTTTCTAAACTGAGCATCTGCCCTATGCAGCCTCTGTGGAGCCTTAGTTAAACTCCATACATGTAATCTGTGTATATAAAAACTTGTCAGAATTACACATAGCAGGAGCATCTCATGATAGAATCTACTTGGTAATATAGCTCCACTAAAATGCAGAGTGAAGAAGCCTGTGAGAATAAGATAGATGTATGATTGAGAAAGGTCAAAAGAGTATGCCAAAGAGCTGATACTGTCAGAGGAGCTGTGAAATGCAAATTTATAGTGACATTCTCATCATACTGAGACATAAAGATATACTCCAACCTATCCATATTCATATACTGGCAAATAACAACCATTCTGTTATACAACACATGTCAAGGCGTGTGTCTCATGGGTATCTGTCTCTGCTTGATTGTATAACTCTGCTTCTTCCTAGGAGTCTGATTGTACTTGTGTGTGTCCTCTTGCTCTTGTGTTGGATGTGCAAGACATTTTTACGTGTCAATTGAAATTAGCTAAAAATTATAATCTCTCAGACATAATTCTTGCGTCCACTACCTATTAAATTATTGGGTAGCCACCTTTGTTGGTTGTCCATTGCCTTCTACTCTTAGCATCTTTATTATGTAGTTTGTAAAGCAAAATAAATTTAATCCTAGTTCACATGGTACAAATCTCAGCCTGGTTAATGTGGCTGAAAAAGGCATGGGAACATCTTTTAAAATTGCCTTCTCCATCAGACCCTAAGTCCTGGTGGTCTGATATTTTGTTTCCCATCGAAACCATCAACCACACCTGCAGGGAGCTCATATAAACCAGGACATGATGAAATGTATGATCACTTTTGTGTGATGCTTACAAAGTAAGAAGTTATGGCAAGTCTTTCTTAACAAGACACCATTTTTCTTTCAGACTTCTTTGATTGCTTGCCAGTTTTTGGTGGCTACATTGATTGCTAGCATGGGTGGGGTGGGGTGGAGGGATGAATCATGTCACTTCAAAATAGTTACTATTTTGGACACCAGTTCTGAGAATCCCCCAACCAGCATGGCATTGTTTAAATACATTTCCAGTTACCGGTAATTAAAAAATTAGGGTGTGAACTAGCAATTCCCTTACTGCTCAAACTCACCACTTCAGACACATCCATGATTAATACCCATGAGCTTATATAAATCTATATACTGTAGTTAATAAATTTGCTTGAAATTCATTTTATTCCATTAGGAACTGATATTAAGGTTATGCAACCCCTCCCCTTAAATATATGACCATTTGAGTAGCATTGCACTATAGGCCTCATTCTCACTTACAAATGAATACCGTATTTACAATCTGAATCGATGGATTGATTCGACATTGGAGTGTGGTTCACACAACATTTGACCTAATCGCATTTTCTGGCACTAAAATAACCCACTCGTGGTTCTGATGTATGAATCAATTCTATTTAAACCGTTTCCTGAGGTAGATAACCCACTTGTGATTCACATTGACTAATAAATTGGTTTAAATAGAATTGTTTCCATAGAGTTATTTTTTTTAATCTGTCCATCATTGGAATCGCATTTACATACTTCCACCAATGCTTCAGAACTGTTAGCCATTGTTCTGAAATAATAAAAATAGAAGCTGGCTGGCAGTTAGCCATGTGGAAGTGCGAGCCAAAAAAATTGCGCTGGTCCAAGAGTTGGGAGGGTAGAGGGGTGAGAAGACACAGGTTATCATTTCTGCTTTACTGCACCACAAAAAACACCCACCTGGTGTTCCCTTAATACATCATAATAAATCAATTCCGATCCACATATGGTTCACACTTTCACGGAAGCAATTCTTAAATTCACTTCATGAAATCGAATCTGATCTGCATCTGGTTCACACTTGCGTTGAATCGATTAGGTAAAAAAGATGCAGAAAAAAATCAGTGTCAAAAAGATGTGGGTTAAATGGTCTTTAGCAATTCAGTTGAAGCGCGAACCAGGGTCATTTAAACCAATTCAAACCAGTATGCCAACCTGTTTAAAATGTAGTGGGAATGAGGCCATAGTCTTTCTCAAAATAACAACAGTTTCCTTTTGAATGAGTCTGCTTAGCCTGCCACATGTCTTTTAGTTTTTGTGATGTTTTATGAACCATGTGACCAAAGAAGATGCTTTGAGGCAGTTATATGGAGCAGGGTTTCGGATTATGTATAGCCATGGAAGTGTTACAGAATGACGGTCTTTGTTCTGTGGGACTGGGGAAAGAAGTCTCTCAAACAATTCAACATCACAGTGAAAAAAAGGCCTATGATGACTGGTTTACATTACCCTGTTTCAAGAACATGCAAAAAAAGTGGTTCAGCTCTGTTCAAATCGTATTCAGGCCCCATTCACACTAGCATTTTTGTGAGGAGTAGATCAGGGGAGATTCGATGATTCACTACCAAATCAAAGTTTCCACTATGTTTACCCCGATCAAATCTATCCATGGCAATTTAACATGTTCACGTTATCATTTGTATCGATTTAAAATGGAGCCTCTGTTTCGCTTGTTCTGGGGTGTGTGTGTTACACTGTTAATCAAATTATGTGCATCTATGTCACATTGTTTGGCCACCTCCCCCCCCCCAATCAGTCTTGGAGGATGGCAATGGCAAGCCTCTCAGAACAACTCTTCACAAGAAACTCTGGGATAGATTAGCCTTGGGGAGAGTCACACTCTCTCAGCCATATAATAATGTAATAATATAAGCGTATGTGTGCAAGAGCTTTAGTTTGCACCAACTTGGAAACAGAGTCTGTTATAATTTTATTTCTTGGGAAAGAGGAAAAAATGACTCCTAACCCACAGCCCCACTGACAGGTTCCTTTTTAAACATCAAGTGAATCATGCGCAGCTTTGTGATACTGATGATGCAGGTATTTAAAGGTGCAGTCTACTGCGATCATGCAATAGCCAACATGTGCATAAGCTGTCTTTTTTTTTTTAACATTATCTAATGATGTTCCCAGGAGAACCCCCTCCCTGGCTTTAGTGAGCTCTGGGCTGGGAATCAGATATCAGTACAGATAAGGGGACTGATGGGCAGAAAAGGAAAAATATCCAGGCTGCACTTTAAGAGACCACTTCCCAAAGTGTGGGAAGTATGAATCCACTGCATTTCTGGAGCTGCTTTTTTCACTCCTACAACCGGATGCCGAGAGGAAAAAACAATGGCGCTTGGCTGGAAGGGAGAGAGCAAAAGGGTGGGCATGATCTGCTCCCTGTACATTAACCCCTCCCTCCTGGATGCCCCGTTCCCATTGTTCCCATTGGCAGCATCCTGATAAAACCCAATGTTTTGGAAAAGAAACAGGGAAAAACTTGATTTTGGAAAAAAAACAGGTTAAGGGGGATTTCCAGTGGCCCCCTCTTGAATTTGGGTTTGGAAAAAACAGCACAAGTGTGAATGACCCCCTTTTACACCGATTCGCACACTGGTTTAAAACGTAGTGTGAATGGCCCCTAAGCTTGCTTTTTTTTTAAAGCTTCTTTTTAAAAGATCCTGCTAGGAATCTGTCTTTTTTTGTTTCATTATTATTCTGATTTTTTCTTTTCTTCTTTTCTGTTATGCTAGTCATTTCTCACTGTCTGAATTAACTAAACATGTTTACCAAAATATGTGGATTCTGTACATATTATAGCACAGAAGAGGTGGATGCAGAGGAGGTTCACAATGCGTTATTCAAACTATGTAAATGTTTAAGTGGGAGAAACAATGCAAAGTTGGAAGCGTGGGCTGGTGCATATCATGCACAAGCAAAATATTTTTGTATTTGATACTGAAGAAGTCAGTGATATCAAGCAAGAGGTATAGAATCCTAGAGAGGCACTAATGCGTGAGTACTATCCCTATGGGAAGAATGGGTATTTCATGAAAAGGTTGGATTAATTAACAGTAGATTAGTTAGCATTTTGTTTAGGGTCTTTTCTCATGTTTGCAGAAAGATGATGCATTTAGACATATTCTGTAGAAGTAGATAAGACTTAGCATGGTAAAGTCTGAGTGTTAAAGAGGGCTCCAGGCAACCAGGACACAAATCCCTTCTCAGGCATGGACACCCCCTAGGTGGTCATAAGCAAGGTTATGTGGGAGGCAATGGAAAAACTGAGAAAATCTTGCCAAGAAAACCTTGTAAAAGGGTCACAATAACTCGGAATCAGCTTGAAGCCTCAATGCAAGCCAGGATAAAGATCATACATTGCTTGCTTCTAAAAACTGGCCCAACCTTTTAAGTAAAGCAATGTGATTGAAGGAGTTTTGCTGTTTAATTTCCTAAGTAGCAGAACTCTCAGCCGACCAACCATGCACACAAGATAGGCTCTATCTTTGCCAAGTTCAAGAATTTTGAATTATAGTGCAGTTTGAGTCTACCTTATTTGGAATTCCAATATCCAAAATACTCCAAAATTCAAAACATTTTTCATGGGTGCTTGAGATAGTGACACCTGTGCTTTCTGATGGTTCAGTACATACAAACTTTTTTTCAGGCATAAAATTATTTAAAATATTCTGTATAAAATTATCTTCAGGCTATATGTATAAGGTGTATATGAAACATAAATGAATTTTGTTTTTACAATTGAGTTCCATCTCTGAGATATCTCATTAAGTATATGCAAATATTCCAAAATCCAAAACATTTCTGGTCCCAATCATTTCAGATAAGGGAGACTCAACCAATACGCCATATAATGTCTTGGGAAGATGAAAATTGGAGAATTGTCGAAATATGTATTAACATAATAACATAATTGTCTGAATAATTACAGCAGGCTAACCAAAATATAAATGGAATGTTTTCAGTTTATCGATAATTTTAAAAGGATTTTAAAGTTTGTTTTAATGTTACGGTTTGTATTTTAATGGATATTCTTGTATGCCATGGCTTGTTTGTTTTTTAAGTCATGAATTGCATGGCAGATGACCAAGCAGACAATAACTGGCTTGTTTCTTTCCTAAACCGTTTGTCACTTCCTGTTTCACGGTAGGTGACTAGAGGAGTAAGCCAGGAATCATTTTGTGTTTGAATGCTTTGACAAGCACTTTTTTTCAGAATGTGTAAGCCAAGCAGAATCCATGGGTTCGGATTGTGGTTTGTGTTAAGCAAGGGCAGGTTTGTACATCAGCACAGCAAGCCAGTTTTCAACAGACCACATAAGAGGCTGGTCTGTGTGGTCAGTGTCATCTTTAGTTTTTTCATCTTTGTTGTTCATCCCTTAGCATGCTGGGATGTTTGTTTGAGGAAATATCCAGATGCATGATGAAAGTTGTAAATGTAATAATAAATGCATTTCCACATCTGTACAAGCTAGTCCAGATCAGTAATATTAAGACAATAATCATTTTCCCATAGTAGCTAAGAAATAGTATAAAATATTAATATAAATAGGTATTAGAGAAAATGGACAGTGTATATCTAATACAGTTCACATGCTAGATTGCTGTAAGTTTTCTAAAATGCTCTAAATTCATTTGCTTTACATATACATTTCCAGTGAAATGCAGCTTATTAACTGCATTTCTGTGCTTGTGGGATATTGCAATCTTGATTAATCTGCCGCACTGAGTTTGGGACAAATGGCTTCACGTCCTTGTATATGTGATTATCATCTTTCCCAACCCAGCAGCTTCCAGATATTTTGGACTCCAGCTGCTACCGGGTCTAGCCACCATAGATGTCCATAAGTGTTGATGGAAGTTATAATCAAAGCATGTGAGATATCTCAGGTTAGGAAAATCTCTCATATATGTATGTGTTTCTGACCATCAGATCTTTCCATACCAAATATAATTTAGTATTATACCAAATATAATTTGATATTATACCAAATATAATTTGGTATTGTCAATTAAATTAACTTACTTTAGTTCTGCAAAATTTGTACTTTAGCAAACATTGTTGTTGTTTGCTTCCAAGTCATTTCTGATTTATGGCAATCCTAGCAGGGGGTTTTCTTGGCATGATTTATTCAGAGGAAGTTTGCCATTGCCTTCCACTAAAGCTGAGAGTATGTGACTTGCCCAAGGTCACACAATGAGTTTCATGGCTGAGCGGGGAATTGAACCCTGGTCTCCAGAGTCCTAGTCCAACACTCAAACCAGTACACCATGCATTGGGGTTATCATATTTTGAAAAGCAAAAAAGAGGACATATTTGCTGACTGGCTCCTTCAAAACACCAATTGCTGTGATGATTCTTGCTTTAGATACCCTTATTATATAAGCTGTGTTAATTGCTACTAGATATATTCTTAAATATACCTACACCAAACCTCTCCATTCCATTACCCTTGTGCAAACTTGCTCAGGTCACTCATTTTCCTCCTCTGGATCTGTCTCTCCTCCCTCACCACACCCTCAAGTTGCTCCTTCGCTCTCTTGAGTGCTTCACTTTGCTGGCCTCCATCCCTTCTCCTGGTGGAGTATTTGACTGATCTGGCAAAATAACGATGAGTAGGCGGAATCAGAGGGCAGGAGGTGAAGCAGCAGCAGATATTTTAAGAATCCCTAGACATTTTAAAAAATCTACTTAGACCGAAATTTTAGCTCAAAAAAAGAGGACATATCTAGAAAAAGGGTAACCCTTGTAACCATCCAGTTATGGATTTTTACTGGCTTGCATAAGGTGATCTCCATATGCAAGCATTCCCCTGGCTTATTCAACACTCCACAGTCCTACTGGAAAAACACAGGGGCACAACTCCATTCCCTGCATCTGGACACCTGGGTTCTCTTGCAACACCACAGTTACACTGGCTCTCAGCATGTCTTCACCAATATTTGCAACTTTTATAACTCTTGTAATAGTTACAAGAGTTAAATTAAATAAAATAATAAATTAGGTTATCAGTGAAACAGCAGGATAGGTGAACTTGGGACCTGAAAAGACAAGCCAAGATAAAGCTGCTTGGGATCACTTTGGAGGTATGCTGTTTAAATGCTGCATGTGTCCTAAGAGGCCGGAAGCCACGCCAAAGCCACACTCCAGTCCTAAGGACCGGAGTGCAGATTTGGTGCAGCTTCTGGCCTCTTAAGATGCATGTGTCATTTAAACAGCATATCTCCAAAGTGACCTGAAGCAGCTTTATTTTACCTTGTCTGATCGGGCTTTTAGATTGCCACTGTCCTCTGTCCCCAGAAACACTTGGAAGACTTGCAGTAGCCAGAAGTATCTTAGTGCTGCTTCTTCTAGACTGTAAAAAGAAAATAAGAGAGAGCACAAAGTTCTCACTATTATTTCCTTTCCTTCACTATGTATCACTATTTTTTTTCTACCCACTTTGCAGTTTGCTGCATCACTGGCCCTCAGAGAGCTCCACCATGCCCTATCCCATTTTTTAAAAAAAAATTAATTTACAAAAAAAGAACCTCAAAATGCCCTAGTCTGCTATGTGTGTCTCTATGCTGTAGAAATAATATAGTTCGACACCACTTTAACTGCCATGGCTCCATTCTACATAATCCTGGGATTTGTAGTTTTGTGAAGCACCAGCATTCTTTGGAAGAGAAGGCTAAAGACCTTGTAAAATTACAAATCCTAAGATTCCATAGGATGGAGCTACAGTGCTTAAAGTGGCATCAAACTGCATTATTTCTACAGTGTAGATGCACCCTTTGAGGGTAAATTTTTATCATATTTTGGCCGTTCCTCTGTGCTGTTTCAGATCCAGGAGAGGCCTTTTAAAAGCTGAACGCAAGGCAAAACCTATGGTTCATTTCCTTCCGTCCCCTTCCCCCCCCCCCCTTTTTTTAAAGGCTGCTCCTGGGTCCCAAAATGGCTGGTGAGGAGGAATCTAGTGAAATTGGCCCCATATAGCAAACCAGACTGGTAATGCCCAATAGATGAGGTGCAGAAAAGAGATAAAGTCTCAGGGTGTTGGGGGAAAAAAGATTTTTTGCATTAAAATAACCCAATATGTTTCAGTTAGGAAATACTTTTATGGCATTCTACAATGGTTCAGTTGCAGGGCATAAGTTTTAGAGACACTACTCTTTTAATAACTTCAGGTTGACTTTAAATTTGTATTTAAAGGCTCATTAAAATAAAAAACATGCTAGGCTATTTTAAATAATAAAATTATTTTCACACTCCACGCCCCCCCCCCCCAACATCCTGAGACATTTTCTCTTTTCTACAACTCATAAATTGCCCCCATGCCAGCTAAAGTAGACAGGAGCATTTTGATAAAAGTATACATTCATTTAAAAATAAAAAACAAATTGTGGGGATGTGGCTTGCATGCTGGACTTTCTACACCCTTGATCTGTACAAATAGAGAAAGGCAGAATATTTTATCAGTCATCTGTATCTGGTGTGTGGCTGTGTAGGTTTCTTAATTCATATACCAAGAAGACTCAGATGTGGAAAACATTCTGCACAATAAACTATGTTAAATCTGTCCTGAAGGAGAAAGCTACTAATGGATGGGCCTAACCTTCCTTTTTTCAATTTCAATTACCCTACAAATTTGCCATATGGGTATTATACTCAAGGAAAATCCCATTGGTACAAGATTGCATTGAAACAAGACACCTGTGTACTGCTACAGCATGTCTTCTGAAAGTCCTTCTGATTCTTCTATCATCCTCTACTGCTGACTAGATTATTTAGCCACTGTAGTTTCAAGTAAATGAAAATCCTAGCATTCCATGAAAGTATACCATTGAATAAAATGTGAGAATTTAATTCTTTCAAGTTAGGTTCTGAAAATATATTCCTTTCAGGTTTGGAAATGCAGTGGTCCTTTGGTATCTGCTGAAGTTTAGTTCCAGGACCTCCAGTGAATACCACAATCTGTGGATGCTCAAGTCCCATTAAATGCAATGTCATAGTTAAATGGCGATCGGCAAATCAAGGTTTACTTTTTGGATATTTAAAAATATATATATTTTCAAGCTGTGGATAGTTGATACAGAGGGCCGACTGTACATTTTCACCTCAACTTTGGTTCATTGTTCAGTTGGAAACAATATTATGTATATGCTCACAATAAAGTTAATTTTTGAGAAAAGAAAAGAAAACATCTTTCTTTCCCATTTCCCTCAAAGTACAGACCACTTTTTTTACAGGAATCAATTTTGGTATACCTGCAGTCTTGCAATTGATGCTACAAGGTGAAGGAAATGTCTTGCCTACTTACTTCATGAGAAATAGGCAATACACCATCATTTAGGAAGACATCTCTGAAAGCATTAAAATGAATTATTTAGACTTTCCTAGTCTTTTTACATTGTGAAATCATGACATGGATTCAAGCTTGGAACACAGCACTGAATGAAACAAAGATGTTAGTTACAATCAGTTTTGGATATCAGTCTACAGACACAGCAATTCTTCTTGGGTTTTAACATGCAGTGTTTAGCATCCTGGTAGCAAAACTTCCAAACAGAACATGTGTCTCTTTCTATTTAAAAACAAAGAAGAAAGAAAGAAAGAAAAACTGGTTAGAGATAGGCAGGCAGATAATTAAACTTCAAACAGGGCTGCTTTAAAAAGTCTTGCTGCTTTTTTGTTTAGGCTTTCAAAATGCAGCCGCTTAATGCCTCCATTGTATGGAGGGGAAATATGCTAATTTGAAGCACATTTCCCATCAGAAACCCTTTCAATCATGTCATAGTTGAGATATGAATGATGATAAAAGTGGAAAGAATGGAGAGGCCTGTATTATGAGAGCACTGCTGTTTTGTTATTATGCATTGAGAAGGGGGATGAATAGAATTGAAAAGTTCAGTCACCCATGAAGACCCATGGCCTGTTGGCTGCCCAGGGATGAGTGGGTTCTCATGGACTCAGTCTGTTCTTCCTTCCCAACTGGCTCTTCTGGAAATATTTCCTTCTCAGAGGAAGGAATATTGGGGGCCCTCCTCTCTACGCTGCCCAGAAATACAACAGGACGGGTACAATTAACTCATTAGGTTTATGAGAGGGCAAAGTCAAAAAGAGAAGACCCAACCCAGGCCACCAGCTTTCGTAAAAAAATGGAGAGGTTTTATATCCTTTGATCAAATGGCTGTATCCATTCACAATTTAGGTTTTATGCATTTATCTGTGTTTATTGCCCCAAAGCAGCACAATCTCCTCAGAAGGCCTTTACATGTGAGCACCTATATTTACATTGTATTATAATTGGAGGCATGCCTTGTCTCCCCTTGTGCACATCTTCACTCCTAAACCTCTCTGCAAATACATGTGTTAGGAGCATTTGGGGCTGTACTGAATGCTGATGGTCTGACGTTTGTGTTTAGCATCAATATACTATTCTTAAACGCTAGAGCTTTAGAGAGCTTGAAGAATCTTATGACTCTTGAAAATTGTTTGGGCACCAGGAGAGGGTGATGGGTAGAACTAGTTTATCTCAGCTAGACTTGTTTGCTTACCTCACTGGCAGTGTCTTGGCAGTGTACCTTTCTGAAACCCACATCAGACAACACATTCTTGGTAGACATCGCATAGAAGGTGGGAGGAAGTGATTTTTTTTTCAGATTCTCCAATGCCATTGTGCCCTCTGAAAAGCATCTCCAGAAGATGGGATGATTCTCCAGAATATTGCAGGAGGTGGTGCTAAGGACTGGGGGGAGAGGGCTGAGAAAACATTTGCAAACCTTGAAAGAGAACTCTCATTCACAGAAGAACAAGATTGTATTTTAATCCCTGCTGTTGGCTGGGTCAGCTGTTGCATCAATCAGGATATTAGAACCACTGCAGCCTTTTTTTCTCTCCACCCAAGTCTTGTATAGCATGAACATGAGATTGCTTGGTTGCTTGTTTGGTAGATAACAAGGTCGCTGAGGACCCAAATCTAAAGTGGAAAAAATAAATAGAATTGTTATTGATGATTCACATGCAGTGGCCACCAACATTTTAATGGCAGGTTTTCCACAACTGCCTCTACTTTTGGAGTAAGCCATAGCTGATGCAGTGTCTCCTAGAGACCAGCCGATTGATTCTGCCCTTTCCCCCTTATCTCTACATTGACTTGGCTCATGAGTGTAAAAGCAATTATCTGCTCACTCAAGTTGAATAATTTTAATTCCTTTCATTGTTGTTTGGCAATTATTGTTGCCTTCAAGTTGTTTCCAACTTATGGTGACCCTAAGATGAACCTATTACAAGGTTTTCTTAGTAAGATTTGTCCAGAAGCAGTTTGCTATGGCCTTCCTCTGAGGATGAAAGATGGTGACTTGTCCAAGGTCACACAGTAGGTTTCCATGGCTGAATGGGGATTCAGGCCCTGGTCTCTTGGATCCCTGCTCCAACACTCAGACTACAGTTGGTCCTCCACATCCACAGATTCTTTCCCCATTGATTCAATTATCCATGTCTTGAATATTCCCCGGGGGGGGGGGATCAGAGCAAACCTTGATTTTTGTCATTTTATAGAAGGGACAATGTTTTACTACCCCATTATACAGTATATAATGGAACTTGAGCATCCTAGGATCTTTGGTATCCATGGTGGATCCTGGAACAAATCCCCAGCAGATACCAAGGGCACATTTTATTATACTATGTTGGATCTCTGGTTTACAAAGACACAATGCCTTGTATCTCTGGATTGTTTTTTAATAAATTAGCAGCAGGCTTTAAATTAAGTAAATGATCCATAAGTACAAATGAAGATAAGGAACATGCAAGCAATGCAGAACTTGGGTAGTTCTGCATTGCTTGCATGTTCCTTATCTTCATTTGTACTTATGGATCATTTACTTAATTTAAAGCCTGCTGCTAATTTATCTAAAAACAATCCAGAGATACAAGTCATTTATGAGGAGTCCTCATAAACGTTACCAGTTTTTATATCAGGAGCATACTGGCTGTGCCTGTTCACTATGGTAGCTGCAGTGAATGGGAAGCTCAAAGATTCCACAGAGATCTCTATGCAGATTTCAGAGCTTTAATCTAACCCCCAAAAATATGTTTCCAGATATAAGAGTGTATTTCATTTCTTAAGCTTAAAGGCACGGCAAAGACGCTTTGAAATTAGATAACTGAACTAGAGTTGAAATGGGTAATGTGACTGCCATGCTATAGGACTAGGAAGATCCAGATTTGCTTTTTAGAGTTACGACTGCCATAGGAGTGAGCACCATGCTGACTAGACCTGGCTCCTCTAGGGGACCAGATAATAAGCATGAAGCTTACTCAGTGGTGGAATAACTTCCTGGTCTTGCCAGAATGCTCTCTGTGTATGCACCTTCAAGTCACCTGTCAACTTATGGTGACCCCATGAATTTTACAGGGTTTTCTTCGGCACAAAATACCCAGAGGTGGTTATGCCAGTTCCTTCCTCTGAAATAGCTTACAGTACTTGGTATTTGTTGCCGGTCTCCCATCCAAGTACTAATCAGGGCCAAGCGTGCTTGGTTTCCAATATCAGACAGGCTCTGATGCCTTTAGAATGTTTAGGCCTGATTGCCAGATGTTCTTGCAATAGAATTCCCAGTATAGCCAATGGTGAGACATTTTTTTGTTAACTGCCCTCGAGTCGATCTCGACCCATGGCAACCCTGCTGATGAGACATCTCCAAGTCCTTCTGTCCTCCACTGCTCAGCTCAATTCCTGCAAACTCATACCTGTGATGTCTTTAATAGAGTCCATCCCTCTTGCATGAGGCCTTCCTCTCTTTCTACTTCCCTCTACCTTTCCTAGCATTACTGTTTTTTCCAATGATTCATGCCTTCTTATGATGTGTCCAAAGTATGACAACCTGAGTTTTGTCATCTTGGCTTCTAGGGAGATTTCTGGCTCGATCTGCTCCAAGACCCATTAGTTTGTCTTTTTGGCTGTCCATGGAATCCTTAACACTATTCTCCAGTATCACATTTCAAATGAGCAGATTTTCCTCCTATCCTCCTTCTTAACTGTCCAGCTCTCAGATCCATACATGGCAATAGGGGATACAATCACTTGTACATTTCTAACTTTTGTGCTCAGTTGTATATCCTTGCATTTTTGGATCTTCTCTAGTTCTTTCATAGCTGTCCTTCCTATTCTTAATCTTCTTCTGGTTTCCTGGCTGCAGTCTCCATTTCTATCAATGTTTGATCCCAGGTATGAGAGTTCTTTTACTATTTCTATTTCTTTGTTGTCTAATTCAAATTTGTGTAGGTTCTCTGTGGTCATTATTTTGTTTTATGTTCAACAAATAGACCTGTCTTTGCACTTTCTTCCTTGATCTTCCTTAGTTGTTGTTCCAGGTATTTGAGGTTTTCTGCTAGTATTCTGCTGAATATCTTAGATTGTTGGTATTCCTTCCTCCTGTTCTCCTTCTTCTGTGTTCAAGCCTGCTTTTCTTACAATATGTTCTGCATATAAGTTGAACAAGCAGGGGGATAAGATACAGCCTTGTCTGACTCCTTTGCCAATTGGGAACCATTCTGTTTCTCCGTGTTCTGTTCTGACAGTAGCCTGTTGTCCTGAGTACAGATTCCTCATCAAGACTATCACATGTTTTGGCACTCTCCATGTCTTTAAGGGCATTCCATAGCCTTTCATGAACTATGCAGTCAAAGGCTTTGCTATAGCTTTGCACATGCTGATTTTCTTTTGGAACTTCCTAGTTTGCTCCATTATCTATGTTTGCAATGTGGTCGCTAGTGCCTCTTCCTTTTCTGAACCCCGCTTGGACCTCTGTGATTTCTCTGTCTTTGTTTGGTTGGAGTCTATATTGTAGAATTTTGAGCATAATTTTGCTTTCATGGGATATTAGTGCTATGGTTCTATAGTTGCTGCAATCCTTTGTATCTCCTTTTTTTGTGGATGGATATTGATTGTTTCCAGTCTGTTGGCCATCATTTTGTTTTCCATATCTGTCGACATATGTTAGTTAGCACTATTGTTGACTCTGTCAATGTGGATTGCAGCAGTGCAGTTGGAATATCATTTCTCTTATTGCAGCTACTATCCAACAACATTTGGGGGAGCATCTGTTTTAGAAGCATATCCCATAAATAATTATAAATGAATCCCAGCAAAAGTTTTGGTAATCCATCCCTTCAGAGCATGGTTGGTGGCAACATGATGTCTGATGTCAAGTAAAAAAAACAACAGTCATAATTTTTATTAATCTTTCAGGACTTAATTGGTTTCATCATTTGGCCATGTGCTATACCTTGCATTGCTTTAAATTATCTTATTTTAATTGATATTTCATATGTTTCTGGTCTTCTAAAATTATTGTTATTGTTTTCAATTAATATAAATTGATCATACTGTATATTAACCTGAGATCTGTTGATATATGGTAGAACTGAAATATTTAAACAAACAAACAAATATATAAATAATATAAGGTATCAGTGGTAAGGATGAAATGAACTGATGCAAGTAGAATAAGCATAAATTTTGAGCAGGAAATCACAGATGTGAAAGGAAGGGAACAAAATAATTATAATATTGCCTTTGGGTTTAGTTGTAGGTCAGTTCTATTAGAAATACAACAGCTGATACTGTGGAGATGAAATATCAGTGCAATTTTCATCCTTTCTTGGTTAGACACTTTTGGAAACATGTAGAGTTTCCCAAGGAAATGGTTGGAAATCCATGTATAAAGTAGATAAAATGTTAGAACTAAATACAGCAGACAATAATCCTGCTCTGGCAATGCAATTTACTAGACAGCCAATCTGGGGATGCAGATTCAGTGCTGCTACTCTTGTCCTTGACTCACCCTACAGTGCTTTTGTGTTCTGGTTCATTGTGTGTATGAGATCCCCCACTGTTCTGAGATTCTACAATGGTTAGGCATAATGACTCCCAGCCTAAACATGCAAATGTCTTCTCTCTCATCACATTAGGTTGCACAGTATTCTTTTTTTTAAAAGTAGATTTCAAATGATTACGTTCAGCTCCAAAGATCATGCTTTATTGTGTGTGATACAGTGGTGATGTGAGTGAAAAACAACTATTAAACTTCAGCTGTCATTGTCAGTTGCTCCTGAACTTCAGTCTCAATTGTGAAATGTAGAAAGGATGCTTTCTTGTTCGCATGAACTGGTTTCCAACAGAGATGCTACCCAAGTGTGTATGTACATTTAGCCTTCTGTATCCACGGATTCTGCATCAACCATCCACAGCTGGAAAATATATTCCCCCTCAAGAAAATTCCAAAAAGAAACCTTGATTTTGTATATAAGGGATATCACTTTACTATGCCATTGTATGTGTATGCGTGAGTGTTAGAAGGTGCAGGAAGACAAGAGAATGCAAGCCTTGAGGAACCAACATCGTTGCAGTTCTATGCATATATAATAAATGAATTAATTTGGAAGTTATAAAACCTTTTTTTGTCTTATTGGCATCCTCTTAATGACAAATTCTGTATATACTCAACTATAAGTCAACCCCATGTATAAGTCAAGAGCATGTTTTGAGGCCAAAATTATGAATTTTGATTTGACCCATGGATAAGTCAAGGGTAAAATGTAGGGACATGTAACAAAGGATCTAAATGATGAAGCAAATGCCAGAGAACATACAAATCCCAGCAGGAATAACTGTTTCTGCTCACCCTAAAGGCTGGATGGATGAGAGAGTAGAGGGGTCAGTGCTTCCAGGACAGATTACACACTTGCCTTTCACCAGGGGATAGTTCCTTTTTGGATAAGACTTAAAGTTTAGTACTTACATTGACCCATGGATAAGTCGACTCAGGCTTTTTGTATCATTTTTTTTGACTAAAATTTCTAGACTTTTACTTGAGTATATGCAGTAAATGCTTGTGGAGAATACAGTAATAAAGTGGGGGCTCTATAATCTTTTTTGAAAAGATAGATAATTCCTGAATAATATTTGGTGGAGAGAAAAGTGACTAGAAAAGTGCATATTCTGATTCAACAGATGGCATTCAAATTTGGTGTGTTTTTGCTTGATAACTAAATCATACATTTCTTTCTTTTTTTAACAAAGGGAAAAAGCACATAAATCCTGAAAGGTTGAAACTGGGAGGGGGAATCTCAAAATTAATTCCTTTAGGTCAAGGACTTTAAATGGCTGTAAATTAAAAATTAAATTCCTGTTATCTAGAAAGACCAAGCCCTGCAAGATCTGTACAAAAGGAAGAAAGTGTAAGCTGTTAGAAATCATACAACTGGAATTTAATAATGCAGGGGTAGATAGAAGGTAGATTAGGATCTACTAGTAGCTGCCTGGTGATTTGCAGTAGGCCCAGAGGAGCTTCTGACTCCCAGCTGTTTCAGCTGGAACACAATAATGTGTCTTGGAACACAATAATGTGTCTTTTCCTATCTAAATTAAACTGCTGAAATTAAGAAAGCTTGGAGTAACAAGGAGCAAATGTTTATTTGTAAAACATTTATTTGTAAAGATTCTTTTAATACAAATTCTAAAGCTCAGGATGCGCACAGAGGCATTGTGTTAATTACAAATGCATATTTTTTTTTTGCACCACAATATGACTTGGTTCTGAAGTTCTGGTAGAAAAAAAATGAAATAGCTGCTTTAAGCCTGAAGTGTTTTTTACCCCCTTTCTAATGTAATCAGATTTGATTGGGAAGATAAAGATTTAGGCTGCATCCATGCTGCAGAAATGATCCAGTTTGACACTGCTTAACTACCATGGCTTAACGCTATGGAATTCTGGGCATGGTAGTTTGTTATGGTACCAGATCTCTCTTACAGAAATTAGGAGGAGTACCTAATACTACAGACTGATACTTCTTTAACTGGGAAATGTACTGGTTTTATTATTTTTGTTTATTCATTGGGATTATAGAAGCAAATAATCACTCATTGTTCTTCCCCATTAATTTCTATACCTGTACATTTAGCAGAGAATGCTGTTTTCACAAATTTTTTCAGAAACAAGATTTGTCATGCCACTACTTAAGTTATTTCACTGTATTAACCATTCACTGTATCCTGGCCTTGTCCGAAAACGTGCACTGAAAGACACTTCCTATCCTACCTCCCAACACACATAGCACTACATTTCCCACAGCCATATCCTATTTGTTCTTTTACTCTCAGTTTTTATTTAGAGATGCCAAGTACTCATACATTACAAACAAACAAAAAACACCCTCATATGTTTTCTGTATGAGTAAGCGAGTCAGTTTTCTACCTGTACACATTGGTTTATTCTTCCTTTTTAAAATAAAATTTAGAATATATTAACACTATGTGGTACACCATTGTCACATCTGAATGATACCACCAACCAATCTCTGATATTGACACATATCAGCAGTGGGGAATGTATGGACGTTGAGAGGTTGTTGGACTACAGCTCCTATCATCCTCCACTGGCTTTATTCATTTTTCATGATTCTGCTATGGGTATTTTTGGCTGAAAAAGAGTTCATGTTTACATTGTGGTTGCATGATGTACTAAAAAGATGATGTACTGATGCTGGAAGTACTAGAAAGTTATTTTTTAAAATAATATTTTTTTAAAGATTAAAATCTTTATATTCTACAGGTGCACACTCTTCATAGATAGATGGATGGATGGATGGATGGATAGATAGACAGATAGATAGATTGCCTTGTGTGCATCTTCCCCTGTCTGCCTTAGAGACTGTTCAGAGAAAAACATCTGCTTCTTGAAAGCTGAACACATGTTTTGTACATAAATGTGTAAAAATTTGATCTAGATCCATTGTGGAGCTTTGAAAGAAAAAAACCCTGGAAGATAGCATAAACACTGGAAAGGACGGATAAAAATTCCATGTTTCTGAAAACCTGTGCTATAGAAACAATGAAGAAAAGGGTAGACACTGTCTCACTAGTAGACAAGGTTTTCTTACGCCAGGCTGACCCAACCCTATAGCCTAGATGTGATGGATTACACATCTCATCATCCACAAGTCTGCAATCATATTGCCTGTGATTGATATAAGTATAGTCCATTCATCTGGGAAGGATGGAAGACTGAGACTTTTTGTTATGTGCCTCCCAGAGTCCTAATCCAACACTCAAACCACTATACCATGCTCACTCTCCACATTAAGAGAGGATCTTTTACGCTATTTGTGTCTAGAAATGAGTGCATGATAATCTTATTCGCTGCTGTTTCACTATTTTATGACAATTGGAGCATCCAGAACTAATGTGCATAATATAGTCTGATGGACTATGCATCTCAGAAGACAGATGTAGGAGAACTGCTTGGTTATAGTCAGTTCCCTGCCCCTGCTGCAAGGACTATATGGAAAAACAACCAGGTATAGGACCTCCATAATGAAAATCATGTCCAGATGAACCGAGATTATGATTGGAAATATGTTAATGCATTCTTCTTCAAATGAATACTTACTCTGGTTTTTCATGATGTGTATAAATTCCAAAAATGCAGTCCCTGCAGAAAATGAAACTTTGCTCTCAGATTTCTATTTTCAGGTCTCCAGTAAATTTACCAAACAAATAGAAAACCATTGAAGGAAATGTTTGACTAGCAAAATTCTTCAAACCAGCCTCTATCACATAGGCTGTCCTAAGGATGTTCTTGGTACTTGGTCAGCCCTTCCTAAAATTAGCGTATCCAATGTTGACAAATCCTTTCATTTTCAAGATTTTGTGAAATTTGTATAGAGTCCATCCATTCGCAATCCTATGTTTTCTCATTGTTTCTTCTCTACCCCTTTCCCTAATAAATCGAGACAGAAAACCCAAATAGCTTCACGGTGGATTTGGACTGGTGGCACTTGCAGCCTTCCATCCAGAAGCACCATAAGTGAGCACTGAACCTTGGAGAATAGCATTTTTAAATCTTTAAGGATCTCGAGTGCACCACTAAATGCTGAAATTATTGTCTAGTCTTTTAGTGTGTGTGTGCATGCATGCATATCTGCATTCATGCTGTCTGTCCCCATATCTGTTAATAAATAAGGACGCTCCCTTCTAAATAACATTAGGAATTAAATTTGAAACCTTGGATGATGTTGACCTCTTTGTATTCCTACTTGACTGTCTTTATGCAGTGGTCTGAACTTGGATCTTATGTAACTGCTCCAGAATTGTGAAAACATAGTCCCTCTGCTCTAAGTACTGGCTGTCCTACATTAATTTTATGGGTTTACATGTGCTCTCCCCTGAGTTGAAAAGACAACATCCTTAAAGTCAACTGGTTGCCTATTGGGTTCAGGGCATGACCACAGGCAGATGGAGGAAATCCAAAGACTAGTCTTAATAATAGGGTCTCATGGCACAAGGAAGCCTTGGAATTATTTGATAACATGGACTCTTCTCAGAGATGGCGCAGGGACAGAAAGGGGCTCATAGTGTCATCGCTGAGTCACCATGCAACAGGAGGGGACTCCTTTCACTCCCTCAGATGCAGCCCCTTTTTTCTGATGTCACAAACCTATTCTTCACCAGAGAATTGATCTGACATTCATTGGGAGAAAAGGAAAGTGGAAGAGCATGGGAAAGGGAACAGTGGCTAGCTGAACCTTTGCAAATGCATGCCGAGAGAGAGAGGAGACAACTGAGCACAGAACTGCAATTTTGTAACGGCAGGTCTCTGACGTATAGCGGAGTGTTTCCTGGCAGAGGATCTTTATGGACCAGTAGGCAGAATGAAACTGAAGCTGTAACAAGACTTGTGCATTTTGGAAAGGACTGCGATCTACTGGAGTGAGGAAGGGAGCCCTTCAATCACAGTCTTGGTAAATAGGAGACAGAAGGGAAGGAAGAAAGAAGAAAAGAAGAGAGAGCCTTGGCTGGGGGCGGGGAGTGAAAGCATTTTTGGTGGATGGTATAAAGCCAGCCATGGAAACTGCAGCAGAGGAAAATACAGAACAAAGCCAAGAGAAAAAAGGTACCCAAAGGATCAAACAATAGACTGTTTAAATCTTTTTAAGAACCTTCCGTGAAAAGATTTAGGCTCTGTTTGTCACTCTCTTTAGAACGGCGCTTAAATGATCATTATTGCATCTTCTAGCTTCCAGTGCTTCCTTTAAAAAAAAAAAAGATTCTCTATGACTTGACAGCAGATTAACAGAACAGCCATCTATCCTTTCATCTCTGGGTTGCTGTTTTCAACCATCTCCATCCCAATAGAAAAGCAGAACTGGGTTTTAACAGTTTAGAGAAAAATATTTCTATGTGTACAGGCATCACTTATTCATGGGTTTCAAAGCTGGGGGTTAGGCTTTTTGGCAATCTAGTGTTCTGGTGACATGAAGCTTTCTGCTAATGTAGGATTGAATTTTTTTCCCATCTCTTATTCTTTAGCACTTATCTTGCATTTCTATACTGCATGGGGAAGGGAAATGGTGCTATAAAATTAAAGTGCACCATGATATTTGGGAAGAAATGTTCCAAAATATATTTAAAGACTAGAAAATGTAGGATAGGGATGTTGCTCATGATTTATTGTTTGAAATGTTCAGGGTCATGCAGCATACACATACAAAATTAGTAACTTATGTTTGATTTTCCTTATCTGTAGCAAGCTAGTTTAGTGATAATGCTGACAACTTTGCAGCCATTTACACGTGAATAAACCCACTGACTTGAAAAGGAAGAAGGATATCTTAGTGAGTAAAGTCTCATGTTGAGCATTAATATTTTATCTTGTATTAGACCATCCCAAACTATGAGACCTATTATGCATATCATTTGTTGTGTTCTATTTGTTGTTTTGTGTAGAATTTCCTAAACAGCAAAATACTATTTAGTTGTTGTTGTTTTTTGGTTTAGGGCAGGTAGAAATGAATTTGTTGATTAAATTTTCAGTGAAAATTTTGAGATCTGTATTCTGCAAAATTAACTGTTTTGCTCTCTGGAACATTTGATCCATATAATAGAAGAACCTCCATTTTCCTAAAGTGAAATTTAGCAAACATGGACAGTGGTAGAAAATAATACCCTAGAGGTTCTACTCTAAACATTGGAGTGCTAGGAGATTAAATTTTATAAAACCATGTACACAAGACAGCAGTGACAGATGTCACTGAAAATATTTATATATTTTTTGTTAGAAGTACTGTATATATTCAGCTCCCTTTAAAGATTGATAACAATTCCCTTTTGAATTGCCCAAATATAGATAATCTGTTTTATCAGATTTGTTTGTATTTTGTGTTGCGAAGAAAATTATACTGAGAAATTAATTTCTTCTAAATCTGTCAAATTTCTGCACAAATGAATTTGTGGTCAAGGGGTGGGGGTCAGGCACCTACATAATCATGATTTGCTCCACCACATCAACCTTGTAAAGAAGATTAATTGGTGAGATTTGAAGAGGAGCAGAGGCTCACACAAAAGCCTAGCCCAATATAATGTGTGGGTTGATAACAGGTAATCTCTGTGACATCCTAGACATGCCTGTTGAAAACCTCCTCACTTCTAAAGCAATTTACCATAAAACATTTGGGATAGATGGGGTGGGAGATTGCTGCTTGATAAGTACAAACTTAACATTCACTTGCCTTCACTGAGCTAGTTTCATAGTCATTTGGTACTGATCCAATTCATGGTAGCATCTCATAGACACTGTGGAGTGCATTTTGCTTTCGCAAGGTTTAGGAAATTGTTTTAGGTTTATAAAGACCTCTAATTTTACTATTCTACCTCAATTTGTTTCATCTGATTCACTATATGGTTTTATTTGGGTATATATTACTTTTCTAGATGCTCTATAAATATGTCGCTTATAGTTAAGTCTTTACAGCAAGTAATAAGCATTGCTTTGCTTGTTCTTCAGTTCCCCTTTGTGAAATTTCATACATTATTCATCTATGAATAATAAACTCAGTAAGTTTTTTTCCTTCCAAAAACAAAATTCAAACCAGATTCTGACTACTTATAGTTTAGATATTAGTTTGAACGAATTTTGCCTCCATTAACAAGCCTAAATTTAATGCTCAATCCAAGTTCAAAGCCTAATTGAAATTAACAAAACTTAAATATTTAATTAACCAGATTTGGATGTCCTGTTAATTTTTCACTGGGCTTAAGTATATATAATTTCTTTACATTTTTCTCTAGATTTTGTTTACAGCATTTTACACTGTAGGACTATGATGGATATCATGTTTTGTTTGCAGTACCAGACATTCAAGGACTGTGTGTGTGCTTTATAGAGAATTAAATAAATAAATAATTTCAAGCTTTAGAAGAAAATTTGTATGCACATCACTACTTTAAACTGTGTTTTAAAATGTAATTCACATATTCTAGATAGTCATCATTACCTTTTTCTAGTATGCCTGGGTTGTGGGATATTTGTAAAATTCTTTTTTTAAATTCTTGGTGAACTGTACAGCACAGTATGTGTTGCTTATGTGTGATGTATGATTGAAATGCCAAAACAGGAAAATATTTATTGCTGTTAAATTGTATGCGAGAGAAGGATTCTCTTATATGCCAATGAAGCTTTAAGTGTTACAGTAGCCTAAACAAATGTTAATATAATTTGAATGAAATGCTGTTCTGTCTACAGCAGCCATGCCCAAGTCTGTGTTCTCCAGAGGTCTTAGGAGATGATTCCCTTTATTCCTAGCCATCATGGCTCTTGGTTTTTGGCCATTTTAGTTAGGGATGATAGTATTTACAGTTCCATCCATCTGAAAAGTACCAAGTTGCAAAAGACTGATTGACACCCATGGGAATTCAGCTGTTGGTTGAAATGAATACTAGATTGAATTAATAGCTTTTTGGTTTTGTAACAAGCTTGGAACATACTGTGATGCTGTGTTTTAAAAAAAGATAATAGAAACCAATTAATAGCTATAAAAAGAGGGCATGATGTGTTCAGCCCAGTGCACATTAGTTGTACTTTGGTACCTTTGACATGAACTGTTAGTTGCGATTCACAAAAGTATCACTGATTTACAGAAGCCTTTAAGCAGGATCCAATCTATTGTTTATTTCTCCTCCCTATATGTATCTGAGGTGACAGGATGCACTTCAGTATCCGCACACTCTATTCTCAAATCCAAGAAATTAAGCTTTGGTGAATGCATATTTAAAGTATATGTTTTGCATCAAACATATCATGGTGCAATTGCTTAGAAACATATACTTTAAATGTGTTGTACTATGTTTGTATTAATGTCAGTGCTATGTGCTATGTTGAACACACTTCCCTTAGGCAAAAATACACAGTTGTTTAATTTGTGATGTTCTTAAAGCTTATGCTTCTCTGAAGATAAGCCGTTACTGCATGTTATCTTCCTTGAATTTGGGAAGCTGGATGACAATCATGTTAACAGGTTCTTTATTCTGAAACATCAGACATTCTTATCACTGGACTAGCCTGTGAATGCTGTCCATGTACGAGAATTATTGAGCAGATATTTTGCAGAGCCGCAAGACAGATTGAGTGCATTTAAAGCTGAAGGTTTATAAATTATTGTAAATGACAGGGTTTATCTTGTGGGCATTAAATTAAATCAAAAAGTGAAGATGAGGATAGACAGATTTACTGAGATGGAATAAATAGGTAAAATGAATGCCATAGTGTATCAGTAGAAGAGAAAATATATCCTGATACATATTAACATGGACAAGATGCTTGCTTTTAATTTAGGGGGGGGGGGGACAACATTATCCAGTAAGTAAAGCACAGTTGAAAGATGTCGAACAGATTAACTGGGGATGTCTAGAGCAAACTGGCCATAAGGTTAGAGTAGATTAAAAACCCATCAACCCAGAACACACAGTTATGCATAACATTTGCTTATTCTTTAAAGAAACTTAGCAAAAAAGCATACGCAAAATGTACATTTTAAAATACTGTAATCCTATGTCTGAGAGTGAGCATGGTGTGGTGGATGAGCACTGGACTATAACTCTGGAGATCAGGGTTCAATTCCCCAGTTGGCCATGGAAACCCATGGGGTGACCTTGGGAGTCACACACTCTCAGCCCCAGAAAACCCTGTGATAGATTTGCCAGGATTGCCATAAGTTGGAAACGACTTGAAGGCACACAACAGCAGTCTTATGTCTGCTTCCTTCCACTTAATTCAGTGGATGTATATAACTAAATGCATATAAGACTGTATTGAAAGATGAATAGAAACACTTAGATATTTGAACTGTTGGCCTTTTCCATAAAGAATTGGTGGAAAATTTCAGCAGTTTTTTAAATGCTACACCATTAAGAATACAAGAAATCTTAAATAGTGAATACATACATACATAACATACATACAGAATTTTATAGAAATTATACCATCTGTTATCCTTGAATAGTTCCTTATGAAAAGAGAAGGATATCATTGCATTGAAAATCAGTTGAGAATATTGTCTTATTTCTTCTACCATTTCCAGAAAACCCAAATCAGATTTAGTTAATATTTCAAATAAGTTTTAATGTTACAGAATCTGTGTATATAGGTTGACTCTCCCTTGTCCGAAATACTTAGGACCAGAAGTGTTTTGAATTTCACTTTTTGTCAAATTTTGTAATATTTGCCTATGCTTAATGAAATATTCTGGAGACGTGTACACTTCCCAAGTGTAAACATAAAATTTATTTATGTTTCATATACACCTTATACACAAAGCCTGAAGATAATTTTATACATAATATTTTAATAATAATAATAATGTATTTATACCCCACTCTTCAGCCAAAGGGCTATCAGATCGCCTTACAAATTGTTAAATTTGACATTCTCGCATGATACAAAGTTTGTGTACACTGAACCGTCAGAAAGCAAATGTGTCCCTGTCTCAGCCACTCATGTTGACAGTTTGGGATTTTGGAGTATTTTGGATTTTGGAATTCTGGATAAGGGAGATGCAACCTATACTTCAGAGACTGCAGTTTATTAGCCATCAAGGATGGGAGTCTATTCATGTCCAGCCATTATTGATTTGCTGTGTTCTAGATTATGTTCTAAAAACAGAAAGATTTCTTGGGTATGTTCTGGACATCACATTGCTTGGCATTTAAGGAATACTATAATTGCAGTAATTGCAATAATTATTTAGAATTTATGGCATATTATGACAGTGTTGGAGACAGAGCCAGCCCTCTGTATCCATGGATTCATTATCTATAGATTCCACCATTGACAGCTTGAAAATATTCAAAAGGAAATATGAAATCCAAAAAGAAAACATCAATTTTGCTATTTTATATAAGGGACACCATTTTACTATGTCATTGTATTCAATAGATCTTGAGCATCCGTGGATTTTGATATCTACAGGAGGGTCTTTGGACCAAATCCCAGCAGATACCAAGGGGCCACTGTAGAAGAAATCAGAAGAAGACTAAGGCTACACCAGAAGCATTCCAGTTAGAAACAACTTTAATTGCCATGGCTTAAAGCCAATGCTGTAGTATTCTGAAATTTGTAGTTTTGTGAGACATTTAGTTTTCTCTGTCAGAATGCTCTGATGCCACAACAAACTACAATTTCCAAAATTCCATAGCATTGAGCCATGACAGTTAAAGTGGTGTCAAACTGGATTACTTCTGCAGTGAGGATACACCCTAAGGTTTGGAAGGGCAGACATGGAGAAACTAGATAAAATCCTCAGGTGTAAAGATATATCGTTGAATGCCAAAGTCAGAATCATCCAGGCTATAATTTTTTATTTCTGTCTATGATTGTGAAAGCTGGATGATGAAGAAAGCTGACAGCAGAACAATCGACTCATTTGAAATGTGGTACTAGAGGAGAGCTCTACAGATAGCTTCGACTTCTAAACAGACAAATGAATGGGTATTAAGCCTGAACCCCCCTAGAAGCAAAGATAAGTAAACTGAGGATGTCACACTTATCATGAGATGACATTGAACACCTCCAATGTAGGTATCAGACGGATCTCTTCCGGCAGGTCATTCCATAACTTTGGAGCCATAGCTGAGAATGCTGAGCGAGATGTGGATGTTAATCTTGTGTGCTTGTAATTTAGCAATTTCTTATTGGTAGTTATTAGGGTGCGGGGCGGATTATGTAGGGAGAGGCATTCCCTCAAGTAACCTGGGCCCGAGCCATATAGGGCTTTAAAGGTAACGACCAACACTTTGTATTGCGCTGAAGAAGTGCTGAAGAAAATCCAAAGAAGATGTCCAAATATTGGAGGCACTCACATGCAGCAGTGATGTGAAGGGTCACCTCTGCCAAAGAGAAGTCTAGTGCTGTCTGTTGGTAGTGCAAACTACCTGTTTGGGAAAATAGAAGAAGGTTTCAGATTCTCCTTCATGATAAGTGATTGGTCCTCTCAACAATCCATTCAACAGTTTTGGACTATCCCCTGGTGCTAGATAGGGATTTCCCTTTATGAGCCACTTTCAGTTGGTGTGGCCCTGTTGCATCTAGAAACAAACATGTTGTGTAGAAAATCAAGCAATTTAAAGAATGAAGACATTAATAAAGAAAAACATGCTACTTTAATTTATAGGTAATATTGTCATTGAAGGTTTTAGCAATTGCAATGAAACCTTCTGTGAGACATTGTTCAAAATTGAAGATCATTCAGTCTATATGTACACATGGAAATGCACAAGCATACAGAGAGAGAGAGAGCTTTAGTTCCCACATGGTGGAAGATTATGCACAATGGTAGGGTTATAGGACAGAGTGTCCAGGTAAGCTGAGGGAGTCGGACAGTTAGTGTCCAAAAGGTAACTTCTCTAAATCTCTGGGAAGCAAATCATAGTGAGAGCATTGCACTCTATTATTTTGCCCTCTCTCCCATCTTTTTTCTTTTACTGATTTAACCTGTGATTATTCTTGCTGCAAATTAATGTTATTGCACCTGCATTGTGAACAGAAAGAAAAACCAAACTTTTCCCACATCTCCTGTGTCTTTAAATAAACACTTCCACTGTACAGATTCTGTGTAATCAGTTCCTGTTTATTTCAGCTGAGGGACCGAATTAGTAATTGCTCCTTCAATATCTACTTTGAATTGCCCCATTGTCTATTCCTGTTCCCACTAAGAAGGACATAAGGGCAATTCAGAGAGTCTGTAATAGGGACAGTTTACTCACTTATTCCCAGCTGGGTCCATCGATAATTCACTTCCTTTATTTGTATCCCACTTTCTCCCAAAAAATGGGACTCAAGGAGGCTTACAGAAGAGATACAAGTAAAAACCACATATAGGTAAAAAAAATTGCAGAAAGTTAAGATTAAAATCATATTAAACTGTTTATATAATTAAAATCTTATAAAACATTAATTTGAAAGCCTAGATTAAAAACGGTACAACACTAAAAAAAGAGCCAGTCAGTTATAATGGTTTGAGCATTGGACTACGAGTCTGGATACCAGGGTTTGAATCCCCATGCATTCATGGAAACCCACTAAGTTACCTTAGTAATAGCAATAGCAAGTACATTACTATGCATCAGTGCACTTAAGCACTCCCTAAGCGGTTTACAATGTGTAAGCTAATTGCCACCAACAGGCTGGCTATTCATTTTAGTGACCTCAGAAAGATACAAGCCTGAGTCAAGCTTGAGCCCTTAGCTGGTACTGAACTCGCAACCTTGGGGTTTGTGAGTGAGTGGCTGCAGTACAAGCATTTAATCACTCTGCCACCAGGGCTCCTTAGACAAGTCACACTAAGCCTCAGAGAAACCAAAAACACCCCCCTACCAACAAATCTTGTCAAGAAAACCTTGCAATAGGTTCGTGTTAGTCACCACAGGTTGGGAACAACTACAACAGCAACAATGATTACTATAAAACAGATAACCCATTATATAAAACAGTCACTTCCCAAAGAAAGAGAAACATCTTTACCTGATGATGAGAGGTCACCAAGAGAGAGGCTGTTCTAGCTACCAAAAGAACCAAGTTCTAGAATCTGGGAGCAGCCACAGAGAACCAAACATACTTGATAAGGTGTTGTGATTGAGAGAAGCACATCCCTTGAATATCTCAGAGCATGGGCAAGCTCATATATGGGGAGATGCAGTCCCTTAGATAGCATGGACCTGAACCATATAGGTTTTTATAGGTCATAACCATCGGTTTAAATTATGTCTGGAAACAGACCAGCAGTCAGTGGAACTGTTGTAGCAAGAGTGTTGTATGTGTCCTCTAACCAGCCCCTATTAACATCCTAGCTGTAACTCTTTGGAACAGCTAAAGTTTCTGAACATTCTTTAGCTGTGTGTTAAAGTAATCCAAATTAGTTTGCAGGAACCTATTGAATTTTCATGCAAAAGACTGTATTTGAAGTTCCCAGAGAACTTTTGCTTACTTGTTATCAGAGACTGTAGATCTTGTCCATTATTAGTTACTATAATACTACATAAAATGATATCTGGGATTTGATTCTACTCTTCCCTTGTTGACTAGGATGGGTGTTGGTATGAAACAACTATAACTGCGGGGCACTGAAATATGTACTCATGTCAGATGAGCTAAAAGTGATATGTACGTATGACCAGCTTTTCTTCCATATTTTGTTTGGTTGAGATCATGCTCAGTTGCTGTGACATCCATTGAGAACTTGCAAACAGAGGAAGGATTGCGCAGAAGCAGAAATGAGTTCAAAGGAATAAGCTAAAACTAGGAAGCACTGGAAAAAAGCTATGTAACATGCAGGCCTTTTTCCTAATAAGAAAAAATATGGAACAAATAAATCTGCCCATGGTTGTAAAAGGTGTTGTCTAGATTTCTCTTTCAGGTACCTAAGAGCTCAGATATTTTAGGGAATCAAAGCTAGTATTAAAAGAGTGGGATGAATGTAAAAGAATTTATGGCAATTGACAATCTGTGCATGATTGATTTAATTTTTACAATTAGAGCTGCTGATTCGAGTGCTATTCTCTAGCTTATACTGGAGGGAATCTGAAGCAGTTTAGTTGCCTCTGAACCACATTTAATTCAAGATGTTAAGATATCCAAGAAATCTAGAGCAGCACTAACAAAATATTTGAACATATTGCATGAGTACTGCTTATTCACAACCTTCATTCAGAGTAGAATTTTCAATTCTATGGCCAAATGTCATATAAATTAACAATGATTTTACAGAAGCTGAGCATTTAACAAAGTTTGTTTTCTTTTCCCTAGGTATTATTGCTTAGTTGTGACCAAATTATGTACAGAAGATGTTCAAAAGTATGTACATTGAACATATTATGTACATAGTTAATTCTGTATAAACTAAAGCACAAAAAGTATACCCAGAACCATTTTTGCACAATATGTTGCAGCTTTGTCTTATCTACTTGTTTTCTCAAGGCATTAGCAGTATATTACTAGTGCAGTTAAAGTTGTACTTTGATTTTACTTTCTGCATCTGGGAATGATCATCTTGCTCCATTGAGGTTTAAGGAAAGCTAAAAATAGTAAGTGTGGTTTCCCACAATTAGATTACATTACCCTTTCTTTCCTATCTGCTATACAAGGGCTTATTGCCAGTAAAGAAGTGGATGGAAGAATGCATATAATAAAAGCTGGGGATGCAGTAAATAATAACAAGGAACTCTAGAACAGCCTTCTCCAATTGGTACCTCCAGATGTGGTGGGCAGCATGGCTAGTGTGGATGATATGTTGTAGCCCAGCACTGTTGAGCTGGAGATCAACAGCTTGGGAAAATCTACTGTAGAGTCAATGGTCCTCAGTCATTGGTCCCCTGTGCTTTGGACTCAACTTCCAGAATTCCTGACCATTGGCCATCTTGGCTGGGGCTTCTTGGAGCTGAAACTCCAAACATCTGGAAGACCAAAGGTAGAATATCAGATATTGCTTTGGGTGGAAACATTGTAAACATTATGGTATATAGATATATATGTTATTTAATGAAATTTCAACAGCATTTCTAAATTTTACTAATATCTTCAGCCCCTAAAATCTAATCCTAGTTAATAATTTCTCCCCTAATTGGTGTGTGGATGTGACTGTTTCTGTTTTGAAAGTTCAGCATAAATCTTTGTATCCCTTTCCCTTTCCCCTGATTTATTTTATATTAAAACTGAATTGAATAAAAGTAATGAAGTAAAAGTGAACTTTTGCTGGAGGCACTGACTTTTTACCACCTAAAATTGGCAGTGATCACCAGACCAGAAATGGAAATTGGCAGGTACCAATGGATGTACAGGAGTTCAAGGCTACACCAGTACCATCATGTGCCAGCATTGAGAGGCAATATTAGTCCTTTGGGGATTCAAGGTAAATAAAAGGTTGGGGTCTGATATCTAAATAGAGAATTTAAATACCATAGTACCATAATAGTCATTTACATTAGCTATAGCAATATGTTCCTAAAATATATGTTAATGTGTCCTTTTAATGTTAAGTGACTTACATGAATATTTTCTTACATAATAATTCTTACAGATTTTTGTTTGTCTGTTCCAAGGCATGAACAGAACTGTTCTTCAGCATAAGAACATCTTTCCATTACTTGCATGGCTGCCCAGAACAATGTTTACAACTGTCCTCATAGAAGACAACATTGATCTTCCAGATACTCTTTACAGCTCATCCAAGTGGGTTTATGTAGTTCCTAAGGAAACAATAGGGCCTAAGGGAACAATGTATAATACACAAAATACTTTGGACTTCTGTTATTCTGATGCCTGCTTCTTCAAATGGTACACTTTCCAGTTGGTTCCAAATGTAAGACATAAATTCTTCTCTTTGTAAAAAATGAACTTGCCTTGTATTTAATTTGCACCACACTCTTTATCACAATTGGAACTCATAATTTTCTCAGCAAATTTTATAACCTAGAATGGGCTAGCAGGCACGAACATCAGAATGTATGATTTCACTTGTGGTGCATTAAGGTCTTTTTACCTATTGGTTCTTATAGAAATCTATTTTACAATCCACTTTTTTTACCAACAGTGTGAAACATGTCTTTAGGTTGGTTGATAATGATAGTATCTTAGTTTGAACAGCCAGTAGGAAAATATGGTGTATGCCAAGAATAACTTGTAAATATCTTGGTCAAAGAGTCAGTATGCCAGATGTTTGACTGTGCTTAGCCTTACTGTTCTCTGAGAAAATTAAAATGTGTGAACCTGTTGATGATGTATAGATCAGTAGATGTTTTCCTTTTAAAACTCAGATATCAGAAATTAGATAGTAACAATTCATACATATTATCCCCTCTTTCATCCATATAAATCAGGGGGTCAAAATGTTTAAAACCTGGGAAATAACCCCATTCTAGTGAATACTATGTCTGGTATTGTATAATTTGGAGAGGCAGCTTTTCTGTGTATGTCCAATCACTACTCAAAATTACTATAAGACTCAGTAGTAATTCCCTGTCCTGGGCAATTACTTCTCTGCACAAAATTATTTTACCTACTGAAAAATTATTTTCAAGAAATAAGAGGGAATCACAAAGGATGAGTTATAAAAGTGGGTAGGAAATGAGTCTATTTCATATTAATGATGCAGAATAGATTATACTCTAGAGAAGGGATGAGGAATAGAAGTAACTATCTCTGGAAGCTTGTTTCGATTTGCTTGTATGATTTCAAATCCTCTTACATTGGGATAATTGATTAGGCTGAATAGTCACAGGCTCTCCTGTTTTTCTTCATCTCCCTTTAAGTCTCCTGGAAAGATCTGCTCTCCAGATGCAGGAAGCTGTGCAGACACACACTTCAGCAAGACATCTGGAACCCTTGCTGTTTGCTTCCTTTCTTGCTATCCAACAAGATGGGGATGTAAGCCCTATCTTGATATTGTCCTGCACTTTCTACTGCCTTTTTACACCAGGTTAGGCAAACAAGGCAGGCTGCAGTTGCTTTTGAACTATGGCTTTCCTAATCCCTGTCCATTAGTCATGCTGGCTAAGACACCTGTCCTTGAAACTGACTAGTGACTACTGAGTACATACTGGCTTCTGATCTGAATTCAAGGTGCTGGTAATGACATTCAAAGTCCTGAATGGTCTGGGATCTCAGTACTTGAAGGAGTGTCTCTTCCTATGTACACTTGCCCAGGGTTTGATGTCTGTCGGAGATCTGAACACTAAAGTGAGGATTGTTTGTGTCATTGTATTTCCCATCATTATGCATGTCTGTGAGAGGTGGACATTGAAAAAAAGCTGATAAAAAAGAAAACCAATTTATCTGAAATGTGGTGCTGGAGAAGAGTTGGATACCATGGATGGCTAAAAAGCAAACAAATGGATCCAAGAACGAATAAGGCCTGAACTTTCACTAGAATCCAGGATGATTAGAGGGTGTCATACTTTGGCCAACTCATGAGAAAGTATGAGTCACTAGAAAAGACAACAATGTTTAGAAAGATAGAGGGCAATAGGAAGAGAAGAAGACCAAACAGCAGATGGATAGACTCAGTCAAAGAGGACACAGCTCTACGTCTGCAGGAACTGAGCAGGGCTTCTGAGAATAGGGTATCTTGGAGATGCTTCATGGGTTGAGGTCAACTTGAGGGTAGTTAGTAATAATAATAGGGTTTGAGGTCTGTTGGAGGGATCATCTTATGTGTGCCATCATTCAGGATAATATACTTTTGGAGGATGTGGAAGAGGATCTTCTCTGCTGTGGCACCCAAGCTATGGAATAAGTTCTTCCAGAGGCCCAATTGTTGTCAATACTGCTGTCATTCCATTGCCAAGTAAAATCATTGCTTTTTACTAAAGGTTTGGGGGAATGACTGATCATGTCCAAATTTGCATGTGTCAGTGGTCTTAGATTGTTTTAACTGCTTTTAATCTACAGTATCCTGTTTTAAGTGTAGAATGATTTAATAAGTTTTTAGCCTTTAAATGATTCTTATTGCTTTAAATTGTTTTAAGTTATTCCAACTGATTTTGTTGTCCAATATTATATATAATATAATATTGTTGTTGTGTATCTTCAGGTTTTTTCATACTTATGGTGATCTGAAAGTGAACCTTCAGGTTTTCTTAGCAAGATTTGTTAAACGAGGGGTTTGCTTTTGCCTTCCTCTAAGATTGAGAGAGAGTGACTTGCCCAAGGTCACCAGCAGGTTTCCAGGACTCAGTGGGGATTTGAATCCTGGTCTCCAGAGTTGTAGCCCTATGCTCAAACCACTACACCATGCTGGCTCCTAATATAATATAATATTAGTATAGTCATGGTTTGTACAACATCCAAGTGTCAAAGTGACAGCCGTTTGGAGTTAAGCAGTTTATTTCATTCAAATTGATTCTACACAGCCTTCAAAAAGGTTTATTAATATTGCGTTATAAATAGAAAGCCTATGAGAAAGTACTCTCCCCCTGCAGATGTGGGCAACTCTGAAGTGGTTTTCAACATATGATTTTGATGACAATGTGTTTGATGCAGTTGGTAATTCAGGACAATGAAATGATTTAACTTGTAAAGATTCCTTCCTTTTCCTTTTTCTTAGACTCAACAGCCAGAAATATGAACCATCTCTCTTTTATGATGGCTTTTTTTTGCTAGACTTAAGTAAACACTTGGCTCCATTGCAGAGGTTGATTCTTCTTTATTTTCTTTCAAAACAAACTTTTAAACCAATTGGAAACAGGGCTCAAAATTTGCAAGTCAATGCTCATTTCATCCCTCCCTCACAACTATCCTCAAAAGACAGAAGAAGTTGTCAGAAGAAATCCCCCATTATACAGTTTTGAACTTCAGTTAAAATGAGGTTGTCCTATAATATTTTTAAAGATGTAGCTTAGGGAAAAGACAGACACATCTATAACTGTGCTGACTGCTGAATAATCTTTGATAAGACTGCCTGGCATGTTTGTGCTTAGAAATGAACATTTTATATCTGTTCCCAAATTCTGCGTGCTTAAGAAACCGGTTTTAATTAATACTTTATTTATTATATTTTAAAAATTGTGGCCTATATTTGTAAATCTCAGAAGAGGGTTTAACACAGTTTAAACAAGTTAAATTACTTCAAAGAACAAATAAACAAATAAAACAGAAGAAACTCCCTAAATCCAACAAGGCCAATTGATTCAGCCAAAACCAAGCTATGATCACTGGGCCTCAAAGACTTGAGTGAGTTCAGTCACTTTTTACAAGGGGGCTGAAATGAAGCCAAATTCAGTGCCAGTTCGGTTGAGAATTCCAAGAGTAAAAACCAGAGGATTCAGAAAGAAAGAAAGAAAGAAAGAAAGAAAGAAAGAAGTAGAAAGGAGTTATTTCACTTGGTTAGTAATTAATAAGTTAAAAAAACGAATTGTGCTTATGTTATAGGTGGAGAAAATTTAAGTGTTCTGCTTCTGTTTAATTGCCATTTAAGTTAGGCTTGGTACACACTGCCACTTTGCAGCAGCCTGGAGATGAAGTAGGGCTGTTCCGCGTTCTCCTGGTGCCATTTTGGGCATGCGCACATTTACACAGCATGCACACCGAATGCATGCTTCATGTGCTGCCTCTAAACAGCGCAGCGCATGAGTGATGGCACAGCGCTGCTCCAGGTCACTAATGGCACCTCGGCAGCGGCACACAAAGGCTCCTTTTTGGATCGCATAGTTGCTGGCGCCATGTAGTCACCATGGCAACAATGCAGGGCAGAAAGGGGCGATGTCTCACTGTCCCTTCTTGCCCATCTGTACAGGACCTTACCAGAACAAATCCTTACCAGAACAAAGTGGAAAAGATCATCAGTAATATTATTCAGTGTCTCCCCCTGCCCCTGTCTTGAGTTCAAGATAGAGAGCGAGAGAAGCAGCTATATGACTTTTTGGAAGCCCCATTTCTCATCCATCCTACAAAAAACCATCTCTTGCTCTCCTCCTTTTCTATTATCTCATCTCTTTAACCTCCTCATCTGTTTAAATCACTGATTTCCATATGGATCTAGCAAAATTCCCTAGGGACAGGAGCTTCCAGATCTGTTTCCTGGGAGAGCTGAGGGACCTGTACATGAACAAAGGAGCACTACCTGGATCAAGACAGAAAACCCCATCTTTCGAGCCTTTTACTACTTGTTCATTTAATCTCCTGTAACCTTGGAATAAACTAAACTAAGAAATTCTAATCATGAACAAAAATAGCCATTCACATTTATTGAAGAATCAGCTGGGAAATATAAAATGTGTTGACTTTTTAGTGGTTTCTAATTTGACTAATTAATAACTTAATTAATAGTTTAAGAGATCCTGGAATTAACTTAATGCTGAAAGTTTAACATAAGCCAATCAAGTTAAAATAATTTTTATTTAATTTTATTAAATTACGTATGGCAACCTTAAGGTAAAGCTATTACAAGATTTGTCTGAGGAAAGTTGCCTTTGCTTTCCTCTGAGGCTGAGAGAGTGTGATTTGCCTAAGGTCACCCAGTGGATTTCCATAGTGGGATTTGAATCCTATTTTCCAGCGTTATTGTCCAAGCTTAAACCAGTACAACATGCTGCCTCTCTTGCTCACACTAGTAATTTATATAATGAGTCTGTCTTACAGCCAACCATGAGCCAGCCTTAGATCATATTATTCTGCTAGTCTGGGCTGTGGAATTCATGTTATATCTAATTTGATTATATATTGATGATCTGCTATAGGGTGCTCAATATGTAAGTGTAAGAGGTTATCTATAATTTTTGCCAAGAAGATTGCAAGTGATCGGTTCATAATGAACAGGGACAAAACATTAATATTAATGTGGGAGGGGGATCTTGCTTATCTGTTGCTTCCTTTTCTAGTCATGTGATACTATTATGGATAATCTGGAATGTATTTGTCATTAGTGAAAGTATCTGCTGCTTGCTCAGCTGGCATCTGAAAAATATTAAATTTCTGTACATCTGCTCTGGAGCATATGTACATCTGCTCTACTTATCTATGATGTCCTCAAAGGTCACTCACATGAAAAAAAGACCCTACTAAAAGTGTGATATTGCTCCAGCTTCCCTTTAGAAGTATCTATGAAAATGTACTTTTAAAAAACTGTACTTTAGAAAGATGTTTTCTCTGTCCTATTAGGAGTCAAACGACACAAACTACTCTTTAGTAAGTGCATGTAGCTGCAATCTGGATCAAAACCAGCATAGATGGGGGAAGTTACACCCCCACCCCAATTGGATTTTTAATTCTGCCTGTATGTGAAAATTTAAAGTGTGGGACTTTTGAAAGCTGAGTTTGTTCTCGTCTTCTGTTTCCCATTCTTCTTCATGGACTCATGCAGATTTTGATCAGTATTGTGCATCTTTGCTATAGAGAGAGAGCGCGCGCGAAAGAAGCAATTATTACCTGTAGTTTCAAGTTGTAGCTTTTAGGCTGAAAGAATGTGACTGACCTAAGATCACTCAATGGATTTCCATGGGCAAACAGACTCCTGCTCTTCTGGAGTTCTAGTTCAAAACTCAAAGCACAACACCTCATTGACTCCGTTTGCAACACACTGCTTGTTGAATGTAGTGTTTATTTTGACCCTCAGCCTCCCCATATCACAAAACAAATTTTGTCTCTCCTGAAGTGAAATAAAAGAGTGAATCAGGTGAAAAGCTCAGTCTTTGAACAATGGGCAGAAGAGCTGGTGGTCCATAATGTGCTTTAAAGTCTGCAGTGTGTAGCTAAGAAATCTAGAAAAAATACAGTTGGGATGTACCAAGGCTAGGATGGTGTGTATATAGACTGATGCCATAAAATACATTCATATGTATTCCCTGGTTATCTTGGAACACCTTCCTCCATTCCCTGTATATTGTTACATGCTTGAAATTAGGGTGTTTCTGATATTCATAAAGTATTTTTGATGAGAGGAAGTTCCAAAATTTGTGGTAGGTTGGCTTTGTTCCTTGTGAAAATTGGGAATGTTGAGAAACTGGTAGCTGTAGATGAAAGCCAAGTTGCCACACACCTATTCTATTTGATGACTCTACCTTAGGGCCTGGAAATTTTACTTTTTTGGGTGACCACTTCCATAGAGTCCCTGTCTGGATCATTACTATTGTCCTCAGGTAAGGAAGCATTAAACTTTTCTTCCACAGTACTTCCCATGTCCTCCAATTCACATGATTTGCCTGGACCTTATGTATTTAGTGTAGTGTGTCATTTAGCCCTACTAGACATCTTAACAAACAATTCAAAATCCTGTCCCATTCCTCAAAGTAGAGGTATTTCCTGTGGCTAGGTACAAAGGCTGTAGTGCAGCCAAAGAAAGAAACATGTGATTTAATAATTTAAGCCCAAAGCTTTTCAGATCACTCTGATACTTATATCTTTCTGATGCTATGGATAGACATCCTATTTTACAAAATTTTGCTCCAGAAAGCAGTCTGAAAACATGGTGGGTAATGTTTGGAAATAAACTTTAAAAAAAAAATCTCATCACATTTTGAAAAAGTGGCATTTCCCAATTGTTGGGATTATTATGGTTTGTTTCTTTTTTTAGCCAGTCATGTAGCTCATGCAGAACACCAAACATCAACATGGTTGACATGGTAGTGTTAACCATAACAGATGACAGAATAAGGCCATGTAACAGAACATTTTGAAAGAAAGAAATGCCTCTTCCTTACACCGTACGGTCACCTGCAGCCTATCCTATTAATGTCTGTACCCCAGGGCAGAAAGTGAGAAAGTATTTATACTTTTAATGTCTTTATTAGTGGAGACATTATACAAAAAGCTCTCTATGTACCTTATCACACTGACAAATTCCACTCAGAAACGGGATTTAAAAGTAGAAAAAACCCCACAAATGCAAGATGTTTTTCAGATGACGTTTCTCCCAAACAGCAATAATGTAAAAATAAAGCAAAAGAAAAGTGGACAAAAACAACACCTTTTTTACATTTTGGAACTTCCCAAAAGTAAAAAGGTGTAGTTTTTGTCCACTTTCCATTTGCTTTATTTTCATGTTATTGCTGTTTGGGAGAAACGTCGTCTGAAAAACATCCAACATTTGTGGGTTTTTTATACTTTTAAAATCCCATTTCTAAGCAGAATTTGTATAGTGCGATAAGGCTATATATGTTGCCATACTTGCTGTTCTTGAGTGGAGGGTGGTATCAAGGATTGCTAGATGTCACAGCATCAAGGATTGATAGAAGAGGGCCTGAACCTGAGAAAGTACACCAAAGCAGATACAATTTGGCTGAGAGGAGTATGTTGGGTCCCTATTAGAACCATAAGATATATGGAGAGAGATGCAGAGTTTGAGGCTGGCATGAGCCAATGAGAGAAACAGGAAAGAAGGGAGTTGGGGATATTGTCGGGGAGCATGGCAGCTGAAAAGGAGGACACACAGATTTTGTGAAAAGTTTATGGTAAAGGAGAAAATATTCTAGTAATTTGCACACAAGATGCCTGGATATGCCCCTCTTTTAAGAGTGTAAAGGAAGGTACAGTAAAGAGGAAGTGATCGATATGAAATAGAGTGAAAGAAAAGATACAGTAAAGAGTTGTGGAGATTAGGGAAGGGAAAGAATGAGTGGAAATTATTTGATGGAAAAATGGAGGTATGGCATGATGATCTTGGGGGTTAGGGCCAATTATTGTAATTAAAGCAGAACCACATTTTGTGGTGATAACTATATAAGCTTCTTTGAAAACTGATATTTTGAAGAAGATGCTTCCAGGTGTTGCTATTTTAGGAGACCCTACGGTTTTAATTTATCATGGATGAGATAAGAAGCCCACTTTTCAGTGCTGTGAGTCCAAAAGCCCTCCATTTGCTGAACAGCAGACTACAGTATCCACAGGAACAATGCTGCCTCTGAATTAGCTGCTTCCAGAAAGATTAGCACATATGAATTTAGAGAAAAATAGTGCAAACTGTCATATATATAAAAATAATAATAATAATGTAGACTGTCAAATAATAGGGATGAACTCTGAAATTACAGAGCCAGTGCTAATTTAATGTTAAGAAACTTTTAAGAAAACGAAACACAATACACACACACCCTTCAGTATTATACCTTGTGAAGTGATATGCTGGAAAATAAAATTCTTTTGAAGATAAGTGAGCAGAAAATTTTCCCTTGATATGTGACAGGACCTAGTATTATAAAGTAGGCTAACATTTTCGAGAAAAGCTACAGAAAGGCTTATTCATCTGATCTCTCCTAGATGGATGACATTGTATGACCTTCATCTCAAAAGAGATGAGAGATCAGACAGTCTACTCTTGTTGGCTCATATGTGTTAGCACAGTAGGTGGAACACTTCTGGTGACACAGACTGCTTAAAGACTTAGATGCATGTTGATGTCAACCGTGGCATGATCTCCCGTTTTAGAGGTCATGGTTCAAGCCTGCCTCCCGCTCCCTCTCTCTTGTTGAAGCTCACATTGAAGCTCTTACTGACCAGAAACAAGATATTTTTTAAATGTCAGCCTATTAATTAAGAACCATTTTGCAGCAGAGTTAATTTATCTGATTGAATTAAATGGTAAAGTGTATAGCTCAGTGTTTGTAGCTCTACATCTTTAGGTTGGAAGGGTCCCAATATGATTACTCAAGAGTCTGCAAACAAACATTTCTGTTACTGTACTTTTACCAAGACTGAATGAGGGTGATTTTAAGGGCTTTTATTCTTTTGCACTAGCATTGCATAGACATACTAAAGATTCATGCCTTGAATGCCTAATTGAATTGATGCTCCCTCACTTTTTTGCATTGTTCACTATGGTTAGAAGCGTCTGTTTTTCTGTGCAAAATCTCACAGTTAAATTGGCTTTGTGATGAAAACCCATCGTGTTTACATTCCCATTACAACATGAATTCCAAGTCATCTTGAAGTTGCTCATCATCCTAATTTAGGTACAAGAACCAGTTCTCATATGTACACAGGCACACACCCTGTTCATTTTTGTTATTATTCTGGCAAACTTTCCCCCAAACATATATCAAAATGCTGGTGATCTCTGGACAATATTGCTAATGAATGTCTGCCCAGGGCAGTATGTCTACATTGTTGGGGGCATCCATTCACTGTATGATCTACTATTGCTTCTGAAAGAGTCCTTTGGATGGTTACTGCCTCAAACATGCATTAGTTTTTGGGAACAGAAAAACAATAGAATTTAATGCTTAGGTACAGATTTGGGGCACTGAGTTAGTAAATTTATTGAAGGCATCCGCTGGAATCCTTTGTGTCTGTGGAAATTAGAATTGCACAGTAGTGTACATCTGTTTCCAGTAGAAGGTTACTGCTACATTACTGTGTAGCAGAACTAACAAAGTATGCAACACACATCAATTTGCATTGGGCACTCGTTTTGATGTTCCATTATATATCTTCCCAGTTCACTAAAGGGGTTTCTTCGTGCTTCTGCTACGTAAAGTTATACATAAAGTTATTTAATGTAGATATATGTAAAGTTATATAATGTAACAGTTGGGATAGGATTCCAGCTCAAATTTGCAAGCAGATGAGCAACAGAGATGAATGCTAGAATATCTCACCTTGAATTTCTGTGATGGTGAGCTTGAGAGTTGATTGCAGGCAGCTTCTACCAGAAGCATTCTTAGAGAATAGCACTTGCACAGGGTATTACTAAAAGTTAATTTAGGGTCTTCTTGTTAAGGAATTACATTTTATATCTGGCAAGAGGCAGGTGTCCCTTAAAGAATGCGTGGTGCTGCATCTCATCTGATGCAGAGGACAAAAGATGAGTATGGCAAATATAATCCGGACACAGTGGCATTACTAGGGGGTGCAGGGTGTGTGACCTGAATGGAGATGCCACAGAAGAGTGGTGACACCCAGTGGATCCCTCCTCTCCCTGCACCTCTCCTGGCTTTGCTGCGGTGATGAAGGAGTCCACTGGCCACTGTCCCCCCCCTTCAGTCCCACCTGCACTGGTGACACCAGTGACACCCCTGCATTGGTGACACCACTGACTAGGCAGACCCTCCGTCCTTGGAGGTCTTTAAGCAGAGGCTGGATGGCCATCTGTTGGGGATGTTTTGACTGGGAGTTCCTGCATGGCAGGGGGTTGGACTGGATGGCCCTTGTGGTCTCTTCCAACTCTATGATTCAATGATTCCAAAGAGTTGGATCCTGAAGCAATTGTACTGTCAATATGGAAATGTTGAAGAACATGCATTGGGGCTGACAGGAAGTGACTTCAATATGTAGAGTTTTAGACCACAGAATAGGTGATATCACAAAATGTGGGTATTTACCAGCAATTTAACACGAATAGATAAACTGTACAGCTTCTATGGACTCCTGCTGGTCTTGATATGTCTTATGATACTAGGATAATACAGTGGTCCCCCGGGTTACGAAGGTAATCCGTTCCGGGATTACCTTCGTAACCCGGAAGCTTTCGTTTCCCGGGGGACCGCTTTCGCTAACGGACCGTGCGGCCGATTTAAAGGGGCCGCGCGGTTTTTTTATTTCGGATCCCGGGGGATCTTTCGGATCCCGGGGGATACAGTAGCGGTCCCGCCGCTTTTGGATTCCGGGGTTTTCGCAACCCGGGGGATTCATAAGCCGGGGGACCACTGTACCAGAGTCAAAATCATCCATATCATAGTATTGCTTTTTTCTCTATATGGTTGTAAAAACTGGACAGTAAAAAAAAGCTTACAGGAAGAAAATTAGCTAATTTGAAATGTGATACTGGAAGAAAGATAAATTAAAGGGCCAGAGGCAAGCCAAAATGATTAAGCTGAGGCTATCATACTTCAGACATAATTATGAGAGGATGTTACTCATTTGAAAAAATGACAGTGCTTGGTAAAGTGGAAGGGAATAGGAAAAGGAGAAGACCATAGTAAAAATGGATTGAGTCAATAAAAAAAAGCCATGGCCCTGAGTTTTGGAAGGCCTGAGCAGTACTGTTGATGATCAGGGCTCTTGGCGGTCTTTTATTCATAGGGTTGCTTTAAGTAAAGCTGAATTGATAGCAAATAATAACAAGGTGATTTCTCAACTTTTGATTTTCCAGATGCTTTGAACTCTAGCTCTCAGAAGCCCCAACTAATATGGCTAATGCGCATGGATTATGGGAGTTAAAGTTTAAAACAACTGGAGAATCAAATGTTGAAAAATCGCTGCTCTAGCATGTACTTTACAATTAATCCTGGTGTACGTGGCATAATAATAATAATAATAATGATAATAATAATAATAATAATTTTTATTTCTAGTCCGGCCCTCTGAACAAAGCAATCGGGGCAGATTACAACAGAGTTTAAAAACATAACAGATTAAAATATTCCCACCCATCCCCACCTCTCCCCTTAAAAAAGGATTAAATCAACTATAGATTAAAAACATATACAATAAAAACATGTACAATAAATTAGGCCAAAAAATGCCTAAACAAGGATTACTAGCTCTAGTAAGAAGGAGCGTACAGGCAGAGGTTGGGAAGGTCTATACCCAGATTTGGGGCCGGGGGTATTAACTAGTGTCTGGGAAGGCCTGCTGGAAGAGATGCGTCTTTAAGGCTTTCTTGAAGCCATTGATGGAAGTTATAAGATGCCTCTCATCCGGCAGGTCATTCCACAGCTTGGGGGTGACTGCAGAAAAGGCCCTCTGGGAGGTCTGCACTAACCTGGTCTTCATGGGCTGTGGTAGGTCCTTCCCAGAGGACCGGAGTGTGTGGGGGGTTCATACGGGAGGAGGCGGTCCCTTAGATAAGATGGACCCAAGCCATGTAGGGCTTTAAAGGTTAAAACCAACACCTTGTACTGTGCCCGGAAACTGATTGGAAGCCAGTGGATAATAGTTTGAGCATTGGACTATGACTCTGGAGACCAGGGTTTGAATCCCTCATGCAACCATGGAAACACTTGGGTACAGCACACACACACACAGCCTCAGAAAACCCATGGTAGAGTCAACTTAGGGTCACCATAAGTTGGAAATGTATTGAAGGCACTCAACAACAGCAATAAATTATAGATTTGGATTTGGTTTTAAAGGGCTTGTTATTAATTTGGTATTTTTAATATAATGTTAATTGAGTTACTGTGCAGCCCAGTTCTAAACAAGTTCATTTAGAAATACCGCTGTGGTTTAAAATAACTTATTTATATTATCATTTCAGTGTGGCAATACCTTTGCAAGGAGAATACTATTATGTATTTAGAACCTGCCAAGAGCATAATGTAAGGTTTCCCAGAGGCTGTTTAGAAATCTTTTTGGTATGCCAGTCAGCCAAAATGATTGTATGAATAGTCCCTTTCATGTAACTGCATTGGGAGAGTTGGGAAGACAAATCTGTACCTGACTTGTTTTCTAATCAGGTACTTGGACAATTTAGAAGGAATAGCCAAAGTATTTTTAGAATTTATTCAAATACAGAAATAATTAGCCTAAAGTGAACCATTAGTTCCAACTAGAGCAGACCAGTTTAATCAATTGCTGAACGCTAAGTCAACACTTAGTAAATCCCATGGATTCAATTACTCTGTTCTAGATGGGACTAGTAATTAGATTTAGGCTCTTGTGCATATTAGTAACTCTGTCATGTAGGTTTGTGGAAGCATCTATTCTCTCGTGTTTAGCACAATGACAGAAATCACATTTATATCAGCATGGGCTGTTTGTCACAGTACTGGTCATCTTATATTGGTGGTCCAGGATTGATATAGACCACTGATTGTTGGACATGGGTTCGGTTCCTATTATTCTGGTGTGCGGATTGCACAGGTAGTCTGAGGTTTTGCCAGTATCATGTACACCAGCCTCTCCTAATTTGTTCATTTAATGCATGTTGGACTGCATTCCTCCATCATCCCTAGCCAGCATGGCCATTGTCAGAACATTAGCCTGGGTGGTTCTAGGAATGAGTAAGGAAAATATAATTTGGACAGATCCTAAAAAGGATGCGTGGGAGACCAGGATAGGGAAAACTGATATATATTGTATTTTTCTCAAGACTTCTTGTTTTCTGTCTTCCCTTTGTGTTCCCTTAAAAAAAAGTGAGTGTGTTCACACACTTGCATTTTATAGCTGTTTTCCCCCTGAGAATAATCTCAGTCCTTGTTTTTAGCTGGCCTCCTTTTGTGAGTATGTTAAATCTGTAGCCAGGTTCATCGTCAGCTCCGGGCAAATCATTGAGCCATTATTAACCTGCTTCCATGGTAACTGCTGTTCAGAAGCCTGAGGACAAAAAATTGTGTTTATTCTGCTGAGCTGCACAAAAGGTTCTAGTGATGCTTTAGACAAAATGGCCATTGAATGCCAGTTGCCCTGATGTGTGCATGTGTACAGCACAATTTTATATTTAAACTATTTCACTCTGGCATGCTAGCATAGTATTGGCCGTGGCCTGGGTGTTTTCAACTTCTGTTTTGAAGATTTTCCACAACAGTCTTATGAAGGAAGCCATTTATTCTGTTTGTGCTTTTGCTTTCCGGAAAAGCATTTTCTTTTTCCAAAAAGTGCAGAGTGGGGGCCATGTTATAGGCAGCCTAAGTAGCTGTTGCCTCAGCTAGTAGCATGTATGTTCATGCTTTCTTTGGCTTGTCAGCCTGCTGTGATTTAGTTGCTTTTGCATCAGTGTAGTAATATTTTCAGGTTTCCAGCTGGAATCCTGTTGTGAACTGACGGTCTGGAAGTGATGGATCCAGTGGCCAAATATATCAGAATGGAGATGAGGCTGGCTTGTTGGGGGTGAGCAGAGCTGTGCCTAAGCATCCCAATGGGAACATCCCTGTTGTGCTGACAGGGGACTGTGGGGAATTGTTTTGTGTAAGGTGACCACTACTTGCATTGGCTTTGTGCCTTGACAATGTTCTGGACTTTATGATTTAGAATTGGACTTATAGATAACTACTTTTTTAAGGCAAAGAAGATCACTTTATAGAGTACTCTATCACAAGTCAAAGAGAGAGAGTGAGTTAAACAACTAGAAACATAAGTGTATCTGGATTTGATGGGGAATTACTGTAGGGCATGCAGCGGGGGGACCCTTCACATAAAGATACAGTCTCTAAATCTACTGTTACGAACAGGATGCATCTTGCTTGGATTTTCCTTATAACCACCTTTTGAATATGTGTGTGTGTGAACTCAAGAATGTGTGGTGTTAAAGGTACACATGAGAACTTATTTTTGTGGTGCACAGGTGTGTCATCTAGTCCAATGTGTTAGTTGTAGGTGGGTGGCAAAAGATAGATAAAAGGTAAAAGGGTATATACACTTTCCCTGTTAATATTAAATGCAGGTCGAAAGAGCTGGAGTATAGTGAAGCATTGTTGTTGTTTTATAATTTTGTCAGTGCAATTTCTTTCTTGGCATTGAGTGATTCCCACCTTTAGCTTTCTCCTCATATTGATTTAGAATAAGCCAATATTTTTATTCAATAAAGAAGTAGTAGTTTGAGGCAGTTGTTAAATGAGCTTCTCTTCCCAGCCCTCTAAATTGCTGGTACCCTCCCCATACCATGCTAAAGTGCCTTCCCCACTCCATCTTTCACAGTCCAACCCATCTCTTGGCTCCCTATCATCACTTTGCATTGAGGATAATGTTCCACCAGAGCAAGGAAAGTCTGTTTTCCTCACACTTAGCTCTCATGTTACCATAGCAAGCCAGAACTAGGGGTAAATATAATTTTTCCAGTACTCCGAAAAGGGAGTTGGAGGCAAGCTGGTGGGTGACTGGAGAAGAACTCAGGGGATTGCAAAGCTTATCTTCTATCTAGTTAGAGTTATCATGAACCATCAGATTTCATTAAAATGGCCTGCCAAATTGAGGAACATTTTTTAATGTTTGTTGGTTTCATAGGAAATTATCCTTCTAAACCACTAAATGACCTCAGATTTGCTCCATCACTTGTTTTTTTTTAACAGCTTGTTTTGATGTTTCTATGTTCTAACATGTTACTGAATTAAATGATTCTGCCAAGAGATATAGTTTAATTAATTGTTGTCTTTAGAAGTGAAGTGAGTAGGTAATCCGGAGTTTGAAGCAATACCAGGCATCTACTGTTGAACAAATGAACCTCTGTGGGCATTTAGAGAGGCAGGGTAGAAGGCAGAAGGGTGCTTGAAAATTTACACCTGAGTCCAAACCAAGCGCCTTTAAGATTTAGGATGAATACATCTTCAGCCACTCCTTGTTGCTAAGAGAACTGCTCATAGCAGGGCACATGGCACACTTTGTACCTTTTCAAGAAAGCACATAAGAAGAAAAAAAGCTTAGAAATTGCTTTTATGTCACAATTCTCCTGGTTGTATGAAGTTATGGCTTACAGTGAAGGATGAAATTCAAGTGGTCTCTACTCTACACTACTGACACCATTTAGAAAAGACTTTGGAGACTGAACTATCCCTCATAGTCCACAGACAAAAATTTCTGGGCTAACAAAACAACAACATATGCAAAGAAGTTCAGACGGACAGCAGTGTATTGTAGTGAAATGATAGTCCATTAAAACACATTTTGGATATTTTCTTTATAATTCCACAAGGCAGCTTGCAAGATTGCCAAACCAATAATGTTCACACTATTAGATTTTTCCATTTTTAATTATCTTTGTATGTCAGCAGTCTGGAGCTAATTTCCTTATTCACTGCATTCTCTCAACCTTCCTTGTTTCATTTGGCACTCTGTTCTATTTCTCTGCATTAAGTTGCCTTGAAGGCTTGAAGGCATCCTCTTTGTTGGAGTAGATTTGCTTTGTGGAATTGGATGTAAAACCCTTCAGTGCTGGCTTTTAAATAATCATCCTTTTGAATGTTTGTTAAAGTGGCTTGGCACAAGTACTAGTACTTCCTTCTGAGCATAGAATGTTCTTAGCATAGGAGAAAGGATCTGTAAGCTCTAGAAGTTCAAAAGAAATTGGTAATGGTTGAACACATTGACTGGCATTCTATTAGTGATATAGGAGATTATCAGATGGGGGTAATGACAGAAGAAGGATGGGAGTGAAGCATGATGTTCCTGTCCTTATCGCGTGATTGTGAGAAGATTATCAGACAACATCATGATTATGCCATCATTATCCCATGAATGAAGAGGAATTGTCCTGTCATTTACCTCCATTTTTTAATGATGGGATAACTCATTAATACTGAAGTGACGGGACAATTCCTCTTCATTGACAGATTTGTGCGAACATACAGAGTGAATTCACTATAGTACAATGGATGTTATCTTGCTGGCAGTAGTGGAAACTGAGTTGTGCATACAGCAGTGTTAATGCATTCTGGTAGCAGATTGTGCATTGCACAATGGGATTCAGCCATTGATGTGTTACACAATGGGGCTTTCTAGATTGGCAGGAAAGTGTGACATGGTTGCCTTTTCCTTAATGCTTAGCAGCTGCACCACAGCCTTTAGATGGAGCTGCGCTGTCCCGAAGTTTTTAAAAAAGAAGCTGGGAAAACCAGCACCTTTTTAAAGGCACTTCTTCTCCCCTAAAACGCAAAAAAAGCATTTTCAATGCACACTTTCCCTTTTTCTCATCTAAAGGCTAGAGTTTCATGCAGCCATGAACACACTTCTTTTTGCCAATCTAGAAAGCCCCATTGTTGCTATCCTGCATGGAGGTGCTGGCACAGGGAATCTCCATATGCAAGATATTTACACTACATTGAGGGGATGTTGGATTGGTACTTTCCCCAACACAACTAACAGACATTATTCTTGAAGAGAATTTTGTGAGTGTTTACATGGCACTTTTTCAGTGTTAAAAAATTCACCACATGCGTTATCTGAGTAATTACTATTTTAAAAAAACGTGCAAGGTGCCCTGGCATAATTTCTCCCAGGTAACTGAATGGGACCTGGGATTTCCAAAGGCAGATGGCCAAGGATACCTTGCCGAAGGCCACTTAGCAATTTCATGGTTCTGATTAGATTCTAACTGAGTTTTTTTCTTGCTCTCCTTCTTGGTTACTGCATGTAAAAATGTCTCAAAAGAACAGTATGGTGTATCGAGTGGGTTTAGTGGTTTTATTTTTGTCATCTCTCTTAGAATTGTTAATTTAATATCTCATGGGGGAGGCAAACTATCATCTTGTTTCATCTCTGACTCTCTTGCTGCATGGATTTTCATTTTATTTATTTAGCCTTTGCAGAGAGCTCTCCTGCTTATACATATAAAATTATCACCAGTCTTTTGCATTCTGTTCTGTTCTGGAGGCTTCCACAATCTTTAGGATCAGCTTTTGGAGTAGGGGGAGAGATCTTAAGTGAGTTGGGGCAGTGGCAACACTAAGGTTGGTGTCACCCAGTGTGGTAACTAATGGTTTCACACACTAACGTTGCTCATAAATCATAATTCCCATGTGTCACTGAATGTAATGGTAATAGTTGTGACATGAGCAACTAGCAAAATTAAAAATGTACCTTTAAATTACAAATGTACATGTACATAGTTCCCTGTGGTTAAAGTGAAAATTTGATTTGATGCTTTTGAAGAAAAAATTAAAATAATAAAAAATTAAATTTGTTAATGTTTATTTAAAAAAAAAAAGATCTGAGGCATCCCCACTCATGTCATCTCTTCATTGATTTAAAGGGACACAGGCAAATGCTACAGCTCATATCTGCCAAAAGGCAGATTTTAGGGAGCAGTGGTATCACCCTCTCTTTTAGGGTGTCACCTGGTGCGGTCTGGACTCCCTCCACCCCTCCTAGTGACACCCCTGGGTTGGGGAACTAGCCAAATTTGTACAAGCAGGAGACTTCTCGCTCTTGTGGTTTGAGATAAGAGATATGAAATACAAGGGGCAACCGCTAAACTAGGAACTGCAGTCTCTTACCCTTAAACCAATGGTTCCCACACTGTTGTCCATGCAATATTAGTGATCCATGAGAACGCTGCAAATGGTCCATGGGGGACTGTGTGCATTAGCCAATGAGGCTCTGATCTACAGGGGAGAGTGAAATGGATGAGCCATTTACAGAGAGCAAGCAAGCAAGGAAAAGGTCACAGTGGTCACTTTGGTTGCTGAAAGTGATCAGGTATTAAATGCCAGCTAAAATCAGCATCATTGAAATTCTTACTAATAGAGTCAGGGCAGCTGGGTCTAGCAAATATCTTGGGTATCCTGGCCTGCATGGCAAATTTACTGTGGTGAGTGTAATATATTTGTGAATAAGCATCATGAATTACAATAAATAGCTGTAGTTTTAATACTCCTGGATAGATTGTTTGACAGTCAGCCATCGGCTCTGCTGAAAATGTTTGCAATTGCTCGTTTACATGATAGTCTACAAAAGCTTTTGATGATAATGTAGTAGTCCATGTAAAAGAAAAGCTTGGGAACCAGTGCTTTGAACACATCTTTTTTGCTGTTTTTTCTTGAGGCTCTCCCCTTTTACTAGTTTTCCCATCTTTAAACCAAGCAATGTTGTCCTTGTAATTTGCTCTTCTCTTTAAATAATGTTGCCTTTCATTCACAACCCTTCCTTTCTTTTCTGCTTAGGTTGCTTTGAATGTTGCATTAAGTGCCTGGGAGGAGTTCCATATGCTTCCCTTGTGGCAACGATTCTCTGTTTCTCTGGGGTGGCTTTGTTCTGCGGCTGCGGTCATGTGGCTCTCGCTGGGACCATATCTATCCTTGAACAGAGTTTCTCCACAAACGTCACTGACCATGCTTTGTTATCTGAAGTGTGAGTATGAAACCAGTTCTCTTACTTTGCACCACAGTTGCACTGAACCAAATCACCATGCTCAGTTCTAAAATTCAGTTTCCAAAGCTAAGGAGTACCCAGAAGAGTGCAAATTCTGCATGCAAAGAGTCAGGCATGGTTTGATAAATAAAACAAAACAAAACTGAAGGTGAACCCATCTCAACCAAAATGAGTTTAGACATTTTGGGGGAGTGATTAGTGGCATTGATGGAGAGAGTTGGGTGTATCCTTTGTACATCTTTTCCAAGGGTCTGCATCTACTAGGGATTCAACATTTACTGTCCCTTGAAATGTCTTTTCTAATTTGACAGAAAAAAAGAAAACTAAGACTTGCAATAAATCACAAGAGACCATACTTATTCAGCTCCATAGCAACTGGAGGCAAAAAAGTATCTGTTGCCTAGAGATTGCAGGCCACTAAAAATATACTGGAGAATTATTCAGGAAGATATATGGCTGAATCTAAAGATAAAATAATAAATATTATCATTAACCACTTGCAGTTGGCACAGTCATTAAATTTCTGTCCCCCTAAATGATTGGAACTTAATAAATATTATATAACCTTAAACATGTTCTGCTGTCTTTTAATCTAATTGCTATTCCCAACTAAAGTCTGTTTAATCAATGGTTTTTATACAGTGTGCCTGCGCCATATGTGGGCACACTATACACGACTTCAAGCATACGCTGAAGCTGCACAACAATGAAACAAATGGCACACACGCTCCATTGTTTGCAATGGGACACGAGTATATGCAGAATTCCCCTTATGTGAGGGGATCCAGAACAGATACCCCACTTAAGGGAAGGTCCCACTGTACAAGTGCTGATGTACCATTCACCAGCTGAGTCAATGGGTCTACTTTTATTGGGATTAGAAGTGGATCTAGACAGTCCTGCCCTTCCTTGACACAGAAGGACCACTGACTTTTTCCAATTATCCTGTTCTATTTCTCCAGCCTAAACCATTCCTTCAGCATTTTTGTCATGCAGTTTGTGTTCAGAATGTTCCATATTCTTTCCAACAGCCTTCTTAAACTGTAATATCCAAAACTGAAGTTCTGCAAACCTACATTTTTATATCCTTCTAAAAGGTACAAATAAATATATTTGGCACATTAAGATTTGACTTAGAACAATAGATTTTGTGTGGAAAAAGTAAATGAAATACATTTTAAAGGAAACAAACAAACAAAAATCCTGGCACCTCAAAAACTGGCATGTTATTTGACATAAGCTTTTATGAGTTGCAGCCAACTCCATCAGATGTAACCCATTTTAAAGGGCTGTTGTGAGGACAATGTGAGATTTGTGGTAGAAACAGAGCCCCTTAAAATAAAATGGGCAACTATGACCCTCCAGATGTAGTTGAGCTATGATTAGCCTTAGATGACATAGCTGAAATTGTGTTGTGAGTATAAATGAATGCATCTACAGAGAGCTTGCAAGGATTCCTGGAGGTCTCTGCATGGGCCTGTTGCAGCACATCCAGCTTTTATGCCCTTGCTCTTCAACAACATGGAAATGGAATTGCTAACAATGTGTATTTTGGAGGTTAGTATTAGGAAGTATAGCTGTGGAGATATAACTACAGGATACATATAAATCTCCCAATGATCAGTTTATACTATTTTGATGTGAAAGAGCAAATACTAGCATTTGTTGAAGCCTAGGGCATGTAGAACAAGTAGGAGGGGTCCCCCCGCAGACCAAAGAGTTCAGTTTCAAAGGAGTTTTTGAAGCATGCATTCCAGTGTTGGGCAGGGCCAAAGGCAAAAAGATGATTTTTAAAAAATATACAAACCAGCATTCCATAGCTTAAAGCAGCTCTTCTATAGTAACAGACATTTTAACTTTTCAAAATGAGGAAGACGTTGGGATATCTTAGAGAAGAAAGTATCACCATTTGGTGAAGCACAGAAGGGCACTCCATAGTCTGAGGTTATCTTTTTCAGCAGGAAATATATATGACAATTCAGAGCTCCATGTAAAGGTTCACAAATTTTGCTGTTCATGCCAGTTATTACAGTGATCCCTGTCTACACAACTCATTAGAGATGAGTGATTCTGCCAGGGCCTAGGCCAAATGAAGCAACCCATCTCCAGCAAACATCCCAATAGCATTATTTCTTGGGAATTGTGTAATGGTCACACTAGGCCAGCCAAGCCATATTAGAAGTTTCACACCCACAAATGCAATGCAAAGCAGAATTTTAAGAAACCAAAACATACAGCCAAAACAAGATCATAGCCCAAGGCCTATAGGTTCATTGATAAAAACTATGCCTTTTTAATATATTGTCCTCTTATCTGTTTCCTATTCTTGTATCTATTTCATCACTAGAATGCTTACCTCTTGCATTTATTATTATTATTATTATTATTAGCTTTATTTATAAAGCGCCGTAAGTGTACACAGCACTGTACAAAAACCAAATAAAATCAAGAATATGTAAAAAGCCTGCCTATGGCATACAATCTAGAGATTAAAACAACAAGTTAAAAACATCTTAAGAAACAAGTTAAAACAGCAGATATCAGACATTTAATCAAGCATCAAAACAATCAGGTCACAGTCACAAACTTCCTGGGAATGCTTCCCTAAACAATATGGTCTTTAACTCAGTTTTAAAACTGGTTAGAGATGTGTTGAGCCGTGCTTGTAAGGGGAGGAGGTTCCAGGAGTGAGGAGCAGCAAGTGAGAAGGGACGAATCCGGGACGGGGCAGTGGAAATCCCAGGCATTCAGCTCTATCAATAGGAAAGGGACTTTATATTAACATGACAATGTTTGATTTCCCTGTTTGTTTCCTTCTCAGAATAAAACTAATGCAGTATGTGATCTACGGAATTGCTTCATTCTTTTTCTTGTATGGAATCATTCTGTTGGCTGAGGGTTTTTATACAACAAGTGCTGTGAAGGAGCTGCATGGTGAATTCAAGACAACTATCTGTGGGCGTTGCATCAGTGGAATGGTGAGTGTGTTACAGTAACACGATTAACATTTGCTCTTGTTAATGCTTGTAAATGTTTTGTATGTTTAAGCATTTGCCAGATATCAGATTTAGAAGGTAATACACCACTTTCCCACTGTGGGATAACATTCTGAAGTTATTGGGATCTTTTTCTGGTAACTAGGTCCCAGCAGCCATCATCCTGCCTACTGTTTGGGTATACCCAAACAATGGCCTTGCCAGATGTATCATAAAAATAGAGGGCCCACTGCTGGTGCCTCATAAGCAGTACAGTTGGTCCTCCACATTTGTAGCTTTGACTTTTGTGGATTTGATTATTCACAAATATGATTAATATGTTCTCTCTAGAAATCTCTAGGTCCTCCAGCGTGACTATGTGGTCAACATCCACCAGATGTCAGGCTGGAGGACCTAGAGATTCCCAGAGAGAGCAACTTCTCTAGGCATTTGTAGGTTTTCCAGTGCAATTCTGTGGTCAACATCTGGCAGATGTTGACCATAGAGTTGTGCTGGAGGACCTAGAGATGCTTAGAGAATAAAAATAGTATTTTTTATTTTCAGTTTTTCCACTCACAGGGGGTCCTGCAACCCTAACCCTAGCAAATGTGAAGAGCCCACTATAGCTGGTTTGTCTTTGATAAGGTGAAGAAAAGATTTATTGTCAGTCCTTAAATTCAGAAGTTATGCTCCTGGATTGCAGTGTGATCCACAGTAAAACCTCCTAAGTCATGTGTAAATAGGCTTAATTACATTAATTTGAATATATTGATATGCAGTAGCCATTATCTATCATTCATGCATAGTAATATTTCTACACTTAGAATGAGAACTATCACATGATGATCAATTAATACTCCCTAACAAACATTTAGAACTGCTGTCAGTCATTGTATAGCTTGTCACAGATAAGGCAGCTTTTCAACAAAGGGAACCAAGTTCTAGAAGGCAAGCTTTTTCTGTGGTTGGCTGAAGTTTACTTAGTAACATAGAACAGGAACTTCTCGGCATATTTACATTGTAACATGCTGGCAAATGTTTCTACTTTCTCCTTGATCCCAAATTGTGCAGCTTGATCCTGTGCTATCCCATTCTGTTCTCCCTTCCCCCACCAGCATTCTGCACATTTTTCATGCTGCTCTAACCACCACAATCTGCTCCAGGGATGCACCATCTGCCATAGCTCTGTTTTTGTCCTTTTCCCCTTTGATACCTCATTCCATAAACCCTGGACACTCTTCTTGCTCTCTTGAGGATCTTTCCTTGACATCTGATTGGAGAAGGTAAAGTGATAGTCTCCACGGTGAAATAACCAAATGGGTCTTTTCTGCTCACATTAGCTCATCTTTACATCAACCTTGGGCCTCTTCAGTCTAACGCAAAGGAGCAAGTGAGCAACTCTGATTTCTCTTTCTTTTCATCTACTTTCATCCAGTAAAAGGAGGAAGGGGTAACAATAGAAAGCAGGAATGGGAAGCTGAATTGCTACAGCAATATGGTTCTCAAATGCCTGGGTGACGGCTGATAGACTGGTACTCCATCATTTTAAATTTTGGGATGTGGTGGTGAAAAAATAGAAGGACTTCTTCAAATTCCTGTAAAGTCTTTAAATGCCCAAACTAAACACAAAGGAGTTCACAAGCACTAGACCTTGAGTGTTTCCTTGTCCTTGGAAAGTGTCATTTCAGAAAGAAAGAAATTGCTACAAATTACAGTGGGCCCTTGGTATCCACTGGTATTTGATTTAGGATTCCCTGTGGATACAAAAATCTGTATATAAGTTTCATTATATACTATCGCATAGTAAAATCGTGTCTCTTATCTAAAATGGCAAAATCAAGGGTTGCTTTTTGGAACATATATATATTCCCAAATCATGGATGGTTGAATCTATTGATAAAGAATCCATGGATAAGGAGGACTGACTTATCTAGTTCTTACTGTATCAAGAAAAAAGTCTGTGTATACCTGGACAACTTCAAAAGGAAAAAAGAAACCCTTAAAATAAACAGTTTGGCTACCATTCCTGAGAAACAACAAAATTAAGACCCAGCAAAATGCAAATGAAAACCACCCAGGATCAGGGTTTTTCCCAGAAGACAATGGACCATGAATTAAGCAGACACAAATCCTGCTTGCATATCCTCCCACCCTGAGGGCTTGCCATTCAGCAACAGAACAATACACAGATTAACATGGAAATCACTCCTCCCAACCGACAGTAGATATATATACCCCACTCACTTCCATGCCAGCAATCTCTGAAGATGCCAACTCCAGATGTCAGCAAAACATCAGGAATGAACTCTTATAGAACATGGCCACCAAAAAACCCACAAAAGCCTTCGACTTCACTTTGTATGAATTGTTAAGGAAAACCAGTGTGGAACAGTCAGCCTTATCATCATGTATTCTATGAAACATATCATAACATAAAAGGTAAAAGAAGAAGAAAAGAGACTTTAAAATCCAATTAATCATTTAAATTCAATTCCCGGAACTGTCAGCATGCTCACTGCATAGCTAAGCACCAGTTTCTGACTTTTAAGCTTTCCTTCACCTGTTTCTTATTTAAAAAATTAACATAGAGAGAGGTTTAAAAATGATTCCAACAGACGTTTCCTCTTGGTCTCAATCTGGATCTGGGCCACATACTCACATTAGAAGGCAAGAAGCTGCATGTTCCATTTTGCAGCATATGGTTTAACTCTGCAACTTTTTCATATTAGCATCTATTAGAGTTGATAGAATAACCCAATCCTGCTGAAACATTCCACCTCCTAGGGTTTACATTTTGCTTTTCAGAACAATACATCCACTACTGTCCGCATGCATTGATGACTTATATTACTCATTTAATGTTGTTAACAATTGAAATCTAGTAGCGATTGCCGTAATCAAGAACGGTCACTGCCATTTTTTGAAAATTTGATTGCTCTTTTGCAATGCCGCCCTATATCTAAACAAAACCTTGTTTGTAAGTCCAACATTTGCTGTTTCCTTTGTGGAAAATTTTGTGTGCTTTCCATTGTGGCAAATGCTACTGTGAAACTGTTTTGTAACAGTTTTCTGTATAATTTAATACTGTGAAGAACTACAATCATTTCACAAATAGAAAATGCCAGTGTTATTAGATTCTTTCAGCATATTTGTTCTATTGAATTATGTTTTTCCCCTTTTCAGATAACCATATGAGGTGTTATGAAATGCCATTCAGAGGGCTTTTATTTTTAGTCCTCAAAAATGATAGTTCCTCAAAGGCTTTCTTAAAAATCTTAACCAGCAATAGGTTGAACAGAGATAATCTGTTCCTTGCGTGCTACATACATTTCAATACTATCTCCATGAGGGCACCTTTGACCAGTTTATCACGTCCCTCTCCTTGTTTCCCACATTACATTCCAATACTCGTTCATATGCTCCTCTACTCTCCTTGGCTTTAGGCAGCATCCTCCTTCCTGTCTTTGTGCTGCAATGACCATAGTTAAAACTTAACTTGCTACCGCATCTTCCTACCCACATGTTTTGGAATTTCAGTTGACATTGTCACATGCAAATGGTTTATATAGGTCTGGATTCTCCATTCCAAATGTCCATCTGAGGAAATAGGCCCAAGTCTATGAAAGCTCATGCTACCAACTTCTTTCTTATGGTTAGACTCAAAAGTGCTACAAGATCCCTTTGCATACTGATTTTCCAGATTAACATAGCTATCTCTTTGAAATTTTATGTTAATCAGTACTGATTATTATTATTATTAATTTGTATTTCCCGCCTCTCCCTGCAGATCGAGGCAGGATTACATCATAAAAACCATACATCACAATTACAAACAATCATAAAATCAATATACATTAAAATTATCAAGATTAAATCATCTAATATCAAATCTACAATCAATTATTCAAACAGTTGCAATGAAATGGAGTCAGTGTTCTTAATGACCTTTATATAAGGTCCAGTGCATATGCCCTCCGGAAGAGATCCGTCTTAAGCACCTTCTTAAAGGCGTCTAAGGTGGTAATAAGACAGATCTCTTCCGGTAGGGCATTCCAAAGTGTCGGAGCCAAAGCGGTAATATGCTCTCTTGGAAGTTGTTACTAACCTGGTTTGTTGGTGTTCAAGTAAATACTTCCCTGATGTTCTGAGAGTGCGGGGCAGATATGGGGTGTTATTCTTTGGGAAGGTCAGTGTCCAAATTCTGTTATAGTTGTGGTGCTATGTAGTTACTCCTATCATGACCCCACTCCATTCCCAGGCAGCAGCAAATGGGGGTCTGTTTCCCTGTTGATTGGGATGCAGCTGACAGTCCCACTCCATCCCATAAGCGATCTCTGGTTTGACAGGCAGAAGCAGGGTCCCTGTTGCAATTCCCCCAGCACCATAAATAACTCACACGAGGGGAGGTGGCACCATCAGCCAACTGTTTTCCGACTGACAGGCAAGAGACCCTGTTGATTGCAGCTGCTGCTGCCTGGTAAGTGGTGATTAGAGGCTTTTACAGTCTGTATGTATGCCCTAAACTAGGGACTACGTAAGCATCATGAACACAAAACAGTCAAGACTGCATAACTCTAGGTTACGCATCCCTAACTGCTCAACAGGATACCAGCCATTGTCTGTCAAATCTAAGCAGAACATCAGCTAGATATAGATGAAATCTCAAAACATTGTGTCATGGTCAAGCTAAAAAAGCTTGACCCTTATCGTTGTCATCCCAGTTTCCAGAATCTAGATTCTGTGGGAGGAAGGATGTTAGCTTGAGCATGACCCAATATTTCATGATTTCTGATCAATCTATTTCCATCAGCACATTGTAAAAAATTATTATTATTATTATTATTATTATTATTATTATGAATTATGCTAAGACAGCCATTCATACTGATTAAAATAATTGCATATCATCGGAGTAATAAGATATAAAATAGATGGGATTTTTTACTCTTATTTGTCCTATATTTCTGTTCTTGGACTGATTTGAATATTATCAGTTTTACAATAAACTCTCCAGTGACAACCATGCTACCTTATCTTTTATATTAAAAAATGTGTGCATTTTATTCCTTTTTTAAACATGCAGTTCAGATTGCATTTTCTGTGCAGATCAAGGATAGTTTGTTAGGTTTTGTTAATGCGATGTCCCCTTCCGACACTTATCTAAATTTCCTCATATTCTCAGATACACATGCATATGCAATAATATTTTTAATCTTGACAGGAGCATGTATTAGAAACTTTGTCCTACTTTATCGCACACAAACCAAATCTCTTTCTCTAGGGAGTTTATATATAGTTCCAGAAAGAATTTAATTGGTTGTAGCTGGGCTGAAAGAGTGAGTTCAGAGCTTGGATTCAAAAGTTGGCAAATTACGGGTCCTTTGATTTCTGGGAGGCAGAAGGTGGAGGGGAAGGATCACCAGGATTGCCAAATTCAAGATGCTGACACTGGGCTTGGCATCTTGCATACCTCTCTAGGTCCTCCTTGTTTCCTCTTCCAGTTTTTTTAATTTTGAACTATTATTCTGCACCATTCAGGTCTCGTCAAACTCTTCTAGAAGAGGTTGGCACATAGAAAGGGCTCAGGGCTTGTAGAGGAAAGCTGGTGGTGGCAGAGAGATGATCAAGAGAGAGAACCTAACAGAAATATTTTATTTTGGTTGGCCAGAGAGTAGGCCTTTCACCTTGCACTGCTATAGCACTATGTTTCTACTTAAACTGCCATAGTTTCATACTATGGAATATTGGGGTTTCTAGTTTAGTGATGCTAGAGGTCTCTGGCTGTGAATTCTAAACACCCACTAAACAGCAAATCTCAGGATTCCATGGGACAGAATCATGGCAATTAAAGTAGAATCACAGCACTATCATTGTGTAGTGAATGGGTCCTAGCTTGCAGTAAGTGGCCCAATTTCTGGCAACAGTTTGGTAACAGGACAAAACTAATTTTAGCACTTAGAATAGTAAGTACACATAAGAAAACACAATAAATTGCACAGATACAAATAGGAAATCAGGTTAAAGAGGAGGAAAAGGAGGAGGCTAAGATCTGTAGGCAAGCAATGTGCAGAGAAGGCATAAGGCTTAAAGTAATGCCTTTCCAGCAATCTCACTGGACCTTAAGCACGTTAGGAAGGGAAAACCTTGACAAAGACTGCAAGGTGGACTTAGATTTCGACAGCAGCATGAACTCCTGCTGCACTGTAGAAATAAAGCAGTTTGTCACCACTTTAACTGCCATGGGTCAATGCTACAGATACCCAGTCTTTCCTGTCAGAGCTTTGGTACCCCATCAGACTACAAATACAGTAATTCTGTAGCATTAAGCCATAAACATTAAAGTGGTGTCAAACTAATTTATTTCTGCAGTGTGGATGCAGCCCCAGCCAATAAAAATTGGGGAAAGGGTTAATGAGGCTCTGTGTAAAAACTGCAATTTTAGTGTTCAGCATTCTCAGATGTAAGGGATGAGAAAAATGTTTTGAGTACTGTAGCCCAGGGTTTTAAGAGTGTTTTAGATCCAAAAGGAAAGGATTAGACTTTGTTGGCTAAATGTATTCATTCCTAATGCTTGATTGATTCTCATCAAGTATGTTCTAATCATGAGACCCTTTATTTTAAGTAGTGGTTAATTAGTTATATTGCTGAACCTTGTCCAATCTAATTTATGAAGGGGGTGCTTGATAGTTATCCATCATGGCTTTTTTACTTGCTTTTGTTAGTGCTACCAGCTTTCTTTGCTTACTACCATACGTGAGCCAAACATACAGTATGCCTCTTCAGACAGCATCTCACATAATACTGGGGTTGAAGGTTTCTTCAGTGAAGAAATCTTCTCAGGAACCCTTCCACAGTGTATGATGACGGTTCTATGATCCCTGGTTCATTGCCATGATTCCATTGCATGGAATTCTGGGTTTTGCAGTTTGGAGAAGGGCATTTAGACTCCATAGTCAGAGACCTCTGGGGCCTCATTAAACTATATATTCCATAGGGTGCAGCCATGTCAGCTAAAGTGGAATCACTGTGCTATAACTGCTTAATGTGAAAGGGTTCCAGGTCTCAACAGAAGTTAACTACTGAAGTTGTTTGACATGGAAAGGAAGCTGTCAAACCATTATCACAGTCTTCAGCATTAACGGTCTCCCCATAATGGTTTTAATCTGAATTGCCCCCCTCCCCAAATGGATGCCATTTCTAGAAGCGGATGCATTTGTTGAGAAGATGTGTTTGGGCAGCCCACAAACCTGTTTAACCTGGATGAATTCTTTTAAACATATCTTGCTGCAAAATGTTTCTGAAGGAATTTAAAATGCATTTGGCTTCTCTTTGGTCCTTGCAGTGATCACAGGAGTGCAAGAGTGCCATTTAATAGTTGGACTTCATTACTATTGTGTGCTTTCAGGTTGTTTTCAACTTATGGTACCCTAAGGCAAACCTATCATAGGTTTTCTTGGCAAGATTTGTTGGGTGTGTGTGTGTTTGCCTTCACCATTTCTGAGGCTGAGATAATGTGACTTGTCCAGGGTTCCCTAGTAGGTTCCCCATGGCCAAGCAGGGATTCAGACCCTGGTCTCCAGAGTTGTAGTCGAATGCTCAAACGCTATACCATGCTGGCTTTCGCAATATTTGGAATACTTAGTGCCATTTCACTCCCAATGTAGGCAACTTACTTAGTTGTCATGTACTAAGTTCAGATCAATTGTGTTGTCTTCACTGAGTGGTGGTGCCTTTCCAGAGTTACAGTCAAGAATTCTTCTTAGGCCTCCTGGAAGGTCCTGGGAATTAAATCTGGGACCATGCACATGTGTTTTTACCACTGAACTGTGGTCACATATGATTTTGATACTGTACTAAGTTTTTCATGAAGTTATCTATAATGTTGCTATTCAAAGATTACTGTATTGGCGATATGGGAATACACACACACACACACACACCACACCACACATACATACACTTCCCCCACAAAATATATTATTGAATTAGATTTTTAAAAACGAATACAGTGCAAATTAGTTGGTATGGTATGGGAATATTATTTTGAGATTTCCATTCTGCTTTAGTCTCTCTTACAAGCAACCTCCGACAGTAGGAAAAAGAATAGATAGGTAATAGGAAAAATAAAAGCCACCTTTGATCACTATCCTAAGATTCTGCTCTAAGATTCTGGATCTAAGTTTTTGTGTGTTCTATTTATCTGGCATCCTGGTTCAGTAGTTTCAAAACTGTATGCCAGACTCACAGTCTCGTAACGTACAATCTCTCATAACTTTACAACCATTAATAACTGATCATGACCCTTCTCCCCTCAACCACTCCTACCTTTGCAGACAGGACGCACTCCAGCCAAAAGGTTTCTGAGGCAGTCTAGGTCAGGGGACTGATAAATGACTATGCAGCACTCTCCTGGAGTTGAAATAAGCAGTTGTGGCTGCCTGTTTGCAACACGCTGCATGGCTAGGAGAGCCCCGCAATTGGCATGACCTCAGAAACTCTTCAGTTGGAGTGCTAACTGAAAAGGTAGGAGTAAGTCCTGAATGTTCATATCCTACTTATTTTAACATGTTAAAATTAGTTTTTTAACATATTAGAATTGCTTGTGTGTTTATTGGCAAATGTGATAAGACATCATTACATCCTGAAGGAATGATAGAAAAATCTGAGCTCTCTGTGAAATGTGTCCGTTTCCTCTTCACAGTTTGTTTTCCTCACCTATGTACTTGGGGTGGCCTGGCTGGGCGTCTTCGGCTTCTCGGCTGTGCCAGTCTTTATGTTCTATAACATATGGTCAACTTGTGAAGTCATCAGATCACTCCCAGCAAATATGACAGCTTCAGCGGACCAGATCTGTGTGGATATCAGGCAATACGGTACTTATTTTAATCCTGATTAAATGTTTTATCTTCTTTCCTTGACCCATCTTCAAGAGGGTTGCCTTAGCTGATGAGATGAATGGAAAAGCAACCAAGTGTGGAGTCTATGAACATGTCATTACTTTTTCAATTAATGCAGATTACACTGACCCCTTTCCAAACACATCCAGTTTAAATGTATTTGGCAAGTCATTTATCTAAAGTGATTTTGCAGCTGTTATCCGCATTACAATATCAGGCTTAATAATAAAACAATCAGCAATATAAACTGCTTAGGCAAGCCTGACCCCATCATCAAATACTTAAAAATAAGTAAATCTCAGGCTAGTGTCCTAAATGAAAACATTTGGCTGTATCTCTGGATATTCTTACTATGTCTACAATGCAAACTATATGTAGTTTTAGGAATCAGTTCCCTTTAACCTTTGGTTTTGGAATATATATATGGACAGTAAATTACAGCTAAAACCTTAGCAGGAAGGAAGTCTTTTTTTTTTTTTCTTACACCAAAAATAAATTCCGAATTTGACTATTGCATATACAGTATTTTGCATATCTCTGTATAACCAATGAATGTTTAGTGGCTGTCTCTGCTTTGTGGGGAGCAGGAAGGCAGGAACTGAGATCGGTGAAGGGGGCAGACACGATCACATCGAAGGCAGGTGGCCATTGGATACAAGGATGGAAAACTGAGCCCCAAATCAAAATCTGTTGACCTCTTGAAGTCATATCCAGACTCCAGTTGGTTCATGGCTTTGTACAATACTTCACTAAGCTTTTCTCTGCCTTTGAAATCATGAGGGCTAAACCCATAATTTTCTATTTGGATGGAAATTTTCAAGTGTTAGCAACCATTTGTTTTTGTTTTTAAAGTGTTCATGTTGAGAGATGTATAAGTGGTTTTTCAAATCAGATAAATTTTCAGATAGAAAACGTTTGAAAAATGCCTGTGTTTTGGACTAATCCAAGTGCAGTCAGTGCCAGATCAACTGTACAAAGCTGGAAGCACATGCCCCCGTGAATGGGATATATGCATGGTGACAATGAAGAGACCTGTACATAAAAGCAGCTATAGGAATGATGGGATGTTCAAGAATATCCGACAGCGTGGAGTGTTTCTGTTCTAGTCAGCCAGTCAGTCTTCTTCCAGGATACTCCACCAAATTATGACAAAGCAGTAACTTTTCCGCACAGAGAAGTATAAGTGCCCTAATGTCATGGAGCCTTATTTCACGGTAGAGTCCAATTAAAACCGGCAGCAAAAGCCAGCACAGACCAGGCTCAATCACATTTGGAGCAACATTTATCTAGGCTGAGAATGTAACTATCAAGGGAATAATATTCTGCTATTTGTTAGATTTATGTCAACCAGATCTACACTGGCAATATCATTTAGTAGTTAAGGCTAGATTTCTACTGGTTGTGCATTTTATGATTCTTAAGCTTCAATTAAATCAATGAAAAGAGGATAATTGTGTGTGTGTGTTTGTGTGTGTGTGTTTAGAAGAGTGAGCAAGCATCTGGCTTCCCAGAAGTGATGGAATTCATTAATAAAGCAGTGAACCTCTAATAAATGGAACATGTCAGAATAAGTATTGGATTATTTACATGCCACAAAGTACAGTTGTATAGTATGGGCTTCAGCCAGTCAAAGCCAACAGAATATCAGGTGGGGTGGTGGAGTGAAGAAACAGTGAAAAAGGTTGTTCATGCAGTTATGTGAGGATTTGGCCAGCTGGGATAAGGTTGGTAGCCTAGAGAGCTAAAAGTTTAGTAAAAGGTTATTGAATGGGCCCAAAAGAACTGGGAAAGAGAACTAGCCTGAGCATGTTTGGAAGGTGTTGTTGCATTGGGGCCCTGCTTGGGATTTGGGCTTGATGCCTTCATTATCTGTTGTAAGCCAGAATCAAAACTAAGATCTGGAAATCAAGATTACCTGACCACTCCCAGACATGTCGTTGGACACCCAAAGACAGCATTTTGTTCTAATTCTTCCATACATGCACATATTTGGAAATTCAGTAGACTCTAAAGGGGAGGGAGGATTAACTCAGCCTAGTTTCAGTCAGGTAACTTTTATTTAAACAAACAAAGTATATGCTTTAAAAATACATTAATGCTTTTGACCTGGCATTGTTCCTCTAGAGTGCCAGTCTAAGAAATAGCAGTGTACTTGCAGGGTACTTTTTTGCTTTATTTTACTAGCAGGTGAGATTTACTTACACAGTATGTATTGAATGCTTTTGAAAACTTTTGTACTCCAGAGTCTTTTTACACGTATTATTTCAATGTAAGGTGCAATCTACTTTGGGTCCCATGCGGGAGAAAAGCAGGATATAAATAAAATAAATAAGGAAGGGGGTTGAAAAAAGTTAAGCTTTATTTATCACTGGTACTCCAACTGAAAAACCTGTCCTTAAGGCATTTGGTGATCTAAGTTGGTGATAGAAACTTCCTTCTGTAGCTCCATGTTGCTTCCACCAGGTCTTTTCCAGAGTTGTCTGCTTGCGTCTGCAGGGAGAGACTGTGAAGTATTGCTGCCATCACCCTTTATTCCTGCATTATGGATCTTGTGTCTAAAGCTTTGAGTCCCCTTCCAAAATCCATGGTCAAGGACTGTGACAAATTTGACGTTGTACTATACTGTGTAGTTCTTCTACAAGAACACTTCCACAGGAGTGGAGAAAAGAAAATGGATTAGAAGGAAGTTGAGTATTGAGGAATGGAAACAGAGGAATTATAGAAGAAGGAAGTCTGATAGGGCACAAGGCCAAAAGAAGGAAAAGAATTACAAGACGATTACACAAATAAGAACATAGCCTTCAATCCCAATTTAAGGCAAATCCTGAAAAGTTTTAGACACCTTTTCTAGCAATCCATTATTCTCATCAATATAGGAAATAAGCACAGCACGGCAATGTCCGTAGTGACTAAAACAACCATTTGTCCGACATATGGGAATGCTAGATCTGAGAACATCTCTTGGCAAGGAGACTATCCTGGATGTAGAAAGAGAACACAGTTAAATGATTTTGTACTTGCTAATGCCAACTCCAGATTGAACTGGTCAAAGTGTGGGTGCATGATAAAGAAACAGAACTTGCATGTGGGTGTACAAGGAAAATGGGATTTGAGAAAGAGAGAAGTACATCAGCTAACAGTATTAATGATATTTTCTGTGGCATTTTAATTTCAGGAATCATCCCTTGGAATGCTGTACCTGGCAAAGCCTGTGGCTCAGCCTTAGCAGACATGTGCAGCACACCTGAGGTAAGGAAATCTTTTAACATCCACTGCTTGTTTCAACACCTTGACAGCTGGCTCAAATGCTCCCAGAAGCCTGCTAAAATACTAAATGTGTGTCTTAAAAGGAATTAAGATTTTGAACAAAGTTTTGAAGACATCTGTCTTCAATTATTTTTAAGCTAAGCTACCCTCTCTTAAGGGTATAGCCACTGTGCATTCTTTTCTTAGGCTGATCTTAAGGCACAAGTATACTAAAATGGGACCTGTGTAGGAAGATCCTTTTTGCATTTTTAGATCCCAAGATGCCAAACTGTGCAGGGCTTTATAGGTCAAGAACAACATTTTGGATTGGATTAGGAAACAGATTCAAGCCAATGCATTGGTGCTATGTTTTTGTAAAGTTTGGTCCCCGTTCAAAACTTTTTAAAAAATTCTACACAAATTGAAGGTTTCAACCTGTTAGTCAGCAATGATGGGGTAAGCTAGGCTTACAACTGCATAACCATTCCCTATTCACATTTACAATTGTGGCACTACTGCCATGATTGCAAATGCTCCTGAAACCCATCTTTGCTATTCACTCAGCTCTTTTGAGTGACGGTTTATCACGCTAGAGGGCAAACAGGATTTAAACAGGAATTAAACAGAAAATGCCTTATGTTTAACATAGGGCATTTCCTGTTGCCTTATGTTTAACATAGGGCATTTCCTGTTTAATTCCTGTTTAATTCCTGTTTAAATCCTGTTTGCCCTCTAGTGTGATAAGCTTAGAAGATCTGCAGCACTGGTGAGCAGGGTGATGACTGATAATTGACAGTGCGATGCATGGAAACAGGGAGCCCTGCAGGGTCCCTCTTGCAACGCTGTCACATCATCTTGCAGCACCCTAACTACACCTTTGATGCAAGATCTCAGATAAAGCTTCAAGGCCTTCTTCAAAGGTAACCTCAGTTGGGAGGTTATGAGAAAAAGAACCAGCTTATCCTTGTCTGATGTCTGAGAAGTTGAAAGGCATTCTGCACCAGAGCCTCTAGTGTAGGTATCATGAGGCCCTTTAAAAGTGTTTGGACTATAATTCCCACCAGTGCTCACCATTAGCTATGCTAACTAATGCTGCTGAGAGTTGCAGTCTAGCAATATCTGAAAGGGCACACGATTCCCATTCCTGATCTAGTGGGAAAGAGCACTCCTAAGTTACCAAGTGGAACTTTCCGGGAGAACAGGTTGAACCCTCTCTCAGCTGGACAAAAGTACTGCCTATTAAAGCTATTCTGTCTTGGCTGGATTGAATTTTTAGCACTCATCCAGGCCATTACAACTGAGCACTGGTTGCGTCTGCTAACAATGCAAGACAATTATGCTGTAACTGCAAAAGAAATCAGATTATCCTTGCACATTGGGCAACCCAATAACCGTACTGATATATAACATGCCACTAAATATCTGAATGTATTATATTTCCATTTTATTGTTGTAGTTCTATTTGTCTTACCACCTGTTCATTGTGGCCTGTGCTGGAGCTGGCGCTACTGTCATAGCCCTGGTGAGTATTATCATTCCCTCTCTCTTTAAAAGTAACAATTTTTTCCCCTTTTCAGACATAATTATTCAAATATTGTTTAACTTAAACCAAGTAATACTTTTTGTGTTTGTTGGCACCTGGCTGTAGTTTTCTCAGGATATTCCAAAATAGCAGGCAAGTGCTTACATTTACCAATAAAAGCTTTGCACCAAAGCAAACTTTATAATAGTTTTTGGCTATTTTATTTAACTCCATCCATCCTGTTGCATGGGCAACCTATGGCATTTCCTGATAGAAATATTTTGGTAATTTAGTTTTTAGAATGCCGGAGTGTCAGGTCACTTCAAAATTTCCCCATCACTGGAAATAGTTTTAATTAAAACTCCTGTTTTTCCTTCTTTCAAAGCTTTTTGAGAATATAAAAACGTATGCATTTTTGTTGGGATATAGTCAAGTGTACTGAACCAGGCTGAAGTACCGGTAGATTCTTTAAAGTGGCCACAGTGTATTAGAAACAGAGAAGTTAACAGTAAGATGTACTGCAGTCAAGGAATAATTGTATCAATGAGATTTTAATCTTTTATCAGCCATATTCAGGGAGGACTAATGCACTATCATGTCCTTTATACTGGAGGAATATATAGCTTAGATTAAAAATAAAAAAATAATAAAAAACAGCCATTTTTGCCCATAGCTTTCACCAAAATCATTGCCTGACACAGTACACATTTTGATTCTAACACAACTGCCTAAAAGGCTTGAAGAATTTGTTGTCTCTTATACAATGTATTTTGTTCTCTTCCACCAGCTGATCTACATGATGGCTACTACATATAACTATGCTGTTTTGAAGTTTAAGAGTCGGGAAGATTGCTGCACTAAATTCTAAATTGCATAACGCCCAGTAAAGAGCTGCATTGTGTAGCTTGAAATACCACTGACACCCTAGACTAAAGAGTCTAGTTTTTTTTGGAAGTTTGTTACAATAAATTGTAAATAGCTTCATTAAGCCTCTTTAAGCATTTTAGATTAATACAAATTATTTCTTGTATATGAATGACAATGTGGGTGAGATCTGGCTATTTTCTATACTTGTGAGAGGATTCTATTATTTTAGTGATGTTGTAAATCAATCCTTTTAAAGGAAGAAGGGCTTTCATTTAACATCAAGCTTTCCACCCCCCTAAGCACCATCTCTTAAACAATTACTGGATCAATTAAGGGCCTGTAATAAGTTATTTCATCTTTGCTATTCACTAATCTGAAAAATAATAAAGTATCTGTTTTACAATAGATAACACACACGATACAAGCCTGGTTCTTGACAACTGCTACTGTCTACCCTCGTCAGATTGTCAGCAAAGCACTGTTTTTAAATACTACACATTTGCCTCTTCTTGGTCATTCTCTGCTTCACTAGCCAGTTTACCAGCAAAAGCCCACCAATGGGGCCTTTACTGGTCAAATGGTCTGAAACACAGCTCACTATGGCTCACAGGAGAATAGCCTTTTTAATAGTTGAAGTTTCCAATCAACACGATATAAGTTTATTTGCACAGAGAAATGAAGCCCACACAGTTTTCTTGTTATGGTGTACACCGATATTCACATTCTTCTTGCACCTCCAGCCTACAAGAAATGGACGGTATGGTACAGGCTATGTGCAAATAGGTTACTTTTCTCTGGTGAACTCCCACAGTGGCCATTTGGTGCATAAAGCAAACACTTTTATATAATATAACCCCACTCCCACAGTAGATATAGCAGAAAGCAACTAAGAGGTTACTATGCCGATTTCCTTAATTCAAGTGAGTCGAGAAAGAAAGGCAGAAGGGAAGGAACTACCGCAAATTTATCTTTTGAGTTGCTCTTCTATGCTTCAGCATGTGAACTTGCAAAGTATTTTCAGAGCTTTTCGATTTCTGTTCTTTTGCATTAACTTGCCTTTTCCTTACTATTTCCTACTAACTTTTGCCAGCTACTAGCATGCAAAATTCTAGAGAGCTTTAGAAACCAGCTTTTCTGCCTATTTTAATACCTAATAATGTAGGATAACTTTTTATTAATCTTACTAGCTGCCTGCTTTGCCTCTTGACATGCTCACTAGCCATCATGCTCACCCTTCTCTTCCAGATCCACTTCCTCATGATACTGTCCTCTAACTGGGCCTACTTAAAGGATGCAAGCAAAATGCAGGCTTACCAGGATATCAAAGCAAAAGAAGAACAAGAGCTTCAGGATATCCAGTCTCGATCCAAAGAGCAACTCAATTCTTACACATAAATGTTTGCCAGAGTCCATTTTCGGAAGAATTTTATAGCTCTGACAAATCATCAAGCAGCTGCTCTGCAGAACAGATGTATGTTCAAGCAAATACAGAAGTACAAAAACTTCATATTCATGTTCCTGGGCCACGTTCATAGGGAAAATTTGCAGTGGATATCCTTCATTCCTTTTAGCACTCAGTTGGGAATTGCTGAGGGAGAGGGTGGGGGAGGGTTCTCATGTTAGATCATATTAGAAAAACACAAGTTACCAAGTCAGGAATCTTCATGGATACTCTTGGTATTCATACAATTACTGAAGGAACACACTCTTTCCCAAACAGGATACCAGAGTTGGTATCCAGCCCTGCAATGATGAGAAGATTTTAAAAGGTTGTATATAATTACACAGGTGTAAGTAACTAAGACTCTAGTACTCGACTAGATAGTTATTCCTTTAATTCCGAATACTGATGGTTGTGCTTATTTCATACAATTTCAGAAGTTACAAATCAGCTTGTTCAGTTTCTGTCCAAATTAAAAGGTGATTTTGTTGACTAAATGCCAGAAGTATTGTTTTCTGAGCCACTCCCCTTTCAATGACGCTATAATGAGCCACTGTTTTTCTATTGCACTTATCAGAGTGAGCTGGGTGCTAATGCCCCAATTTATTTTTATGTTTAACTATTTGATGGAATGTAGACAGATCATTGGCTTAGGATAATGATCCCCTTCTCAGAAAATAAATGTCAGCTTTGCCTTAATGTTTATTTTCTATAAATGTCTTAAACATTTATATAGCAGCGGGAGATCATTATCCTGTCTGTATTTTATCAAAGTGGAAAGTGTTACCTTGTGGAAACGACAGTAATTTAACTGTTTTTAAGTGACAAAATATAAATTTTTAGGACTTACAAATCCATAGCCATACAGAGCACAGGTCAACCACCCGTCTCAACTTTGGTGCTCAACAGAATAGACAATGCTTATGTATTCTTGTACAAGAAATTTGGTGTTCAGTAAAACATTGGGTGCCATTTTAAAACTGTTCCCCATAAATCTGCCTTTTAACATTTTCAGAAACATTCAGTGCTAGCTTGAGTACTAGTGATGGTATCTTTGGTGTGCTATTTTTTTAAAAAAATATATACATCTTGAAGAAAATTAAAGTACATCAGTGAGTTTTAAAGCAGTAAAGAGTCAAGTCATACATCCATGTTTTGAATGTTCGCTGAATATTAAAATGCTCCTTCAGACCATGCAGAAACATATAAAGATAAAAGTACACATTTCTTTAAAAAGGATAAAGGTAAAAAAAAAATAACAATGTGGAAAATAATTCAGGTATTACCTTGCATTTGAGTTTGTTACATGCCGAATCTTTCTGTTTAATTAAAGAGGCAAAATCTATATAGAGCAGATTAAAAATAGCTTAGTGTTTGTTTTTACCTGTTGCATGAAGGAAACAAATTTCTACAGCAAAGCAGGTGATGTTCTTTCTAGTCCAGTGTTTGCATAAAGGTAACAGACAGTGTCTTAAAGCCTAATTCTTTTCTAATTCTGTGTAGTTATTACTGGGAGTTTTTTGAAGTTTTGTTTTAGTAGTCTAATATTTTTTATGTAAAGAGCATTCAATTTTGCTATGTATAAATTTTTTGTAACCTAACCGTGAATCAATATTTTCTATCAGTGCCAAGGGCTTCCTGTAGTTATATCCAAGTGTTACAATAAATATTTGTAGATAATAGAACCAATTATTTGTGTATGATTATTTTAAGAATATTTCCAGATGAACAGGTGGAATAGTAAAGATTATCACTTCTACTTTTTAAGGTGGCAAACAAGTAAGTTTTGGCACATGCTGAAAAGTGTGGGAACAATTTTTAGTAAACAGGGAGATGGATCTTACCTATAGAAATCTGAAGATACAAATGTGCAACTGTACCACACTACCATACATGGTCTTCATGTAGCAGTGTTCTGTCCATGAATCTTACTGAAACAAATCTGACTTCTGAAGGTATGTGTGTTGCCTGTATGTGGTAAAAACAAGCAACAAGACTAAGATTTTACTGTCAAGCTTTTATGTTTTGCAATAGTCTGTTTCTGTCCAAGAACTGTCTAAGAACTGTGGAAATCTATAGACAACTAAAAATGAGTGTGTTTAAAAGAAACGATAAAAAAAATTGAAGATTAGAGAACACAGATATTACAGCAAACTGATAAGTGAAGCTCAACTCAGGCTTGCATCCTTCCGAGGTCGCTAAAATGGGTACCCAGATTGTTGGGGGCAAATAGTTTACAATTGTAAACCGCTTAGACACTCCTTAAGGGTATGAAGCGGTATATAAATGAAGCTGTTTGTTTGTTTGTTTGTTTGTTAATTTTGCCAGGTTTTGTTTTCAGCAACTGTCTTTTTTATTAGAACTTTCTGTGCTAAAGAGGAAAAAAAATCTAATAATTTTATATAGCACAGAGCCTAAAATATAAAGCCTGCTGAGAAAAGTATGGAAACCAAAGCTTTTTTGACCCATAAATTTGCCGAGGCTCATAGATAACCAACATCATTTCTTGCTTTAGAGACAGGTATGTGACATAAGCAGAGATGTGTTTTAAGTTATGTAAATCATCTTGCATGCAGCTCTGAGATGTTAACAAAGTATTATCAACTCTGCACTGAATTCCCCCTCAACATCAAGATTTGTAATTAGCAAATCAATTCATCTCTCTCTCTCAATCCAAAGCAACTTTCCTCTACAAAACAATAATAGGAATCATTCAATTTTAATTAGTTCAGACAATCTTCCAGTAGTGATACATGGTCAATTTTCCCTGTTTCATCAACAATTGAAGCTTTCAAGAATGCCTTTCTTGTTGAAGTGTGAAAAGTTGTCATTTTCCATTTATGGAAAGGGATTTCCAAGTTTAAACATACTGTCTTCTTCCTATAAACATCCTTAAGAATAACAATCAGTGTGAATTAATCAGTTTAACTTCAATGTACTTTGACAGGAAGTTTTCATTATGGTGGACAAAATTAAAAATCACTTGGCTGTGTAAAATGAATACAATTATTCCTACAAAAATATTTAGAACTAGAGTTAAGAAACAAACATTCAAAGAGTCTTCAAATACACTTCCCATAAAGAAGCAAATTAATGTGATTTCACTACTATTCAAGAGCTTTGACCTGTAAAGCCTTCAACAGGTTCTGACAGAATATCATTTTAGTGGGTTTATAGTGAGAAACCACACAATTAAAATATGTTCACTTCAAAATACACACACACACAATCTGATTAAATTTTCTGTTCACCCACATCTATATAATAGAGCAGGTGAAATAAGCTGATAAAGTTGATATGTTACTCCCAAAAGAGCTCTCCTTGCATCTGTGGCAAAACTGAAGACTATATCCCAACATCTGGTAATGCAATCAGATGCACTATTTCTTCATTACTTTTTACACTGAAATATTTCAAAATGTTCTGAAAGTCCAGTATCTCTTCCATACATTGGTTTCTCTTTTATAATGGGTCCATTTTTGACCTAATCAGATAGCTATTGCTAGTTGATATTCACCAGAAATCTTCATCAGGTTCTTCATGAAGAGTGCCTGCTGCACTAAAGCTGGGGAAGAAAGAAAAATACATCTTGCAGTCAAGCTCCTACTTTTTCACTGGCCTCCATAAACTTGTCTCTTCCCCTCTTCCCAATCCCCCTGCATGAAGCAGGCCCTGAGCCATGAATTGCTAGTTATGTTGTAAGCAACAGTGTCATATATTCAGCAAGACAATGGCCCATTTTAGATTGGCAAAAAGAGGTGTGTTGAAGGCTGCATGAAAGCCCAGCCTTTAGATGAGAAAAAGGGAAAGTGTGCCATGAAAACACTATTTTGGCATTTTAAGGGAGAAGAAGTGCTTTAAAAAGGAGCTGGCCCATTTTACATTGGCAAAAAGAGGTGTGTTGATGGCTGCATGAAAGCCCAGCCTTTAGATGAGAAAAAGGGAAAGTGTGCCATGAAAACACTATTTTGGAGTTTTAAGGGAGAAGAAGTGCCTTTAAAAAGTAGTTTGATTTCCCCACTACTTTTTCAAAAAGGGCGCAACATTGCTATTGCATCTAAAGGCTAACGTGTAGTTGCACGGTTAAATGGGGCTCTGTCTCTTTAAAGCGCCCATTTAAAGGCAGCGATACAGGTGCGGATCATAATGGATCGTGGGTTGGGAGCATGCGTGGTGTGGACTTCACTTCTAATTAAAACGCTCAATGCCCTGCAGGTGTAAAAGCTGGGGTTTATCCGCAAAGTTTTTTAAAGCTCCCAAATCCTAGCTCCACTCCTAATCCGAACCCTAGACTTGCGCAGTAGGGACTCTGGGATGCCGTTACTGTTATTCTACTGTGGATAATATGTCAATTCATTCACAAAATAAAGGGGTTCATTCATGATGCACCAGTGCAACGGCACAGTTTAAAAAGGCGGAGGAAACGCAATGATAATTTGACGGTTCCTCATAAGTATACATTTGTCCTGCGCAACTGCGCAGATTTGCCAGCTGCCGGCTGCGAACTGCGCAATTGCGCAGTTCCCAGCCGGCAGTGATAATTTGACTGCATGGTGTAACTGCGTTTGCGCAGTTCGCAAACCTGCGCAGTTGCGCAGCACAAATGTATACTTATGAGGATCCGTCAAATTATCATTGCGGCTCCTCTGCCTTTTTAAACTGTGCCGTTGCACTGGTGCATCATGAATGAACCCCTTTATTTTGTGAATGAATTGACAAGTTATCCACAGTAGAATAACAGTAACGGCATCCCAGAGTCCCTACTGTGCATGTCTAGGGTTCGGGTAGAGCTAGGGTTTGGGAGCTTTAAAAAACTTCGCGGTTAAACCCCAGCTTTTACACCTGCAGGGCATTGAGGAATTGCGCAGTTCACAGCCGGCAAGGAAAAAAAAATTTTAAAGGTTCACCGCGGCTAGAAGCCGCGTTCATTGCCGCCCATGTAGCTGCTCTGCCTGTGTTTGTAGCGTTCTGACAGCTTCCCATGTAGCTGCTGAGCCACAGAAAAGACCTCAGATAAGTCGTTCCCAAACCCCTCAGTCTAGCTGCCCTGTACCTTTTAAGTGCACACCTGGAGCTTGCAGTCTAGCAGCTAAGCATTAAGGAAAGTGCAACTTCATGTCACACTTTCCTGCCAATCTAAAAAGCCCCAATATAGATCGTCTTGGAACATATGTCAATTTACCTTAAAGGAAAGTTGGACTTAACTGGAACTTTCCTTTTCTGCAATGTGTGGAGGGTACTCCAGAGTGCATTCATTCTCATACTGCTTCAGAAAGCAGAATACTACATTCAAATTAGTCTCAATGACCCTTTTCCCAGGTTTGGGATAGCAAAACTCTACTCTTAATTAACAAAAGAAACTATAGCTATCTGGTAAAGAATCATTTGAATCAGGTAGAACTCAATAAACTTCAGCAATATTGGCACTTAGTGGCAAACATAGTGTAATCCCACCTCCCCACTGCAGAAGACTGTCAACCTGGCTGGAACAGATTATTCTCCATCCATTTCAGTAAAAGATATTTTTACAGTTAATTCCAACTTTACTTTTTCTTGCAACAGGAGGATAATCTAGAATGGTACATATTCAAGTAGTCATTGTCGATTATGAGAAACTATCTTTCAAAGCACCCTTTTCCTAAAAAATGCTTCTGTTGAAGGAGAGAGATCTGACCTGGGATGTTTAACAAATGAGAAGTGGAAGATCAAGTTGAAGCCATACAAATTTTAATCAAAAGGGCTGATGTAATAAACACCTCCAGACATTTCCTATGAAGTAAGTCGAAATCCTTGATGATGATGATGATAGCTACAGATGATTATTATTTCATTTATTTATTTTGTAAAATGTAAGGTAACAGAGGCTTTCATGCATCTAAACTAGATAATGTTGTGGAAACCTTTTGACTCATAGATAGTGAATGAAATAATATAAACATAATCAGGCAATCTACATTCTCTAACATAAATACATTTTAAGTGTTGAGCAAAGATCACACATCATTGCTGTTCTCTATTTGTTTTAAAGTGAGATAAAAAGAGATGGTAAAAATCACTTCTGAGTGGAAAACAGAGCAGCCTTAGGAATAAGATCTAACCAAAGAACAGAGTCCTCACTGAAAATAAAAAGAAGGTCACTGACAAAGACCCAAGTACAGACTCTCCTAAATAATATTATAGCAACTAGGAATAAGGCTTTCAGGGTTGTCTTAAGTGTTTGAAAGGGAGTCAGATGACAGCTTTCAGTACTGCAATCTTTCAGATTTCAGACGAAAATGATAACCTGAGAGTAAAGAACAGATGCCCGCTTTAAAGCCTTTTATGTGTGGATGTTTAGCAATAGACAAGCATCCAACCTTGTTAAGCACTAGAGCCCTTATATCTTGTCTAGGCCTGACTCAGGATCAAAAGCAGTTTAACATTTGCATCTTTGGGATCACACTTTCCTGTTATATCACTGACAAAATACTCTCATGTAGACATGCTATTCATAAAGACAGTCATATTCCTGATTATTTTTCCACCTTTCAGCTTCCAAATGTGGAGTTGAAACCAGGCTGGTAAAACGTGGTAGACATTTCCTTGGGAGACCAGATAGTCTTGAGGCATCAAGGACCACGGCTCCTGGCCTGATGAACCCATCAACTTGGAACACCATTCCTTCCTCGGCAACTAAGAACAATCATTTTTCTGAAGATCTTATTTACTTGGGGGAGAGGAGGAAAGGTGTATGTCCTTTTGACAAACTCAAGGTCAACATGGCTGACTTTGAAGACCCTCTCTGAATTAGCTTTGGTTTGAACAGATCAATTCCTTTTCAATCCCATGAACACTGCTTTCTTTTTGTCCTTTGTCTCCACTAAGACACTGTCAAGGGTGATTCCCTGCCACATGAGATTGAAGTGGAAGCCTAGAAGAATCTGGCCTTTGATTTTGCATCAACACTTCAATGTTTCACACATAGATGGTGCCAGCCAGCCAGATCAACTACCATGGCATGTGCTGAAAACTGCAGTAAGTCAGCCTGGCACAAAGAGATATGATGGAACAGTGAGACTGCCATAAAGCCTGCTGCTTTAGTCACCTATTCACTCCTTGTCTCAATTTAACATTGTCCTAGGGTATTTCTACTAACTCCTTAGCCCATCAAATAGCTCTAGTGAATAGAGCAGCAGAAGCAACAGAGATTCTAATACAAACGCAAGCAATTGTTCAGGGTTAGAGATGGCACTGCCCCCCAGGGGACTTGGATGACTATACTCCTCCACACATGCATTTCTTGTCCCCAAATGCCCCTTTTGGGCTCAGGGAAAGGTCCCCCCTCCAAACAGGAACTAACCCAGAAATTAATTGTTTGAAAGAAAAGGGCTCTCTTGCGCCAATGATACATAGATAAATGAATAGGTGTTTAAAAAATTAGGCCTGGCAGACATAAAAATAGTCTTGGGCTCACACTTTTCCTGCTCCTGCCATTGTAGATAAGGCTGATACTTCATAAGGCCCTCTAAGGAAATATTTTTTAACCTCTGGGATTAGGGAGGCAATCCTCTGTCCTTCAGAAAAATATATTATATATATCAAGCACTTCTAAGAAGGGTAAGGATCTGGGGCACCCTATTTCTTAAATGCTAATTTTTTAAATATTTCCTTAATGAAGTGTAGAAGTATTGAAGACAGAAAAGTCTAATGATGTAGACTTTTAGATGAAGAAGTCTCTTCTGCTTCTGGAGACAATCGTCCTTCCTTCACATCAGTGGATAAAGGCAAAACCAAGGGGGCTTGGTGTAAATATCCCACTACATTCAGGGCCATCTCTGAGCAGAATTCTACTCCCTGAATAATTATTCTTCCCTGAACATCATTTCTCATTAGAAATGACCTTACCAGATTACCTTGTATCCATGTAAGCATGGGAATGAATGGATGAGGGGAAAGAGGATGAATATCGTCTTTGAACTAAGTGATCCAGGGGCGTGCCTATCACCGCACAAGGTAATTGCTGCTTCACAGTTGAAGAGGAAGCTACTTTTTCAGCAATTTTGGAACACTACAATAACATCCAGCTAACTGGGGAGATTGCTGTTTCCATTTGAAAAGATGGTGTCCCCTGTAACCCTGCCTGAACCTGCCTATTCCAGTACAAAACCTTGGGTGCAAAGCATTATTTTGCAAGAAAGGTGTTCAAACTAATTTTTGGAGTAATAAAATGAGTTAATCCATTCTAGATTACCTTTCTCACTGCAGGTAAAGAGAATTGCTTATCTGTAAATATGCTACTTGAAGATTACCAGACAAGAGAAAGAAGCCATTTTTACTGTTAAGTAATTGGTCTGCAAATCCGATGTATTTAATAAACAGCATCAACACAAACCAGAAGCTAAGCATGAACCAAAAATGCAAGCACTGGTAAGATGTGTACCTGTCCTCCCTGTCACTATCTGGGAGTCTCTCAGATGGTGTGTCAGCTTCTTCATTCTTAGAGTTCTAACCAAAAAAAAAAAAAAAAAAGGAAAATGTTACTGGATTCTTTAGTACTTTTAGCATTTCTGTCAAATAGGCTTACTTCATTTCCTAGGTATTTCAAATACACTTCAATACTGTACATAAATTAGTACAGGTAGGCCACGTCAAAAAGTATTACAATTGAAGAATGTGATAAAAAAGGCAGAATGAAAACAACTTTGATCAGGTACCAGCTTGTATATAATGACTAGATGGTATGGTTACTGTCAGATTCGATAGCCAAATCCACCATTAATTTTGAAGATCCACTAAAATCAATTGGACATGAGACAGTAAAGGGAATTGAGGGGCTCTCCAAACAGCCCTGGGCTGGAGGCCATCCCTTCTTCAGCCGGACCGGGGCTGCAGCAACCGCATGCTGCGCCCTTGATCTAGCCTTTCCAGGGCATAATAGCCGCAGCGCTGCAGCTGTACAGCGCTCTTTCGACGCTGCAGCATACAGAGGCAGTGTCAGAGGAGTGCCATGCTGCCATGCACTGTGTGGAGTGATGCGCAGCATCAGGGTGCCCTGGGGGGGGTGGAGTTGGGGCATACGTCATGTGAACGTGATGCCCCAACTCCACCCCCAGGCCAGCCTTTCAGGCCAGCCTGTACAAGGCCTAAGTCCCACTTACTGAAACTGGACTGAGAAACTAGAAATATTACTTTTTTGGATTAAAAATCATACTATGCCCCCTACTAGCTGAAATATTTATGTATTTGTCTGTCTATGAGCCAAAATGGCAATTGGAAGCAGTGCAACCTCACTTACAGTTGCCATTTGGACCTATATACACCCAAATAGGGGGATACTTTGAGGAGGGTCTAGGGTTCTGGAGATGTGGGAGAGCATTCTGCACACATTTGAGGCACCGTTTTCAGAGAAACTTTACACCATTTCTTTAAAAAAAGGCTGGGGCTTGGAGGGGCAGGGGGCTTCAAGGGCTTCAAAAGGACTCGGGGGAACACATACAGTTCACCATTTCCATGTTTCTGCCTTACTGATGACCAGGCCAGGATATTTTTACTTGTATTTTCAAAAATGGTATGCTACTGTTTGGGCTGCTTCAAAACTAAATTCAATGTATTAAAAATTTAGTTCAGCATACTTGAATGTGGAATGCATTGAATCCCACAACAGAAGCCCCCTTTTGGCTTAAATTCTGTGATCTTCCCTGTTTTGCAAGAAATCTGCAATTGTACATTTGTGGCAAATGCTAAAAATCATGGGCCTTTTTCCATTCTTTGGATGGTTGTGTACACATGCTGTCCTGCATGCTTGCTTGTCCAGTGCAGAGACAAATATGATGGGAATGTCAAGGCTCCTGAGCCTTACTTTCATAGTAAACCAATTGCAAATCACACTCTATCTACAGTAATAGAAAGTAGCACCTTGTGTACAAGCTCTTGCTCTTGATTTTGCTGTATTATTTTCATGTATTTTTCAAGCGGATTAGGAATATCGCCACCATCTTGCTCATCATCCTTTGGTATACTGGTTTCCAAATTGGTTACCACTTCATAAGGAATGTTTTTTTCATTGGCCTCCACTGTTTCTTGAACACACTTAAGAAAAACATGAGAAACATGACATTTAACAGAACAGAAGGGCGTGATCAGTCTGGTGTTACTGATCCTTTCAGCCCACATTCAGCATCCTGTAATTCCAAAACAATAATAAATTAGTTGCTGTAAGTTGGTTATAGGAACTACAAGCTCATAGTCACAAAAATAATTAACATAAAGAAATGTTGATACTGTTTTATCTGTTCTATTCAGAACACTGGAGAAAAGTCATTTCTGCATGAGAAACTTTGCACTTTTTCCCAAATGGGAACATCTAGTCATTCCATGGTTTACATGATTTTTTTTTTAAAAAAAAAAAACCCCGAAGCACCTATGCTTTCCACTAGTAAGGTATTGGAATAAATAGTCCTCATCTGGCATCAATAGCTGTTTGAACTGTTTAATCATTTGAAGACGGGCTGCAACGACAGGAAAATCTGATAATTTTAAGATTTCACCCATACAACATGCAGTTTCTGTACAAGAGTAGAGTTTACTAGAGAAAATAGTAGATTGCTTCTGATATGGTTAACTTCTTTCCTAAAGAAAATATTGTACTGCTTCATTTTTAAAAGTTAAATGATAATACACACACAGGTTCTTGGCATTGTAATTCCTCTATCCAGCAGATACCCAGAAGAGTCATACTAGGGGCCGAGACAGAGGGCTGGAAAAAAGCCACCCCTATTGCTGCGCAGCATTGCTGCAGCAACCAAATGGCGAGGCACCGTTGTGCAGCAAAAAAGGAGCCGCCTAGAGCGGCTCCTTTTTGCGACTTCCGTGTGGGCTGCATCCTATAAGAGATGCTGCTTCCTTATGATGCTGCTTCCTGTAAGAGACGTGTGGGTGCTCAGATGCCCACACATCATCAACATGTCTCCTGTGTGGGCGGTGCTGCTCAACAGCGGCGGTGCCTGCACATCGTAGGGCTCTGAAGCATGCAGTTGTTGTGCATTCCTGAGCCCTACTATCGCTGCCAGGACACTAAGATTTATATGCATCAGCTGCAGCAATGTTTACAGCTGTATCTTTACAAAGAACCTCTCAAAAGTATTCTGAAAATATATGAAAATTTTACATGTTGATGTTTAACAATATGCAATCACCTAGTATTAATAAGCACTGAAGCTAAGGCAGACAGCTGACATGTTGAAGCACATAAAAATGTTGTGGTCCCTTGTCTGAAGACCAACTTAAACCAGTTTAATACTGGCACCTTGCTACTGTAGGATTTCATGCTACTTCAAAGGCACAATGACCGCCATATGAGCCCACAAATTCTCCTTGTAGTTTCTATGGGGAAGCCAAAATGGTATCAGTAACCCTGCCTTCACATTCCTTCTTGGTTATTTTTATTTTCGTTTCATCATCCATCTGTGGAACTGATGCCAGGCTAGCCTGGCTTCAAGTCCACAATTAGACGATGAAAGGGAAGAAAACATTTCCTGGGGGAGCAGACACACTTGAGCCAGTAGGCTTGACCAGAGATTTTAACATAAACCTGCACAATGTGAGCAATGGCAACTCTATACTGCCTCTGTCTTTGAAAAGGTGTTGTATATTTACAATTCCAATCTAGTAAATAGAATAGATTTCAAATAGAAACATCTTATATTACAGACTATACAAACACCTCATTTATTTGTTTTAAATCAGGAAAAATGAAATACATTACCATTTTTCCCAGTTTTCCTTGATCTTTTTCAAATGCTTCCTGCCTCTCTCTCTGCCTTACTTCTTCCTGGTCTTGCCATTCTTCCCACTTCTGCTCTTCTTCGTCTTGCTGTTCTTCAAGATGCCTTTGTTTCTCTGAGGGTATTGTATTTGCTCCACCTAACATGTACAGGAAGTACTGTATATTCAACAGGCAGTAGGTCAATGAAACAAAGTGTAGAAGTGTCAAGCAATCTTTTATCCATTCTGCTGCACTGGATCAAATACAATTAAGAACCATACTAAAAATTGTTAAAGTCCAGCTGTGTATTATTAAGACATATCTTACAAGAACATAACCTAAGCTGGATACACCACTTTCAGCTGTCAGATATTAGAAATAAGAAGACTATTAAAATGATTTCCATCACCTATCCAACTGCCCACCATCAAAAGATGAACCATTTGCCTGCTGCTCAGGTGCTGCCCTCCAGAATCCTAGTCCCTTATCACAAAATATTGTTAGACTAACACATGGGGGAGGGGGTTTGGAAGAGATGCACAAGAGGCAAAGGCAATACGAACAGGTAAAGGAAGGAACACAAGTTTAGTCCAACCTTCTTTCTCTATCTCCCTAAAGGCTGTCGTGATTTCCATTTTTAAGTTTTTGGATGCTAATACACTCAAAGCACTGGTGTTTCTCTTATTGGCATTTTTATCTATATATCTTTGTTGATTATCTTCAAATATATGGCTACTTGCCTTCCTTTTACAGCTACAGAAATAATATTTTAAGCTAATGAAATTAGATCTATAAATTGGGAAATGTTTTGTGAACATAACAAGGTTCCAAGTTATAACCACCAACTGCTATCTGTCCAGAATGAGAGGTTGTACTTAACGTGAAGGTTCATTCTGAGATAGTAGGAGGAACTATCCACTTTCCTTGGGTTTATTCCTATGTGCGCCGTCGAAGAGGCAGGAGTCAAGAGTTCTAACCAGTTAAATTTCTTCCGTTAAGACTCCTACAGCTCTTCTTCATCAGTTTTTATTTACTTACGCTGCCATCTGGTCAGAGGCAAACCTTCTCCAGTAAAATACTATTTACAGTCATATTTATATATTTAGCTTTATAAACTGTGAAATGTACTGTGAACATAACAATGTGCCAAGTTATAACCACCAACTGCTATCTGTCCAGAATAGGGTACTACTTCGGAATTCACAAAATATGGGTCATTTCAAAAGGAAACACACCACAGTCATGAAATTTCCTATGTTGAATCCATACTGTCATACTGAGCCTGATTTCACGATCAGAAAGCTACTATACACTGGATGCCAAGGCAATGGCTTTCAGTACAGCCAAAAAAAGGGAAAAAAAAGTAAATCACTGAATTTTGTTATAGACTAACAGTATCACTTTGGTAGTGCAAATAAAATATTTTTTGTTATTCTTAGGAAGAGAATCCTACAGCTTTTATACACAACCAGTTGCACAATTAGTACTGGGCCTGTCAATAGAAGAACAAAAATTCTACTGCTTGCATGAGTGGAAAACCTAAAGGAGCTTCACTAGCAGTTTTTCATACTAACATTAAATGGGACATCACATCAGTAAATGAGGTGCAAACTTTGGTGGTTTTACATTCTTTTAAATACACAATCTATTTTAGCAGTTATCGGGAAACACTCCTCCACTGAATATTAGCTAGTTTTAAAAGACAAAATTTAATGCGTTTTAGACAAGAGGTTACAAAAGCTACAACTTCCACATAGTTTATATTAATTTAATTCTGTTTTAATGTAACATTTTTATGTTTTTAATTACACAATACTAATATATACAAATGGATCCTGTACTGTTTTAATCTTGTAAGCTGCTCTGAGGCCCAGTTTTAGGAAAAGGGTGGGATATAAATGTAATAATAATTGTAATAATAATAATAATAATAATAATGCTTTGATAAGCAAGCTATCCCAAAAAAGTATTCACATATTTGAGTGGAAAACTCACTTGTGTCCTGCTGTGAAGTGCCTATTGCTGGCACATTGGCTGGGGCATGGTTTCCACTAACAACGTCCCGAGATGGATGTGACACACTGCTTTTGAGCTGTTCTGGAATGTCCTCTTGATCTAGAGAAGAAGCGTGAACAATGCCATCATTATTCTGCAATTATCAAAGCAAGGCAAGTAAATGGACACACAGTGTGGGAATGCCTGGTGTTCAGAATGTCTAAGTGCAAGCTATTAATTAAGTGCTCTTCTTGGCCAACCTAACCATCACCCTAAGAATGGAGAAACTGTAAATGGGCTACTGCTGTTTTAATCAGAAGCATGGGACAGTCTGGCTTGCAAACTATTTCCTGTAACACATTTGTTAATGACAGATTTTGTAACTTCAGTTTTATGCGGACTTAAAAGATTTAAAAGGTACAAATGTTAATGCATAATATGGACAGTCTGTGTATAATTGTTTTCCATAAAACACAATACTGTAGTATGACACTTCACAAACTCCTTTTTACAGTACATCTAGGAGCTGCAAGTGTCACATTTATCCTTGGTGTATTACTTCAGTTACCATATGCAGGCAACACAATGTCTATCAGAAAGCAGCAGCCCCTTATTGCAATAAATAATAATAATAACAACAACAACAACAACAACAATAATAAACTTTATTTCTAGACCGCCCCTCTGCAAAGCAACTGGAGCTCCAGTCCTGTTGGCTGTAACACCCTGTCACACACAGTGCCCCTAACAACTGTCCTACACTGCCACACACAATCTTGCTTCTACCACTCATGTGTGATGCTTTCAATTTTGATTCCACCCAACTTCTCCCATGTCATTAATTTCACTATTTTAGACTTTTTAAGCTATCATTTTCTCTTCAGTTATTCCCAGTGGTAAACGATCTGTTGCAAGTAACAAACAGCAGAAGTTCTTAAAGCACCACTTTGCTCTGACTTTATACTGTAACTTAAACTGTACAACACGTGCATATTTTCCTTCTCCATATGGACTGTGGACATTTTTATTTATTTATTTATTTATTTCACACACACACACACTCAGCCAGAGAATATTACATACTGATTAAATATTAGATTGTCTAGATCTTTAGCACTGTATCCTCCAGAAACACAGCCCTTCTCCTCTGCTCTTTCTGAACAGACTGCATAGCAAATTATGTCAAGGGCAGTTCAGTGTGCTTTTCTGAGTAATAAGAACACATATCACAGATATGTTTTTCTGGGTCTGGCAACCCTTCTGATGTCTGAGCTGGAGTAACCATTAGCCTGTAGAGCCCAGTCTAGATGAAATGAAGACAAACAACCACCCAAAGGGAAGGTATTTTACCATGCATCAAAAGAGTCACAGACAGTATAGGGAAAGTGGTGAGGAAAAACAACCTCCAAATGGTTTACAAACTGACCAAGAAAATCCAGCAAATGTGCTCAGCAAAGGACAAGACAGACCCTCTCCCAGCTGCAGGAGTTTACTGCATACCATGCAGCTGTGAACAAGTCTACATAGGGACCAACAAATGCAGTGTTCAAACACGAATCAAGGAACACGAGAGACACTGCAGACTGGGTCAGCCAGAAAAATCAGCAGTAGCAGAACACATTATAAACATCCTGGACATAAAATGCTGTTTGAAAACACTGAAATTCTGGACCATGCCAACAAGCATTAGGTCAGAATGTGCAGAGAAGCCACTGAAATCTGTAACACCTAGACAACTTCAACAGGAAAGAAGAAACTCTTAAAGTAAACAAAGTTTGGCTACCAGCCCTGAAAAACACCAAAATCAAAACCCAGCAAATGCAAATGAAAACCACCCAGAGTGAGTAGACGACACATCATTAATTGACACCCTGAGGCCTTGCCATTCAACAACAGAACAATACACAGCTCAACATCTAAATCGCTTCCTCTCAACCAACAGTATATATACCCCACTCTCTTCCATGCCAGCATTCTCTGAAGATGCCAGCCACAACTGCTGGTGAAAAACATCAGGAATAAACTCTTCTAAAACACGACCTCATAGCTCACAAAAAACCCACAAAAACCTATGGATGCCAGCTGTGAAAGCCTTCAACTTCACTTTTGTGTTATTTCTAAAAGTGAAGACTTACCTTCACTAGCAGAGTCATGATTTCCAGTGTCTCTGTACAAGCACTTCTCTGGATCTGCGGAGTCATTAGAATTCTGATTTGCACCTTTTTCGTGATGAAGACTAAAAATAAAGGCAGAGGAAAGCAATAATATCTGTCTTAAAAACCCTGCTTGTTAGGAGTCCTGAGCTAGATGTTCTACAAAGCAAACTATAACAAAGGAATTGTTCATGCTATTGCAAGTAACACAAAGAAAGTCTTATGAATAACAAGCCTCTTTGTTTCGCCCTTGTTTATAGGAGTCATAACTTAGAGCAAGTTTATTTTTATTTTAAAACATCACACACAAATTTCAAGCCAGTGTACAGCAAAATGCCACCAATGTCATAAGCCATATTAAAACATAAGTCAATGTCAGTAGGAAGCCATATTAAAGCAAAACAATATATATATTTAGAACACAATCATATGATCCCTCATAGGACATCCAAGAAGCTATAGGATATTGCAGACCTCCCTCTTTGCCCACAGGCAAAGAGTAAAATCTGTCACTGAAGTCCTCTTTTTTAGACAATGGAAAGTTAGGAAAATGTTAAGCCAGTGACAATACTAATTTGAATGCAATGTTATATTTTGTTTGGCAAATAATAAATTCAGACCATTGCCTAGATTTCTAAATTAAAATTAACTTGTATGTACTGATCTTAAAGGATTCTAATCGAGTTATCTTTAACAATTTTGTCTATTCAAACATGTTTCCAAGATAACATACATTATCCCTTAGTTAGGGATAACGGGTAGTACACTGGAAGCTGGTAGTTATCCCTTCTTACTCCAACTGGATATACATACTCCAATAGTAAAAATTTCTACTGCTATCTCAGTGTAGTGGCAGCTCCAGATCATGTAGCAAGACACCATTCTTTAGTTTCTCCAGATACTAGTTTCAGTCCTTAGAAATCTGAACTATGGTTCATACAGAAAAACAAACAAACAAACAAACCTTAGGATGGTTCTTGTGAAGTCTGGGATTTCTCAAATTATTAACAATAGACTAATGGCACTGTTGATAGTTCCACACCACCTCATTACAATAGGAAAACTAACAATTTGATATTACCTTAACTTTTTTTCACTGGGAGCTGGTGAAGAGGAAGCAGAAATATTAGAAACAGATTCAGGAGATAAGCGGTTGCCTGTTCTTGGAATGGGGGAGAGAGGCTGATCAGCATTCTGAAGGGGAGCAGCAAGGGGTGAACCACCGGGATCTGAATAACAGAAAGCAACAACTTATTCACAGCCAATAATGCTTCACAGGCTATCTTAGGTCCAAAGCACACTGCAGAAATAATCCAGTTTGACGCCACTTTATCTGCCATGGCTCAATACTATGGAAACCTGGGCACTGAAGTTTTGTGAAATATTTAGCCTTCACTGTCAGAGCTCTGGTGCCACAATAAACTACAATTCTCAGGATTCCCTAGCACTGAGCCAAGGCAATTAAAGTGGTCTCAAACTGGATTATTACTGCAGTGTGTTTTGGACAATAAATTACAAAACCCTGAATACATATGGGTATCCAATATCAGGGTTGTGGCACTCCTTTCTTGGCCAAATACAGGACAACTGCACTTCCAGAACAGGGACAGGTAACTGTTCAGCCAATTTTTACTTCTACACCTTCCTGTGAGCTACCTCATAAGTCCTGAGAGATTCCTACTTATTTTGGAGGCAACTTTAGCTGTTTTGGGGTGCTGGGTTCTTGTGGGCTTGAATGAAACTGCCAAATATGTGGACAGCTTTCTGGTGAAAAATTCACTGACAATCCAGGATTTTTTTATTTTTTGAAAAATGAGTGGATTTGGGGAAGAGGGACCTACAGCCACAAAAATGAGGGTAGGGGACCACTTCTAGTCTGTGGGCCTCACCTTTCACATCCATGATCTAACTGGTGATTTCACCCTTCAGGGCCTTTTAGGCTTAAAGGCTTTTCTTCATCACTAGATGTGACATCATCTGACTCCCAATTTTGCAAAAAGTACCCCTAGCCCAGTATCACTTTGCCTACAAAACTGATTCAAGTGGTCAATCCTACTCTCTAGAGGCTTTTAGAAGCACAAATGGAAAATCTGGAGGCCCTAAAATTGAGGAGGTAGGGCTGTAAAATAGCTCAAACTTTCCCACCCTGCCTTAATACCAGGAAAAGGAAACTCGCTTGCAGTGAATCAGACTCATTGAGCCCAGTATTATCAATTCTGACCGGCAGAAGCTGTCTAACACTTTTTAGGTAGGATCCCTTCTTAGCCCTATCTGGTGATCTCTGGTATTCCAGTATCTGTTGCAAATAGTCAATAGTCTTAGGATGAACAAACTGAAGCTAAATTCAGATCAGGAAATATGGAAACAGTCTCAAGTCTGCTTAGCTTGTAAGATCAGAATATCCAGGTGATATGATGCTGGTGACATACTACATGACTGATATTCACATTGAATGTGTGCTGCATTCTTAAGGCATTTCAATTTTCTAAATAAACTTAAGAGTATAATTTTAAAATGTTAACTATCAGTATGAAAGTTTAATGTCAACATACTTCTTTTTTAAAACAATTTTCCCTGTCTCTTCTACAGAATACACAGGCACCTGTATAACCTTCTAAGCTCCTTTAAATTAGAAGAATATGAAAATAATTAATATAACCCTTTTTACATGAAACTGTTCCTTCCAGATATGCCCCGTTCATAGCATTCTGAAGTTTGACCTTATCTACTGGTCCCAAAACATGAGCTGAAAACAGTAAAACAGTTTAAGAAACGGGAACATTTACATGGAATAGTAAAAGGCATGCCAGTAGTAAGAGACATGCCAGGAATAATCCACACCACTTGAAGAGAGAGAAATTGGTATTAACTATCACTAACTCCAGCTGCTCACACAAAGCAGCATATGAATGAGCATAAAATGTACTTACCTTCAGAAGACAGCTTGTTACTAATGTTTCTCTTTGCTTTGGAAACAGGAGTAGACGACAGACGCCTGGAAGCAACAGTTCTTTTTTGTGGAGGGGTCAAATTAACTTTCGGGCAATCCCCATTTCTTGGTGTCCAGTTATAGCTTTTACTTTTTTCACAGTGAACTGGCAAGTCCTGGGAGTACAGATCACCCTGTGCAACCCAACGTCTTTTGCCAGACACCACAGTAAAGTCATTTGGCAAAGGTGAAGGGGATGGGGTCTTCCCTGGCCCAACAGTGTTTCGAATGGCTCTGTGCTGGTAGTTCCTGTAGGCTTCTTCTAAATGCTCAGCTTCTCTCTCCAATTCCTTTATCCTAGCTTTGGTGTTAGCCACAAATTCTAAATCAGAATCCAGCAAAGAACTGGATCTTTGGATGTGATGGCGATGGCTGGGAGTTGCATCATTTCCCATTCTAATAATATCAACCAAAGGATGCATTTTAAGGACATCACCATCTACATAAATATCATGAGGAACAGTCTTATCACCAATCAAATCAATGACGGAACGATCAACTAAGGATGGCTTAGGATTCCTGTACACTTCATTTTCTAGTGCTGCATCGGGAGGATTTTCATACAAGGAGAAAGAAAATAATTGGAAAAATTAATTTGGATTCTAAATTTTAATTTGAACATATTATTACTGAGAAAAACTACACTTACATTTGATAAATGAACCTACTATTATGCTTCAACATATTTATGCTATGCAGAAACTTACAGGAGTGCAGATAGCAAAGAAAATAAATTATTTGAGCCCACATTGATCAAACAACAAAGCAATAAATATTTCAATTAAGTTGAAAGTACTGCAACTACAAAAGAAAATGAAGGAAGTACGGACAGCCCTCCATATCGATGGGCTAGCCATTCACAGACTGGAGTATCTATAGATGGCCCTATCCCATTATCTTCAATTGTGGTGCATAGACACAGCCCAAAATAGCTCAAATCAAAATAAAATGGCAACCATTTTGTAATTGTAATCTTTCATTTAATCTTGGATAAAATGTATCAATTTAAAGTCCCCCCCCCGCAAAAAAACACATTCAATTTTTTTGTTGTTGTTGCCAAAGACTTAAGATTTTCAAGTAACGGAACAGTACTGTGAGAAGTTTGGAGAAATTCATCAAATTTAAATATTTGAATTTCATATTGTAAAACATGAGACGTTATAAATTTAAATATTTCAATTTCATATTGTAAAACATGAGACGTTATTACATTATGAAATATAAAAATAAAATAAATCAAATATGTAATTTCTCTTGATAGGGCACATCATCTTTATTTATTTTTTCTCCACCTTTTCTCTGGCACTGAAACTCAAGGAAGCTTGAATTAACTTCTGTAATACAGTATCAAACTGAAAGCACCAAGCCTTGTTGGAGGGGAGGAATACAGAAAAAAAAGTGGGGAAAGTAGTATATTATATCCTCAAAGCTGCAGTATAAGTATTTGCAGTTTTGAGGAAGACAACAATTGAATGCTGTTGGAGTACTACCTTTTTTAAACCTGCATCTCTAATGGGTTGATGAAACTTTATTCATCTGCAAAAAGAAGAAAACTGCTTCTGTAGCAAGGAAACCCATATTTATACTGAGTTAGTCTACTATAGGATGTCAAATTATTTTAATAACTTTTTCACAAAAAATGCTGTGACAGAGGGAATGATACATACAATAAATACGCATACATCACAGTCCTGAAAGTCATCTATTTCAAAATTGAGAAGTCTAAGTAAGACTTCATATACCGTATATACTCGTCTATAAGTCTAAAAATTTAGGCCTAAAAATTGATCCCAAAAACTCAGGTCGACTTATTTATGGGTCACTATGGAAACGTGATAGCAACTCTTTCAGATTCCCTCATGCAATGTGAAGAGGAGTTTAGCAAGAAAGAGTCAAGCAGAAAGAGTCCTGGTGAAGAAGTAATGCACAGGAACACATCTGCTTGGTCTACCTGTATAGCCTTCATATTGAAGACATTTCTTCATTATTATGATTTAAATGAACTATTCAAAATATCAGACACTATATCTTCACACACTATTAATTAAATCTGAAGATGACTATAATGTCTATACATTAATTATTTTACTAAGATACTGAAATAGATGTTTAAATAAAACTACACCTATCTTTAAAAACATATTTGCCCGAAGGCCCTAAATTTGAGCATTCAAATGGCTGCATTTTTTGCAAATAAAATTGCATAGAGTTAGGATGGAGGAATGAAAAGAAAAGAGATTTTTTTTACCTGTCTGTGTTTGCTTCAGTTGTAACTTTAAGTCTTCCATTTGTGCCTTTAACTTCTTGATAGTATTTTCACATTCTGACAGCTGAGACTTCAATTGTAAACAATGATCCACCTAGGAAGATTTAAAAAGCTGTTTTTAACACAAGGAAAAACTACTTGATCTATGTCATTATTGTTCAGAGCATTTATAAAAAAAAAGTTATGGAAGTAAACTATGCTCTTATTCCAATAGCAGAGAGTTATGGATTGTTCACATGCTGCTATGTTGTTGTCTAAAGAAAACACTGCTGATTAAGAGTTCTGAATCACCAGTCAAAACGATAAAGATCATGAGCACAAATTTCCAGTCTCGTCTTATTATGCTTGTTACATTTCAATTGTCCACACTTTCAGGGGTACAATCAGTACTTTAGGCATATACAGCTATAACCATTTGTGACACACAGAGGTCTGAAACCAGCAGCCGATACTAGTATGGAGTCTGCTCATTTCTTTTATTGGATCAGACTATTCCAAAACTTCAGATAATTTATTATATTATTTTTAGCCTCTATTTTAGATTGAGGAACTAGGGCAGGTAGTTTTTTTACTTAAATTACATCTTTATGGAATACAGCAAAAGGTTCTTTGACAAAGTTTATATGTTGTTGTTTTTTGGTGTGTGCCTTCAAGTCCTTTCTGACTTATAGAGATCCTAAGGTGAACCTAACATGGTGTTTTCTTGGCAAGTTTCTTCAGATAAGGTTGCCACTGCCATCCTCTGAGGCTTAGAAAGTGTGACTTGCCCAAGGTCATCCAGTGGGTTTCCACAGACAGGCCAGGATTCGAACCCTGGTCTCCGGTCATAGTCCAACACTCAAGACCACTATGCCAAGCTGGCTCACAGTAAAAGCTTCTTTGATAAAGTTTATATAAAGACTAGTATAGACATCCACACAATTGTACAATTTACCTCGTTTTGTAACTGCTTTTCCAAAAGCTGCTTGTGAGTTTCAGACTCCTCTTGTTCAAGTTTTCTAGCATGTTCTACCCTTTTTAACTCTGTCTGAAGGATTACATATTCAGATGATGGCTGACTGAGCTCTGTAAATGGAGAGGATTATCATTTACTTTAAAAAATAATCTTATAATATTTAAGTCTGAATTTCTGTGTTGTATATATGCGAAGATATGCTGGCAGAAGAACATCTACTGCATATACTCATGTATAAGACTAGAAATTTTTGCAAAAAAATCGACCCCATAAACCTGGGTCGATGTTATCTATGAATCAATATAAGTACTGTACTTTAACTCTCTTTTTTTTTAAAAAAGGAACTATCCCCTTCTCTGGGTAGAATAGAAAAAGGGAAGAGAACAGCCCACCCTGGAAGCATCTGAAAGAAGAAGCAGCCTTTAGGATGAGCACAAGCAGTTATTGCTGATGGATTTTCTAACTTCATTTGCATCATTTTTCTTTGCTTCCTCCATTAGATCGTTTGTTACATGCCCTTAAGCTTTACCCTCAATTTATCCACGGATTATATCAAAATCCATAACTTTAGCCCCAAAGCCTGCCCTCAACTTATACATGAAGTCGACTTCCAGTCAAGTATATATGGTAAATTTAGATAGCCCCCCTAGCCTGTCGAAATTGAAAAGGTATATATGTTTTCTTAAATAACAGGTTTTCTTTATGGTATTTACTAGGGCTAAGATGGATAAGATATTATTCAACAATCATAGTACAACTACAACATGGGCTTTATATAGTTCAACATGGATTCTAAGGATGCTTTGACACAACAGACCACTAGAGAGAGGATAGAATTTGGACGCAGGCAGATTTTGGGAAGTTCTATTCTATGTATGTTCTATGGCTCTCACTGGAAATTTTTATAAATTACTCTTCCATAGTGTCAATTATCCTCAAGGCACAGAACAATCTAGTATGTCAGTAATGGCCAGTGAAACCTGAAAACATTTTGCAGGTATACCTCAGTGTCTGTACAAACATCCCCAAAGGGGCGGCCTCCAGATGCCCCTTTTTCAGCTGGACCAGGGCCTTGATTTGGCCTTTCCAGGGCACAAAAAGGAGCTGGCAAAAGCAGTTCCTTTTTCCACTCTGGAAAGGGTGCGATAGCTGCGGCGCCATAGCTATACAGCACTCTTTCGGCACTGCATCATACGGACACAGTGCCAGAGGAGCGCCATGATGCCGGGCACCATGTGGAGTGGTGCACAGCATCATGGCATCCTGGGGGCAGAGCCAGGGCATGCATCGTGGAGATGCTATGCCCCGACACCACCCCCCAGCCAGCCCAAAGTGCCGGTCTGTACAGGGCCTCAGTTGACTAAGTAGATATGTTCCTTGAGCATTACTTCTTTAACAGAAAAAAAGGATGAGTTCAACATATTTCAGCAAACTTTTTATCCATAACTAACAATATGCACAGGTGAAACGAAATCACCAAGTGATATAAGCCTTGAATAAAGAAAAAATATTTTGACAGTTTCAAAGACCCTTGAATGTTTCTTCCAAAATTCATCCAGAGATAACTTTTTCCCTCTTCAGCCTCCACTTTTCTTATGATTTCCATTCCATACTTATAGATCAACATGTTTTTGACCCACTGGGAAAGGATTATGTGCTCTCTGTTCTTTTGCTGTTTGTGCATGCTCTGGGGGCAGCTGCTATTTACCTTGACTGCTGTAACAGGCACACACAGCTATAATAAAATCAGCTAGAGCTTCCCACACAAGACTTATTGTATTGTTTACTGCAATGTGACACTAAAGATTTATTTCTCCAGCCCTTCTTCACCATTTTCCCAGGTGATGTTACTAAAAAAACATCCAGCCAGATAAGGGGCAAGGAGAAAAGTAGGAACTGACCAGGCATATCCACAGTGGGTCCTGGAATCAAATCCCAGTAGATACCAAGGGCCCACTATATATATTTCTATACCAGCATTTTTATGTGTACTGTATAAGTAATGTATCAAGAAATGAATACAGCATACCACTTGAAGTTCAAGTTAACAGCTATTGCTTTGTGCAGCCACTATGAACAGGAGGACAGTTTTGCCAAGAGGAAAACCTAGTAGCTCGCTGCTAAAAAAACTTTTGTTTTATATCCTCCCTAGCCTCTGTCTGGCCAATCAAATCAGAGATCTTTGCTGCTCTTTACAAATATAAACAGTATTCTCCTCCGATCAGGCTAAATATTTTTTCTACTCTGTGATGTAACTGGTTTTTACCCTGTGATGTAACATTCAAAGGATACATGGTTCTTGGCTGTCTTCCATCTGATTGTATCAGCAATTCAGTATAGTAACTGTTACAGTACAATTTGTTATAAACCAGTCATTTGTTTACATTCTTCTTCAAACTTTTCATCCCTGTGTTATTTTGTTTATAATTAGGTTAGCTGCAGGCCTGGAACTAGCACAAATCTATACTCAACAGGCATTCCAACTTCAGGTACTTCAGTTCTGCAAACATAATGCCAAAGCAGTGCAGCCTGTAACAATGTGCAGTAGTCTTTCACTAGTTAGAAATCATGATAAACATATTTTATTTCTCTAAAACATTTCCAAGGAAAGCCCACAGGAACTGAATAAGCACTGAAGTCATAGGGATTTGCTAAAGTGAACTGAGGAGATTTGGAAAAATTCAAGATTTAAATTCACATTTCCTATGACCTGGGCCAACAGTTTAAGAAAGGTGTACATTTCATCTTTACACAAACACTCTAATGCTGTCCTCCCCACTACCCAACACCCAATACAAATATATTCAAATTCATGTTTTTTTAGTGTAATATCCTACTCTTGGCCCAAGATCAAAGTTTGGTGCTAATGATATAAATGCAAGAAAACCACCCACCCTCGGATGCATACACACAAAGAGGAGTGTTCCACACATCTATAAATCTATTATCTATGAAAATCCTTGCTGATATATCCAGTCAACATGTAATATTTATACTAACTGTTTCTGAGTTGCAGGTTTTCATTGTGTGCCTCCTCCAACTGTTGCTTAAGTAGTTTATTGTGCACTTGAAACTCCATTTTCTCCTCTTTTAGTGTTGAATAATCTGAACAGCCTTTCAGTTTTTCTGTCAACAACTGATTTTGCTTACTTAATAATAACATTTCAGCTTTGACCGAATCTAGTTCTAGCTGGAAATACATAAAGAGGACATTACAAACAAGTTATTAAACTTCTGAGATAACTTTATATTGTACAGTTTATTGAACTAAGTTGTGAAAGTAGTTAGACATATTAATTTCATTTACCTCGAGTTCTTTTACACGTGATACAGCTTGTTGAAATTCTTGCTTTTTTGAATTAAGAGAAATGGTCTCTTCATGTAAAAGCATTGCTTTTTCTGGTCAGAAAAAGAAAAAAAAAGAGGAAGCTTTACATTAGATGTACTCTGAATTAATATATGGAGGTCAAACATCGGTTTACTTTTTAGAAAAGGAGATTACCCTTATGTTTTCTTTCATCTTCAGTAATCTTCTTGGTTCTTAGTAGGTATTCTTCTTTTAGTTCAAGCTGATACCTAGCAACAAAAATTTCAAAGTGCTGCCAGTTCATTAAAATACATTCAAATTAACTATATGATTTAGCTGTCAATCAGAGCAAGTAACTTTAACAACTTCTCAATGCAGGAATCCTTCTAAGGCTTTAGACAGTGAGACCTCCCTCTTTATTGCAACAATGTATAGTTTAATATACACAAACCAGGAAAAAGTTTGACACCTCTGACATTTCCACATTCTGCCTTTACAGTGGAAACTGATTTAATTGACATTGTTACCACTTGCTGTATACAGAATACTCAACACTATGAAGGTGCAAACTATTTTTACTGTAGCACAATAGTATATAAAGAAGAACTGCAACAAAAGTAAAAGAGTGAATGCTTCTGCAAGGCACTGTAAATGCAAATTCCCATATTTTAAAAAGTCTCACTTTAAAAAAAATTGGAATACTATTTTCTTTTGTGGAAGTATATTAAAATAAAAAAGACAAAACAACAACAACAACTTTATCCCACAGTATTTTGGGCAATGTAGATCTAACAGATGTATGTTAATGCAATGGTGTCAACAGAAAACCGCCAGCTTCAATCACCTATAGATCTTTCTAATGCAGAAGAGTAAGCCACCTGACACCATCTTCATGGTGTTTCTCATACCAAATCAATAACTTTTTCTTTGCCCATGCATTTTAAACAAATGGGTAGTTGGGCCTCTTTACACCTAAATCTGTGTTTCACTTCTAGATTGCCTAGAGGTTTGTTTTCTGTTGCTGTATGCATGTGTGTGTTTTTGATATGTGGTTTTGTTTTTTAAACCTCTTTACTGTATGTTACTATAAGTTGCCCAGAGAACTTTATATTATAGGACAGCATACAAAAGGTGTAATAAATAAAGAAGGTTCCATATTTAATAACATTACTAATTTTAATAAATTTATTAATTTATTAATTAATTGCAATAAGGGAAATGGTGAAAAAGACATCAGCAGGAACAGATAATAATCAGTTGAACTGCTGCAATCCACTCTGACAGAGTCAACTACAATGCTAACTAACATCTGTCTGCCAAACCCATTGGTCTGCCTGCAAGCTGCAGAGGAGCAGGAGGAGGCTCCTGGACACTGGCTGAAGGCCTTAAAAAAACCCTTGGCTTTTCCTCCCTCCCCTATCCAAACCATCGGTCTGCTTGCAAGCTGCAGAGGAGGAGGAGGAGGCACTGTTCATCTGTTTCTGCTTTCCCCCCGTCCACCTATCTGTATCTCTGTAGAAATCCACTGCAAGTCAGGCAATCATGGAAAGTGTGCTTGGCCTTTTGTGAACCTTGAACTGTTATAATTGTCTCTGTTACTGTAATTATGCTAAAGCATGTTTTATAATGCTTGACAGGTTAATTGGATTATAGTTCTTTGATATTGTATTTGGTATTTTTCCCCTTTTTTTCTTTCGGGTATTATGTTATATTGGTATTTAATCTATTAATATTATTTGGATTTGAACCTGTGTTGAGGGACTGGGAAAGGGATTTTTTATGAACTTCATTTGATTTTTAATGCTTTTATGTTTTCGAATTGACTGCCACTGTATTTATATTGTTTACTGATTTTGTTTTGTTTAAATATTGGTCAGGGGATTGGGAGGAGATTGTTTGTATTTTATTGTATTTACTGTATTGTATTTTCATACTGTTGTTAGCCGCCCGGATTCTCCATGATTGGATAGGATATAAATAAATCTATATCATTATCATTATTACTTTAAATATTAATAAAAACTAAAAACTGTACCCCACCCCCAACAGAGTTTCAGATAATTAGCAGAGTGAACAAAAACCATCAATACACTTGGTTTTTCCATTACTCTGTCTATACCAGCATACAAGAGCTACGAACATTCTAACTTCATGCATCAGTCCCACTTTAAGGCCTTCCCCAGTATATAAAAATATTCCAAAGAATTTTCCCTTCTTGAAACTGTGTCATCTGTCTTTACCATGGGACTGCTTTTCTATGCATATACTATGTACATCTCCTGAAAGAAAATGGCAAAAGAATTACTTGAGAAGTTCATTCTTCAGCTTCTGGTCATAAGTCTCCTCAATATTCTTCACAGCCATCTCCCGATGACGAAGTGCTTCTTCAACAGTTTTATTTTTTGATTCTTGAAGCTTTTGAGCTCTGATGAAACAGAAAAATGTATACCATAAACACTCGTAAGAGAGAAAATATGGGGCGCAGATGCATCAGAAATGTAGGCATAAAAATTAGAAGCCTTCAAAAACAGATTGTAGTATATCCCTACCACCAAGAAATTAGATAGTTTAACCTTTCAGCAAGTTTTAATCTTACAGTGCTGCTCAGGCCTGAGGATGCAGTAGGGGTATTAAGAATACAACCCCCAGATTTGAGAAAAAGCAGGGGGGGGATTCACTAGACAATACTTTTTAAATACAAAGTGTTTACTGTACTTTCTGAGCAAAGGATAAAGCAATTCCCTGTAGCTGCCTCCTCTTTGCCTAAGACAACATTGATCTGGTCTTTGCTATGGTGTTCTTCCTGGATGGCAGAGGATACAGCCTTCCTGTGGCTTTTGTTTCTCTGGCACATGGATGGGTCCCAGGTCTGTCCCAGGGCCACTTATTTTAGTGGGAGGGATTAATATTTAAGTATGCACTAGTAGTTCAGTCACTATGTCCAACCAAGGATATTTCTTCCTATTTCTGAAGAAAACCTCTGTGCTACAAATGCTGCAAGCCTGGTTAGATCATTAGCTCTTATCTTAGATGTTCTACCAAACAGTAATATGAAATCTTTAGTGAACCTTATTCATTACTTAGGACAGCAAATGAAGGGAGATAAACAAATTACAAAAAACAATACTCCTCTATTTCAGAGGTTCTCCTGCGCCCTCTTCTGGGTAATTAGAGAGATGCTTTTATTATAACAAACTAAAAAGAGAGAAAGGCAAAACCAACTGCAAAAACAAAACAAACAAATAAATAATCAGAAATTACTGGAAGATCACAAATGCTTCAATATTACTGTATCTGTACTACATGAGCTTGTCCTCGTGTCCAATTAAATATAAAAAAGGACTAATGATAAAACTAGTCTTCCCTCCATTCTCATGGTTTTGAAACTTGTGTCCCTTGCTTATGAGCAAGGGATGAATGGAGGGGGAAACAATGGGGCACGTGCCCGAGGCGCGTAGCTGCGCGCCTATATTCAAGCCAATGGGGCGTGCATACAAGCAAAATTCTATTTTCGCGAGGGGTCCAGAACGGATCCCCGCGAAAAAGTAGGGGTGACTGTATATTAATGTATACTGGTCACTAGTTACCAACTACACATTTCATTATTTCAAAGACAACCTGTTAGTGCCAATCTTGTGAAGAAGCATTACAAGCCTCCAATCTTAGCAAGGAATGATCCTAGTACTAGCAGCTGAACAACACTGCTTCTACAAATGTAACCCAATATTTATAAAGCTCTCCCAAGATGGTACCTCCTTCTATGATAGAGAAACTGCTACTTATTAATCCCTGTTCAAGCATCTGCCAAGGCAGAAAGCTTAGCCTTAAAAAAGTCTCCTCCCACTCACACCAATGAGGGAAAGTATACACTCTACCACCAAAATGACACATGTTTTCTGGGAGGAAGGGGCTTCAGAGTCAGCAGAGTTATTACCTCCTCTGGAATACATTACTGATCCTGTTCACCACCACGCTACCTGCAAATCTGAGCAGGTAGTACAATGAGGTTTCTGCCACTACACTAGGAAAGCTTCTACAAGCAGATTTCACTCTTGAAGCATGGAGAAGAAAGTCTGCAGAATTCAACAGCTACACAGTTACCCTCACTGGGAATTTAATATTTCTCCCTAGGTGAAACAAAATTAGATTAAGTTTCACACAAACGATAGCATTTAGAAAGCCAAGTAGAGTTTTTCCAAGCCAAATAGTATCAAGAATAACAGTTTAACAACTCACAGATCAAAAGCTTCCATTCTTTGCTTCAGTTCTGCCTCTCGGGTTCTTATGGTTTCAATATCTTTCAGTAGACTTTGCCTCTGCAAATAAATTTCTCTGGCATCTATCTACAGATATCAGAAAAACACTTTGCATTATATGATACTCAAAAATAGAATCAGAAGTAAATGCCATGTGAATTTCAGACAGCCTGGCTGCAATGCAGCTACCATTTTGTTAGTAGTCTCAATTACCTATTTCTGTAAAGTTCACAACTGTCAGTTTGCTGATAAATCATTGCAAGGTATGGCAAATATCTCAGGAAAATAGAAGGGGGGGAGGAATACACCAGGAATTTGAACAAAATGATAAACTAAATGACAGCATGTATTTTACCTAAAAGTTGTACAACCCAAAAAAACCAACTAAATAAATATAATATTGTTCACTACTCAGCTATATATACGGGAAGTCAACTTAACATAAATACAATGTTAACCTCTTGAAGGGGTGAATGGGTGAAAGAAAGAAAAATAGTAAAGCATGGAGAACAAAATTCTCCCCCACCCCCCACTTTTTCAAGTACTGTATCCTACACACTCCCTTACTTAGCACAAGTAAATACCATGACTTCATTAGCACCATGCAAAATAAATCACCAGCTCAAGTTGTGCAATTTGTTGGAAACTAACTTCCAGAATACATCCAGTACAGTCGTCCCCTGGGTTACGAAGGTAATCCGTTCCGGGATTACCTTCGTAACCCGGAAGCTTTCGTTTCCCGGGGGACCGCTATTCGCAACGGACCACGCGGCCGATTTAAAGGGGCCACGTGGTTTTTTTCCCCGTATCCCGGGGGATCTTTCGGATCCCGGGGGATACGTTAGCGGTCCCGCCGGTTTCGGATCCCGGGGTTTTCGTAACCCGGGGGATTCGTAAGCCGGGGGACCACTGTATATCTATCTATGCAACCACTGCATCAAAGAATACTGCAATACAATCAGTCTATTTGGTTTCATTTTTGAATAGTTACCTCTTGCTGTTTCTGAAGTCTCTCAATAGCATTTCTTTCTCGAGATGTTAAAGCCTCTGACTTGGCCTGATGAGCTTTTTCAAACTCTCTACGGAGCTCGGAAATTTCTTTCTGAGATCGTGCTCTCTCATCCATTTTAATTTTAGCTATTTCAACCTCTCTGAAGTGCTCCAACTGTTTAAAATAAAAATTGTACATCTCATCTTTGTCACGTCAATAAATGAGATCAAGGTTGTTGGTTAGCTAGCAGGTTTCCACAGTGTAATAATCTAAGAAAGTAGAACCACAAATTATTTTAACGTGACTCCCATTTTGTGGGAGGGATTGTAATACATTAGGTACATTATATCATATGTGGATTTCATGCAAAAAAGTTGTGAAATTTTGGTTGCATGTAATTAACTTCCAACACTTACTACACAAATGGTAGGATAGTGACCTTCTGTGAAAAGTGATAATTATTCTCAGTCTTTACAAATAATAATGGACACCTGAAAAATACAGAACTCATAAACACTCTTTTGCTAGCAGCAAAACAAGAAATTACATGGAAAACTGCAAAAGAGTTAGGTATGATCAAATTGTTATGCTGAGTTTGGAATGTAGCTTTAATGGAAGAATTAACAGTCATAAGAGAAACCAGGACGGATGACAAATTTTGGGCAATACTGTATCCATTTATTCAGAATGTAAATGCAAATATAGAAATAACAGGACCATCAGTCCAGGTTACTCATATTTGGCAAGATATCTTTTGTAACACATTTGTCTCTAACAAAAAAGAAAATCCAGAATATTCTAGATTTGAAACAGAAAAGAATTGGTAAACTTATAAAAAACTTTACATTAGATATAGAATACTACAATGTTCTCTCATTGTTTTTTGTCTGATTTGTTTTTGTAATGTGGTTCATTTTGGGTTTTTTTTGGATTAGTACAACAGGAAATAAAAATATTTTTAAAAGAAAAAAAATACAAATTCTGTCTGCTAATGGCCTCAGGTGTTTCTCTTGTTCCTCCTTTCACCATTCAACCTCGGCTAGCCCTCTCCTTCACACTCCATTAGACCTAGGAACAGCACTGTGTCTGCAGAAGCTATGCCCACTAGACTCCTTGCACCTCCTGATTTTTTTTAATTAATTGAAAGAGGTAAATACATGGTTTGGAATTTGAAACTCAGATGTCACATCTGCTTTGGACTCAGGTTCTTGACCAAGTGACTTTTCTCTTAGCTTCATCAGTTTATTTTTGGTGAATGAAGCATGAGACGAGATGATGGCGGTTCTAAAAGAGTGCTTGTGCTTTGGAATTGACAGGTCATTATGGCCCTATAACTACATTACTGAACAAATTATTTTGCTTTTTATATCACTCTTTTTTTTCCTTTTGAGAAGCTGATATTTTGAGACTGGTCTCTTTCTTGCACCATCAGTTTGTGGATGGACAAACAACTCTGCTTTAGCAATCTTTGTGAGAGTTTCCACAACACTCTCAGAATTCCAAAAGGGCCAACCAACTCAAAATGCTGCTCCTTCTGAATTCCAGAGGTACACTGCACAGTGATTTGTTACAAATTAAGAACTCTGCCTATTTCTACTTCATATTTCATGTCGGCTGTATACTTCCTTAATGTGGGGGGAGGGGAAATAAAAGGTTATATAAAAACAAAATCCCATGAAAACATAAGATTGCTATAATGCAATTATCATTTTAACCTTTTGAGACATTTCTGCTTGAAGCTGCTGCTCTATTTCCTTTCTGTATTCGGCAAGTTTTACTTGAAAAGATTCAGATAGGTGCCGCTGAGGATACAGGTCTGCAAACTGTTTATCAATCAGTTGAAGTTTTTCTGCTATTAAAAAAAGAGGGGAAAAATCAAATCCTGCCTTTCTCTAAATAAATAAGTAAGCAAGTAAGTAAAGCAGTATTTAATTATTGAGCTATTTCTACCCTCTTCTGAAAAGGATACCAAGAATTAAATGAGAAAAAAGATAGCAAGATAGCAAGCATATGTTTGGTAGTGTAAACCCATTTTCTACCTCAAATGGCTCCCAATATACACCAGCACTTGGTTGCACTCATGCCTATCTTTTGTGGCTTCTTTGCATTGCCTCCTGCTCTGTTCTGTATCATCTCTGTACTTGTTTCCTATCCTGTTCAGTGATTATTTTGTGTGTAAATGTGTATAGGAGCCTTTCCCGTGGCTGCTCCAAGGCAATGGAACTCAGCCCCCTCCCTGCTCTCTTTCCACCAGCAGCTGAAGACAATTTTATTTAGGTAGATGCTTACTGGGTGAGTTTTCTTTGAATAATATGTGTGCTGTTTACTGTTTTTATGTTTTCTACTGTTTTTAACTATGCTGCTTTTAACCTATGTTTTAAAGTTGGTTGTATTTAATATTTTTAAAATGTAACTCGCCTTGACTCCCATTGTGGGAGAAAGGCAGGATATAACTCCTGGAAATAAAATAAAATAAAAAATAATAAATAAATAGGATAGGGTGGTGAACAACTTATCTCCATATCTTGGCAGAAAAAGTTACTGGAGAGAAAAAAAAATCAAGAACAGTTTTGGTTTGGCAGCAATGCCTATAGGATGATGCCAGAGAGTGAAAGATGTGTATCTACTTTTTACTACGGAGCAGGGAATGAAATACAGTAGCTCTCCTATTTACCCTGCATTTGTAATCAATTACTGTAGGTAATACCAATCATACATAGAAACAAAATACAGCAAATACACAATTTTTAATTATACTCTTTTCTTGCAAATAAAAAATGTAATAATGTAGTAATGAAATAATGGTCGTTCCTTACAACTGCTAATATGCCTAGTGAATTACAATTTCAATCTAACAAGTAGTTTTTCCGACTAACAAGGGTTTTTCCAACACTGAAATTACCTGTACATGCATGGGTTTTTCCAACACTGAAATTACTTGTACATGCATCTCAATTAGTGAACAAAAACAAATGGTATCGAAAGCAGTCTCAAAAGAAAAACTACAGAACACATACTGTATTCCTCTATTAAAGAGGGAAACATACATTTCAAGGAGAAGCCACTTCCAAAACTTCACTTACCAAGAGATTCTTTGCCAAGCATTGGACTTGTCTGAGTTCCTATACTACTATTCTCCTTACTGAGGCTATGTTCTGTCAGCTCTGTTAAAATCTGTATAAGAAAGCCTTAGAGAAGTACTATTAGTCACTCATCTCTCCAGCAACAAATTACATGTTCAATTTCGATATGGAAGAAACATTTAAACGTACATCAATGAACAAATCTCAAGGGGAAAACATCTTTCCAAAAATATATTACTATACATATTTACTAAAAACTAGCTTCATTGCTTCTAATACACTTGACCAAGTATCAACTTGCTTCTTCAGCATGTGGTACAGTGAAAATTTAAAGACAAAGCAAACAACCCACTGGCCATGTCTTTTGTTAACAAAAGCATTTTAACATTTTCTTTAATCTACTGAAGTATCGGAATGCTACTCTCTGATACTGCGCTACAGTTTTCCTCATTACAAAGTGAGATGTTATACACTCTTAATACTAGATAGTACAAACTACCCTAAAAGTATTGCTTTCACCCAAGTGGTCTATTCATTTTAATAAAATAAAATAAAATGCTACTTGAGTAGTTTCTATGGATCAGAACCTACATCTTCAATACTTGTTGGAAAATTATTGCATTCTCTCTCTCCCTCCTCAGATAGAAAGGGCTTGCCCTGCATGCATTTCCCTTCACTGTCCTCTTCTCTATCTCTCTGCATGCATTTGGTCCTGCTAAATTACAGGGGCAATAAATACCTTTTGGTTGGTAAACAGATCATGTGATGTGATCTAACTTCCTTAGGAAGTTCTTACACAAAGGATCTCTCTTGCTTTCTTGAGGTCTCTCCATCACCATGCTCTCTCAACTTTCCTCCGAAAGATGGTGAGATTCAAACTCCTTCTTTACCTGAACTATACTCACTAGTTAGGTTAGGATGTAGCTTCTATGTATATGTAGATTTAAGCCATTAGTAAAGTTTTGTTTTTTAAACTACAAGCTATTTGTGTCAGCCTCAGTTCTTAGAAGCATTGTTTAGACAAAGACAGCTACCTGCTGCTCTGCTGATTTAAAAGCAAGACCCTAACAGGCTTGGCTTTGATATTTTTGATATTTTGATATTTTTGGTTTCCTTACCAAAGGCTGAAGCCTTAGGAAACTTGAATTCCCCTACAATACTTTTAAACAGATGTACATTACAGACATACCTTTCGTGTTATCTTTTTTTGAAGCAGAAACCTGGAAACATAAAACAATGAAGTCAACTTATTCATTTAACCCTTCACAAAAACATTGCCTAGAAATAAAATTAGAAATAAAATTATTTTACCAGTGTTTTATAAAGGTCAGTTTTTGGATTGATTCTGATCAACTGCAGCAGATCTTCCATTGTAAATTCCTTCGTGAGAAAAGAAAAAAAACTATCTTGAACATATATTATACATTTCATAATCCACATCATCAAAGAAAATTTTATTGGCTAGAATAAAACCAAAATGTGGCAATGATCAGGATTCCAGATATGAGATTTTCAGTAGGCAAGAGGTAATGTTCCCTTAACTTATTTTCTTTTTTCTATTGCCTACAAGTTCCTATACCCACAACTACTGATATCATTTTGTTCTAAACATATAAACATGGACACCCCCCCCCCCCCCACACACACACGCTTACTTCAAATATTACATTTGTTAGTTGCTTTCAAGTCGACTTCGACTCCTGGGAACCCTGTGGATGAGGTATCTCCAAGATCTCCTGTTCTCAGCCTAGCTGCTCAGGGTGTGCAGGCTCAGGCTGTGTCCTCCCTGATTCAGTCTAACCATTTAGCATGCAGTGTTCCTCTTTTGCTGCTGCCCTCCACTTTTCCTACCATCATTGTCTTTTCTTATTATTCATTTTTCCTCACGATGTGACCAAAACATAAAAGCCTCAATTTAGTCATCTTGTGTTCAGGATTGATCTGTTCTAGTATGCATCTGTTTGTCTTCTTGTCTGTCCCTTGTATTCTCAGAACTCTTCTCTAGCACCACATTTCAAATGAATTGATTTTCTTTTTATTATTTTTTTTTACTGTTCAGCTCTCACATACATACATACATGGTGATAGAAAATATGATGGCTTGGATGATCCACACTTTAGCGTTTAGAGTTATGTCTTTATATTATACGATCTGGTCCAGTTCTTTCATCGCAGCCCTTCCCATTCCTAGTCTTTTGACTTCTTGTGTGCACTGTCTGTTCTGATCAATATTTGAACCAAGGTATGACAACTTTTTAACTATTTCCATTTTCTTCTTGTCTACGGTGAATTCTTGTAGTCCTTCGATTGTCATTATTTTTGCTTTTTTGATGTTCACCATTAATCCAGCCGTGGCACTTTCCTCTTGATCTTCTTCAGCAATTCCTCCAGATAGACAGAAGTATTACATCTTCTATAACTCTGTCATTTCACTGAGTTTTCTGTCCTGCTCTCTCACATACCCACTATCCTACAGGACCTGCAATTTCCTCTTCCCCCATTCCTGCCTTTTGGAACTTTCAGTAGAGTCTTAGCACACTCTTTAGAAAACCCTGAAACCAAAACTTTTAGTTGGCACTACCCTTCTGTGGTCCTCCAAATCTGTGCTTTTATAGGCAAGAGGTTACACTGATGGTAGCAGTGCTGATGATAGCGTCCCAAATGTCAGACAGACTTTGACTGGGGAGCCAGAGTAAAAGTGCCAAACAGCTACTGGGCAGCAACAGTTGGGGGGGGGGGGGTAGGGTAACACTGGCACAGGATCTCTCAGAGACAACAGCAGTGGCACTACAGCTAACCATTGTTAGTACTGCACAGAAGGAGGCACAGTAAATGCCTTTTGAATGTCTTTTACCACAAAAATGCTATGGTGAGACAATCCAAAATGAAAAAAGAGATAGTGCCAGAAGACGACACCCCCAGGTGCAAAGTCACACAACAAGCCACTAGGGTAATGCAAGGGACAACTAGGAGTAGCACTATGGCTAATGACTCAACTATACTCAAGAGGAAAGGCAAGTCCAAAGCTGCATAACACATTAAAGAAACATAGAATGTGAGAAAATGAATCATAGGAAGTTAGACATTGTAAAATAAGAAATGAAATATATAAGCACTGCAATACTCAGGGTAAGTGAACTAAAATGGACATGAATGGGACATTTTCTGTCAGATAATTACATAATCCCATACTTAGGAAATGATAATCTAAGAAGAAATGGGATGGCATTAATAGTGAGGAAAGCAAAATCAGTTAGAGGTATAATGCAAAATCTGAACAAATAGCAATAAGACTTCAGGGAAAACCCATTAATATAGCCAACAATCCAAGTTTATGCTCCAACAACAGAGGCAGAAGAGGAAGAAACTGAAAGATTCTCCCAGACTGTGGAACAGCCTGAAGGATGAGATCTGTCAAATTACCAGCTTAGATAAAAAAAAGCTGTCAAGACGGATCTCTTCTGGCAGGCCTTTCCTGAATAAAAATGCCGGCCACAGAATGATCGCCCACACATCATGTATTAACCCACCATTCTGCCCTCATTATACTTTTATTGTCATAATATATAGATATAGATATTTTAATTGTTTCATGTTTAATCCTGTTTTAAGGGGGGAATCAGAGATGTATTGTTGAATGTGGATATTTTAATACGTTGTAAGCTTTGATTGCCTCATCACAGAAAAGCGGGATAAAAATAAAAGTCTTATTAGGTGTATTTTATTTTTTGGAGTCTAGGACAAAACTGATCACACATCAAAGTGGGATCGCACACACACTTGTTCTGAGAATAGACAGATACTTGTCTGTATCTCACCTGACTCCTCAGCAATCACTGGCCACCTCAGACCCACAGCAGCATGCTGAGCCACTTTTCTCTCTCAAAAACCTTCTGGAATCAGGTACAGTATTATCCCTTCCAATTCTAGAAAATACACTATCTGGATGGATTTTATATTGCTAGTTCTTGTATGTGTGTTTCTGTGTGAAAGTTGATTTCCCTTTTGTTGTTATAAATAAAAACCATTTGTAACTTGCATTCTAGAGCTCAGCCTTTCAGAACAATTATACACAGGCTTGATCTCTGCTTTTATTTCCCAAAGCCCTCTGAACAGCTTCCCTTGAGGTAATAAAATTCTCCCTATTAAACATTGGTTATTGGTGCACTCTGGGACCCTGGCATTTTGGTAACAGTGGGATTGCCCCACCAGCACTACCACCATATCAATATAAGGTTAAAGGCAGAAGATGCATCTTTCAGCAAAAGATGGGCCTCAGATCTGAAGAGTTGGAGACTGCAATAAACAATATGCAGCTGTTTGCATCAACAAACAGCTAAAGACTGTTTTAGGCAACACTGGATTAAAAGGACCCTTTGTGCAAAGCATAACGTCATGTATCCTTACTTACCTTATCCTTTTCTAAGCCAGCTTCTGGATAGAAGACAGAGAGTGAATATTCATAGCCACATCTACGCAGGTGATCTGCCACCAAACTGTTTGAAGCACCAATTATCAATGAACTGCACTCATTAGAAACAGCTTGTGGTTGAATTTCTCCACTTAAAACTGGACTCATTAATTCATGTATGAGCTGGTTTCGAAGATGTGTCTGGCAAATAGAAAAATATTATGCTATTACTATCATTTTAAGATTCCTTCTGAAGGAAGGAGTGGAGCACTAACATTGGCTGGAATAAAAAGAGTGTTTAAGATCTTGTTAAATTAATATAAAACCATGTTACATAGATTTCATTAATACAGCCATATAAAATGACTGTATTTTTATTAGGTTGGCAGCCTTTTTTCAGTAAGTGTCAGCTGCTCAAAATTCATGAGACCATTAATTCAAATCCGGCAGCTGACAAACTCAGAAACACAACATGTAAAACTATCTGCAATGAGTCCTGGACTGTTAACCTAAAAGGCATGAATCTCTTCAATTTTCAGTCCAATTCCTGACAGAAAACATTAAAAGTTTCATCTGACAAATTAATGTCTATTGTCAATATAACACACAACGATTTCCCCACATTTTGTATTATTTTTCTTGCATGGTATGCTTACATTTTGCACCACCTAGAATCAGGTCTGGACAACACTTACAGAGCGGTCACATTCCATTATTATCACTGTATACTCAAACCCATTCATGACTTGTCTTACAAGTGAGATTCCAATTTTTACAAATATGCAAAACTAAGGCTATCCCAGTTTTATTACACTTAAATAAATAAATAACCTTGAGTGTGTCCAGGACGCCTCGGTTCTTAAATGTCTGATACAGCCTTTTCCGGAGCTCATCTTGCGATAGAACCTTAAATTCATTTGCAGACATGATGATCTGAAAACATGAGAAAACAAAACTACTAAATTTACTGACATCCACAAAGCTCATATTATATTTGACAACATAATGAATTTGACAAGAGAAATACTGCCAGCTATTTCATAGCCAAATCTTATGGCAGAATTGTACATCTAAGAGGCACGATGTTAGACAGGCTTCTTTCTGTATGTCTCACACAAGAGCCAGCATTACGGTGTCGTGACCAAAACAAAACAACTGGGAATGGCAGGCTGTAATAGATTGCCTAGCCAATTTAGACTAGAAAAACCCTTTCACATCCGTATAATGCACTGTTAACAGAATATAAATACTGTAGTCCTATTGGAGAACAGAGAAACCGGTATAAAAGTACGTGAACCATTTTTTCAAGGAAGAGGGCAGACCATTGCTGAGTTGTATCATCTATTGCTACTACTGACTGCCAGAAAAACAGCTAAATTAGGTAGGAGTAATGCATTTCTTTTGTACTTTCTTTCAAGATGTGAAGTCGAAGGCTTTCACGGCTGGCATCCATAGTTTTTTGTGGGTTTTCCAGGCTGGCATGGAAGTGAGTGGGGTGTGTATATACAGTGTGTTTGTATATATATGTATATGCAAATAAAAACCACCCAGGTTGAGGGGGGTTTCCCGGCAGACAACTGATCATTAATTATATGGACACCTGAGGCCTTGCCATTCAAAAACAGAACAATAGATGAACATGCAAATCACTTCCTTTCAACCAACAGTATATATACCCAACTCTCTCCCATGCCAGCGTCCTCTGAAGATGCCAGCCAAAGCTGCTGGTAAAACATCAGAAAGAAACTCTTCTAGAACATGGCCTCATAGCCTGAAAAATCCACCAAAAAAACCCAAAAACCCTATTTCTTTCAAGAACTTACTGAAAGAAAATAAAGAAATAACACAGCATGTGTCAAAGAAGATATGTAAGACAAAGAAGATTTTCAAAGTTATGAAATTTTTTAATGAACCGATGCCCTACTCCCCGGGGCAAAACTTTATGTTGTTCATCACAAACATAAATCAAACGCAGGGAGAGGTGACTCCATATTCATGTCCTGTTATTCTCAGAAGAGTATTGACATTTGAGAAAAGTGAGCATGGCTGAGTAGTTTGAGTGTGGGACCACAATTCTAGAGACTAGGCTTCGATTCCCAGCTTGTCCATACAGAAACAGAAACCCGCTGGGTGACTAGCCACACTCTCTCAGCCTCAGACAATGGCAAAGCCCCTCTGAAGAAAATCTTGCCATAAAAACCCATGATAGCTTCACTGCCTTATGGGTCCCAATAAGGTAGAAAATATTTGATGGCACAGAACATACTGACATTTAATCAGCTGGCTACTGGTAACTATTAACTATCAAGAGAGAGATCTTGTAGCACCTTTGAGACTAACAAATGCATCTGAGGAAGTAGGCTGAAGCCTAGGGAGTTTATCAGACGACGGAAATTGGAAGTATAATGTAATGGCAATCTGAACGCAATCATGAGTTTTACGTTATTTTGTATTAAAGCATCTCATGCAATTTCGGGCAATGGGCAGTCATTTTCAGCTAATGGGAAGTCATTCTGAACGCATTCTGAACGCAATAGGAATTCATGTGCATTCACTAAAATAGTGAATTCACGTGAATTTGAATTGGCTCCAATTGGCTCCATTCGAAATAAAGAGAAATTCCTCCCGCCTGATAAACTCCAAGGAAAGCTCATGCTGCCAACATCTTTCTTTCAGTGAGTCTCAACGGCGCCATGAGATCTCTGTACATTGTTGCCGTTGCTATTATTGTACCCAAATGCACCTGAGGAAGTAGACTGAAGCCTAGGAAAGCTCATGCTGCCAATTTTTTTTCCCTTTCAGTCAGTCTCAAAGGTGCTACGTCTATGTCCACAGACTGACACGGCTATATCTTTGAACTCTATGGACTTTATAGTTAATATACAGGCTGCGTTCACACTGGAGAAATAAACCGGTTTAAGTGCCATGGCTCAATGCTGTGAAATTCTGGGAATTGTAGTTTGTTGTGGGGCCCAGAGCGGAGCAGAGCTCCGCTCTGGACCCCACAACAAACTACAATTCCCAGAATTTCACAGCATTGAGCCATGGCACTTAAACCGGTTTATTTCTCCAGTGTGAACGCAGCCATAGTTAACGTACCAACTACACAGAGCTGTGCCTGGGTGCCAAACCCAACCACGTTTTAAAGAAGCACCTAGAAGAAGTCAGTTCTCCCTCTTATTATTATTTTTAGAATAATAATAAGTTTTCTTTGTATCCCGCCTCTCCAGAAAGAAAGGCTCGAGGCGGGTTACAACATAAAATAAAATGCATAAATACATAACTCGATATATAAACCTAATCCACATAACGTTACAAAACAGTTAAAATCCGATTAAAATAATCACAACTGGGGTAATAATCTGGTTTAAGTGGCAGCAACGCTGTGGAATTCTGGGAATTGTAATTGGTCGTGGCCCCAGGTCTGACAGAGAGCGACCCAAGGCACACACACACCACACAAAAGCGACGTCGACGGGGCACAGCTGCGGAGGAGGAGAAACGAGAAAAAGCGTCCTCTCTCGGCGACGGACAGGACGCGAATGCGACTGCGCATGCGCCCCCGGCGACGCCCCGCCCACAACTGCCATTCCTCTCCAACCCTCGCCGCTGTTCTCACTAAATTCCGGAACTCTCGCGAGAACACGCTACGTGAGGCGGTCTTTTTGACGCTAGCGCGGGCTGTGTCACAGTCGCCGTCGCTGTTTTCTCGCTCGCTCAGACTCTGTTCCGGAACTCTCGCGAGAACACGTTACCTGGTGTTTTCGACGCTGGCGTCTAAGCCGCCGCTGTTCTCACACGGAAAATGATTCCGAAACTCTCGCGAGAACACGTTCCGGGAGGCTTTTTTCACCCCTGCTAGTGTCCCAGACGCCGCTATTCTCATAAGCGCTTACTCGTCATCAGGAAAGTATTACCGGAACTCTCGCGAGAACACGTTCCGTGAGGCTGCCTCTAGTGTCCCAGTCGCCGCTATCCTTCTCACAGTAGTCTCGCGAGAGGACGTTCCTTTTTTTGAAGGCGGTCTTTTTGCCTTTGGTGGTCTCTCAATCTGTCAGTATAGGTAGTGACGTCATCAAACAGCGCCGGATGTTTTGAATAGAAACTAGTCGCTTTTTTCTATCTCTTTTATTGAGGTACGTTTCTTTTTTTAAAAAATCCTGTTAAAAATTAACTGCCACGCTTCAATGCAGAGGAATCCTGGGATTTGTAGTTCCGTGTCTGATTTTATGTCCATTTGGCCTCAAGTTTGCCTTTTTGGGGGATTTGTTCCCTTTTTCTGAATATTTCCAAGCTGTGGCTGCTTTAATTCATGGATAGAGAGATTAATTCATAGATACAGAGACAGGCCTGGCTTTAATGCAGGAGGCCCCATCCCATGGAACCTTGGGATTTGTAGTTCCACAAGGTTTTCAGCCTCCTCTGCCAAACAAGCAGCAGCAGCGGTGGTGGTGCCTCACAAAAACTACAGGTCCCAGGATCCTGACAGTTAAAGTGGTGTCGAATTGCTTTATCTCTACAGTGTAGATGCAACCCTAGAATAGTTTTTTGTGGAGCTTTCGGACTACGTGGCCATGTTCTAGAAGAGTTCCTTTCTGACGTTTCATCAGTATCTGTGGCTGGCATCCTCAAAGAATGAGAGCCTGGAAAAGGATTGGAGATATATATATCCTGTGTGACCCTGGGAAGGGAGGAGTAATTTGCAAATGTATTGTTCGGTTGCTAATGGCAGTCCTCAGGGTGGGAGGATGTGTAAACAAGGATTAATGCCTGCTAACTGGTGCTCATTGTCTGCTGGGAATCCCCTGGCCCCAGGCTGTTTCTTATTTGCATTGGTTGAGTCTTGACCTTGCTGTTCCCAGTAGATAATGAGCACCAGTTAGCAGACATTAATTCTTGTTTGCACATCCTCCCACCCTGAGGACTGCCATTAGCAGCAGAACAATACATTTGCAAATTACTCCTTCCTTCCCAGGGTCACACAGGATATATATCTCCAATCCTTTTTTCCAGGCTATCATTCTCTGAAGATGCCAGCCATAGATGCTGCCGAAACGTCAGAAAGGAACTCTTCTAGAACATGGCCACATAGCCTGAAAGCTCCACAAAAAACCTGATCTTGGTATCAATTTCTCCACAAACAAAATACAATTCAGTTCTGTTCCTGTCTACCCAGGAGTAAGCCCAGATGCTATAGTTGGCCAACATAGGCTGCATCCGCACTGCAGAATAATAATAATATTTATTTATTCATACCTCGCTTTTCAGCCCTAAAGGCTATCAGAGCGGCTTACAATTATTATTTTTAATTAGACGGTTCCCTGCCCTCAGAATGAATGCAGTTTGACACGGCTTTAAATGCCATGGCTCAGTGCTGTGGGATTTTGCAATTTGTAGTTTTGTGAGATGTTTAGCCTTCTGTGTCAGAGAGCTCTGGTGCCACCCGGGATTTCATTGGATAGAACCAATTGGCATTTAAAGCAGTGCCAAACTGCATTAATTCTATAGTGTGGCACCCTAAGTCCCGCATGCTAGTGTTCTTGCCTTGAAAAGAAAGCTCAATTTTGTACATAGTATTTAAATTTAAATATCCTACTCATTCAGGAGGTAACCAGATGAAGTGTGAGAGCTGGTGCAGAAAAAATGGGTCTGAAATCCACTGCAGAAATAATCCATTACTTTGAGCTACATGACTGACAAAATTACTTTGAGCTACATGACTGACAGAATTTCAAAACGATGTCACCAATTTTACATCACTGTCTTTAGAGAATATTTAGAGAAATAGTTTTGAAACTGAATTGCCAAAGGTAGACTCAGTATTTCTTGACTCTATGGGACAAAGCATCTATATGTACTGAGATAAGAAACAATATCCTTAAACTGAGAGGAAGGAAGATTAAGGTCCAAAACACACTGCCGAAATAATCTAGTTTGAGACAGCTTTAACTGCCCTGACTGCCCTGGGGATTCTGGGGACTGTAATTTTCTGAGACGCTGAGCCTTCTCTGTCAGAGAGCTCTGTTGCCACAATAAACTGCAATTCCCAGGATTCCCTAGCACTAAGCCAGGGCAGTTAAAGCAGTCTCAAACTGGACTATTTCTAGTTCGTATTTTGGACCTAAGTTAAATGCAACAGACCAATTCCCAAATGTAATGATTTCAGTAATACAATAAACTGAGTGGAAATTTTCAGAGAACTAGATATGGGGTTCTATTGCAAATCATTGGGATTATAGAATACCTTATTAGATAATGATAGATGATGGCCAACTTGACACTTTCAACTGCATGATTATGTTTTTCCCTCCAGAACGGACAATACTTTAATCATGTCTGGAAGCTTCTACTTTGTAATTGTGGGTCATCATGATAATCCAGTATTTGAAATGGAATTTCTACCAGCTGGTAAAGTAGAATCAAAGGTGTGGAATCTTGTTTAAATATTGCACTTGTACATAGCATTGAAGAGGCCTCAGCCAAGGCATCTTTTTATCCATTTGATCTTACTCTTATTTAAATTGTTACCTTTAAAATTTTATTGCCCAAACATAATATATCCAAATACCTGATACTTGCTTGCTTCCTCCTCGTTGAAATATTAGGCTGATTACTGTAAAGAATGGCACTGGGCCAAGAAGGATTCCTGGTCTAAACTTGTCTGGCAAGGTAGACTGCCACTGCTCCTATCAACTCATTTAGCTTGGGTCAAGGGAATCCAGGGCCTTATAGTCCGTTCCTAGACTCCATGGCAGCAAAGAGCAAAAAGCTGCACTGAAATCAGTACTGAGTCTAGTTGAAATAAGTGCACACAATAGCAATAGCAAGTACATTTCTATACCTCTTATCAGTGCACCTAAGCACTCCCTAAGCTTTTTATAATGTGTAAGCTAATTGCCCCCAACAAGTTGGGTACTCATTTTAGCCACCTCTGAAAGATGCAAGCCTGAGTCGAGCCTGAGTCCCTGGCTGGGATTGAACTCACAACCTTGTGGTTTGCGTGAGTGAGTGCCTGTAGTACAGGCATTTAACCACTGCACCACCAGACTCTTGGAGTGGGAATACGTACCCAAAGTAAAACAGAAGAAACTTATAGTGATATTTGTTTATTTACACAGAATGTAATTTACAAAGAATGGAAAAACATAAAAGTATACAATAACACTCTTGGAGTGGGAATATGTAGAAAAGTAAACAAAGAGCTAGGCTTACCTAGCAATACATACCAACATCATGGATCTCACAGAACATTAGCACTTCAGGATCATGTGAAGCTGTGAAATGATGGGCAGGTCTCAGCCCAACCCATATTTCTTTACAAGTGAAAGTTTTAGTCACAAGACAAAGAGGGCCAAGGCTCTAGATTATGTGCTAACTCTCACCAGGATCAGATGGTGCCAGTCATGCTAATCAGCAATGGGTCAGTTTGCTTACTTTGAATTTCTCAAACTAGTAGTAACAGATGTTACATTAACTCATTTTATTAACAGGAGCTACTAGAAACAAAACTGCTGGAATTGCTAGCCAGAATCTAGTGTAAATATCTAAAAGCAGCCAAATTGTTCTTGCATGTTTTTAAAGAACTACAATGAGTCAATATGTCTTTTACAACGAATGCCACAGTGAAATATATTTATATGTATACAAGAATGACAAATATATAAATGTGCATTTCATTATCTGTGATCAGCTTTAGAAAGAATATACTTGTTCCATTCTTGATTCAACATCCAGACATGCATTACATTAAACATAGAAATTCCTGAAATATTGCATAGTTACCTATTTTATTACAGATAGGTTTTACGTCTAGCAGTGTGTCAGATGAAATTATTCTTTCCTGTTTTTGAGGATGATTTCCTTTGCCACCTCAGGATGATCATCGCCATCTCAATCAGTTCATAGCCCATGCTGCCCTCGACCTGGTGGATGAGAATATGTGGATGTCTAATAATATGTATCTGAAGACCGTGGACAAGTTTAATGAGTGGTTTGTCTCTGCTTTTGTCACTGCAGGACATATCCTTTTTAAGATGGGGGTAGTCACAATGATGAGGAACTTGGTAAAACATTAGCTTAGAAGAATAGTTTCGATCCTAACTAGGCTTCCAAACAGAAGAGTTCCATCCATTGAGAGAATGGAACAAGATCTGGCAGGGGATCTTTCTTGAGAAAGAGGGAGTGAGACCATTTTTGCAAATGTTAACACTTCCCTTACAACCTGTTCTCATGGTGCTAGAGTCACCAAACAGTCTAGAGAAGATTTCCTTTTCAGTGACAGGAGCATACTATAACAGGTTTTACAGACTCTCCCACCAATAGCATCATCACCAATCTTAGTTTGTGTAGGGTGCATACTTATGCTGAACTGGTGCAGGAACACATGATATGATTTAAGGCATGGAGAGTTTGTGCAGTGGGGCCTATCACAAGATACCATGCCATCATGGAGAGGATTGAAAGCTGTTCTTGCTTCAAAAAAATAGCCCTTTGATGCATGCCATTTCTTTAAGAATCTGGTTAACACTAATTGTCTTCACCGAGTATGAATAATATGCACTGGACAAAAAGGATGTCTGGATGAGGAAGTGGCAGTCAGGAGCAGACCTCCCATTCCTCCTAATACTGAGTCATAGTGTACACAGTTTAAGAGGAGGGTTCTGTCTTCTTGGAAATGCTCTGCATGTGCTATACTGTATTCTTTTTCATACAGTAATATTAAGCCATCCACATATAAGAATTATTTGTCCCTCTGAAGGAGCAGGTTTGTAGCCTGTAATGCTTGCTCCTGGACACCTTACTGGCTTGGATGAGTATTTCCCAGCTTTGGGTGATACAACAGCTGTGCTCATTCCTTGGTGGGAACGATTTTACCATGAGTAGTCAAGGCACAGTATTTCCTGCATTGTAACTCAGCTAAATATATGTATTTTTAATTGTGATTGTTTCAGGTTATTTATTTTTTTTGGTTTGTTATATACTGTTCTGGTGTTTATTTTCAGTGGAACACAAATTTATTCCAAAACACACATTTACATATTTTCTTAACTTGTTCTACATATGAGATTCATAATGCTTCATGATGTAAGACAAGAAGATGGAATCAAAAATTTCTTCAGTGATGTCTATGACCTGTATATAAAGGTGAGAATCTCTTGCTTTACCAGTGCAAATAAAGCAAATCATGTAATGATAGGAATCTCAGCTGCGGGGAGGAAATCATGTAACAGTAGGAACCTTGGTTGCAGGGGCAGATTATCTTTATTCCTCTTCAACGTGTAGTAGTATAAAGAGAACCATAATAAAAGGGGAGTGGAAAATTCTCTTTTAGGCACAGATTGCATTTTAGAACAGCTTCACTGCTCCACTCCACATCCAGGCAGGAAAGGCCCCAAATATTTCATTGCAGCAGTTAGAAGTTGCTGGCCATAGCTGAAGACTTCTTCAAAATGGTGTCAGACTGTGAAACCAACTTGCTGAGCAGTAGAAAGGAAAGGGAACATTTAGTTTGCCTTTTTAGATCAGACAATGAGAAATGTAATCATAACTCTCTAACAATGATGTACTGTATAACTGTAAAAACTAGAAGTGGGTAAAAGCTTACTGTAGATTGTGACATTACCTTCCTTGCCTAGACAGCATTCTGAGGTCGTTAATTGTAGTCTTAATGGAACAATATTGTTGTGACCTGCCCGGATTCTTCGTGATTGGTCGGGCTAGAAATAAATCTATTAATATACTTCTGAAGGTAGAAAACACAATCTTTGACTCAACCTACATTTTGTTCGGCTATGTCTTAATTTTGAGGGTGTTCTCATTATGTTAATAATATCTTTCCTCAGTTTGCAATGAATCCATTTTATGAACCCAATTCTCCAATTCGATCAACTGCATTTGACAGAAAAGTCCAGTTTCTTGGAAAGAAGCATCTTTTGAGTTGAAATGCTGTATCCATAGTGTATTATTTAAGATATGGACTATTGTATGTTTGACACTTTCTAAATCTGAGGACCAATCATCTGCCTAAAGACTCAAGATGTCCAAGAAGTGCTTCAGTACAAGAGGAAACAAACAAAAAAAGTAAAATTAAAAAATCAAGGTCTCTATCCAGCACTTAGCGTCTCCAAAGGGATTGATCATTTCAGTTGTAAAACATTTGTATATATATCAAAATAAAAAATTCTAAATACAACTCTTGGATGTGTTGAGCAGTATGCAAAATGCTAAATAAGAAAATTTTGGTAGTGATCAGCAGGAATTTCAGTTGAACTTAAATCAAACCTTTTTGTCATAGTGCTTCCAAAGGAGGCTTATAAAGAGTTTTCTATAGAAGATGTATTTGTTCAGGATTGTGTCAAAACGTAACCAGATGTCACAACTGTCTTGCAAAGAAATGACAGTGGAGAGTAGGAGAGAAGTTCAGCTGCTCCTAACCTAAGTGTCTCCAGCACCAGAGCAATCCCGTAGAAATATTTTATACGGCCCTTTCTACAGTGTGTGACCCTTCCCCATGTCTCAGTGACCAGAAATCCTCTAGACCTAGTTCAGACAATGCAGAGAACTGTGCAAATGAGAGAAGAGGAAAAAGGTTCATAGCTATTGTGTTGAGGACATGATACTCAGTTTAGACCATCTTTTGCAAAACGATCACTGAAACCTTATGGAACTTAAGCAACCCATACTGGTGTACACATCTTTGCGTAAGGCTCCTGAGCTATCATAACAGATGTTAATGCCCAAATATATTCCTTATTTCACTTCTAAAATGCATTTACTATATTAAACAATTGATCCACCTTACACACAAGCCTAACAATGTGAAGTGCCCATCTATTTAGTAACACTGAATAGGCTAAGAACATGTCTTTAGTTTTAAGTATTTATCCAGGAGTATAGTGTTAGCTTGAAAGCAACAGAGGATATTGAAATGTGGAAGTAGTGTAGCTCTGATGAAACCCTTGAATCTCAAAAGTATTTAAAATCCCTTTGTATGCTGATGCAATCTAATATGGCTGTGTTTGAATTATTTTGAGGAATGATATTTCACTGCATAAAAACAGAAGGGGACAATCCGTGTATCACATTATATACTTGCAAAGAGATTCACCATAACATGCCACTAAAATAATGTAAACTGTTACAGTATTCTTGTACACAAGCATCTTAGATATTAAGTCTTTAAATTCATTAAACTACACAGTCCCACCACCACTCCATTAAGCAGCTGTTTCGGATCTGTAATTGCTTAACTGCTGCATAAATTAGTTCACAAACATTAGATTGTGTAACTGCCAAGGGTATAATTTATGAGGTTCCACCATGGCATTACAATAGTACTTCTCATAATAGTTCTCACCTCCTGCAGGCCACTCCTATGACAATTCACTGTATGTTGGAGGAGGAGTTGGCATAGGAGTAACCTATAACAAGACACATAACAAAATCATCCTCTAGAGGAACCTGGTGACATCGCAGAGAATGCTTCTGTTGCTCTGTATCTGGCTATAGGAACATAGCCACACACTTCTCCAACACATACACCCATCTCCACTGGCCTCTGAATGTGGAAGATGGAGGCTCAGGAGGAAGGTGGTTCCTGCAGATTTTGATCACTGCATGAAGCAGATAGCTAACCCCTCCCTCAACTACTGAAATAATTCAATACTGAACGTTACTCCTGTGTGTGTCACTAATGTAACGTCAGCTACAGGATTACTGCTAGACCAGACTAGTTACTTCTGTTAGAAAAGGTATTTAAATTTAGGTTGAATTAAATGAACAAAGCTAAAGGGTTCAACTACCTCCAGTGATCTGAACTGGAAAATGGCATATTATCTCATTGCATTTATTAGTTTATCAGCAATATAATTTGATATAAAGCTACTGATTCAAAGCAGCTTAACAGTGTCCACGGCAGATATCATAAAATTGCCACAGACTCTTGGCAGCAACGGAGTAACACAGCTGTTTTGGAAATAACTACATAATGCTTCTGGAAGAAAAGTAACTTTTGGTCTTTTCATATGCTCCTTTAGCACTTTTGAAAGCTCTGCTCTTATATTTAACAATAATAAAACACTGAACACCAACAAAGCCTTGCAGCTCTCAGAGGTCAAACGAGGAATATGATTGCTGCCCAAACTATACAATGGGTCTTACTAAAAATATCAGAATGCTAATTATGTATCAGCTACATTTTTTGTTAACTGCCTTCAAGTCGATCTCGACTCATGACAACCCTATGGATGAAACATCTCCAAAGATTCCCTGTCCTCCACTGCTCTGCTTAATTCCTGCAATCCCATGCCCATAACCTCCTTAATAGAGTCCATCCATCTAGCATGTGACCTTCCTCTCTTCCTACTTTCCTCCACCTTTCCCAGCATTATGGTCTTTTCCAATGAGTCCTTCCTTCTCATGATGTGTCTGAAGGACAACAGCCTCAGTTTGGTCATCTTTTTGGCTTGATCTGCTCTAGGACCCATTTGTTTGTCCTTTTGACTGTCCATGGAATCCTCAGTATTTCTCCAGAACATCTCAAATGAATTGATTCTCCTCCTATCATCTTTCTTAATTGTCCAGCTCTTACATCCATATGTGGTAATATTTTGAAATCTTTGAAGAACTATAATCTTGCAAACTGCAAAATTTAAGTTGTGCTAAATTGAGTAACCCTGCAAAAATTAGGTTGTGCTATAAAATAGGTACAGTAGTACCCCTTATTCACAGTTTTGTTCTCTGTGGTTTCAGTTGTTTTTGCTGTGTGCCTTCCAAGTTGTTTCCAACATATGGCAATGTTAAGACGAATCTATCATGGGGTTTCAGTTACCCACAGTCAATTGGAATGCAAAAAGCATTACTGGTACAGGTTTTGGTACTATCTACAGTTTCAGGGATCCACAGGGGGACGTGGAACATATCTTCTGTGCATAAGGGGGACTATTGTATTATGTTCATCATGTGCCCTTTTAGATTCTGCTAAATCTGATTTATGGGTTGTTTTCACTTGCTGTGAGCATATAGGGTAAAAAAAATTTTTTAAAGCTTGTAGCACACAATCTTAAGTATAAAGTCACAAAATGGCACTTGAAAACAACTGTTCTCCTAAATCTTAGTTAAAAAAGGTTAAGACATGAAGGATGATTGAGAAGTTCTCCACTTATAACAAAGCTGTCCCTACTCACTTTTATTCCACCAAAACAGACATCCATGATTTAAGCACATTGTCACTTGCAGCAAGTAATTTATCTTGTTTCTCAATCCTACAATCCAAATAGCTACCAGCCAAGACTGCCAAGTGATGGATTTAAAATTAATAGTGTCAAAGGGCTAACATTAATGACAAACTACACAAGGGCAAACGTTCAAAAACTATAACCTTCAGAAAATATTTTTACATTAATTAAAAAAACCCTGAAGAGTGCTACAATTGTCTCCTCTATTATTAAACATCTACATATAATTCAAAATGCCATATAATTCAAAATTTCTCTAACACAGTGACAGCCATAGATTTCCTGTCAGCAAAGTATGAAATCAGATAAAGAGACAACACACGCAGGGTCTATGTATGCATATTTATTTCCTACCTTAAAAGCTACAGGCAGTTCAGTGATACTAGGCAAACAGCAAAAGCCCTTAAGGTGTTTATATTAGCTTAATTTAAACAAAAAAAATCACATTGGAGATGGACATTGGAACAATACCCTAATACGTACTATTATTGCTTTTTAAAAAATGTTTCAGTGAAGCAAAACATGGACTAGTGATCTCATAAAAATATATATGTACATATAAAAATTCTTCTGCATCTGAATTTCAGAACAAGTCCCCCAAGTAGTGCTTCTAGAACATTCAAGTTTTAGTATATAATTTATTAATTTTTAAATGACATGTTTAAATTAAATGAACTCCTGAACTGGTACCTTCCCCGATATAAGACACCACTAATTTAGCAATAGGTCACTTACTGAAGAGAAACTCTCCTCTGGCTGACACATAAAGCAGTAAGATATTACAATATAATATATTAGAGTGGCACCCACTGAATCATATTGATTTATTATTCCAAGTTAAGTTAGAATGATATATGACCAAGAAATAAAACTAATTAGTCAACAGCATGATGAAGCAGGCTTGGGCTTCCGGTGAAGGTTTATTGTATCAGTTTGAATCAAGTGATCTGACCTATCGTCGGTGGCAAGCACTCTTCGAACAGCTTCTTCAAAAGCTGCTGCAACATTAGTGGCATCTTTTGCACTAGTTTCAAAGTAAGGATGGTTGCCATTGTTTCTGCACCAGAGCTGGGCTTCTTCTGTAGACACTTGCCGTTCATTTATATCAACTTTGTTACCCAATATCACAAAAGGAAATGTTTCAGGATCTTTTACATCTGCATAGTAAATGAATTCCTTCTTCCAGTTACCCAGGTTTTGGAAACTTTGAGAGTCATCCACACTGAAAGTGAGAAGACAACAGTCAGAACCTCTGTAGAAAGGAGTCCGTAAGCTCCTAAAACGTTCTTGGCCTGCTGTGTCCCATATCTGCATTGTGACAAAGTGTCCATCCACTTCCAGATCTTTATTTAAGAACTCTACACCTATTGTGTGGAATAGCTGAGTGTCAAACTTGTTAGTGACATATCTGTTCATGATTGAACTCTTTCCAACTCCTCCATCTCCTAGAAGAATTACTTTCAGGAGTGATGATTTTGCTGCCATTGTTTCAAGACTGGATCCTTTCTAATGGCCAGTTCTGAAAAACAAACAAACACTGTTCATATATTTATTTCTACAGTATATGCTACATAAGCATCTTTCACTAATATCACAATATGGCCATTAATACAACAGCTATAAGAATCAACACTTTACCATTCAAATTGATAGCACACTGAAACAGCAGGCCTGATGGCTTAAGATCAGGATTTTGATCATAAACAGACTACAGAGACACACATGTGCTGGCCTCCAGTGAAGGATAACTCTAGGGTGAAAGAGACCACCCTAAAAGGGCGGATTGTGGCCACCGCAGCAACCACATGCCACAGCCCCAAACTGCCCCAGAGCTGACCCAAATAGGAGCAGAAAAGATCTGCCTCAAGCAGCCTCGCTGCAACCCCAGGGCAACTCCAAGCTGCTCTGGGGGCGTGCGTTGTCAAAACACCATACCCCTGGAGCCCCTTGAAGCCACCCCCGTGTGTTTGGCTGAACAGCTTTAAGGCATCTTGGCGGCATATGGTGTCAAAACACCAGGCTACACCCTCCACCCCACCCCACCCCCAAGCTGCTCAGAAGCTGGCTTTTTGTTCCAGCCCTGTATCACTTTAAATCAAGCAGTATTACTTGTCAGCAATAGCAAGAACTATTTTACAGTCGGAAATGACTTCAAGGCACACAACATATTGCTGAAATTATTTATGCTTTTAATCTGGAAATGTTTTAATTTGTTTGTATTGTCTATTGCCTTAAAATTCTGTGATAAAAGATGAGATAGAAGTGTTTCAATAAATGAATAAGTTTAAATAAATAAAGTATAATAAATTCACAGAATGAATGTTCCTATATTACAAAGGTATTTATTCCCTTGTAACATTATCCCTTCATGTTGACTGATGGATGCCTTCATTTCCAACTTACGGCGACTCTAAGGTGAACCCAATCATGATGTTTTCTTGGCAAGAGATTTTGCATTTGCCTTCTTCTGAGGTGATTTGCCCAAGCTCACCCAATGGGTTTCCATGCCCCAGTGGAGATTCGAAACCTGGTCTTCAGAGTCAAAACTCAGTGCCCAAACCACTACACCACACTTGCTCTCTTCCCTTCATACTAGCTGCCTTACACCACAAAAGGTCCATCTTATCTATTACAGCGGGCCCTTGCTATCCACTAGGGTTTGGTTCCAGACCTCCCATGGATACAAAAATCCATCGATGCTCAAGTCTCATTGTCTTCAGTGGTGTAGTAAAATTGTGTCCTTATGTAAAATAGGAAAAGCAAGGTTTACTTTTTCAATTTTTAATAAAAATATTTTCAGTCCATGGATAGTTGAATCCATGGATACAGGGGGCTGGCTATACTGTCAATAATGACCAGCAAGTTTTCTGCCAGATTCTCTTCTTTGCATGGTGATACAGTAATAGGGATGGAGCTCCTTCCAGCAAAGCATGTACTCTATCTGTGATTTTTAGCCCTTCCCAAAGCTTTCTCAAAGCCCTTCCCATACTGCACACACATCTAAGAAACCAGTGCAATAGACTTGACACCAGGTGTCCTTGTTAAGCAGTGCAATGCAACTGAAATAACACAAACTATTGCCAACACAAACCATTTTTCTTTAATTACTTCCTTCAGTACATTTAAAGTCTAACTGGCACATGCAGTAGATACCTATTCAGCTGCTCCCCTGTAAACAAATAGTCTGGAATACTGCCATCCTGGATGGATCTGTTTCACTGGCTGATTTTATGATTTTGTATTCTGAGGTTGCTAATGCTAACACATTTTGTTTCAGTTGTTGAAGAATACATTACTGCAGGGCAATGGGGTAGGAGTTTCAACTAAATTAACCAGATTTCTAACTGTAGGTTTCTGCTGATCTAATGGTAATGATTGCTTTGTTACTTAATTCCTGTACAGGTTGAGTCTCTCTTATCTTAAATGCTTACGACCACAAGTGTTTTGGATTTTGGAGTTTTTCAGATTTTGGATACACAAAATGAAAAATCTTGGAGATGAGACCCAAGTGAAAACATGGCATTCATTTATGTGCTGTATACACGTCATAAACATAGCCTGAAGATAATTTTGTATATATTTTTAAAATCTGTGCATGAAACAAAGTTTGTGTACACTGAACTATCAGAAAGCAAAGGTGTCACTAGCTCAGCAACCAGTGTGAATTATTATTATTTTATTTATTTATGGTATTTATACTCCACTCTTCAGCCCTAAGGCTATCAGAGCAGCTTACAATTATTATTTTTAATTAGATGGTTCCCTGCCCTCTGGCTTACAATCTAAAAAGACACGACACAAAAGGACAAGGGAAAGGTGGTGGGGAAGGGGATAAGGTCCAGTGGTTCTTCTCTCCCTCTGAGGCCTGGACCAAGGCAGATGGACGGGAGGGAGGGCTCTCTTTCTTTAGGCTAGCCCTGATGGAGCTGGGCCTGCCTCTTCACTCCCTCACAGGCCAAAGGACAAGGGAGACTCAACCTGTACTTTCTTCAGAATTTATCGTTCTTAATGAGAGCCAGCATGGTGTAGTGGTTTGAATATTAGATTGAAACTGGAGTACAGGATTCAATTTCCAGCTCAGCCATGAAACCCACTAGGTGACCCTGGGCAAGTCACATGTCCTCAGCATCAGGGTTAGACAATGGCAGACCTCCTCTGAATAAATCTTGCCAAGAAAACCCCATGATAGGTTCCCTTTAGCATTGCCACAAGTCAGAAACAGCTTGAAGGTACACAACAGGAGACCACAGAGCTATTCTTCTTCGCTATATGAAGATGTATGCTAAGGTATCTTTGCTCATTAGAATGTGTTCAATTTTCCACACTAGCTCAAGGTAGAATATTATACACAGAAAGAATAAAAAGCTAAAGCACTTCTTCTGCTTATGTAACCTCTTGAGCAAGCAGAAACATGAGAACTGCCACAGAACCCACCCATTATAGAAGTTAATGAACTCTTAAGCAAGCATTTGTGGAACAGTGCTAGCAGCTGTTTGTTTGCTATTCATGGTACTTTGTATCAGAACCCTCTTATTTTAAAAGCATACAACAGCTTCAATGTGCCAATGAGTTTTAATTTTTCTTAACATTTGCTCTTTTATTTAAATCCACTATTACAGAGCTCTCTCCCCTTGTAGACTCTGAAAAAACAGGGAGTATTCTAACCACATGGACCAGGTTTTGAGGATATTCAGAGGGGTATGGGAAATTCCAGTCTGCCAGAAGGACATCCAGCAATCCATACAAGCCTGTTCAGTGGTAGGTTCCCATGCATTACAACAAACTGCTTTTCAAACTTTCTCTCAGTTTCAAAGGAGATCTGCTACATGAGAAACTATCAATAGCTCTGAATTTAAGATAAGAATTATGAATGTACTATAATTATAATTGTAGCATAATTAGCACATTTGTATAATATAGGAAACACTTGTATAATATACGAAACTGTTGATTTTCCTATACAGTATTGGAAATACTATATACAATACTATTATTGTAGTTGATATACTATTATTGTAGTTTTTTCTCCTAGCTGATCTGGATTTTCTCCAGAAAAGGCAAGTTATAAAATAAATACTTGACTAATTTCAGTCTCAAGGTTCCCTTCACCACATTGCTTTTAAATGTGGATCATCTAATATTTCATTGCTCCTTTATAAAAAGAGATAAATATTCTATTAAAATTATTAAGATATAATGGTTCAGACCTACCACTGCTGTATTTTCTGGTATCGTCTCAATTCTTCCCTTACTCACATTAAAAATGAAGTATTTTATCATAATAGTTACCTTTACTGTTCACTTTAAATCATTATAATGAAATACCTGCAAAGAAAAAGAAAAAAAGATACTGTGTTACTACATGACACACTATAACCACATATTTAAAAACTGAACAGTTTTTAGCATTTGATCACAATACACTGTACTGGATGTTTAAGATTTCACATTGCAACAGACATTCAGAAGCCAATTATTCTTAACAAGTAGATGAAGCACACAGTATTATTATACAACTGTTTAGCCAAGGGCAACTCCATTCTGAGGAAGTGAAACTACTAGGTTTCTTTATAATGAAGACTCTTGAAACCCACCCTAGGTACAGGTATGTATTCACAGCATGCATACTAGACAAGGAAGCTTACAAAAATTAAAACAGATAAAGATACAAAACATATGTTGGTGGTTATAGATAAAAACATTTTTAAAAGCGGTTCTACAGAATTAATAGCCTATCTATTTAAAAAAAGGCAGGAAAGGAAAGCAATGTAGCAACACTATTTAGAATCTTTTCCTAATAAATACTAAGGGGGTCTGCACACTGGCATCTCTGGCCGGGTTGGGAGCAGAGTCGGGGCATAGCATCTACCACCCCCACACTGGCGTGATGCCGCGCACTAGACCACACAGCGCATGGTGGTACAGCGCTCCTCTGGCGCAGCACCCGCACAACACAGCACTGAAGGAGTGCCATAAAGTTGTGGCTATTGTGCCCTTTGCAGAGTGAAAAAGGAGCTGGTTTTTGCGGCTCCTTTTTGCGCCCTGCAAAGGCCAAATCAGGGCCGTGACATGCGGTTGCCATGGCCCCATTCTGGCTGCAAAAGGGGCAGCCTGCACACTCCAACTAAGTTCCCAAAAGCCTGTTGGAATAAAGCCTGTTGGAATCTTCACTTGCAAGCAGGACAAGGAGAGTCTAACCTCCAAAAGAAGAGTGTGGGATAAGCCAGCAAAAAGGATCTCTACTGAGATGCTGAACATTTCAGCACTGGATCAGGGCCACAGCAACTACATGCTGCAGCCATGATCTGGCATTTCCATGGCGCAAAAAGGATTGGCACCTTCTGGTGCTCCTTTTGGTGCTGCATCATCTGGATGCAGTGCCAAAGGAGTGATATGATGCTGCCCGCCATGTGGTTGGGCACACTGCGTGACAGCAGTGTTAGGGCAGTGTCAGGATGTGCGTCATGTGGTCGCCACACCCCCACTCTGTGCTGAGACTGGCGTATAAGACCAGTCTGTCCAACCTGTGAGAAGAGGCCATCTCCTAACATCTCAAATGAAAGCAAGCTCTTATGGGAAAATACAGTCTTTCAGATAGTTCAAGACTGTACCTGTGTGTGCAGTCCCACAATTAACAAGGAATGATAATATTATACATGCATATGTTTATAAATCGTTTGAAATGAAAACGCATATGAACATGGATCAAATTTGATGCTAAAAACGTTTACAATTTACAAATCTGCAACTGAGCACTTCCTCAGTTAAGTACAGATATTATTATTATTATTATTATTATTATTATTATTCTAGCACTTTTTGATCCACTGGAAATTACTGAAGTATCTAAACAGACTGGCAATGGCAAATGTCCTCTGAAGAAACTTGCCAAGAAAACACCATGATAGTTTCCCCTTAGGATTAGCTTAAGTTGGAAATATCTTGAAGGCACACAGCATCTAAACATGTTGAGGAAAAATGGCCTAAACTGTGCATTTTAGTTTCAGTGACTTTTTAAAAAAACTTTTAAAACTTTAATATTTTCTAAAGATTCTGGGAGCTGAATAGGGCCTGTTTAGGAAAAGAAAGAATTTGATGGCTGGTACTGATTCTATACTTTGTGTCTCCCAGTTTATGGTGTTTCTGCAGCCCATTTCTTAGAATCTTTAAGAATTAGCCACACATCACAGCCACACATACACAGGTTAACTATAAAACTAACACGTACTGTTTTCAACATTTCAACTATTTTTGAAGTACAGCTTGTAACAATGTATTCTGAATCATCAACCGAATTACCTGTAAGATAAAAATCTACTTTAAAGGTAGCTAACCCCTGACTGCCCAACTTAATAACACGTAAAGCAACAGGAACTGCACAGACCCACAGAAATAATGAAAGGAGTGGCACCTGCATTCCTGCAATTATGCTCCTTAATTCCTATGAAATCGAAGCCTGGCGTTCTTTCGTGTTAGCAAAATATCCAATGAAATGTTCCAGAATTACATCCATTATCAAGAACATTCAGTATGATGACTGCACAAAAGTTTGAGACACAATCAATTAATTTTGGTATGGATGCGACTGGCAAACACAACACATTTATTATATGTTTTTGCAGACTATTTAAAACAATATAAACAAAATGATGACACACTAAAATATGGATGGCATGTTTTAATGCAGAAGGCTATTGTAGCACACTAAGAATGATAAAGAAGTTTATAGCAAAAGCTTTCGTAGACTGTCTCAGTACATTTAGGGGTGAAATAGGTGGGCAAAATAAAGAGGCTTCCAGCCACTTTGAAGGCCAGTGTTTATATGACACATGCCTCCTAAGTGAGTGGAAACTGAAATGAAGCTGCACTCTGGGGCTAAAAACCGGAACAAAAAAAAGCTGGGATACTCTGCTTTGGTGAGAAAGTGTGCATATAAATAGCTCAGATCCAGTGAGGGGCTGCAGCAAAGCCAAAACAAACAAACAAACAAACAAACAAACAAAAAACTGAAACTGAGACAATTCCAAAGGATTTAATTACAACATACACAAACTAGACAGTCCAACAGGGGGGTGTGGGGTGAAAGGGGCATGTAATGGGGAACTCTATAGAATCATAGAATCTTAGAGTTGGAAGAGACCCTAAGTCCAACAAGTAATAGTGCCACTCAGAATAGAGTGGCACTATTACTTCCCTTGATCTAGACAATATACTTCTATTGATGCAGCCTAAAATTGCATTGGCCTTTTTAGCTGCCTCATTGCACTGTTGACTCATGTTCAACTCATGGTCTACTTAGACTCCTAGATCCCTTTCACATGTGGTCTTGTTCAGCCAGGTGTCCCCCATCCTATATCTGTGCATTTCATTTTTCTGCCCTAAGTGCAGAACCTTACATTTCTCCATGTTGAATTTCATTTTGTTAGCTCTGGCCCAGTTTTCTAGTCTATTCAGGTCATTTTGAATTTTGAACCTGTCCTCTGGGGTATTAGCTACTCCTCCTAGTTTAGTGTCACTTGCAAATTTGACAACTGGGCCCTCAATTCTATTGATATTGAATAGCACTGGACCCAGGACAGAACCCTGTGGCACCCCACTTGTCACTTCTCTCCAGGATGAAAAGGAACCATTGTTGAGCACCCTTTGGGTGCAGCCAGTCAACCAATTACAAATCCTTGTAATGGTTACCTTGTCTAGCCCACATTTTACAAGCCTGTTTGCAAGAATGTCATGGGGAACTTTGTCAAAGGCCTTACTGAAATCAAGATGTACTATATCCACAGCATTCCTTTCATCTATCAAGCTGGTAATCTTATAAAAAAAAAAGAGAGATCAGATTTGTCTGGCATGACCTGTTTCTCTGAAAACCGCATTGACTTTTTGTGATTATGAAGTTATTGTAATTGTCTCTGTCATTGTGCTTTGCCAATTTATTAGTTGCACAGTGATGCACCAATGCCCTATACCAGGCTGCATCGCGCATGGCCGATTAAAAGAATAGCCATGCAATAGGATAGCATCTGGACAGACATGGGAGGTATGTGGAGGTTGCAGGTGGTGTGTTTGTGTGACAAAAAAATTACCCAGCGGTGCAACTTGATGTTCCACCATGTGTATTCAGCCCATCTTGGGAGTGGGCTATGCGGACAGTGATGTTTCGATCCGCTTCTGGGAAAAGCAGGATCAAGCCACTTTTTCCTGCCTGTCTGCTCTGGCCCTAAATCTACAAAAGCTTGTCCTAAAAACCTCTTTCCCACAGTTAGTCTCAAAGGTACTACAATATACCTTCGTGTACTGGTCCAGATTAACACCGCTATATCTTTGAATTCTATCAATATTTCTTCAAGGTATTATATGAGTCACCCCAAGAAGACAAGCCCAGATCACTCATGGTCATATATGGAATGATGCAATTAGTACAAATAGATATTAACTCTGGAGACCATATTATATACAGTGGGCTGTCAGTATCTGATGGAGTTTGACTCCCGCCCATGCCAAAATCTGTGGATGGCTGCTCAAGTCCCATTATATAAAATGGCACAGTAAAATGGTGTCTCTTATATAATATGGCCAAATCAAGGTTTGTTTTTTGAAATTTGCGTTCGTTAATATTTTTGAATCATGGCTGGTTGAATCTGTGGATGCAGAATCCATAAATACAGAAGGCTGATGGTTTAAATAAATTAATGGTTCAAATTAATACCACTGCAAAACATTCATACAATGTACAGTATGAATGTTTTGCAATAGTGCTAATTAATTTGTAAACTTTGTTTATTTCCTAAATTATATTTCATATTCATTTTTTCATAATAGAAAAAAAGATATAATGGGCTGCCATTTTTGTTGTTGTTGTTGTGTGCCTTCAATTTGTAATTTTCAGTAATGGAAGCAAGATACAATGGGCCAACTATAAAGTACCAAAACTTTCAGATAAAGACAATTCTACAATATTTCCACATTTGAAAAGAAAGATCATCTGACTACAAAAGCTTTTTAATACAGTAGTACCAAGGAAGTCAGACAACAAACCCCTATTGCCTCTCCCAAATCACAGGGCTGCATTCACCACTACCTTTCTCTGAAATTGAGAAAATACTGAATCAAAACCATCTTGCCCACTATTACCAGCACTGAAAGCCACTCTCAAGGGGTCAAGTAGGATTATTTTCTAATGCTATCTGCAGACTGCACCAGACATCTTCATGCAAAGCATGTTTCACCCACTGAGACTCAAACTGGTTAATTAAGCCTTATGGTTAATTTCTACCAGGAAAGCTTACAAACTCAGAGTCAAGCATTGAAAGAACTATTAGCTGGAAGGGATCAGAACATTTAGGTCTTATTGTACCTATTGTGGCCAGATGAGAACTATGCAAATATATTATCTGGAAAACAAAGGAACACAAAATGTTCTTGGTAGCTAGAGCAGTTCACTCAGGGGTACAGAAGACAGAATGAGAGAAACTAAAAACAGGCGTCTTTTCCCTTTAAGAACTGCTAAAATTAAACAGAACCTGAAGCAGAAATCCTTAATGTAAAATTCATTCCCTACATCTATGCCAAAGGGCCTTTTCTTTTTACCTGGAATGGCTGTGGGGAACATAAACTGCTTTTCTAAACCATTTTAGTATTTTTCTTGTCTTTGTTTAATACAGTACTCTTTCAATGTGTTTCCTTGTTATCCCCTGCTTTAGGGGTGACAGAAATGTAAAACAGTATGAGGAATTACAAAATGAAAGCAAAGGTTTTAGAAGCACTTTATTACGTGAGCTCTGGAAGTGCTTCTGGGTTCTACACTGCAGTAGTCTCACCTTAACGTAAAAGAAAATAAATGAAGTCTGCAAATGGAGCTAAGTGGGTTTGTGCCAGACTGCAGGAACTCACTTCCACTTCTGATTACAGTACATCCAGGAGAGTTTCCAGACAAACAATTGGTGAGATTACACTGGCGGGCACAAAAGATCCCACTATATTAGCACATTCTGGCTACATTGTATGTGCTGCTGGGGTGAGAAGCAATGAAATTTCTTGATAAAAACTCTAAATGATTAAATTCTTAAATTCATAAATACCATCCCCAAAGTGTAAAGTACCCAACAACCATGCAACTGCATTTTTACCCAGTCCTCAACATATATCATGACTGAATCATGCTATGGCAATACAGTGCCACTTTAGCTGTAGCTCTGTCAAACTCCTGACACCTCTTGACTTCTACATGAATGTTTTATACTCATTCTGCACCATTCTATGCAGCTGTAAGTCCCTATGATTTCATTTGTATGTGAACGGATACAGGACTGTAGCATCAGTATCATTTTACAGGTATGATTTTGTTTTCCTCAATCCAGCTTAATTTTTTGCAGAGATTTTAAAAGCTGGTGTAAAGCTAAGAATTCTTCCTCGCATTTTTCTGGAAGCAATCTGCAATCATATGTGGCAAGAGAGTAAGTCTACTTGAAAAGTGGTAGAATCTCCTACATGAAATATTTTGAAATAAAAAAAAGCTGAAATACTTCCTCAGTATTCACAAGACTTGTCACAGATGTATAGTGCTGACAGGATGGAGAAGGCCATCCTGTCAGAACTAGACATCTGTGACAAGAAAACCACAAATCTTGTCGCTGGTGTGCTCAAGAATTTCACTTCAACAAAACCCACTGGAAAGTTTCTCTTTCAGATACCTGGTGAAGTAGCTTCCTCATACAGTCAAGACTTAATTTTATGCAAGGCTGTGAATAAATGATTTGAAACAGTTTTAATCTTTTGTAAGAAAAGCTTGGTGTTTCCTGTTCCACCTTGTGACAAGAATACAGAAAAATCCCCAAAGAAAAACCAGTCAAACTATTAAAGTTACACTGGTTAGGCCCAGTATATTATATCATGCATTTTTTAATGAAAAGACCTTTGTCTTTGTGCACTCTTGGTAGCTGGAAAAACCCTGATTCCGGCTTGCTTGTCTTCACCGGAATAATAACCAAAATAAACTCAGGAAAAGGAGCAAAGCAAACAGATTCAATCTAATATTTTTCTTTTTGAGCAGAGTGACTCTTTTTTCTATATGGAGGATGTTAGAAAGGATTGAAAACAAAGAGGATATACATAAGAAACGGAGCTGTCCCCTGACAGTCCAGTGATTTTAATCAGTTCTGAGAAACTGCCCTGGAGATAAATGGGTCATGTGCCACCAGCTGAGAAGCATAGAAGAGACGCTGTTTTCCTCAACTGCACAACTCCTCGGCCTGTCTCAGCAAGCATCACGGGATCTTTCATCATCACGGGGAGAAAACACCAGAAAAGGTAGATCAGCAACTCCAGCCGCTCTGCTCCAAGAGGCGAAGGGAACTCCTTAAAGGAGGAGCTCCAGAAAGAAGTTTAGGAAAGCTGTCCAGAGCCATCCCAGGTAGAAAAAGAAAAGGATGCACAGGCCCTTTGGAGTCTAAGGAATGAGTTCTACATCAAGAAAGGTAGCAACCATACAAGACACACACCACAAAGAAACTTCTCTTCACCTCATCTCTAATGCACTTGAAGAGTTGGAAGGCGGCTGCAAGGGTCATCTAGTCCATTCCTGGTTAAAAAAGAAGAAGAGACGGGAAGGGTCATCTAATCCAGTGGTTCCCAAACTTTGGTCCTCTGGGCGTCGTGGACTTCGGTTCCCAGAAGCCGCAGCCAGCTTGACCAACACTCAGCAATGATGGGACCTGGAGTCCAAAACATATGGAAGGCCAAAGTTTGGGGACCACTGTCCATTCCTCCTCCTCACATTCCTGGTGAAAAGAAAATGATGCACAGGCTCTTTGGACTCTAAAGAATGAGATTTAAACCAAGAACCGAGGTTCTCGACCTGTGACTCTCTATCCCTTTGGGAAACGCACCTTTCCGACGATCTTAGGAACCGAGACAAAAAATAATGTTATGGTTGGGGGACCCACCACAACACGAGGAACTGTATTAAAGGGTCAGGGCATTAGGAAGGTTGAGAAGGGCAAGAAGGATGAGGACCACGCAAAGAAACTTCTATTCGCTTCTAATACATTTGAAGTGTTGGAAGGGGACTCCAAGGGCCACCTAGTCCATTCCTCCTTCTCCCATTTATTATTATTATTATCATCATTATTATTATAACCTGGTTTGGCAGTGCTTTTAACCCTTTGTCTGGGTCAATTGCTATGGAATTCTGGGAGTTGGAGTTTGTTGGGGGCCCTCTGGGCCCCCAACAAACTCCAACTCCCAGAATTCCATAGCCTTGAGCCACAGAAAGAGTTAAAGCGCTTCCAAACCGGGTTATTTCTCCAGTGTGGGTGCAGCCCAGGCCTGGCTTCTGCTTCCTCTCCCCTTCCTCCTCCTGGGTTTGCAACAAAAGACCCGCCAACAAGCGCCAGGCTCACCTCTCTGGGGCGAAAGAGGGACTGGACTGGAGAGAAAAGAAGAAGAAGAAGAAGAGCAGCCCTGCTCTCTGCCTGACTCCTGCTGAGACTGACTGCTGCACAACATGGCGGCTCTGTGCTACAGGGGGCGGGGCCTGGACTTCCCACCGCGTGACGTCATCCTGCCACAGCGGAGGCCACGCCCCCTCCAACTTAATGGCTGTGAGGCTGCTTGTTGTTGCCTAGGAGACGGGGCCTACCTCCTCTCAGGCTCACTTTTGAAGCCCGTTTGGTATTTGCATGCTTCCTGCTGGGAGTGTACTGTTCTCTCTATGGAAAGGCTCAACAAAAGTACAAAAACACACAGTTTCAGACCACTTTAGCCCCCCTGGATCAGTGCAAGGGAATTTTCTGGGAACTGTGGTTTTGTAGGAGACTTTTAGCCTGACTGAGGTGTTTAATATATGTGAGATTAATAATAATAATAATAATAATAATAATAGTAAAATTTGTTTATATCCCGCCCCTCTACAAGATGCAATCGGGGCAGATACAATTCAAATCCTTCAATTCCCCCCTTAAATTAGAATTAAACAACATAAATCAATGTGTATTTTACCTGATGGAATCCCGCCTCGATCCTGTGGGAGGGGCGGGAAATATAAATAAAAATTATTAGTAGTATTATTATTAAGTATGCAATATACTTTTAAAAAAATTATTATCACACTAGGGCCAATTCCAGAACCATCCAACAATTATCCCATTGCCAATAAGGGGATCTTCATTGACAATAATGGGATAATTGTGGGATGGTTCTGGAATTGGCCCTAGTGCAGTGGTTCCCAAACTCTGCTCTTCAAGGGTTCTTTCAACTTCAGCTCCCAGAATCCCAGGCTATTGGCTAACATGGCTGAGGGTTCTGGGAGCTGAAGTTCAAAATCTCTTAAAGGGCAAAGTTTGGGGACCACTGCCCTAGTGTGATAATCTCAATGGTCACCCAATTGGACCTGGTCAGAATTCAAACCTTTGTCTCCCAGAGACCTACTACTAGATTACAGCTCTACACTTTTAAAGTGCTGCTGTTCCACTTTGACTGCTCTGGCTGCCTCCTATTGCATTCTGGGATTTGCAGTTTAAGGAAGGGGCATTTGGAATTCTCAGCCAGAGAGGTCTTAAGAGGCCTCACTGGACTACAAATCCCAGAATGCAACAGGACGCAGCCAGAGCAGTCAAAGTGGAATAGCAGCACTATAAGAGTCGAGTGTGATAATTTCTTATGCATCTGCCAAGACCAGGGTTGAGGGAGAGAAGATCTGCTGGACTTTACCCCTTCCCCACCACCTCTCCCTTTTCCTTTTGTTTCTTGTCTAAAATAGATTGCAAGCCTGAGGGCAGGGAAATGTCTTAATTAACAAATTGTAAGCCGCTTTGATAGCCTTGGCTGAGGAACGGGGTATGAATAAAAATTATTATTATTATTATTATTATTAGGGTTTGAACCCAGCTCAGCCATAGAAACCCACAGGGAGACCTTGGGCAGGTCACACTCTCTCAGCTTCAGAGGATGGCTATGGCAACCCCCCTCGGAAGAAACTGGGTTCAAGAAAAGCCCATGATAGGGTCACCTTAGGGTTTCCATAAATCAGAAACTACTTGAAGTCACACAATAATAACAGGTCAAAGTACTAGTCTTCTTAAGCTCTGGCCAACTCATTTCTTCCGAAGGCGCAACACATTTGAAACAGAAAAGTAATGTCCATATACTGCCATAACATGTGTGCGCATGCATGCCTTCAAGTCATATGTCCACTTATGGTGACCAGTGGCATCACTAGGGTTGGCGTCACCCAGTGTGTTAACTCATGGCATCACCCCTTGCTCCATCGACCTTCTCCCATTACCACACCATGATGCAGAATCCTTAGCTGTTGTTTTTTTGTACTAATGTTATTCATAAATCACAATTCCCACATATCCCTGAAAGTAACGGTAATAATTGCCATTTAACAACTAGTAAAAATAAACAACTAGTACAATTAAAATGTGGGGCCACTCCTTTCTCCTCCCGCTGAGGATCGCCTCACTCACACCATCTCTTCAGCATTTTAATGGGACACAGATGAATGCCACAGCCTATTTCTGCCAAAAGGCAGATGTTTGAGGAGCAGTGGGGTCACCCCTTTAGTCTAAACCTCTTGCACCTTCTGATGATGCCACTGATGGCAACCCCATGCATTTCCTATAGTTTTCTTCTACACTGAGCATTCAGTCACACTACTGTGAATGGCTGCTGCAGTGGTTTGCATGACAGGCAGAAATCCGTAACAGAAGCTTCCATTCTTTTCCCTGAATGACTATACCTTCTATGCACGGAAAAATGCTGCCTTTTTAAAGTTAATTTATCAGAAAGTCTTAAAAGCCTATGTAAAATTTAAACTCCATTAGCGGCAGTAAAGTAAGTCCTCTTGGGATCCAGGGTATCTCAGCCATTTGCGAATCCATAGGGCCTCTTTCTTCAGCACTGTTTACCTACACAGCACCTAAAAGATTTTCCAGATGTAGCAATACAGAGATGTGTTGAGAAATTCAGTGTTCTGTGCCTAAGAAAGGAGTATGTGGCTTCACATAAGAGGGATACACCCTGGATCCCAAGGGAAGTTGCTTTTCTGCTGCTAACGGAGTTTAAATTTAATGTCCTTTGTCTTAGTCCCTGCATGGCCAAGGAAGCAAGCAGCTCTGTCCTGCCTGCATTGAGATCCCTCCAAACCAACTGAAATGCAGCAGAGTCAATATCTGACACAATCTATAGATGAGTGATGCTGACACCTGTCACTTCCCCCCCCCCCCCTCCTGTATGATTTTTTTAAACATCTTTTTTTCTGAGGAAGAAACCACTGGAGCTTCAAATAATTGCCAGATGAATTTTGTGCATTTGGGCTGATCAATAAAAGTGTACTGTAATGGAATGGTTTCCAAATGGCAAAGGAGTGAGGCAAGGCTGCATTTTATCGCCCTGTCTGTTTAACTCACATGCTGAACATATCATGCAGGTGCATCTACACTGTAGCAATAAAGCAGTTTAACACTTTAACTGCCATGGCTCCATCCCATCAAATCTTCCTGAGATCTGTAGTTTTGTAAGGCACCAGCATTCTTTGGCAGAAAAGGCTAAAGACCTAAATATCCCAGGTATCCATAGGAAACAGCACTTAAAAGTGTACCAAACTGCATCTCCTGCTGCAACTATTACAGGAAGAGGTCTATAGGGAAAAAAGGTTGTAAAGAGAAAGTTCATGAAGTTCATGAAGCATCTTGGGCTATAAGTGTACCCCTGTGTTAAAATGCAAAGAAAACAGAACACTGTCTCTATAAAGACTCTTCAAAAGGATCACTTTTGAGTGAGAAAACAATGGTAGGCTTAGGTATCCCAGACCAGTCAGTCCTTTCAGGATCCAACAAATTACTTTCAAAATTTAGAGTTTATTTAGAGTTCGTAGCCAGAGCACACTAGTGCTTCACCAAACTACAAGCCTCTGGATTCCACAGGATGCAGCCATGGCAAAATGGCAATTGAAGTGGAACTACAGTAGTACAACTGTGTAGTGAGAAAGCCCCTTCCCAATTCCTTTTCCCATCATTTGTTGTTGTTCCATGTTTTCCCTAGAGGTAGCACTCCTAAGCATTTCTACTCTCTGTTGGAACTTTTTGTGGTTACTCCTGTCACACTGTAGAATTAAATCAGTTTGACACCACTGTCATGAGTCTATCCTATAGAATCCTAGGATGTATAGTTTGGCAAGGCACAAGAGAACTCTGACAGACCAGGGTGAATACTTTACCAAACTACAAATCCCAGGATTCTTGTAGGTTAGTCATGGGAGTTGAAATAGTATCAAACTGCCTTAATTCTTCAGTGTGGCTACACCCCAAGTTTCACTGCATATTCATTGGAAGGGTATTCCTTATTCTCTCCAGCAGGAGAATGATTTTTAATAAATAAATAAATAAATAAATGTAATATTAAAAATAAATCCATGCACGGTAGTATTTTTTTAATCCTGTACCATTCTTCAAATTCTTCCAAAGTCTATCTGAATAGCTACAATTCTTTGTGCATCTAGTCATACAGTTCAACTTAATTCCAATAAAAATATATTCAACTATAACTGAACTAGCCAATAATTTGAATTCAGGTTAATCGAGAGGATACTACCTAAATGAACTCACAGGCTTTATCTTTCTTTCATAAATAATGGCTAACAGGGATTAAGAACTGTTTGTGTTGACTTTTGTTAATACAGTCCTTTTCATCTTCAGATTCCCTATCTGTAATAAAAGCCTGTTGAAGACATACAAGTAGTTAACAGAGAACTGGTAGCCACTCACAGCTTAAGACACCTAACTTGTCTACATATTGCTAAATCTCTCCATTCATTCTGATCAAGATGTCCTAACATCAAAGGTATTCACGGCTGCTCTGGTACCATGCTAGATAATTTATTACTTCTGTCGTCCTACTTGTATCTTTGCTTTTTTAAGATTAAATTATTCCTGTTGCTTAAAATTCCACTCCACAAACTTTAAAAAACAACAACATAATGTATGTTTGCAAAATGCAGTTTGTGCGTTGCCATTTCTTTTAAAAATATATTGCAGTGCTCTTTCTGCAGAATAGAAAAAAAGATAAGCTATGCAGTAGAAGATAAAAACATTCCCAGACATTTCTGAGGCCAGGATAAAAGGCCTGCCAAAGCGTGGGAGGAAGTGAGAGCTGTCAAAAAGAATCAGGAACAGGACAGTTGGTCTCCTTTCTAGAAGAACATAAAGTGTCTTTTGCAGCATCATTGTGTTGAACTTTGGAGACATTAACTTATATTCCATGGCATAGCATGTGAGGGAATATAAAATACTATATATTCATTTTACTAAGATGAAGTGCTGAAATCATATTCGGAGATGCTGTTAAAAATGAGAGCTCAGCACAAGGACACATGCTTTTCATGCACAAGGTCTGGGTTCCATCTTTGGCTACAGAATATCATGTAGGAGAATTGGGGGAAAACGTCTGATTTATAGCCAAGTGACCTGCTGAGCAAGATAGACAATGGCATAAATCAATATAAAAATATACAAGGGGTAGGCAACCCTGGCTTTTGGCCTAGAGCTCCCATCAGCCTTAACCAGCCAATGGACAAAGATTACGGGAATTTAAATTCAAAATAATCTGAAAGGCCACAGTTGCCCACAACCCTCTACTGTCCTACAAAATCAATACCACAAATACATTGACCCATTTTTGTCCACGTTGTTTGCTGCTGTCACTATTCCCATTCCCAGGATCGTTTTGTTGTTCATTCTGTTTCACTTCCACTGTAATAAATGAGTAGAAATAAAAGGTGGCATGAAAAAAAAAACAATGTAAAAGACTGTTCCAATACATTTTTTTCTGGTTCGTATCAAAGTAGCTTTTAACTTCTTGGTAAGGAGAGGGGCAACCATATCCCAATTTGAGTTGCTAACAAGCACAACCTTTCCCGCAATAGATATGTAGTAATTATAATTGTTCAAACTTCAACATGGGTTTCAGAGAAACAAGTCATGTCAGACAAATCTGATCTCTTTTTGATGAGGGGAACGCCGTGAATATAGTATATCTTGATTTCAGGAAGGCCTTTGATAAGGTTCCCCATGACATTCTTTCAAACAAGCTTGTAAAATGTGGACTAGACAAGGTAATTGTTACATGGATTTGTAATTGGTTGACTGGCCGAACTCAAAGAGTGCTCAACAATGGCTCCTTTTCATCCTGGAGAGAAGTGATCATGGGGTCCCGCAGGGTTCTGTCCTGGGCCCAGTGCTATTCAACATCTTCTTTATCAGTGACTTGGATAACAGAATTGGGAGCATACTTATCAAATTTGCAGATGACACCAAATTAGGAGGAGTAGCTAATACCCCAGAGGACAGGATCAAAATTCAAAATGACCTGAATAGACTAAAAAGCTGGGCCAATGCTAACAAAATGAAATTCAACACAGAGAAATGTAAGGTACTGCACTTAGGACGGAAAAATGAAATGTACAAATATAGGATGGGGGTTACCTGGCTGAACAAGACCACATATGAAAGGGATCTAGGAGTCCAAGTGGACCACAAGTTGAACATGAGTCAACAGTGTGATGCAGCAGCTAAAAGGGCCAATGCAATTTTAGGCTGCATCAATAGAACTACTGTATAGTGTCTAGATCAAGGGAAGTAGTAGTGCCACTCTATACTGTTTTGGTCAGGCCCCACCTGGAATATTGTGTCCAGTTCTGGGCACCACAATTTAAAAAGGATAGGGAGAATCTGGAGCGGGTCCAAAGGAGGGTGACTAAAATGTGAAGGGTCTGGAAACCATGCCCTATGAGGAATGACTTAGGGAGCTGGGGATGTTTAGCCTGAAGAAGAGAGGGTTAAGAGGTGATATGATAGCCTTGTTTAAATATTTGAAGGGATGTCATATGGAGGAGGGAGCAAGCTTGTTTTCTGCTGCTCCAGAGACTAGGACCCAGAACAATGGATGCAAGCTGCAGGAAAAGAGATTCCATCTCAACATTAGGAGAAACTTCCTGACAGTAAGGGCTGTTCAACAGTGGAACACACTCCCTCTGAGAGTGGTGGAGTCTTCTTCTTTGGAGGTCTTTAAGCAGAGGCTGGATAAATCATCTGTCAGGGATGCTTTGATTGGGAGTTCCTGCATGGCAGGGGGTTGGACTGGATGGCCCTTGTGGTCTCTTCCAACTCTATGATTCTATGAGTGTACCTATTTCCCTCCGATTTCTATTGCAACAACATGTAATCTCTCAAGGAGACAGTGCCATTAAAACTAAGTGACTCACATATGGTTATTCCAAACAAAACATTCAACTAGGATAAACATACAACCCCTAGCTAAAAATTTGAATGTGAAAGTAAAATATGTAATTTTTTAGCCGATATATTGTTGTTGTGTGTCTTCCAAGTTGTTTCTGACTTATGGTAATCCAAAGGCAAACCTACAGTGAGGTTTTCTTGGCGAGTTTCTTCAAATAGGTATTGCCTTTGCCTCCCTCTGAGGCTGAGAGAGTGTGATTTGCCCACCGTCACCAAGTAGGTGTCCATGGATTCAAACCCTGGTCTCCAGAGTCATAGTCCAATGTTCAAATCACTACATTACACTCGTTCTCTGTTGATATATGGACTTATTCAATTGCCATAAACTGTAATTCTTCATTGTATGATTACACAGGTTGTATGATTACACAGGTTTGAGTATTTAAAAATATAAAGTTATTAAAGTTTGAATTTAGTTCTAATTTTATGCTCATTGATCTATAATCTGAAGGGTGTTTTCCAATACTATCACTGCTACTCGTTGCTAGGTGGGAACCTTTAATGTGGAATAGTGCCTTCAGTTGCATATATTCCACATGTCTGTTTCAGTGAACAGTAGAAGAAAGAAAATCCTGGGGTTTAGATTCACCATTCTGCCACTGACAGCCGAGTAGCTCCAATGTAATGATGAAGCTGGAACTGCCCAGACCATAAAATACCATACTACACTGATGCTGATTCCTTGGGTCCTCAGAAGTTGTTGGGCTGCAACTCTCATTAACACCTAGCTCATATGACCTATATTCAGGAATAATGAGAATTGTAGAAGAACAGGATGAAGAGCCATTGACTTAAATAACACTATTGATAAATTATGTGACCTCCATTAAGCTCCAGTTGCCCATATTTCATGCCACTGAAGCCTCTAATGACAATTCTGTTTGTTGTTATACTAGAAAACACCTCTGTTGGAGACAATGACAGTGGAGTTCGTTCCTAAGATATCTCTCAGACCTATTACAAGTGCAATAACTGTAGAACAGAACAGAACAATGTATGAAATAAGTTACACATTGTATTCACACACAACCTTTTCAAGGAAAAACATGGACTTTCAAACAGGATGAAAAAGTCCTGCTTTCATTGTTGTTTCTACACCACATTTCAGCCTATCTGCTATATAATCCTAACCAGTAAGTGATTGTATAGTGACCAAGATAGCAGGACAAAGTCTTATAATCAATCAGATTTGGCTACCATGACAAGGTTTTTGAGAACAAACAAATTCACTCCTTTCCTTCAAGGCTGAACTGATAAGATGGTGAGTTAATACCCCCTTGCTGAGGCAAACTCGCTATCTTATCAATCGGGGACATTCTCCAGTTTGTCACACTGTTTGGAAGCACACCTAATGTAGGTTTTTTTAAGCCTCTTTAGGTCAAGCATGAAAAGCATCTAAGGATTGATTTCAATATGAAAACATTAATTACAGTAGTCAAGATGGACAAAGCTGAGACAGATCCTGAAGACAACTTACAGGCTTATAGTGCAAGGAGTGAATACTTACGCAATAAATACATGCCAATTTGTTTCTTTCTGCTTCATTTTTGTGCCACCATAAAAATATTTTTCACCCTGAAAATGCTGAGCATCTTGCATACATCAAGCAGTAACACTGTCAAGAAAATCAATTTGAATTTCAGGTTCTAACACAACAAAATGCGGAAAAGTCAAGGTTTGAGTATTTTTGCAAGGCAGTGTACATCCTGCGCTTTTGCCTAGCACTACTTCAAATGAGAGTAAAGCATCACTACAAGCTGAGTATCCTTTATCCAGAATTTCAAAATCTGGAGAACTCCAAAATGGGTGGCTGAGATAGTGACACCTTTGCTTTCTGATGGTTCAATGTATACACACTTTGTTTCATGCATGAAATTATTTAAAATATTATGTAAAAAATGACCTTCAGGCTATATGTATAAGGTGTATGCAAAACCTAAATTAATTTTATGTTTGGACTTAGGTTCCATTTCCAAGTTATCTCATTACATGTATGCAAAAATTCCAAAATCTAAAAAATCCAAAATCCCAAAAACCTCTGGTCCAAAGAATTTCATATAAGAGACTCAACCCGTAGTATATTTGAAAAATCAAATGAGATTAATTTAACTTGCATAACACCATAAGTATAACAACATTAATTGCTGTATAAGAACAAAAGGGAGTCAACCATTCTGATTTGCAGATAATGGCCTACATCAGAGTTGAAAGCATGCAGCACTTCAGACATCGTAGCAGTGCAAGCCCCAGAGCTTTAGCCAACCCCACAATCCAATATTTTGTAAATTCTAGATTATGTTGGATTGCAACTCCCAGTATTTCTTCAGATATATTTTTATATATAAAAAACACCATCTGACCTAGGAGGGAGTGAAAGGACAGGCCAAACTCCATCAGGCCTGTCCTAGATTAAGAAGCCGAGCCCTCCCTCCAGTCCATCTGCCTTGGTCCAGGCCTCAGAGGGAGAGAAGAACTTTTGGACCTGATCCCCTTCCCCATCACCGTTCGCTTCTCCTTTTGTGTCGTGTCTTCTTAGATTGTAAACCTGATGGCAGGGAACTGTCTAATTAAAATAATAATTGTAAGCCACTCTGATAGCCTTCAGGGCTGAAGAGCAGGGTATAAATAATAATAATAATTGTTAATTGGAATTAACAATTGGATTTAGACCAATCTCTTTAGTAGTTTTGTAACTATTTTGCCTCATGAATCACATATAGTTTTTTTATTTCATGACACACATTAAAGGACTTGAAAATATTTCCATATTCAGATGACTTTTAATAATTTAATATTTTTTCCTCTGAAGACACCATTATTACAGAACACATAACTACAAACAGTTCCATCTGCTGTGATACCACTGCTCTCCACATTCATTACAAATTACATAAGTCATCATTTGCTCATCTGGATTTGTGTTCCGTACCCAACTAGGAAGGAAAAGAGCTCCCCTGGCAATCACAGTAACGGTACAATCAAATTTTTCACAGCGCCTACATTTTATTTTGTTTGTCGGTGTACCATTGGTCCTCTGGGGAAGTTGATGTTCCCGAAGAGCTGATTCTGTATATGATGCCCTTAGCTGCTTCAGTTCATCATGTGCCATTTCCATTGCAGACATATCAGCAAACCTCTTAGGACTGAGAACCCCACTATACAGGTTATGTTTTAAGTGAGAGTTTTTAGGATTTTTCAGATTAGAAACTTTGCTTCGGATGCAGTTTTTGTACTTTCTATCATTGCTTGCATAAAGTGCAAAAACATGCTCTTCAATTTCTTTCGCTATTTTATGGTGCTTTTCATTTTCTTCATTACTTGTTGAGGAATCAATCAACGCTTCATAAAGAAGCTGTGTGCATTTACACCTCACAGCCATAGTGAGATCCCGCTGTTGGCCTGTTTCACTTACAGAGCTGGTACAACCCAGAAGTGCTGGTTGAGTTGCATTATCTTTTTTCATATGAATGCCACCATCATTTGAAGGTTCTTCTGATGTCAGACAGCTACTGGAACTGGCAGAACATATTTTGTTATGCTGGTTCAGTTTTTCAGAAGTGCTTACATCTTCAGAGACTACCTGAAGGTGACCAGACTCCTCATTTGCATTATCAGATAAAGCACATTTAAATTGCAGTGGTGGACTGTAATGCTTTTTATAAACTGCTTTCCACTTTGAGAGTAAGTGCTTTGCCTTAGTTTTCAGTAATACAGAAGGGCAAGTCTTAAAGATTCTGAACACAGCTTTGGCAACATCAGTCTCCTGCAAATCATCAATAGTCATATCTATTGTTTCAAGACATGCAAGATGAATTCCAATATCTTGGTATTTTCTTTCAGACAGTAGCTTCTCTATACTGTCAGCGCTAGTCATGAGGACTTTTGTGTTAGACATCTCAGATCCTGAAAATTAAAGTAAAATAATCATGTTTTGATAAAGCCATTATATTGCTTTGTATAGAGGAGTATAACAAATGTAGTCAATTTGAAATAATTTTCAGACATATTCCACACAAGATTTAACATACATATTTTAGGAATGTCTTGACAATGTTTTCTTAAGTGTTTAATTCATTAGGCCTTTGTTATGCTCTAAAAATATGGACCAAAAAGTAAACTCATGGAATTTATTAGAGCTTACTTCTAAAAAATAAAAAAATAAAAATAGAAATGGTTTACATGTTATATAATAGTAGGGTGCATATGTATGCTCTATGGTATCTTCTCATAAATAGAGGATATTGTAGTAGCTCTTTCAAAGCATACTATTTTGCAGCTGTGTGAAGGCTGTACCTTTTGCCAAGGGTAAAACTGCAACCAACAGCAGCATCTGTTTTACACAATCATGGGGTTTCCTGGGCAAGAGTTGTTCAGAGGCCATCCTTTGAGGCTGAGAGAGTGTGACTTGCCCAAGATCCTGTCTTATAAGTCTGTATTAACTATGACATATTAAGAGGTGTGTGTGTGTGTGTGTGTACAAGAGGATGGCTTCCAAATCAGAGGAGAGTTTGGAAAGGTTGGGGGTTTTTTTGGACCACAGGTCCAAATGGCCATGCAGATGGGCTGGAAGCTTGAAAATTATAGTCCTAAAAGTGACTGGGAAGCATGGGAGTTGTAGTTTAATAGCAAAGTGGTAGGACATATTTGCCCACCCCCTGATCCTGGAAAGAAAGGGGAGAAATCCCTCCCAAACAGCCAGCCACCCAAAACCTTTACATGATGACCAACCTTTTCTGCAACAGACCTGGATCTCCCCTTCCCTGGCTCTGACCCTTATTTGCCCCTGGGCTCCTCCTGTGACGCATGCGCACTCCCTACTTTGAGGCCATGGGCTTGGAAGAATTCTGCCCTTCTTTGGGCAAACTGAGCATGCGCAGTGTGTGAGCTGGGCTTGCAATGCTGCTGCTGCTGGATACTAGTGCAAGCAACTTGCAATTGTTACTTAGTGCTAATGGAAGGGAATCCCCTCCCTAAAAAAATACTGTATAAACCTTCTTGCCAAGTTTTAGGGCTGGGGCTGGAATGTGTAGCCAAGCAGTTCAGAAGGAAATGAAATTTAGAAAATACAGGGGGGGGGGATTAGATTATTTTTTTTTACAAGAAAAATTATCAATCCATAGAAGAGCTCATTGATTTCAGTGGGTCTTGTTCACATAAGTGAGTACTATGAACAGATTCCATATAAGTGAGTACATTTTAGGGACGTACTAAAACAAAGGGCAGTACTTTCCCATAGGAAAAACATACTTTCTCATAGAGAATAATGGAGATTACTTGCCCATAAAGAATATTGAAGATTGATTGCCCATAGAGAATCATGGGGATTTCTTGCCCATAGAGAATCATGGGGATTATTTGCCAATAGTGAATCATGGGGATTAATTGCCTTTAGGGAAATATAGTGCTTACTTGCCCATAGGGAATCATGGCGATTATTTGCCCTTAGAGAAACATAGGGATTACTTGCCCATAGAGAAACATTGGGATTACTTGCCTTTAGGGAAATATAGGATTTTATCACATGGGAGGAATTTCTCAATTTTGAAAGAAATGGAAGTGAGGCCGGTTCGGAACTGAGTAAATTCGCTAGTTCAGCGAATTTACTTAATTGTGTATTGGCACTGCATTGCATTCAGAACTGCCCGAAATTGCCTCCCAGTGCCCGAAATTGCATGTGATAGTTTGTCACACAATCACGCAAACCCCCATAACCCCCATGATTGCGTTCGGAAGGACTTCCCTTTGCCCAAAAATGTGTGTGATCAACTTTCACGCAATCACGCAAAACCCCATGATTGCATTCAGATTGCCATTGGATTATACTTCCAACTCCCTTTGTGTGATAAACTCCATAGTGCTCACTTACTCATAGAGAAACATCGAGAATTGCTTGCCCATAGAGAATCATGGGGATTATTTACCATGGCAGTTAAATAATGTGAAATAATGTCTCTGGACCTAAGGGCCCAGGGAACTGCCTTATTCTGAGTGAGAGTTGATCGAGCCACCTCCGGACCAGATTCTCAGCACTCCCAAGAAAAGGCCTTCCTGCCCCGCAAGAAATGTTGCTTGAGCCAGGCTCTATCCTTTTTAAAAGACCCCTAGTTGTGTGGTGATAATGGGGGACCCAGTAAAAAGCCAAGAGAGGCCACATTGTGAAGAGCTACTGTACAAGGAGGCGTCATCATTTCATGTTGAGTTTATTCCTCCTTTAACCTCTTACATTGTACAGATGACCTTACAGACCTGTCTTAGTGCTTGGCACAAGTCAAAGATGACCAGTCGACAACTGCACTATGCCTTCTTTCCTGAGAAACAGTCCAGCGCCCAGCTGCAGGTTCAAGAGGGCCCCTGAGGAAGAGAGGATTTTCCCGAAAAGGTTTGCCGAGAGTCCTGCAGCCTGGCCTCCGAAGAGAGCAAGACCGCTCCAGCGTGTCTCGTACTCGGCCTCAGGCGGCCCTCCCTTTCCATTAAGAAATTGGCCCCAGGGCCCCCCAAACCCCCTGGGAGTATGTGTTTGTGAAGAGTTACTCTATTATAAGAATAATAATATCTGTTTGTTTCAATGGAGTATGGTGGTATCAGTGGGGTCAGGGTTGGTGCCTAAAGAGGATTTGTAGTTTAGTTGCTGCAAAGGAACTTCCAGGAAAAAGCGATCAAAGAGGTTCACAATGCCAAGTCGCGGCCTTGTCGGAGGTGTCCAAGAACAAGTAGTCTGTGCCTTGCCCAGTTGTCCACTAAATCAGCAGGAAGCCAGCAGAGAAGATGCCTCCAATTCCCCATGGCAGTTGGCCTAATGCTGCATTGGGAATGGGGTAGATTTCCCCACTGTAGTAGTCGTAGCAGATGGGAGCAGACTTGGCCCGGGACTTGATGGGCCCTTGGCTGCTTGCATTGAGCCACATTAAGGCCCGGAAGATCCTTAGAGATGCTTGGGGCCTCCCAATGGCTCAGGTCCTCCTCGTCAATAAAGGGTTCAAACACCTCTTGCCGACGCTCTGCCTGGGAAGCAAAATGTCTCCTGAGAGGGATGGGAAAGACAGGGGAGCCCCACTGGGCCGTGGTGTCCACGATCCAATTGCTGTAATATGCAACCCTGGTGTAAAGAAACGAAGCTCCCAGAATTCCATAGCCTCGAGCCAGGATGCTAAAAAACGGTGCCAAACCGTGTTATTTCTCCAGTGTGGATGCAACCCGTGAACATTTATTAGAGCATTTATACCTTGTTCTTCAGCCCTAAAGATTATCAGAGCAGCTTACACTTATTGTTTTAATTAGACGTTCCCTGCCCTCAGGCTTACAATCTAAGAAGATGCGACACAAAAGGAGAAGGGAATGGAGGTGCAGAAGGGGATCAGGCCCAGCAGTTCTTCTCTCCCTCTGAGGCCTGGACCAAGGCAGGTGGACTGGAGGGAGGGCTCTTCCGCTCCCTCAAAAAGACAGATATATCCTCTATTTGCAGAGTGTCTGCGACCCTATCAAGTATGGAAAGATGAGTTAGGCTGAATCCACACAGGAGAAATAACCCAGTTTGGCACTGCCTTTCAGCATCCTAGCTCAAGGCTATGGAATTTTGGGAGTCGGAGTTTGTTGTGGGGCCCAGAGCGGAGCACTATATATAGCACTGTATTTCCCTATGGGCAAGCAATCTCCGTTATTCTCTATGGGCACGTAATCCCTATGTTTCTCTAAAGGTAAATAATCCCCATGTTTCTCAATGGGGAAGCAACTCTCAATGTTTCCCTATGGGCAAGTAATCCCTATGTTTCTCTATGGGCAAGCAATTCCTAATTTTTCCTTAATGGCAATTAAGGACTATGTTTCCCTCAGGGCAAATAATCCCCATGATTCTCTATGGGCAAGTAATCCCTAAGGAGTTGATCAAACGATGGAAATTGAAAGTATAATCCAATGGGAATCCGAACACAATCATGGGGTTTCACATTATTGCATATTAAAGTATCTCACAATATTTCAGGCAAAAGGGAAGTCATTCTGAACGCAATCATGGGTTTTACGTTATTGTGTATTAAAGCATCTCGCACAATTTTGGGCAAAGGGAAATCATTTTGGGGTAATGGGAAGTCATTCTGAACGCATTACGAGTGCAATTGGAATTCGAATTGGCTCCAATTGGCTCCATTTGAAATAAAGAGAAATTCCTCCCGTCTGATAAACTCCATTGTTTCTCTATGGACAAGTAATCCCCATGATTCTCTATGGGCATGCAATTCCCAGTTTTTCCCTTTGATCAATTAAGCACTATGTTTCACTATGGGCAAGTAATCCCTATGATTCTCTATGGGCAAGTAATCCCTGTGTTTCTCTATGGGAAAATAATCTCCATTATTCCCTATGGACAAGCATCTCCAATGATTCTCTATGGGCAAGTATGGTTTCCCTATGGGCAAGTATGCACTATATTTCCCTAAGGGCAAGTAATCCCCATGATTCTCTATGGGCAAATAATCCCCATGATTCTCTATGGGCCAGCAATTCCCAATGTTTCTCTATGGACAAGTAAGCATTATGTATTTCCCTAAAAACAAGCAATCCCTATGTTTCTCTATGGGCAAGCAATCTCTGTTATTCCTTATGGGCAAGCAATGATTCTCTGTGGGCAAGTATGTTTTTCCTATGGGCAAGTACTGTCCTTTGTTTTAGTACGTCCCTACATTTTAGAAAAAAAATATTTTTTTAGAAAGAAAATAGAAAGATTATTAATCTCATTGATTTCAGTGGGTCTTGTTCACATAAGTGAGTACTATAAGCAGATTCCATATAAGTGAATATATTTTAGAAAAAATTAAAAAAAATTTTTTAGAAAATTTATAGTATCTATAGGAATGCTCATTGATTTCAGTGGGTCTTGTTCATATAAGTGAGTCCTATGAAGGTTTAGACTGAAGATTAAAGGAGACAGAGTCTGTGGTTTGAGCATGCATCTTCCCTTAATGTATTAAGAGGAAATAATACTGTATAGTGTGTGTATGTGTGTGTGCGCGTGTGTGTGTGTATATATATATATATATATATATGAGTATATGTGTGTGAGTGTGTGTCTATATATATATATATATAGTTTTGTAAATGCAGTCTTCCCCTTTTCAGCGGTATGAAAAACACAAAAGTGCTGTACAGAAATAAGAGCAATATATTGTCCCTCTCTAGTCCTTTCCTAATTTTCAACTGAGACTTCAAGCATAAGATTGCATTGCATAGGACTGCCTTGTAAATCAAGGCTGCAAATGATGGGGATGATGAGGATGATTATATCTGGGTCAATTTAAACATACTTAGCCATAGCAGGAGGTTAAAGCAGATTCCAAAACAAAGGCTGGGGTGTTAAAAAAAAATACAATTACGTGCTTTATTTTTTACGTGAAGCACATTGTCGCTTCTTTGTCAGTTCAAGAAATTATTTAGAAAAGCAGCAGGTACTCTTGGGTTTGCCATAAAACACATTTCAAAATTCAGGGCAACAACAATACTGTGTAATAGATGTACCTTTACCAGTATGTGCAGATTATCTTTGAATCTATGCTACCCTCTGGTGGTGAACAGTCCAAAAATGCAAACATTTGAGCTGAAGCTCTCCTTTGAAATCTGTACAGTCATTTCTCTGACAAAGCTTCTTTTTACAAAGTTTTTTTTATTTTATGCCTGGCCACCTCCTCTTTTTTCATTGGGTGTATCCACACTGCAGAATTAAAGCGGTTTGACACCACTTTGGTCCAAAACACACTGCAGAAATAATCCAGTTTGAGACCACCTTAGCTGCCCTGGTTCAGTGCTAGGGAATCCTGAGATCCGTAGTTTATTGTGGCGCTAGCTCTCTGACAAAGAAAGCTAAATATCTCACAGAACTACAATTCTCAGAATTCCCTAGCATTGAGCTAGGGCAGTTAAAGCTGCCTCATACTCTATTATTTCTGCAGTGTGTTTTGGACCTTTAACTGCCATGATTCTATCCCATGGATTTGTACTTTGGGGAAGCATCAGACCAGGCTGAATACCAAACTACAAATCCCAGGATTCAGTAGGCTAAAGTCATGGCAATTACCAAAATAGTGGTATTGTCCTTTCTGGACACATGGAGCACGGACACTCCTGGTTTCAGTGTTTCCCAAACTTTGTTCCTCCACATTTTGGACTTCAGCTCCCAGGAATTGTTGGCCCAACCAGCTAGGGCTTCTGGAAGTTGAAGTCCAAAACACATGAAGGGCCAAAGGTTGGGGAACATTGGCAGCCAGAATTATAATCAGTTTATTTTCAGTTACACAAATGTTGAAGGAGTTGCACTGGCTATGTATTCTTTAGCGCCCAATTCAGGCTACTGTTGTTTACCTTTAAAGCCTTTAATGGCTTTGCACTCAAATATCTTCAGGAGCATTTCTCTCTGTAACAGGTTGTTAGTGACTTAAATCCATTAGGATTTTCTCCAGTGGCCACTTTGCATCAACAAAAATGTTCTTTACCTGTGGAATACCTTGCTCAAGGAGATGCAACTGTTTTGGTCCCAATTCAGTCCCTTTTCACCTGCCTTTGGGCCCTTTTGGACTCCTGTTGTTGTATTCAGTGCTTTTCTTTCTCTTTCATGACAGGTGTTTGCATATGGTGTCAGTGAAGTTGTATTGTTTTAATTATATTCTTATAGTTGCCCTTGTATCCATAAGGACGTTTTACAATGTTTAAATAAAGATGTTCAATCGGTATATTTGTAAATAAATGCAGATTCTGCAAAATGCCACTAAGCCTCAAGTGATCTCGCTTCAAAGGAAATCTGAAAAATGTCGCTGCGCTGGAATCTGCTCCACAAGGAAGTGTGTACCAGAGCCAGCTGAAGTTAGCACCATCTACGTTGTTTATGGAGCAACCACAAGAGGGCAGCTTTGGGTGTACAAACAATAAACCATTAATATACCTGGAATACTTTGGTTTGAATGTTCGACTATAATTCTGGAGACCACAGAAGTCCACTGTGTGATCTTGGACAAGTTACATGCTCTCAGGAGAAGACAATGGCAACAAGTCTTGCCAAGAAAACCCCATGATAGGCTCCCCTTAGAATTGCCATAAGTCAGAAATTACTTGAAGGCACACAAAACAACAACAACAACACCAAAACTTTTGCCGTCTTTTATTTCACTAGTATAAATAGTCCCCCAACCAGATGTAGATCACATTTACTCAGCACTGTTGTGCTCACTGTGGCCAGTCCATCAGATCGTGGTCAACCTTCTGGCAGCCAACCATGCTGCCACCAGGGTTGTAATCTTATCAATTTTTTCCCTGCTTGGCATAGCCTACAGTGACCCAGGGTCACCTCCATCATATGCCATGATGAGGCAGCAGAATAGGACTTAGTGGGGGATATACACTACTAGGAGATTTGTTTCCCAAGTTAGGATCCTTATATAGCCAAGATGGCACTGTCCATACTCAAGAAAGAGTAATCAGCAGCCTCCATCAGCCTGCTGAGATTTACAACAGAAGAACACACGGGAGAACCTCTAAAATAGCCCATTGAGGACTGAGCTTGCTTAGCACTCAATACTGGCTTTTGTATTGGAAGTGGGAGGCTTTTAGGGAATGGGGATGTACAGTACTTTTATGAGAATTGCAAACTTGTTTGGTTGTGGATTCGAAGGCTTTAATGGCTGGCATCCATAGTTTTTTGTGAAGCTTTCGGGCTATCTGGCCATGTTCTAGAAGAGTTCCTTTCTGACGTTTCGCCAGCATCTGTGGCTGGCATCTTCAGAGAATGATTCATTCTCTGAAGATGCCAGCCACTGATGCTGGCAAAACGTCAAAAAGGAACTCTTCTAGAACATGGCCACATAACCTGAAAGCTCCACAAAAAACTATGTTTGGTTGTTTTGAACTAACTAAAGCTAGGTTTAAAGGAAACCCCTATTTCTTGAACACCTTCTACCTGATGATCTCTTGGACTTTGTAGGTCCCTTCCTCACTTATGGTAGTGATTCTAGCTGTGTCTATTATTGATTTTAAGTAAGTCCTTTTTTTGAAAGAGAAGTTTGACCCCTTTGGCATTCCTTTTACTTCCCCTTTTTACTAGTCTATTTTACTGTCATTTTGAAGTTGAATGTGTCTGTGTTAGACTCCTTGGCAAATTTCCACTTATATCTAAAATCAGTGCTTCTCGAGTTATATGATATGACAGACTTGGCAACTTTTTCCTCAGTGTGCCAAGATCCAGTACCATTATTTGCATAATTTATTGGAAATTTGCTATTGATCACCACTTTAAATAGCACTGAACTAGAAAACTCTTAATCTCATACTAGGTCTTGGGCAGCATGACTTGTAATTAAATTCAGGATCATCCACTCTGAGTGATTCCATAACCACCTGTTTAAGGGTACAGGCATTTGGGTATTCCTAGTTTTACCCCATTGTCTTAACCAAAAGATTCATTCTTGCATTCAACATAAGGGTAATTGAAGCAAGACATTACTGAGTGATGTACTGATTTCATATTCCATCCAAAGATCACCATGAGCATTTTGTGCTGGGTGGGATGGGGAGACATGAAAGCACATTCCCTTTGAGTAATTTACTAATTTCAAACTGCTTTCAAAGATCATCTTGAATATTTATGCTGGGAAAGGGCATGATAGCACAGTCCCAGTATTAAACTACTTTGAAGCTGTATGGAAATGTCCACCCCTCTGGGGATTTCTTTGATGTACAAAGAAACAGAAACATTGGTACACCTTTCCCTCTACTTTCTGTAAGTCTATATTTAGAGATGACAGTACCCCGGGGATTCCATCAGGTGTCCACTATGCCTACTGTATTAGGTTTTATTCCGTAATGAAGTACTTCAACTCTGGTTTGTGGTAGGTGGCATCCAAGATGTTGGGAATGAACCACATGGTTAAGAGAGAAGAATACAGTGGGCCCTTGGTATCCACTGGGGTTTGGTTCTGGGACCCCCAGTAGATACCAAAACCCATGGATGCTCAAGTCCCATTAAACATGGCATAGTAAAATGGTGTCCCTTATATATAAAAAGGCAAAATCAAGCATTGCCTATGGGAATTTGTATATTTTAAAAGCATTTTCAGCCATGGATCTTGAATCTGTGGATAAGGAGGGCTGACTGTATGACCTCTGCATCAGTCTGCAGTGACTGTTATTTGGAAACCAGAAATTAGAATATCTATGTACCATGAGAGCCAGCATGGTGTAGTAGTTGGAGTATTGGATTAGTGTTGAGGAATATCATTGTTTAAATTCCGACTCAGCCATGGAAACCAATGGAATGACCTTGGGCAAGCCAAACTCTCTCAGCTACAGAGGCAGACATTGATAAACCCCTTCTGATCTTGAGAGAAAAATTGTTATTTTATTTTCTTATATCCCAACATTCTCCCAATACAGGGACTCGAGGCCGTGACCCTAGGAGAAGATTGTTATAACTACCCTGTTTCCCCAAAAATAAGACATCCCCACAAAATAAGACCGAGTAGAGGTTTTGCTGAATTGCTAAATATCAGGCCTCCCCTGAAAGTAAGACCTAGCAAAATTTTTGTATATAAATATATATACAGTATATAATAAATGTTCATTTTTTTTGGTTCAACAATAAATGTGAATTCTTGTTCATGGAAAAATAAGAATACCCTAAAATAAGACCTAGCATATCTTTGCGACACTGTCTTATTTTCGGGGAAACACAGTAAGACGTTACTTGTATGCATATACTGTAACAATAAACCTACAAAGCAAACAGAAGAAAAATACAATACCTATTTCATTTTATGTTCTGATTTTATATTCCTTTTTTATATTTTGGGTTTTACTAGAGCACGAAAAATCTTGTTCAAAACTAACATTTTTAGTAACCTTTTCTTTTAAAAGAGCTTGTTCTTGCTTCTTTTGCACAAGACAAACTTAATTCTAATTAAAAGCAATAAGTAATGCATGGATAGGTTACAGTGGTGCACAAAATATAAACGTTTTCACAAATGCTTCCTCCCCCACCCAAATTTATAATTAATACCTTGTACAGTTCAGATAGCTTTAGGAAATGCTTTTCCTTTTTTAAGTACACATCTGTCATCAGATTTAACATTAAACACTGAAAGCAAATCTTGTTATTTATTTTAAAAACTTGAATAAGTTCCAAAAACAATATCTAGAACTCAGACACATCATTCAGCACTGGAATACTTTTCATGTATTTTGTTAACCATGAATATCCGTGAGAAGGATTAACTGTAGCACTTATTTAAAAGCGCATGTTTGTGTCTTCATATTGGGAGAAAATATAATGGGAGGGCAGAAGAAAGGGCAGAAAAAAATAAACATTTTTCAAAATTTGGCACACAGCACATACCTTTTTCTCATGGTGAAATTGACCAATTTAAGCATAGATCCACACAAGCAGAAGAGAAACAAATATATGCTTTCATACATAAATTATTTAGACACATGATGTCTACATAAAATGATGCACTCTTCTGTCCATGGATTTCTATGGTCTTAAACATACTGATTCTCCTTTAGATTATGTTCTTCATATTCTTCTGTTAAAACCTGATCCAAAGTTGTTCCAGCATGTTCTTACATATGGAGATTACACATGGGTCTTCACCTTCACTGAAATGATGAAAGGAATCCCAACAAGAATATGTGCGTAGAGCTGCTGTTTTCAGGGAGACACTGTGACTGATGGGCTGGAGGTATGGATGGAATTCTTTCCAGCTCCTTTTCAGTTTCTTACCATAGATCTACCCTTCCCTACCTCTACTCTACCCTAGATGTTGTTGTTGTCGTCATGTGCCTTCAAGTAATTTGTGACTTATGACAACCCTAAGATGATCCAACCTACCATAGGGTTTTCTTGGCAAGTTTCTTCAGAGGGGGTTTGCCATTGCCATCCTCTGAGGCTGAGAGAGTGTGGCTTGCCCAAGGTCACCTACTAGGTTTACATGGCCGAGCAGGGATTTGAACCCTGGTCAACAGAGTCATAGTCCATTGTTCAAACCACTATACCATTCTGCCCTCGATGTTACTAGACATAAAATATCCCTTTATAGAAATTGCTTGACATACCTGTAGAAGAATCAGAAGGAATATAAAATATTAATGAGACTTTTCTTTAAAGTGAGTTTTATATAAAATAATACACATTTATTGTAGGCGAGCTAAAGAAATATTTCCACATTCTGTAAAACCCTGACCATAAATGATATAATACAATAGAGCAACATATAAACAAAGTTTAGTAGGTTCTATATACAAATGTGTTATCTCAGTGGAGAAATTTTAGATCTGTTTTTCTGTTTGCATTGAAGTTCAAAATGTCGTTTCTAGATTGGCATTTATCTAGGCAACAGTGATACAACATTATTTATTAGTACAGCAAATAATATAATAGCAATTAGAACAGTAAACTCAAATTACATAGACATATGATCCAATGACAGGTGATCTTCGGGACACAGGCCAGAAAACACTATAACAGTATCCACTGCAATTTCTCCAGTTGTACCTTTCCCACGTTCTGCCTCAAAGGTGATCTGATAAAATGGGAAAAAATATTAATGAAGAGGTGCCGCTTGTTATTAGGTAATGGATGTCAGAAAACTCATTAGCCATGAGCTATGTGTTCTGTACATTGTTATCACTTTAAAAAAAGTACAGGTACTTAAATTCACCGATTACCCTGCCATTTCATACTCTTCTGTTTCACCTGTACAGATTTTATATTCTTCTCATTCAAGTACTATGAAAGTTTCATAGGGTATTCCATTAAACTAAATGTGATTGGTTGCAGACCAGCTCCCCGACTTCTTTGTTCTCTAGTGTAGGTACAAAAAGAACAGTTATGTCTTTCATTGGCTTCTTTTTTTAATTCTTCTCCTCCCATTTTTTCTACTTTTCTTTTGCTTACCCAAAATTTTAAAAACAAAAATCAAATGAAGGTCTGGCTGCTGATACAGTACTTGAAAAACCATGGAAGCAACCACCCCCCCCCCCCCCCCGTATCATGTCACTGGAACCTGTACTTTATAAGAGAATGTAAGAACACCCTGTAGCTGCCACTGAGTGCATCATATTGCCTATTTTTAATGTTATATTAAAAAAAAAAAAAGATGGAAGAGTGCATGGGCAGCTTGAGAAATTGTTAAACTGACTCACAAGCAAATTCCTCCCTGCATGTATGTGAATATATGCCTCCTCCTCACAAGCTTTGGGCGCGGGTTGGCCTTTCGAGTCACCCACCCAGAACCCAAGAAATTCTGCAGTCAGACATCGTAACACACAAAATTCACTTTATAAAGCAAACACTAACACCTCTTAACATTCTGTTCATGCATTTCTATACTACAACACTGAATTTGTGTACTGTAATGGGATTATTGCCATGCTTTTACATAATTTTATGTAACTTTGCACAGAGTGAAAATGTTGTGTACTTTTCCTATACATGATAACTTGCTCAACCTTAAACTATTTTTCCAGATTGTCTCCAAAGTAGTTATATATGATTTGTTTGTTTTTATTTAGGCTTTCATGAAATATTAATTTCATACTTTAATTCTTCTATAATAACTAATGTCTTTCAACTTATCCCTTTAGCATATCTCTACATCATCAAACACAGTTGCCCTCCTACCATTTTTTCTTATACCATGTTCGCACAGCTTGCCCTCCTTGTCCCACTATCTAGATGTTTTTCAGTGATGCAATCTGTGACAGAACTGTGAATATGAAACAGATAATGGCTCTTAAAGTTATAGACCCAAGAATCTTTCATACCTCCCAGCTTTTTCACAGTCTCTGAACCTAAGAGCCCATTTGCAAAATGCACAAAAATGAGATTACCCATTTTTGGATGCTATCTCCCAGAATCCCCCAAGCAGCATCACTTCTAGCCTTTCTGACTGGGGTAGTCTTGCAACTATAGTGCAGATATAACTTTCACTCAAGCTATGAATAGGACTAGTTAAATTACCCTGAATTGTCAAGAAGACCTGTGCTTGAAACTCTGAGATAATAATACTTCAGTCAAAAGGGATGGAGCAAAACTCATTCTGTTTCATTTTAATGTGGACTAACCCAATTTACTTTACATGAACCAATATACAAACTGAAACACAGCCAAACTATGTGATGCAATTTTCCATTCAAAAAATCCACATATCAGTGGATGTGCAGGTACCCCCCCCCCAAAAGCATATGCAGAAACACAAGTATTAGTGCAGCCAAAACATGAAAATGTATTAGAGGAAAATGTTCACAAAAAAGAAACTTATACAGGGAAAACTACAGTATACTGTATAAAATTTCTATATTAGGAGAAATATACATAACAACATATATGAAATTTCATGATTTTTTAAATGGACTGATGGGATACACACACACACAAAAACCTTAAGGTTGAAAAATGAGAAACAGAATGAAGTTGAAAATGACAGACTGTCTATCCTGAGTCAGGTCCACAGCACAGAAATATCTGCTAGCTCTGATTAAGGGCAAATCTTATTTAACACTGGCAGTATGTTAAGCTTTGCCAGCATACTTACATGCAAGTCCAAGAGAGTGATGGCTTCCTGAACAGTTCCTTTTTGATTGGGCCTGTGAATTTCTACCTATTGCCATCTAGCAATTATTGCTAAGCCTGGGAAAATCACTGCAGAAGGAGGTACACGATATCTCCTTGCACAATCCTCAGAAAAACGTTCCTTGCACAATGCTCTGTTATGCTAATGCACGTGAGCCAGTGAAGCCCAGTTAGTAAATCCATTTAGTCCAGCATTGCCATCCTCACTGTAACAAAACAAATGTCTCCAAGAAGTCCACAAAGTGAGCTTGAAGGCAAGAACAATGTCCTGTTTGGAATGATATACATTACAATCTCTGAACCTAGAGGTAACTACCAAGCTTATTAGTCACTAAGGAGAAGGCAGAATAAAATGGAGCTATTAATCCTGGCCATTAAGTTTGGCATTTAGGTTTTAACTTACATTCATAGTTTCTCCAGCTCCTGTGGATACTTCAATTTGTCCAGTTTTCCAAAGTTCATTGTTCCCCGTGCTTTGTTCCCAGGAAGGGCTACTACTGATGTCATTGAGGATTACTCGTAGTTTCCCTACCCTTTCTCCTGCAAGCCGGTAACTAAAAATTAAACAATACATGCTTTTTGGCTCAAGGCCAATGAGAAGAAGTTTCAAACGACCAACATCTTTCTTGTGACTGATAAAGGCTGGAACTGTCATGTAATATCCATCACCTAGAAGAAACACACAGGAATATAGAAAGCAAGAAGTAGAATGTTATTTTTTTTTTGTCCTGAATATGATGGTTGCTTACCATATAGTTCGCTTTACAGGTAACTATCTAAATGGTCTAGAAAGCCATGGATTATAGGTTTGAGAACAGATACACTACTCTTGTGCTCTTTCTTCTTCCTTAATACACATCCTTTGTTGTTTGTTAAGCCACATTTTCATCTGAACTGGGAAGTGGCTACTTAATTTCTGATTACAGGACGTCAGACCAGCATCAAACTGTTTTTTAATGTCCTGGTTTGCCATTCAAGATTAAACCATTTTTTTCTGGTTCAGGCATAAATGGGGAAGAAATCCTGGAAGTTTTATATTACATTAGCACATCTCAAGCTAGCTGGTATGGAGAACTAGCATTTTGGGAGAGAGGCGATGTGTCAGGGTCTATCACCATATTTATGTCCACTGGCTATAATTGCTCTTTTTCTTTCTTGGAAACTTGCCAGGGACCAGCAGTGAATACCTCAGTGACTAGCGTCAGACCAGCACATTCAATAGTTCTGCATAACGGCATTATATTGCACACACAAAAAAGGAAGGTACCAGCTCTCACCCTTGGTCCACCAAACCATCATTTATGAGCCTGAGGTTTTTGTGTCTAAACTGCCTCACTGTCTTATATCTACACTAGTCCACAGTTGATCACATTGCACATGGCTTTGATAACAAGCCCATATGAGGGGAGAGGAAGCCCAACAGATCCAAGTGATGAGATAAGCATTACACATATAATTGTGGAATTATAGAGTTGGAAGAGATCACAAGGGCCATCCGGTGCAACCCCCTGCCATGCAGGAAATCACAATCAAAACACCCCCGACAGATGGCCATCCAGCCTTTGTTTAAAAACCTCCAAAGAAGGAGACTCAGCTATATTCCAAGGGAGCATCCACCTCACTCCAAGGGGACTGCCCAAAATAGCTCTTATTTGCATGAAGTTTAGATGTAGTTTCCTGTAGTTTGAATTAATTGCTGTGCCCTAGTCTCTGAAGCAGCAGAAAACAAGCTTCTCCATCCTCAATATGACATCTCTTCAAATATTTAAACATGGATATAGTGTCACTCCTTAACTTTCTCTTCTCCAGGCTAAAGATACCCAGCTCCCTAAGTTGTTCCTCAGAAGGCATGGTTTCCAGACCATTTTACTCACCCTCCTGTGGACACACTCCAGCTTGTCAGCTATAAGTAAGATTCAATGAGGTGCAAAAGGACTGAAGCATCTTATAAAAATCAGTAATCCTCAACCTTTCCTCTGGTAGCAGAAGGGCCATTCCCCTCTTGCCCCAACCCTTCCTGGTCATGCACAGGGCTCTCTGGAATCAGGCCATACTCAGATTACCATTCTCATGGTCCACAGGACTCCAGTCAAAGTCATCATTTGTATCTTGCTGCCAAGCGCAAGATCCTCGGCCAAAGCTGCAGTCCACTGAAATGAGATCCAGGAACATATAAAAAGAAAACACAAAATGCTGTATTCCACACAATGTCAGAATGACATGCTTTTAAACTAAAACCATTGATTGGAAGACTCTATATTGTCTAACTGCTCCAAATGTAACTGATGTTCCTAATCACACAGATTGTCACAAGGAGTAATTTAGAGGATGAAAAGGTACTTTAAAAAAGTAATTAGTTACACTTACAGTGCCACACCTGAGCAATCAGTTATTAAATTTAAGAGCTTTAAACGTAGTATTTCTTATTTCTTAAAAGTCATGAAAAGCTACTTTCAAAAAGCTGAATGCTACAAAGTTTTACTCTGTGGTGCAAAACACACTCTATTCCCACTTACCTTGTACAGTACTTGTTTCAGCATCTTGAACAGAGTACAAAGCAGTGGCATAGGGCACTGCATGGGTAGCACTAAAACCCTATGATACGGTATTTCTCCTCTGTTGTTGTTGTTGTTGTTGTTGTGTGGTTTCAAACTGATCTGATTTATGGCAATCCTAAGGCGAACATCATGGGGTTTTCTGAGGTCATTCAGTGTGTTTCCATGGCTGAGCAGGGAATTAAACCCTGGTCTCCTGGATCATAGTCCAGCACTCAAGCCCCTATGCTACACAGGCTCTCCTCTACCATTTGGTAAGACTACAACTCTGAAACTATAAAAATTACTAAAACATCAGCCCCAAAAGAAGAGATTCTCCGCTGAGTCAATATCAAATGTAAAAGTTAGGGCTGAAACACACAGCCTCAAACGCCCCTTTGATCACTGGTGTTGGGGCTGCGGAAACCACACGCAATGCCTCCAGCCTGATGTTTTCTCAGCACAAAAAGAAGCAGTAGAAAGCCATTCCTTTTTGCACTGGGAAAAAGGCATCTTTGCTGCCACAGTGGTAGTTTTTCGATTTTTCTGCGGCTCATGTAAACACCACACCGCAGAAATGCCGTGATGCCGCCTGCTGTGTGGTCAGTGGAGCAGTGTGACACAAGCCTGGGGGTGGCATTGGGGAGTGTGCCATGTGTACACCACGCCCCCATGCCACCCTGAAGCTGACATTTTTTCTGATCTGTTTTGGCCTTTAGCTAGTTAAGAAAATAAATGAATTGCAACCAGTTATTTCTAAATGATTTTTTCCAGGTTCTACTGCTATTTAATTAGTTTAATTAGATTCTGTAAGACAAATCTCTCAAATTTCAACTCATTGGGGTTGCCATGAAAAGATTAAAAAATTAAATGAAAAGCTACTGTCATAATTTAAAATTTACCCACCTTCTAGTTCTGCTTTTTGGGGTGGAATTTTCCTTTGTGCTGGGAGAGGACCAAAGGCAGCTGCTTCTTTAGCTAATTCATTTTTAAAAAATGCAATGTTAGTTCACTCCCCTGCAAGAACCATGCTAAATTATCTTTTGAAAATTTTGCAAAAAGTCACATTATTAAGATTTCACAATGTAAAAAATTATGATGGGACACATGCTTACCAACTGAGAACAACTGCTTTGATATACATGACCATTTTAAAAAATACTCATCCATCAGTAAAACATAGACAAGTTGATTCCATACAACACCCATTATTAGTGGAAATAAAGCAAAACATGAAGAGGATCTACATGGAAATACAGCACCAAAACAAAATCTGTTTTATGTTGTAATCAGATGCTTGTGCAGTAATATTTCACATAATGGAGATTATCACATGGGGTAAAGGACGGATCGCTCCTGTTTTTACTCCATCCTTATGGTGCGATCATGTGAAGATTATCAGATGATGTCTGTCCTTATCCAGTCCTTCAGTCATCTTTATTGCATGATCGCAATAATCCAATGAAGTCATGATTATCCTATCCTTCTCCCATCATTGAAGTGGCATGGCCCCTTCAGTGTGTATTAACGGAAACTCCTGTTAATACAATGATGGGGCTGCTGACGGGAGAAGGACAGGATAAGCACAGACATGATAAGGATGGTGTAAGGATGGAAGTGATCCCTTCTTACCCTGTGTGATAATCTCCTACGGTTAGAGTATGTGTTTTGTAGGACAAACTAAAAAATATCATATTATGCTCCAGTAAAGCAATACCTGGGAGGAAGGGATATCCCTCCATGTATCAGCAAAATGAGGGCTAACTGGAGGTTCAACTGTAACTTCATAGATGTCCTGAGCTGCTGTTCCATATTTCTATATATTTGCATTCGCCTTTACATTTTCCGGTTTACTATACAAGGTTGGCAATAGGCCCAAGAATTTTTAAATTAGATAAATTATATAAGATATGCAAACATCTGCCTGTATACACGACTTGAAAATATTCCCAAAAAGTATAAATTCCAAATAGAAAACCTTGATTTTCCATTTTATATATGGGATACCATTTTGTTGTGCCATTATATTTAATGGGACTTGAGCATACATGGATTTTGTTATCCACGGAGGATCCTGGAACCAAACCCCAGTGGATAACAAGGGCCTACCGTATTAATATTTTTTTCTGGTTCTAGTACTGGGATGTTTTTGAATTTGATGGCCAATTTACACAGAAGGCTGTGGTTTCCGTATATGCCCTTTAAACTTTCTTCTGTGATCTAGGCATATCATAAAAAAAAATTATATTCTATTACCTTATCTACTAGAGATATATATGTACCCATATAATTAAATACAGTGGGCCCTTCACTTAAGTGGGGGATCCATTCTGGATCCCCCCGCATAAGAGGAATTCTGTGTATGCTCGCATCCCATTGAAAATAATGGGATGTGTGCTTGTGGCGGTGTGCGGCACACACACCATACACTATATTGTCACACAGCTTCAGGGTAAGCTTGAAGCTGCATATAGTGCACCTGCGTATGGCATAGGTGCACTGTATATGCAACTGCATTCTAGTTCACAAACTAGTCTTCCATGTGACACCATATGAATATGTCCTATTCCAGCATCCCCAAGGGGGATACCAGTGAAGGCTGATATGCATGGACCTGCATATGGAGCTGCATGGATTGAAATGTTTTAATTACCCCCTAGATTGTAAAGCCCAGTTTTATATTTTTTTTTCCTTATTATTTAATTCATTACATTTCCAGCCTTCTCAGAGTAGCTTACATGTAGCTCCCTCATCCAGGTAATACTCAGCACCCTAGTTACATTCAGTGGTTGAACTGCACACTTACCTCCAGAGCACTGTCTGAGTTATTAGCCATCACACACATGGATGTGCCAAACAGATGGTTTAGTAATATGTATAGCTAATCTATGGGGTGATTCAACAACAAACAATACCCATATAAAAATGTGCTATGGTTCATAGAGGTAATTTGGTACATAACGATGTAACCGTCAAGGTTCTTTGGAGACCAGATGTGAAATCTCTGACAGATGTTGCTAAAAAAAATCCCACAAATTTTATAACCCCCTGCTTTAACCTTCCTACCACAGTGAAGAGACATGCACACATACAAAGCCAAAACAGACCCTCAAGGCAGTTAAGATGTTTAATGGAATATAGGAAAGATGATCCAGGAAATACTATACATAATGTATAGCCAAGAGCTTGTCTTCACTCGTACCACTGCAGGATTCAAATCATCAAGTCAGTGGTTTAAATCACTTACACTCCTGTTTCTTGAATCAGAAGCAGTTACACAAAGGAGATGTGTATAAGTATTTTACTGTATATATCTACATGCACTGATAGGAAATGAACTATGACTACAAATAGAACAGTATTTATTGTGAGATAATGAAGAGGGTTATAGGGAGGATGGCTGGACAGAAAGGGTTAAAACTGAAGGCAACAGGTTGGAATAATTCATTTACTGAATTACTGGGGAACATGAAGGTGAAATTATCTATTGGCAGTATTTCCTATCTAAATTTGCTCTTGTCTCCATTATCAAACTGACGTGCTCAGTCCTGATCGGCTACAGATAAAACTACAAATGAACTTGGTAAAAACAGAAAAAAACAAACCCAAGACCAATAAAGGCCAGCCCTAGGGGTATTTCCAGATGGAAGACTCCTAACACTAGCAATCAAAAGATGTATCATGGTATAAGCAGGGATGTAGTTGAGACAATAGTGAGTAAGAGACAAAAAAGGGAGACACAGAAAGGTTTCTATAAAAGAGATTTCTGGGTAAAGACAGTGGTACGCAAAAGAAAAATAGGCACAGGGCACAAAAAACAAACCTGATGTTTGCATTTAATTAGGAAATATTGGGAAGATAAGTAAGGATGAGTGCAGCTGTCTATACCAGACAAATGAAGCATGTTGATCATGAGTGGCTAGTGGATCCATCATGGATGGGACAGCAAATCTGTTCTGGATTTTACTCCCACCTCTCTCATAGCTGGTTTGAGTCAATTGGGGCCCTACTTTGGCACTAGCAGAGCTCTCATTCATCTTGGAGCAACTTGGAGCAGGATGAGTGGTGGTAAAATCCAGTCTGGATATGCCACCCCTATTCTCTGACTGTAGATCCATTAGCTAATCTTGATATGGAACAAGTTCATCCTTGCAATGGAAGAAGTCCTGGGGAAACACAGAGTTCCAAGCTGAAGGCAAACCTTGTTTGTAATTCTGGCTTGCAGTTAAACTATACGTACCAAGAAGTTTGTTAACATGTGAAAACACATGGCAGGAGGGGAAGTATGGACAAAGAGGGAGCATGTGATCCTTAGGTTTGTGTACAGTACATAAAACCATGGTCTGGTATTATATTTGACCACAACATAATTACGTTGTGTGATTCATGTTGAAGCCAGTGAAAATTTAATGCATGGGGCCCTCCAGATGTTGTTGGAAAGCAACTCCCAGCAGTGATATCCAACATAGCCAGAGGTGAGGAATGTTGGGAACTTCAGCCCACTAGCATCTAGAGGGCCATACAGTCTCGTTGTTGTTGTTGTTGTTGTTGTTGTTGTGTGCCTTCAATTCATTTCTGACTTATGGCAAGCCTAAGGCCATTCATGGGGCAGTGGCATCACCCGATTTAGTGACATCCGCTGTGGGGGTGGGACTCCTGGAGGAAGGGACTTCTGGCATGAGCACCCCACACAGGAGCGCACACACACACACAAGTGAATGCACACTCAGCCTTGTGGTCACTCAGACAGGTCACCCGAGGCCTTGTGGCGGCCCAGACAGGGCACCAGAGGCCCGGGGAGGGCCCCGTGGGGGGGGACTGACTGGGTGTCATCCCCCTTCTGGAGTATCACTCGGTGTGGTCCACACCCCCTGCACCCTCCCTCCAGTAATGCTACTGTCTTGGGGTTTTCTTGGCAAGATCTGTTCAGAGGAGGTTTGCCATTGCCTTCTCCTGAGGCTGTGAGCATATGACTTGCCCAAGAGTCTTCATGCAATATAGTAAACAATAAACATAATCCAGAGAACTACGGAGTTAGTTGTATGACAATGTTAGTTTGGACTTGCTCTTCTCAAAGACCAGTCTTGCCCTCCTATCTCTGCAGTACACTTTTAAAACACAATATAATTCTCAACACAGTTTGTGATAAAGCATCTGAAATGTGCACAGTTTAAAGAAAAATAAAATAAAACGTGGCAGTGTTCAAGTCTCGGGTTGCGCCTAAAGTATTTTTGTTGAGTTTGGAGTCTGTCAAGTTTCAAGATTTAGCAGCATTTATAAATATGCAGGGTGTATCTAGGGGGAAGTCAGAAATGAGCTTTACTGAAACAGCATAGTTCTGATGAATTATGTTACTGAACCTTGTAGTCATTATAAATCACCAAACTGTGGCAATTTGTTTTCTGTTTTGAGTGCTTTCTTCAGCCTGATTTCTATAGGTTCTTGGCATCAGCTGAAGAGGAGGCCATTTTGGCGAGACATCTGAGAGACCATGTGGCTGGGACAACAAACAACCCAGAATAAATCATTAGGGCAACATCTGGAAGAGCTTTGGTCAAATTACTTTGTAATACTCTGATATTTGAACAGGTAAATAAATATGAGTTAAACCTTTGAATAGAATATGACAATGATAAAACAGTATTTCAGCATACGATAGCCAGACCACTGAGTTCTCACAGGAAAAAAAAAGATCCCATCAAAGCCATTAATAATGAATGGGATTAAAGCTCATGCTAGTTTTAATTTATGGTATAACCACAATGTTATGATGAGGGAAAGTGTGCACATGCGCACACATGAGTGCTAACACAGACAGAAAGAAACAGTTTGAACTATGAAGATTGAAGAGCTGATTGTTTGCCAACCAAGGTTCAAGTACATAAATAAAATAGTAATTTCACCTTTTAAAGATTTAAGTTACACTACTAATGTGCCCAGCATGGTAACTTTTGAGAGTCATGGATTTAGTATTCACTCTAACCTACCAGCCTCAGCCTGCTGCACTGCATTGTGGGGATAGTTGTGTAAGATCTCCCTAGGTCCAGAGTGGAAGACAATATGGACTTTGACTGATTGTCTCATCCAATCTTGAGATGTTTTGTACTGGGAAACCTCAGGGGCCAATTTACAGACTCAATTATATTTTTACCACCGTGCTGTTTTAAAGCTTTGCATACTCTTTTTAAGCAATCTCTGGTAGTAATCTCTTTCACTTTGTTTTGTTGACTGTCCTCAGCCTGTAATATCCCCAGTATCTGTGATTCCCATTTTGATGCTATTTCTACCAAGCAGCCTCTTTCTTATAAAGCAATTTTACAACTGTTTGATATTGATAGTGTAGTGTGTTATCCAAAAAGGTGGTGGTGGGGAACAATTGTGTCAGTGTCTCCTTAAAAGTTGGGGAAGTAGGTTAGCTCAAAGGAGGTCTATGAGAGGTGGGTAACTGAGGGGATTGTTTCACCTGTGAATACCAGTAGCCAGCATGGCATAGTGGTTTGACTGTTGGACTATGACGCTGGCAACCAGGCTTCAATTTCCTGCTCAGCCATGAAACCCGTTGGGTGACCCTGGGCAAATCACATGCTTTCAGCCTCAGAGCAAGGCAATAGCATACCTTTTTGCCAAGAAAACCCCATTATAGGTTTGCCTTAGCATTGCCATACATCAGAAAAGACCTGAAGGCACACAGCAGCAACAACAAACTAACTGTAGGTGTGGGAGGAATCCAAATCTAGTGAATACAGAAGGTTTTATTTAGAAATATGCAAGAGTGCAACCAAAAACACAACAGAAATTCAATCAAAAATGGCACACAAGGCTATCAGCAGCATGGAACATTGGATAGCAGAGCTTTAGGATTGTAGGTTGAGTCGACCCGGAGCCCCTGGCTGGTAGTAAACTCACAATCTTGTATTTTGTGAGTAAGTGGCTGCAGTACAGGTATTTAACCACTGTACAACAAGGGCTCTTTGGTAGGAAGACAATGGAGAATCTACACAAATTTAGGCTAGACAATGAGGAAATAGAAACGGTAAAAGAATTTTCATAACTGGGATCAAACATTAACAGGAACAGGGACTGCAGCCATGAAATCAGAAGAAGGTTAAGAGTGGGGAGGATGGCTATGAAAGAAAGAAAAGATATACAACTGAGCACAAAAGTTAGAATCGTATAAGCCACTGTTTTCCCTATTACAATGTGTGGATGTGAGGGCTGGTGGACAGTGCAGAAAGAGGACAGGAGGAAAATCAACTCTTTTGAGGCATGTTGCTGGAGAAGAGTGCTGAGGATACCATGGACAGTCAAAAAGACAAACAATTGGGACCTAAAACAAATCAAGCATGAACTCTCCATGGAAGCCAAAATGATAAAACCTAGGCTGTCGTATTTTGGATATTTCACGATAGGAAGGTGGACTCCTTATTAAAAATAATAATGTTGGGAAAGGTGAAGGGAAGTAGAAAGAGAGGAAAGCCGCGTGCTAGATAGATAGACTCTATCAAGGAGGTCACAGCTATAAATTTGCAGGAACAAAGCAGAAACAATGGAGAACAGGGAGTCTTGGAGGTGTTTCATCCATAGGGTCACCATGGGGCAAGATTGAGGGTGGTTAAGAACAACAAATAATGAATTGTTATGTTAATTTGTCACAGAAGGGATTTGTGAAACGGCTGCTGGTTGTACTGAAACTGGGTACGGTGCAGTGAAGTAGACTTGAGTTGATTGACTCAAACTCAAATTGGACTCAATGGGGCTGTACAGACTGCCCAAAGGGGCGGTCTGTAGCCACCCTAGGAAGCAGCAGATGGGGCAATGGCTGCCACACTGGCAGTCTCGGAGGCCCCATCCCGCTGCTTCCGGAGGCCGCAGGGAAGCGGAAAACTGCCGCTTCTCCACAGCCTCAAAGCGGGGTGCAGCAGGCACCCTGGGCACCCGCTGCACCCCGCTTCCCTCGGTGGTGCCGGAGGGAGAAAGGGGCTGCCGTGGCAGCCCCTTTCTCCCTGGGTCTTTGGCATGACCATTTGAAGGCCGCACCAAACAGCCAGTGCAAAAAAGGAGCTCAGTTTTTGAACTCCTTTTTGTGCCGCAGAAAGGGCGTGCTTGGCACCCTCCCATGGCACAAAGTTATAATGGCATGCAAAGCATTTCTAAATGTTGCACGCACCATGACAACATCATGGTGCGCCCATATGGACGCCGCCATTTTTAAATGGCGACACCCATATGCTTTAGGGCTAGGGAGGGTGCGGAGACTACACCCTCCCTAACCCTAAAAACGTCCCAAAGAGCCCTAAACACGCCTCTTCAGGCGCATCTAGATTGGGCCATTGTGCTTCAATGATGCCTTGGACTCAACTTTGCAGTAAATGATACACTGACTTGATTCAAATGGCTTGTATATTTTTAGTGACTGACTTGCTGGCCTAACGTCATCCAGAAACATTACAGAAAGGAAAACTGTTTCCCTCCTTTTTGCAATGCTCTCATCTCACTACTTTTTGCCTATTGGTCATACAACAGAAGTGAAACTTTACATTTGCTGTATAGGAGGCCCCTACTAACTGTAGACTCCCACCTCAAGCCCAGTGCCTAACGCATTTGCTGTTCCCCTCCAAGAAACATGCCCCACACTATGGGGGCAAGTCTTGCCTGCTGTTCCTAGGAAAAACTTAAGAAGGCTTCTCCAATGTGCAGCAGAGGCAAACTACTGAGTAGACCTCCACCCCCACCTTAAGCCCAGAGCATGGACACATTTCTCTGAGGGAAACAGAAAGTGTTTTAGGCAATGGGCTTCAGCTAGAAGGATCCTGGTTCATCTTCAATACAATGGTGCAGTAAAAATGGCATCCCTTATATAACGTGATAAACTACTCAAAGGTTTCCCTATTGGGGAATAACATTTTCAAGCTGTAGCTGGGTGAATCTGTGGATGCAGAATCTGTGGATACAGAGAAATAATAATAATAATATAATAATAATAATAATAATAATAATAATAATAATCATCATCATCATCATCACCACCACCACCACCACCACCATCATCATCACCATCTCTCCTAATAGACTGAAGTTTGCTCACTTAACAGATCCTCCAAAATTCTTTGACATCAACACAACAAAACACAAACAAACACATTTAAAACTTCTTTTCAAAACTCTTGGGCACTTGTAAATAAAACTAAAAGCTCAAACTTACAAAATACGTCTCCTCGGAGTTTCTTCTCATGGCCAACCTGATTTTCAAGGTGGTCACTTTCTCCTTCTTCTTCCCCAGCTCCTTTCTTGTTGACTTTTCCATCTTTTCCAACATCTTCACTGCTTTCACCCTGATCAGTAAAGTCATCCTCTGTGTACACACCCTCTTCATAGTCTAGTGGTCTTACATGTGTTTTAGAAGGTGGAGTCACAAGAGGTTCTGAGATGGCATTTTTCATGTCTTCATGTTTTTTCACACTGTTCTTGTGCATAAGCAGTTTCTTGAGCTTCTCTTTGGCAACTCCAGAGAGTCTAGGAAACTCTTTCACAGAATTTTCGTGAATAACTTGAGAGATGGTGGGAAAAGACAATGAAAAACACAACATGCCCATTTTAGCTTATTCCTTTAAAATTTCAGTATTTCCTGTACACTGAAAATTCAACTAGTAATGTTTTGAAAGATATACAGTGATTTATATTCTACATTAAGTCATCTCAGTGTAGATCAGGCATAAGGAACTTCAGACCCTGAGGCCAATTCCAGCCCATTTAGAATCTGAGGGTCAAGCTTCCTTTAAAATGATACTTTTGTTCAGTGGTTTCCTAAATTTTGTTCCCCTCCTTTTAAAAGGATGAAATGCTTTTCTTAAGGTTTAACTGTTATCAGTAAGAAGTTTAAGCTAAAATATGCTGTGTGTGTGTGTGTTCCATCCTTTTGGCTTCTGGCTTCACTCCTCACTAGAATATAATTGTTGAGAACTCAGAAACTGAATTTGACCCTTCAGCTGAAAGACATTCCTTTGGTGTAAAGTCAAACTTTATACAGACTATAAGGCATGGATCAGTGAATGCTTCCTTCCTAATACAATTGAAAAGCTAATGACGTTTTCCTAACCTAGCACTTTGCCAGGTAGCAGAGGGATACTGCCATTTGCCAGGCAGCAGAAGGACTGAACTCAACACAGATACAAGCAATGATAGATGGGGATCACTCCTAACCTTCCCTCTTAGAAGTCCACTGATTGTTGTCAGTGTCAAGGCAAAACAGCAGCCACTACCAGAGTGGATATACAGGCATGGCTGTAGAGACATGTTTCCATTTGTGTCCCATTGAGGGTAGAAGCCACTTTGAGTCCCATGTTGGTAGAATGGTGGGAAAGAATAAAAAAAATGCAAACATAAGACTTAGGAACAATTGTTGGCTACCAGGGATAGAAAAATCAGTCACTTCCTGACTTTTCTTACTTTTGCACATGTTCACTCACAAATGAACATACAGAAAATCACAATTTTCTTTTAAATAAAAATCTGCATAACAATTTTCATTTTAAAATATATTTAAGTATATTTACCTCTCTCTATATAAAATATAGAATATTCATTTTTGAGCTAAGAAATGTGTCATGAAACTATACAGAAAAGGGTGAAATGCACTGGATAGCCTTACATTCCCCTATGTGTACTAGTTTAAGAGGCCCAGATGATAAATCCACTCTTAGCCTGAACTGGAGTAGTAGGCCCACTGAAATATATTTCAGTAGATGTATTCTTTTATGGACTAGCATTGAATTTAGCTTCAGGTCAGATTACACTGCAATTCACAAAGATTATATTCCTCAAATATCCTTATTAACTACCATCACCTGTATTCCAGAAAAACAGAACCAAACAATACAGTTTTGATTTTATGCAGCCCCTCTTCAAGAGGTTAAGACTGCAATCCTGTGGTCCCAGGGGCTGTTGGATAAATGGGAACTCTACATTGTGACTGTATTCAGTTTTGTTTGGGCAGCATATTTTTAAGCAAGAACAAAGCCACATATACAAAGAATTGCAGCTTCTTTTCTATGGACAACTTTTTAAAGATTAGTTTTGGCCATGGATGCCAACATGTCAAGCTGTTATTAACTGGCCACTTGCTGATCCTGTTCCCTGGAAGCTGGTGTTATGAAGGATGTATTGTGATGTAGCTGAAATGATGCGCTGAAACTTTTATTCAAGGTACAGTGAGGAATTAACAGGAAGCCCCTAATTCCCACCAAATTTTCTCTCAACAATTATGGAAACAAACCCCCCAGTGTTATAATAGAGTCTGTAAAAGTTTCCAAGCCAAGGATGACTGCTCAGCAAACCCGAACATCTGCTCGCAGTTCCTGCTTTGAAGTCTGCCTATAGAAATGAATTATTCTTTCTTCTCAACATAGATGTTCGGGCTTTGGAAAACCAAAGGGACATTAACATAATGTACAGCTTGGGATGGAGGGAATTAGAGGCATTCATTCAGTACCTCTGAATCAACTTATGCCAGATTCAGGCAGTATTAAGAATATTCCAGTTCAGAACAGTGAAACCAGTATTCAACCTGTTTGCAGTCCCATCCCTACCAGAGCCCAGAATCCACCAGAGGTTTAATCCAACAACTATTCCCTGTTCCATTCACTAGCATCAACTTAAATCAATTATTTTCATCTTGGGATCTAGCAAGGTAAATCAATTTGACATGGTAAAAAATATTTGTTCCTCGGGCTAATGAGAAAACCATGTCTAGACTTAAAATGATAGAAAGATATGTGACAGTTGGTAGGACAGGGCAAGCATTCACATGTGTAATTTTAATCTCCCTTTAGGTGTTAAATATGTACTCATAGCATGTGTTGTTCAAAAGCTTAGTGCATACCGTAGTTTTCAGTTCAATTGAAAGAAATGTCTACAACTTTGAGATAATTTTCTGAAAGAACCTGTCTCATGGTAGAAGGCTATTGATTCGTAGTAGTCACTAAAGATGTCAGGGCTAATCAGGCAGCTGCTCCATGATAAACAAGAGGCAAATAAAGGAATGGGCAATTATACTGGATTTGGGGGACGATTTTCTGCCTCTGGGGTCCTTTTGAAAAAATGCAAAAAACAGAACAAAACAAAATAAAAACCCTCCCCTAAAGTACATTTCTGCGCTTTTTTAAAAAAAAGTATTTTTCAGTGTTAAATAATATGGGATGGGCTATCAGGGAAGTAACCTGTTTCAAAGATTCATTTCCAGTCCTTTAAGAAAATCAATGCACCCTTTTTACCTTTGATAGAAAAGCTGGTCCAAGGAGTCTGGAAGAAACAAGGGCCTCAAAAAAATCTTTCGAGTCTCATTAGAGAAAAAATATTTGAATATATATTTTTAAAAAGGATTAAAAAACATGTTTTTGCTGGTTGAGAAATTCTGATGAGAAGAGTGTTGGACTAACAAGAAGCTCTGAAGTCTGGAATTTGCAGTTTGTGCAATTATAGCACTATTGTTCCACTATAACTGCCTTAGGCCCCATTCATACTGGCCCATTTGCCCTGGTAATATCCGGATGAGATCGTGCATGGCATTACTGAATCTCTCCGGAAAGAAGTTCATACTACCTTTTGCCCCCATTGGTGCATCCCAGTGCATTTCACCCCAACAAAGTTCATACACGCTAAAGTATTGATTAAAGATGAACCCTCTTTGTTGTCAATCAAATGATGTCATGGTGACGTCTGATGCAGCCATTGGCTGTGCGAGATGCTGGGTTTTTTTAAAAATACTTTTTAATATTTGACAGCTTATGCGCATGGAGCATAGGGCTGGGAGCGGTGCGGATTGAGGAGATCCTGTCCCCTCCTCCTCCCCCTCCCAGTCCTTTTTAAATTATTATTTATTATATGTTTTAATATTTTATTATTTATTTTATTTTATTTTATTGTGTTTTATTTCATTTATTATTTTATTGTATTTTTATTTTATTTTATTTAATATATATTTTATTAAATAAAATATTTTATTAAATATTTTATTATATTTTATTGTATTTTTATTAATTATTTTTGTATTATTTTATTTTATAATTATTTTATTTATTATTTATTTCATTGTATTTTATTGTATTTTATTTATTAGTAATTTTATTGTATTTTATTTTTTTATATTATTTTATTTATTATATTTTTTATTTTATTTTTTTTTCAATTCGACAGCTCATGCGCATTCTATGAGGCTCTTTTCCCCTCCAGTTTTATGAATGGGACTATTTAAACCAGAGGGGAAACCCCAGTCCATATGTGGATTGGGGTTCCCTTTCAATGTTTAAAGGGCCCCATTCATTCTTTAAACTGGAAGGGACTGGGGTTTCCCCTCTGGTTTAAAGTGCTCCATTCATAAAACCGGAGGGGAAAAGAGCCTAGTAGAATGTGCATGAGCTGTCAAATTGAAAAAATAAAATAAAAAATATATAATAAATAAAATAATATAAAAATTAATAAAATAAAATACAATAAAATTACTAATAAATAAAATACAATAAAATACAATGAAATAAATAATAAATAAAATAATTATAAAATAAAATAAAATAATACAAAAAATAATTAATCAAAAATATAGTAAAAATATTTTAAAAATGCAGGAGTGCCCGATTTTGCCAGGAGAGGAGGCATGTTCCACCCCCTGGCCTTTTCTCCTCCCCTGAACTTGACCCGATCATGATCGGAGCCAAGTTCACATTCCCTGCGAACTGGTTTCTCCCAAAAGAAACGGTAAATATACCACTTTGGGAGAAACCGGGTTTAGGGGGATCTACCCCACAACGGGTGTGTAAGATCCGGATTCCATAGTGTAAAATCCGGAGCCAGTATGAACTTCTTGATTTTAAACCGGTTTGCTAACCGGTATATAACGTAGTCTGAACTACCCCATAGTTAATTTGTAAGGCACCAGAGTGCAGTGGCTGAGAATTTAGAATCTCATTCCCTGAAAGAAAGACTATAAAGAATGATCACACAGATTGAAAACTATACTTTAAAATAGAATACCTAGAAAGGTAATCCTTTTCTCAGCTTCCTATTACTTTACAGGCCTGAAAACTATAAATCATGCAGCAGACCCATGTGGAGTTACATACATAAGGAAGTATCTGTATAGGTTTCTTGACAGTTTCATATCTAATACAGAGTTCTGCTCTGGTGCCACAACAAACTGCAGTTCCCAGAATTCCATAGCATTTAGCCATGGCAGTTCAAGTGGTGTTAACCTGGATTATTTCTGCAGCATGGACACAGCCTTACTTAGCCAGGAGCTAATGCCATTTACTCACCAGAGCATTCAAATCCATTATCTCTGTAGCCTGGTTTGCATTTGCACTTGAAGGATCCCTGTGTATTGATGCATTCTGCATGGAGGTTACACGTGGATATGTTTGCTGTACATTCATTTACATCTATAAGGAAAAGGAATTGGGGAAAGACAGGGCAGCAAAAGAAACAGGAATTTTAAAAGAAAAATTTAAAACTACACCCCTCTCTCTTTGTGCTGAAAAACCCTGCACCTATTTAATTCTTGCCTGTCATGCAGGCACAAGTCAGAATGATAAAGTTTGTGGCTAAAGATTGCATTTGTTGAGGAATATGAAACATGTGACAATCACAAGTTAAAGCACAGAATTTCAGTGTCATTTAAACCTGTGAATAAAGTACCAACTATTTCCACAGATTCAATCATCCTCAGTTGGGAAATATTTTTTAAAAAATCTAAATGTCACAAAGCAAAGTCTGATTTGAAAGGTTGACTTCCCTTTCTTCATTTGAGCGGCAGATAACCTCTGCTTATCAAACCCCAGGACAGACAAAAAGCCAGTTACTACATCATCATCATCATCATCATCATCATCATCATCATCATCATCATCATCATCATCATCTTATATAGTACTGTAAATTTACAGAGTGCTGTACATACAATCTTATAGCTTTGGCCTTACTCACTTCCATGGGGTGTAAATACCCTAAAGGCACCAGATCCTGTCTGATTTTGGAAACTAAGAAGGGTCAGCCTTGGTTAGTATTTGGATGAGAGATCACCAACAGGCACTGTAGGTTATATTTTAGAAGGAGGAACTGGAAAAACTGGAATATTTCTTGCCTAAGAAAACCCTAAATTCACGGTGTCACCATAACCAGACAGGCAACTTGGTGGGATATGCACACCTCCCATTTCCACTAACATTTATAGCAAAATAATCTGTTTCTTCCCTCCACTGCTTATGTAACATATTGTTAACATATAAACAATATTTGCTTCTGCAGCATTGAGGTTCTTCATTATAATTCATTTATCATCAGGCTGTATACTCCAGAAGAGATCCAAAAAATATTAATAAGATATAACAAACAAATACTAACAAAGATATATTTGATGTTATGGAAAATAAATATAAACACACGTAAGAAAAACCAGGATCTAGTTCCTACCTATACAGTCGTATCGACCGTTCACATATTTCAGTTCATATCCAATCTGACACCTGCAATAATAACTTCCAAATGTGTTGACACATCTGCGGTTGAATGAGCAAACAGCTTTGCCAGTGGAGCACTCATCAATATCTAGGACATGAAAATGAAATCTGATGAGGCAAAGAAAAATGTACTAGTAGTGACAGCTCACTAACCATAGCTAGAAATCAGAGTAGCCATGAAGACTGAAGAACATTTACCTCTTCCCACCTTAGCAAATAGCCTGGCCAAACAAAAACCCACAGTATGTTTCAAATTCTTCCTTAGATGTAAGGCAGCAGTAATCATAAAATCCACCATCTTTTGTTCAACAGGTTTCTCTGAAGCAATATGAAATCAGGCCAGTAAATAAAGAATAATTTCCAGAAAGTCAAATTCTAGTTGAGGCACAGATGTCCACAGTATCATATAATATTCCAGAAAAATACAACATGCTAGGTGTTGCTATACATGATCTCAGAACTGAGAATACTACTAGCAAAAAAATGGAAAGAGAAAGAAATCCTAACTAAAGAGAAAGAAATCTCATCTCATTCAATCTAAACTATAGATTGGCTGATGAAACCAATGGACATGCAAGAACTAGATAAACTAACAAGCTGGCTAAATAGATGAATGACAAGGAAGGCAAAAGATGACTGGTCACCAATAATAAAACATTGTAAAAAGAAATAGAAATGATGAAGGAAAAAAGAAGAATACAAATTAAATAACCATTTGGTCAAAAAAAATGATAAAGAATACAAGTAACAAATTAGAGAGACTTTTTGGAAAAATCCACCATTATTTAAATCAGAAGTCAAGGAGAATAAATGAAAGATGATTTACAAACCAGATTAACTGAAGGAAGTACACATTTAATATTAGAGAGATAATAGAGTAAATGTTAAACGAATGTGGAAGAAAATAATTTAAGAAGACTGGAATATCTTATATGTAGTAACTTTATTAATGTGTGTGTGTGTGTATTTTATTCTTGGTTGTTATAAAATTAAAGATAAAAAATGCAACATGCTGACTATTACTAGGGCTACAAAAAAACATTTTTTTCAAGCTCTGTTTGGTACCCATACAATGGTCTGAAGGCACATAACCATGAAGCAACTTTGCTGGATAAACAGCCTGCTTTGATTGGGCTTATGAATGGCGTAGTCATATGAAACTATGTAGTCATAATGTAACACAGGAGACAGTCCTCTTACGCAGTCTGTCCGTAATGTGTTCCAAACCTATGCTGATGCCATCAACAACATATTTGTTTCAAAACACAAGTGGATTTCCAGACACCTCTGTTTTGCGGGGGAGCGGTTTGCATTGCCCATCTTTTATTCAATAGGTGAGATACAGTACTTAGTTCACAGTCCTTTTCACATTGCAGTTATTGCACTATTATTCCACTTGAACTGTCATGGCAACATTCTTTGGAATCCTGGGATTTGTAGTTTAGGGGTGAGTGTTGAGCATTTTCATTCAGAGGGCACCTCTGGCGCCTCACCAAACTACAAATCCTGGGATCCCATAGGATGCAGGCATGACAATTAAAGTGGAATCATAATGACATAACGATCTAATGTGAAAGGGCTTCAAATCCTTATCTCCTAACCACATGGCTTGTTTTCATTGATCAAATTACAGTGAAGCATTTTATAAATGAAGCAAATTGCAAAACAGAACCACAGGAGTGCGTGAGGAACCTGTTGCCTAGATTCAACTGTGTTTCCTGCTTTCACATTATGGACAGAATATCTTATGATTAACACTGCTGGTTGCAGGATTCTGGGAGCTGTAGTTTAAAAAAGTTTCCAAGTTCTGGATCTCATGAGACAAGCCAAAATAGATGTTTCAATCAGCATTCCAACAGATTTGGGAGGAAAAGAGTAACATTTCTTTCTTTCTTTCTTTCTTTCTTTCTTTCTTTCTTTTTTTGACACCTTCATAGTTTAACAACTGGGCCAATAATTCATATGAGCCCACTGTGTGATTCCCCAAAATATTCTGAGGTCACAAAATCCATGCACAGCTTGCTGTTGCAGCTGTGTGTCAAAAGCAACAAGCTCTCTTCATGGAGTTATGTTTCCAGCTTGATATGTTTAATGAATATGCTGCTTGAGAGGCTTAGAATGCCTGCGATCACAGTTAAGAGTTCATTTCCTCTTCTTGTCATACCTCTCCTATACTAGCCTAAACGATCCCCAGAGCTTCTAGGACAAAGTATGCCTCCCCCCTGCAAAAAGCCCTCTGCATTTCTTCTAGGCATAGTCTATAACCCCAATTGTGAAATAAACATCAAACATATAAAACACTAAAGGCTCTTCCAGGTGGATGTAAAGCTGCATGAGTTCTCCTTTCTTGGGATTTTTCAACTGGTTGTTATCTCTGCATTCTCTCATTCTTTTTGAGGCCTGCTTATAGCAATATCTTGGATCTGCACTAGAAATCTTTCAAATATTTTTGAGTTAGGATGTAGCTTGCTTAGCTGGTCTAATGGTATGAAGAACAAAATTTCTCCTCTCTGATTTTAAAGAGCCACGGAGTTATAGTGCAAAAGTGCTTTTCACTGATAAATTGTATCTCTAAAAATGATTCTTTTAAAAAAGTAAGTAGAAAAGCAAACATATTACTCTAATATAAATAAATCTACTTGAGAGTGGGAATAAAATGTTGAAGCTGCAGGGAAATTATGGAAAATAGTTTGGGACAACATAGTAGAGCCAGCATGGCACATTGGTTTGAGTGCTGGTCTATGACTCTGGAGACCAGCGTTCAATTCCCAATTCTGCCATGAAACCCACTGAGTGATCCTTGGGCAAGTCACATGCTCAAAGCCTCAGAGGAAGGCAATGGCAAACCTCCTCTGAACAAATCTTGCTAAGAAAACCCCATGATACATTCACCTTCGGGGAACTCTAAGTCAGAAACAACTTGAAAGCACACAACAATAAAGTCATTTGGATATATAAAAAAAACCAACAAGAACCACAGCAACAAATACTGCAGCCTCCCAAAACATTTCCTGCATCTGGAGGACCCATAACAAAGGGAACAGACACTGTTCCCTTTAACCTGTCTGAACTCACACTGGCACTTCCTGAGCCACCAGTAACTTGCTCTTTCATAAAGGATGCAAACTATTCTGGCAGCAACATCACTGCTTTTTAAAACCACAGTTAAGGAAGAAGTCCAGTCCAACAGTGGGGAGGAACAGGTCTGGATGAAAATATTTTGCTGCTAAAGGAAAAGGAAAGTGTGGCAACCCGCATTGCCATTCCAGGTGCAAGAGTCAACTGAATTGGTTCTTACATCAGCACTGGTACGGAACAATGTCCTCCACTACTTTGGAGGGTAACAAACCAGGTTAGAGAGCACAGCCTGAACCAAAAGGTTTACATGACTCTGCCTTCCAACACATTGATATAGATGCTATAGCCCTTAGCATCTAGCTCCTTAAGTAACAGTCTCACTCTGCTTAATAGTTAAGGCCAGCCCTGGAAACACAAAGAACACAGTTGGGGTATATGAATCAATCTCTCTTTTTCTTTTGATTTTCCTCCGCTCTGTTAACTCAGATTGCCCCATAGTATGGAGCAAAGCTACAAGTTCATGCTTCATCATTGCACACTCACATCCCCTCCAACTGTTCCAATTTGGCAGGTAAGTACTGATTCATTCTCTGTCATCCCACTTTTTCAGTTGCTATTAAATATCTCTCTTTCTCTCTTCTCTTCATACTTTCCTCTTTTGTCCTTGTCTTACTTCAGTTGCTACAAACTGAGTTCAATATGAAAAAGTTTATTTATTTATTTTTATTTATTTGAGTATTTATACCCTGCCCTTCAGCCTTAAAGGCTATCAGAGCACAGAGAGGATGGGGGAAGAAGAGGATTGCTCTTCCCAGTAGGCTTATCAAACTCAAACTGCTGCAGCCTCTCCTATTTGTCTTCTCTTTTTCATTAATAACTTTTGCCATCTTGACCACACTCTGATGTCTGTCAGTTTCAATATCTATTATCACGGTGTTGGAAGGCAGAGTCCCTATTTTCAACTGTACAATGGTGGAGTGTATTTGCTCACAGCAGCAAAAAGAAAGAGAACACAACATAATTTGTTTAACCAAACTAACAGTCCTGCATCATAATAACAATAATAAAGAATATGATGGTGCTCTAGAGGAAGCACATGGAGTTTCCTGCAACTAAGGAACTCTAAGATGTGTATCAGCAAACCAATACAATTATTCGTTGGGATGCTATGTCTCTTAAACTTAATTCTGCATCTGAAATAATTGTAGTTTCAAGAAAAAGGTAACTTGGAAAAGTTGCTTTTGGAGTATTCCCCTACAGCCTGGGAAATTGTGGAAGTTCTAGTCCAAAAAGGAACTTTTCCAAGTTCTGTCAATGTCTCTTGTATCCTGCTAGCCACCGTGAATGTTAATAAGCCCTCCAGTTGCCTTGGGGGAAATATGACAGCACTTGAAGGAAGAAAATAAAAATACCTGCTTCAATGTTTGGGGCTGGACCCTCAACAAGAACAAGGATAATATAAAAAACAGGCCACAAACAAACAATTTACTCAACAGACTTAAATTAGTATTGTGCTGCTTCTTTTGCTCATCTGTATTCTAAAATTACAGTTGTTTAATTCTATTGGTTAGAAAATTAGAGCTTTTTGAGTTAATAAGTTCAAAAGCAAAGATATTGTAGGTACTTGCTTGCAGGTAAATAGATGGTACTGTATGCAGACAGACAGACAGATGTACCTATGCATGTTTTTCCATTTGGTGCTAACTGAAGTCCACTTGACGGACACAAGCATCGCACATCATCTTTCACCTCTTCACAGCCATATTGGCAGTTCACCATGGCACACGTCCTAGAATCTTTAAGAACACATTATTTGTCAAAGGCTAGACTACCCGATTGTGGGAAATGTGGATAAGGAAGTTGAAATGTATTAACTGAATAACCTCATCTTAGACTTAATTCCTTAAGAATATGAACATAATTATTAATATCAAACAATCAGAATACAAAGATATATTATATTAGCACATGGTCAGCTGGTACATCCTTGCTTTGCTAGCTGCTGCTGCTCCCATTGGTACAGGCTTCTCTTCAGTTTAGAAAATGGCTTGTCTCTTTGGCATTGCAAACTGCTGCAGCAAAACCCTATTCATCAAAAGCTGACCTATTTCTAAAAAAATGCAAGTGTTCTTCGATAGTATCTGGATCCCAGAGGGATACCACAGTACCAAACATGTGTGTTCATTTATCTATGTAAATCAGTTCCTTTCTCATTGTAGGATTTCAGCTATTAAACATGATTACGGAGATACCAGCTGAGAAACCTGACTGAGATACCCAGATTCTTGTCTGCCTGTACATTTTTTATTTTATTGTTCTGAAGCACATCTGACAAGTCAGGAGGAAGAACTGCTTACAGATACCCAGCAAGTTGTTTGCCTGCACATTTTTTTTAATTTAAAGTTTTGAAGCACACCTGACAACTCAGGAGGAAGACTTGCTTATAGATACTTATGTTTTGCCTTCAATTCCATTTAAAAAGATGAAAAAACACACTACTTCCCTCTCCCCCAAACTCCTTATATCTGCCTATCTCTGACACCTCTCTTTAATAAAATAAATATTTTCTTTTATTTATCTTTGGTCATTTTTAAACATTTTATTCATAGCCAATAATGTCTCTAAATGCTTATCTTTTACCCCTTCCTACATTAACCTCATTCTGTTAGGAAGCTGCACTGTAAGCATGAAATGGATATCTCAGCAACCAGAAACTATTACAAATATGTTCATAAATGTATCTTTGCTCTAAAATGTTTTTTTAAAATATTTTCTCACCCTCAGTCTGTCAGATAATGTTTTTTTGGAGAATTTCAAATTTCACAGTATGGGAAAGGGCAGAACCTAAAATTATCTGCTCTTACAGACTCAAATATTTAATGAATTTGTCAGTCTAAAACAGGAATGGGCAACTGTAAGACCTGCCTAGGTCTTCCAGTAGATCTTGAAAGACTACATCCCCAATAAAAATATCTAGGATGCATGGGCACTGAACATTTTGCCAGACTTTCCTCCTCCTGAAGTCCCAAACATCTGGAGGACCAAAGTTTGGTAATCATTGGCATAAATTATATACAGGCTATCTGGAATTCCAAAATCCAAAATTGTCCACATGAGTGGCTGAGATAATGACACCTTTGGTTTTGGATGGTTCAATATACACAAACTTTTTTCATGCCCCAAATTATTAAAAAGAGTATCAATTCCAGATATCTTATTATATATATGCAAATATTTCAAAATCCAAAACACTTCTGGTCCCAAGCATTTTGGATAAGGAAGATTCAACCTGTACTGTACCAGAAGCTGTGGTTTAAGCAAGGGTGGCTCCTAACAATGAAGCACCCTACCCTTGGGGCCATTGTTGACATGTACATTGTTTGACATAAGAGTATTTTATGATTACTTACAATATAGATCTAATCTTGTCTCATTTACTGAATAGTACAGTGTTTACCACTTACTTGTGCAGGTGCCATCAGGCATGAGCATGTATCCATTAAGACAATAGCACTTGTAGCTGCCATGCGTGTTCATACACCTGTGTTTGCAAGGATGCGGTTTCAAACCACATTCATTGAGATCTGCAGAAATCATTGGAATAATTGAGTTTGGAAATGGTTGGAAGAGAAAAACATGTTATTTTAATGTCATTTCATGGATTAAATTCTCATTGAAAAAATATACATCCAAGAATGAGGGAACCAGACACTTGGAAAAAAAAAAAGAAAAGAAAATCAACAGGCCATCTGCATTAGGAATGCACACCTGACAGAATCCAAGGAACTGTTTAGTGCCAGTAGATATGTTGCACAGGCAAGGGAATAAACAGAACAGCTGTAAGAACAATCTTACTTCATACTTGTCATCACAATGCAGAGATTCTCAGGCTTTGCTATTAGATTGTCTAATTGTCACTACAACCAGAGACAAAGCTGGCCACAGATAAAGCAAGAGTACAAGATGCAATTTGAGATGTTGGTCCTGTCCTATAAAGTCCTATATGACTTCAATTCAGAGAGTATCTGAAAGACTATTTTTCTGCCTATGAATCTGTCTAAGTTTTGAGATCTTCACGGAAAGGCTTTCTCTCTCGCCTCTTTCATACACGCTTTTGGTGATGATGCAAAGGGCATTCTTGGTGGCAACCATCATACAGTACTATGTAAATCAGTCCTGTGGAGCTAGCTGCCACCCTTCTTTCTTCCATTCCACCAGCATTCTTCATTCAGAGCACCTTCTCATTAAGACAATGTTTATGGATTTTTATGGATTTCCATACAGTCTTCTTAGGAAGGAATGTTCAGAGCTGGTTTGCCATTGCCTTTTCTTGGATAAAGACTACAGGTGTTCTACGCTATATCAGAGGAAGGGAATGGCAAACCATCTCTCAGTTTATTCCTTAATAATTATCCCTCAATCCTTAGAACCAGTGTGGTGTAGCGGTTTGGGTGTTGGACTACGACTCTAGAGATCAGGGTTTAACCCCCCACTGGAGCCTAAAAACCCACTGGGTGACCTTGGGCAAGCCACACTTGCTCAGCCTCAGAAGAAGACAAAGGCAAATTCCTTCTGAACAAATCTTGCCAAGAAAAACCAATGACAGGTTCACCTGAGGGTTGTCATACATCAGAAAGAACTTGAAGGTGCACAACAATGGTATCTTGGCTTTTCCACTGGGAAAAAGGGAGTTTTGTGAGTTTTGGATGTTATTCTACTTTTATGCATGGCCAGCATGCCTATGTCTGGATATGTTTTCTGAAAATGCAGTATGGCTAGGGCAATGGACCTTGCACTAACACAACAGCATAATTAAATACAGGCTATAAACTCCAAAGATTAACAAACATAAAAATAACCAACAGTCTAAAAATGAAACAAGATATATTCACAAAATAGCTTGGACATGTGAGGAAGAAAGAAAAATGTCAATTGTCAATGACAGACACAGGCTGCATTCGAACTGCAGAAATAATTTAGTTTGACACCACTTTCACTGTCATGACTCAGTGCTATGGAGTCCTGGGATTTAAAGTTCGTTATGGCAAAGCTCTCTGATAGAGTAGATTAGATAGCTCACAAAACTATAAAGCCCAAAATTCCATAGCATCGAGTCAGAGAAGATTTTCATACCCGGCTGTATCACTGGTTAAACATCTGTGAAACATCCCTGAAATGTGGAGGAAGTGTGCGTGTCTGGAAGCCAGGTGTGCTTCCTCAATCGTCATGCAATCATCAATCCCTCTGTCATCCCTGAATCATTTCAAAGGGAGCGGATTTCCTATGAATGCAAAGTTTGTGTTCATAGGAAATCTGCTCCCTGGAATGATTCAGGGATGCTAGAGGGAGCGACGATTGCAAGAAAAGAAAAGGAGATTAATTTCTCCTTTCAAGCTACTGTTCTGATCCAAACTTCTTTCTCCCTGCAACTGCTTGCAAGCAAGAAAAAATACATTTGGAGATGCAGTTTTGCTTGTTCTTTCATTTGTTTATCCATGTTTATCCAGATTGTCAATAAAATGTGTCTGTTCTAGGAAAGTGTCATACACAGTATGTTACAGTACTGTAGTTCCTAAAGCCCATGTTCTTCTAGGCAGGGCTCAATTCTCATCCAGTTTTTAATGACATCAGCCACTGGCCCCATGTCTGAGCAGTTCTGCAAGCCAGAGACTTTCTTCTAGCCCAGGAGAATGCATAGCTTAAATGGGAGATGTCAGAAATAGTATTAGATGGAATCTATTCCAAGATTCCTTCATACATGGATTGTTGAATCTTGACATTTCACAGAGACACCAGACATTGCTGTGTGAACATGGCATGTCCACCACAGCTGCAGCAGCAAAAATCAATGTACATGAAATCAAAAATGAAAGGTAGGGAGGTTTCTCTGAATTAAAAAAACACAATGTCATGTACAGTGAAAGAATATCTCATGGTCCCATAAGACACTAGGAAAACTGACTGGCCCAATTAAAGTAATTTAAATTACTTTTACGGTTACAAGGGTGTGGCTTTGCCAAAAATATGATAGGGACCAAATTATGACTCATGCAGTACTTCCTTTTTGCGCCTCGTGTTGTTTGTGGATAATGAAACAAAATAAGGAGGGCATGTTTTGTACGACAAACAGTAGCTTGTACAATTCCAGTGTTCTTTTTAAAGTAGCTAAAATAAACTATTTACTTGCTTTACCTACTTTAGAGAACTGGGAAAGGAAGATTTTACTTTTTTATTACCATGATAGTAATTACCTACTCTGGGGCATGATATAGTTTCTCTTTGTAAAAATTAGTTTTTCCCAGAGTCTGGTAAAATAGGGTGTAAAGGATGGAAGTCCTAAGTTACTATAAAATCAAACTTAAACCCTATACCAAAACCCTATACAAATTATTTAAACCCTATACCAAAAACATGACTATTTTTTCCACAGCCTTAGTGTAGCTCGCTAACCAAACTCCAGATTGTTGAGCCACCTGACATGTCTTACATGAAAAGACATATTACATGATAAACAAATATTTTGCAATTGAATTATTTTCCTTCCCAATAGGTTCCTGTTAAATATTTTTGGCTATAAGTAATAAATGTAAGTGAGTAGATATGTGGAAATCCACATGAACAAAACAACTTGTGGGGGAGATGAGATGCAACTAAAAACATGTAACGTATAAGGAAATGCCTACTTACTTGAATGAAGAACACTTTTTCTTAAAGTCCTACTGTTTACCCTCTCCATTTAAATGCAATGCACAGGTTGCTCTTCCAACTGCAGTTGAGGTCATTAAAAACTATTGTACTTTTAGTCTATTATTATTTTACGTATTATAGCAATTTATTTATTTATTTATTTCACCATTTATTTCAAGACATTGGTTGAAATTAAAATAATGGGCAATCTGTCCCACATTAATTCAAAATAAAGCCATGTCAGGCTTAATGTCCAAGCAATTCACAATGTGGTGTGTTTTTTTTTTAAAAGAACCCTTTTTTCATCATTCATCAAATCTCATAATTAATAATTCTTCCCAGTTTAAGTGGTATAGAAGCACAAAGGATCTCAGTGTCAACTTAACTTAAAGATACATTAACTGCATAGAGTTAGCATTAGAAATTGGCAGAAATGTCCTTCTGCTGGCAGAACCCTCCTCTGCCAGCTGATTTCAGAAATCTCCCACAGAACAATCTGATAGCAGAATAACTATGCTGACTAAGATCTGCCAGCAGAAAACCAAAAGAGGGATGGAGCAGGGGTGGGAAGAGAGAAGATCTATGTCAGATTCAAACTTCTTTCAACCCAAACACAGCTTCACCTGGTCTAGGGTCAGTTTGCCAGGCTATTTTCGCCAGGTTAAGATTACACTCTGAAGTTATATAAAAAGATCAATTTATACATACCTTGGCTACATGTTTTTCCTGTGAATCCAGGAAAACATTTACATTTGTTTGGCATCACACATTCACCATATTTGCACCCATGTTCACAGATAGCTGTGAAGGGGGAATAAAAAAAACAGGAGATAAACACGATGATATGAATTCAACATAATGCTAACAGAGGAAAATGCTCTGTTAGCAGAGTATTTTTGTTTTTTTCCAGACAGGTAATGGTATCAAATTTGATCTTATAGTCAGTAGACATGTCATGGTTTGTGCAATTAGTTGTGCAACCCCTCGTGTAACCAGCTACACAAATAGAAACTGCATCAAATTCCTCTGTTGTGCATAACTTAGAACTAGGTGTCCATGAGCATGATATCATTTATGATATTGTCATGTCACCTTTGGATACTAACCTGTGACAGATGGCCAAAGGTAGCCAGACTTCCGCTGTAAGAAAAACAGGATTATTGATGAAGCCCTAATGTAGGGCTGGAAAAGTTGTCCATTTTGCTTTGTTTTAAAACATGTCTAAAATAACGTAAGGGCATGATTACTGCAACAACAAAAAGCATAAAAATTGTTGGCATAGGTTGGAGGTAACAGTGTTGAAAAATATAAATAGCAGCTTAAGGCAAGAAAAGAAGAAAAATGGTTTGTTACTGATGACAAAATGGTTTGTGTTTAAGAGGTAACCTAAAAATAATGCTGTTCTTTTAATTAAGGGTTTCAAATTGATTATGCAAGGATTGCTGCCCTCCATATGGGCTTCTTAAGCATTTACATCTGTATCAGAGGAAAGCTTTCCTCCAAAGGATTCCCCCCCGGCTTACTGGTGCTTGCGTTTCCAGTCAAAACCTTTTCCTAAATCAAATGTAAGATTATCAAGTAAAAATCCATGCCCAAGCAGTTGCATTGTGCAAGAGGTTGCACAAGAAAATCATTTTTGTTTACTTTTAAATATTTTTATTAATAAATGTTTTATTGATTTAAAAACACAATATACAATATACAAAAATGCATACATACATAAACAGCAAGATAACACATCTTTCCTAACAAACATTAATAAATAAAACTTCCCATCCTTTAAACTGAATATCTATGATACTTCTTGTTTTCTGTTATATGATCTTTTACGTCTGTCTACACAATATATATTAAACTCATTACTTTTTGCTTATATTCTTACATATAATATCTCATACCTTTCAGATAAACTCCTGATTATATATCGACTGTATTTCTTATAAATTCTTCTATTATTCCTATATTCTATTCCCTTACTTTACATTACAGTATAGTTACCTTGCATTCTGTTACATAATCCTTTTTTCAGTTAATCCTCCAAAAATCCCATAATATACTCCTTTCTATCATTTCACACTGAGATTTCTTGACATTATCATTTTACAAAATGAATTTACATTACTTTCCATAGACATAAGTAGACATTGGTAACCGAAGAAAATCATCTTTGTACCAATGATGAATATGTGCAATAACTTGTGAAACAGGCCTTCATGCAAGTACAATGAAATTGTTGAGTTGTAAAGAATGTGAACCAAGAAGAAGTGAAGCAGAAGTGACACACTCTGGTTGTTAGAGATTGGATCTATTCAGGAGAAGTCAATACTCCTTCCATTTATTGACATCCCGTGAATAGGCCAACCTGGAATTCAGTGGGCCAGTGCTATAATTCAGTTCAGGGGAGTGGGGGAGATCAACAATGCACAAAATGTATGTTTCACTTTAACTATTTTATTTTATTTTAATTGCATTTTGTATTTTCTGGCTCTGGGTGCTTGATTCATCTGCTATATACTTTGTATGTGAGGCATTTTTATATCCTGAAGAACACTGGAATTCTCATTGGTTCAGGAAGATGAATCATAGCCATAAGGTTCTTATACAGGAGAGTTGATGTATGGCATAATATTGTAACAATCTTGTTAAGCAACAACATTACCATCTGTCTAAAAAAATATTGTGTAAATTGACCCTCAATTTCTCATTGTCCTTCTGAGTGCTTTCACGCCCATTCACTGCCAAATTTGGATTGGTTCAACAGAAAGTTTCTCAAGGGACTTAAGGTGGTCTACAGAAGTTAAAAACATATAGCTAAAAATTGTATAAAAGCTAAAATATATTTAAGTATCAGTAAAATATCAATAAAATAAAAACAAGTTAAAACCGACCATTAAAAAGAACAGCAATAAATATAAATAACACAGCACATAAAGGTTCCTTCCTTCAGAGAGGTCCACCTTCAAAGACTTCCTAAAACAAGGTCACCTGCCTAGAAAAGGCTGACCTCTCCAGGAAAGGAGTTCCAGAGCCTAGGAGAAACTACTGAAAAGAAACTCTTCTGTGTACCTATGAAAATATATCTATGAAGGTAGGGACAGTGAGAAGGGCTTCGCCAGAAAATCTCAAGAGGCAGTAGGATCATATGGGGAGATAGGGTCCTATCTTCATCTGAAATAACTATAGACAATTTAATAAACTTGGATTATCTTCTCATACTAGCTACTTAGAATAGATCTCAGCACAAAAATGCACATCTTTGCAATCTTAAGTAAATTACTGGGAAACAAATCTTTAGATTACATTTAGAATCATGATAATAAAAATGTTAAAACATGGGTTCTCACTAAATGTGTTTAACTTCCTAAAATGACTGTATTAATTTATTTATTATTGCATTGCTGTTCAAAAGGAATTTGGGATGATTTTTGGAAACTCAGCCCGTCATTGCATTAGATATTATTTCTACTCTGTAATATAGATTAGAAAACTTTATCTTCTTTGCCTTCTTTTTTCTTTCTTACCTGCTATGACATTTAATAAATGGTCTCCAGAAAGTGTTTATTTCCACAAAATGTTGCCAATTTGATTTCCTTTCTAATCATTACCAGATCTGCTTCAAATTACTACAGATCCCCTTTTTTCTGGATTGACTTTAAACCTCCAGATATTATCATGGGAACACAGGAAGACTACAGAGGCTCACACTTGGGTGGCAACGTTTTTTCATCCCAAATAATAATATACCACCCAAGCATCACAACAGCGCATTGCTATAAATCCTACTTTCATATGCACAGTGATTTCTTTTTTTAAAACAACAACAACACTAGAGTCTTTTCATCACTATTTGGTTTTATTTCGACTGGTTGGACCACCAGGGATGTTAATAACAGGAAGGTCTCAACTATTTTTCTATTATTTGTGCCAATCATTAATTTCAATCTGCTGCAGCAATCGTCTAATGAGACAATAGGAAGAAATGCACATGTACAACCTCACCCAGATCACTACCACTTTTTATTCTAATTTACAATGTGGGTCTTCTTACTTTGTTTAACTGTTTGGATGTCTTTTTATTAACGTTGCTAACTATTTTGTGCCATATGGCATTTTCAAACCATTGTTTTTGTTCTGTGCCTGATGGCAACCCTGAGATGACCCTATCATGGGGGGTTTTATGGCAAGATTCATTCAGAGGAGATTTGCAACTGATCTCATCTAAAGATGAGAGTGTGTGAGTTGCTCAAGGTCTGTCTCCCAGTGGGTTTCCACCACTGCTCAGGGATTCAAACCCCGGTCTCCAGAGTTGTGGTCCATCAACCTCTACACCATGATGGTTCACTTACACCTGGAAACACTGAGGTGGCCATGAACAGGAATCAGTTATTACAGGTATCTCTACATGTGTAACAACCTGCTAGCCTAAGGAAGCACCATCTAAGGTAGCAAGAAAGGAGTGAGAGGGAAAGAGTAGATCCCAACTGGCATAAAATTACATATTCTAATCAGTATTTGAGAGATGCAAAATTAGAAGTTCAGTAGAGTTACAAATACATTTCACTCTAATGGGAAAAACTGGGATCACTTGCATGCTGGATCAGCTTCAGGGATGGCCAGTGATTCTGCTACTGTTGGATGGTATTGGACTCTGTTCCTGACACCACTTAGGGCAGCTCCCAAACAACTCAGAGCAGCTACAAGTGCATGTGTGTGCACCTTCCAGTTGTTCCCAACATTTGACGATCCTAGAACAAACTTATTATGGGGTTTTCTTGGCAAGATTTGTTCAGAGGAGGTTTGCCTTTCCCTTTCCCTGAGACTGAAACTAGCAGCCATAAAACCAAAAGTGGATTCTCAATGATGGATCTGCCAGCCACCCAGATCAGCCTACTCTTCAGATGCTACCTCTTGCTGGGCAACTTCATGGCTCCTTGTTTGACTTCTTAAGTTTCTATTCATATTTAATCTGGGCTTGTGTCTACATCCAATGTGATACTAAGAGAGTAAAAATCTCTGCAGTTTCTTTCCTGTGCAAAATAGATAGTGTACACGTGAAATTTCTTGTACTACTCATTGCACAAAAGGAAACTGCTTGTATTTCATTGATAATGATGGGCAACAAACTTGGCAGTACCACAATAACACCATTGGATACTAGACAATCCTTCCATTAGAAGTTGTCTTCAGATGGAGGGTTGTCATGTGAAAGCTACACAGACAGCTGTCATCTGCAAGGTAAGATACATAGCAACCCCACAAGCATTTTCCAAGGAGGATCTGTGGATAAGGGCCACCTGGTCTTTCAGATGGATCTTAGACTGGAAGTAGCTTCCAGAGATGGAAATGTGAACTCAACCTGAGCTGCTGAAAACTCACATACATAATACAACAAAAGGAAGACTAGGAGTGTGAGGTCTGAATACTTTTTGTCTCAGTTCTTCCCCTAAGAAGAACTCTCCCACAATGATCTTCTGCAAAGGCCCACATCTGCAGCCAGGTTCAGGAAGATATGCTCAGTGGTTTCTTCTTCTCATCTTTATTCATATGGTATGTTCTATGCATTTACATCTGTAAGTAGTTTGGTCACAACCTCTGCATTTCCTGTCCGTAGAATAACAGTTTCTTTCTACATGGGCAATTTAGTTTGGTTTAGAGCAAAATCGCAATACAGCCTTGGCAGCTCTTCAGAGATTTTTGAACATAACATGCCTGAATTTCATTGTCTTTTGTAATGTTCTTCTGAAATCTATTAAAACATTGAAATAATCTTCATTCCAAATTATTTAATGATATTTCATGGTTCCAAATTACTTAATATTTTGCCAAAACACATTTGTTTCATTTCTGTCTCTCACACACACTCTCTCTCTTACACTCTCACACACGTGTGTGTGTGTGTGTATATATATATATCCTAATTTGTCTTGTTTAAGATACATCATGCTCAACTAACACCAGAAATCTGTCAAGAGAAGAATGTGAAATAGTTTTGAAAATGGGATATGAGGAGGAAATTATTGTACTGTTTTCACACACTGAGCTCCAAGTGCTTCCTCAAAAGACTTTTACATATTACCGTTCTTATCACACCATACAGTAGAACAGCTGAACTGGGGTGATACAAACAGAACAAGAGTGTTATTAATAAAGGACTGCTCCATTCAACAGATGGATGTGCATTCAACTAGGACTATTATCTGCAATGTGTATTAATGTAATTTCAAGGAGAGAGAACCCTTTTGGCAGCTTTCCACATTGGACAACAGTCTGGTGAGCAGATCAAGGATGATGTGAACTTTTGTTCATCTGTGCTAGATACCCAATGCTAAGTTCATCAGAAGAACAGATGTGATGTCTAAGAAAGAGACAACTCCTAAAGTCAACATTTTATTAGTTCATGCAGTCCTGCCAGAATCCAGCCGGAGAAAGAGTTCAACTACTCCCCTGTGTTTATGCTATGTTTTATTAAAAGCTCAGAGGTCATTAAATAACTATATGTTCTTCATGACACTAATTCTGTAGAGGTCTGAAAACTGAGCATCAGTTTGGCTAATCCTCAGATGTATTTACTCTAGAATGCCAGACAGTTAGAAATCTTCAATCCTCTAATAATGTGAAAATCTAAGAAAAACATATGTCATTTAATCAAAAACATTAGGCTATAAATTTCTCAGCCTAGCTCTCTTAAGGGTAGCATTTCCACTAAGATTAATACCACTTGAGCCTTAGGTAGATACAAAGCATTTTAAAGGAGCTAGAAACCCATATTGAGGCTCAGAGATGGTTGCTAATTCCTGAAATATAAAAATGTTAGTGCCTGGATTGGGCTCAGGAATTGAGCTTTTAACTATATTGTATATCAATTATCATACATGCTCACAAATATCCTTGTGCCAAGTAATACTATTTTCATACCATGCTAGGACACTGCAGATGATAGTAGAATTCACACACAATTATAATATTGGCACAAGTTCACTAGAATTAGCAAATAACCCATAGAGGAGAAAATCTGAGAAAGTGAGCTCAGTTCTAGCTCACACATGCACCGTGGAGCCAAAGAACGGTCATTCGACAGAAATGAAATCCTTTCATTGTGTCATCATGTACACATCTGTTTAGAGAGACAAGGATAAGCGGCTGTGACCAAAACCAAAGCACAACCATGGCAGCCCCCAGCATACATTCCCCCTTCACCCCATGCCCACTCCCACCCCCCCCCTCCCCCGTTAGACTGTTTGGCTTGTGTATGTAATTACATCCATTGGAATTGTTGCACTTTCACTTTTTTGCTTTGCTGCAGTCCTGCACTAGTGCCTGGTTGTTTATAGGCAGGAGTGAAGATGGCACATTTTCTGCTGTAAGCCAGAGTATCCCATCTTTAGCCCCAGGGAGTGGCTTTGTTTCAGTTTCCGCCCACTTCGGAGGTGTGTGTCATATAAACAAATTTGCCACTTCATTTTGAATGTCTGTTTCACCCATGGGTCAGCCACTGGCCATGCTAGCTGGAGTTGCAATAACATTTTCTTAAACTCTGGCCCAACTCAATGAGGATGCTGCTGGCTGCTTCTATGTTATTGTTGCTAGGAGAACAGAGCTGTGATCCCTGTCCTATTTCTCTTCTCAGAATAGGATCAGACCGGGGTTCAAATCCCAGCTGGCCATGTAAACCTACTGGTTGAACTTAGGCAAATCACACTCTCTTATCCTCAGGGGATGGCAATGACAAACCCACTCTGAAGAAACTTGCTAATAAAACCCTATGATATGTTGACCTAAGCATCAACATATGTTCAAAATGACTTGAAGACATACAGCAAAACCACAAAAGGTGCCAAGTTGTCTTGGACTGCCTTTTTTTTTTTTTTTGCCTGTGCTTGCTGCCCAGCACTTCCAGGAGCTCAAAAATTCATAAAACAAGTTCTGTTAAACTTGGTCTCCCTTGGAACACTCCCTTGTAAGTGCATTTAAAAATATACAGCATAAATGGGAGAAAAAAACAAAGATGACTTTCCCACAACCCTCTAAATAAGAGTGCTCTGGAGTTATTGTGTTGCTCTTGCAAAATTGGCAACTCAAAACACATTGATGTGTGGTGTATTGTTAAAAAGCATGGTAACATCTGTATTCTTTCCTAACTTTGTCTGCACTATTGTAATATCAATCAATTTTTGATCGCAATCAAGTAATTATATCGCCTTTTTCTAGACCAGCAGAGAAAATAAAGCAGTCCTCTAGATGTTGTTGGATTGCAGCTCCCAACAGCTCTAGCCAGCATAGCCAATGGTGAGGAATGTTGGGAACTGCAGTCCAACAACATCTGGAGGACTGCATGATTCTCACCCTTGTCCTAAACTCTGCACAGCAGTCTAGAGTCCTGTGTTGTATATATTAAGTAAACCTGTTTGTATAATAGCTGAAACTCTCCTGTAGCTTAAGAAATGTTCATGAAATGGTTATGGAGTAAGCTCAGGCGATCAAGTATTTGTGGATTAGCTTTAGCCTTATTGCATTAGGCTCTTCTTTCCTCACTAAATTGCACTGTTTTCAGAGGCACAATGCAAGCATGACTGCACTCTTCCTTATTGCACAGTTAGAACTTTCTTGTATTTCACTTTTCCTAGGTACTAAAAACCTTACAATACAGTGTTTGGCACTGCTCACCAAGGACTTTATCGCATGCACTTTCTTAACCGTTTTGGGGACGGGGACAGGAGTCGCAGGGGCGAGCATGAACGGATTTTACTGCACACGCAAGTGTCCACAAAAAGGTCCCATTCTGGCTCTTGTACCCAAGCCATCCCTGTTCAGTGCCGGCGGGCACCATTTTGTCCAAACATAAGTCTTCCAACCCAAATATTTAATGCTTCTTGGCATTGGATAGGGACGGGTTCCGGAACAGGACCTTTTTGGGGACGCTTGCGTGTGCGGTAAAATCCGTTCACGCTTGCCCCCGTGAGTCCTGTCCTCAACACGGTTAAGAAAGTGCATGCGATAAAGTCCCAAGTTTTGTAGTTTGGCATACAGTCCCCTCCCCCACAGAAATACAAATTGCAAGCAGACTTACCTTTAAAAAGGCCCTTCCCCAGCCCATATTTCCATGTGTGTATGCATCTGTCTCTCCACAGATCCAAAACTCTCTCAAAACAGAGCAAGGAAGGCTGGTGCAGTAGCGGAGAGGCTCCACTTACAGCCTCCCTCCCCATTCTCCTTCTCTCTACTCCAAGAGAAGTTAGCACACCACCATAGTGCTGTAGTGTTGTACAGCCTCCATTCCTTTCCTCCTTCTCTGCTCCCCTTGTCCCAGCTGAGGCATAATGTATTACAACATCATATTGTTATACTAGAAAGGGGCTAGATTTTCTACCCTGTCAGGGTCCCAGGTGTGAGTGGCCTGGATTCCAAGGCAGGCTGTCAGGGCCATGGATGGTGAGCTTTAGCAAGTCCAATGGGCCAAAGGGAGAAGGTAAGTCAGGAAACAGCCCAGGTCTAAACACAACAAGGGCAAGTTCCAAGAATCCAATGGGAAAGAGGTAGAGTCAAGGAGCAGACCTGGTCTAAACACAGCAAGGCCAAGTTCCAAGTGTACAACAGGCCAAAGGCAACAGGCAAAGTCAAGGAACAGATCAGGTCTAAACATAGAAAGGCAAGTTCCAGGAGTTCAAGGACTGGAGGCAGAAGGCAGAGTCAGGGGACTCACCAAGTCTGAATACAGCAAAGCTAACAAGGCACGATGCAACCAGAGCAGCTACAGGCAGCACAAAAGGTTGATCTGCTGTGACAAGGGTGGAAACCGTTAAATGGCTGTACCTGCACCTGCTCCAGCTGCCATGCATGAGTAGATATGCTTGTGCCTGTTGGCTTAGCCCTGATCCTTCCAGGCCTCTGGCAGCATGGGCCTTTTCTGGCAAAGACTTTGGCAATAAGACTCCAGCAGCCAGAAATCCCATCCTGCAACAACTCACATCCAAACAGCACACCCGCTGACCACCCAAATTTGGCATAATACCAGAACTGAAGTTTCTCACAGGAAATCAGAGCATGCCACAGTTAGCAAAGAAGGTCAACAATAGACCCTTTTTTTTTTTTTAGGGTAAAAGGAATTTCTTTTTAAAATGTTCTCTTACACAACAACAACAACAACAACAACAACAACAACAGAACAGCAACAACATCATGTAGCAAGACAAAGAGAAGACACTAGTATATAAATTAAATCCCGCTTTTCTTGCCTCATGTGATAAGCAATTGGGAAATGCAATGGCACATACCCTACATTACCACTTTAGTTACAAATGAGTAACAGTAATGTCTCCTGGCCTGACCACCTAAACTTAGTGCAAGGGCCAACAGACACACCAAGACCATTGATGGATGTCTGTTCTGCTGGTGATGTAGGCACAGAAGGGTGACACTTCCAGCCTGCTCCTGCCAGCAACTGAGGCTGTGATGAGGAATAGTGATGGAGTTTTGCTTCTGATTGTTGCAGCCTCGCTCACTGGTGGGAAGAGGCTGGAAACATCATCCTGCTGTGTCCTGATCAGTAGCAGAAAAAGACATCCATTGCTCAGTGTGGCTGTCTATCAAGGTAGGATTGTTGAGGAGGCATTCATAATTGTGGTACTCTTGCTATAATGCTGAATGCATGGTATTAGTGAATACAGTCATCCCCCCACATTTGTGGGGATTAGGGCAACAAGCTCCCCTGAATGTGGAAAATCTGTGAATAAGGCTCTCCTCCGATGCCTGGACCAGGCATTGGAGGGGAGAGAGATGGGCCTGTGTGAACACTCTCCTGACCCCTCCAATGCTTGGATCAGCTGTTCCATGCATTGAAGGGGAGGCAGATGGGCCCACCCGGGGGTCTCTCCTGTCCACCTCCAATGCATGGATCAGCTGTTTCAGGCATGGAAGGGTGGGAAAGACCTCACGAATAACCAAATTTGTGAATGCCAAGTTCACAAAGTGGAGGAAGATTGTAGTGTTATAGAAGTTAGAGATCTGAAACTCTTGGTTGCAGATCTATAATCGAAATACAGGATATCAGCTGACATCTGTTCAGGTTAACAAGAGGAAGAAATTGGTGAAGCCTTATACCATGAAGTAAACTAAGTGGTAATTTTGTGTGTGCATTGAGGGGTGGTAAACAACAGAAAATAGCATTTATATACAAATTTATATACAGTAACCATAATCCTTATCATTTCCTTGTAGTTCTTATAATTAGTACAATAGGGCTGTATTGTGTTACATTGTGTTGTCATGTATCGTATATTTTTTATGCCTGCTTTTTTCCTAGAGTCCAGACTCATGGTAGCTTACAAAATAAAATAAATTCAAGTAAAAATAATATATATTAAAACATGCAATTCTAAAATATATCTAATATTTATCACATGTAGTGTCCACACAGTTTTCTTCCCATTTCTTAACAAAACAAGACTAATTATGGCCTATGAACTGTTGGTTTATTGTACAGAGTAGGCTTCTCCAACACAGTGCCCCAGATGTTTTGTAATTCAACTCCCATGATCCCTTAATACTGATCATGTTAACTAAGGATCATGGGAGTATTGAGGACTGAGCCCTGGCTACCAAACATCTACAGGGTACTACACTGGGAAGGCTCCTAGAGGAAATAAGATGAGATGGCCAGAGTATTATATTAGGTATCAACAAAATGCATGAAGTCTATCCTGGTTGAGCCCAGATTGCCATTCTGGCTAAACTTTCTCTTGTGTAAAGAAAGCATCACTATGTCAGGTTTTTATGGAAACCCCTAGAAGGCCAATTTCATTTTGATTTAAGCATGCATTTCTAGAGATAAAGAAACAACAAGATTTTACTATTACCTTCACAGTGCTCTTTGCTATTTCTTTTCCAGCCATAGCAGCAGTCAAGCTTTGAACCATAGCGACAGACACCAGGTTGATTCAGAGCTAGTAGTTGCCTGTGACCTCTTGAGCTGTGCATAAAATACAGAACATGAACTGTAGAAGAGAAATTAACAGAGCCCTGTACACATCAAGAAACCTGGACAGATCTTACATCTGTCTATTGAATGGGCAGCAGTTCTATTAATGAGGAAGAAATCGAAATTGTAACTCTCTTGAAGAACTTTAGTAATTCAAAAGTGCATAGCTTCCTGGAAGACAACATGATTAAACTCCTTAATTCAAATGAGAAGTTGATTTTTCACTATCAAAAACTGTCTGATATGGCTTTTCTGAATGGCACATTATAAGCTCTAAGTTACTTCAAAACTGTCTGTGGCCTGTTGTGACAATTTGTTTAGGACATTTTAAGGATCAAATGGCTTGTTTCAACCCAGTTGAGCTGAATGCAGCTATTGATACAGAGTCAAATAAGATGTCCAATGGACTGGCTTATCCTGTTTCATGGGAAAATTGCCATTTGTTATAGCTTGAGGATGTGGACAAGATGCATGCAGCTGTCTGACCTGTAAAACGCCCATCATGGCTTATTCAATATAGCCATAAGGAGCTGCCCACCTGAATCTAGAGACTGGTGAATATATTATTATGTGAAGGAATATTGCTGGCTGCTGTACCTATTGAGCAGAAACTCCTCCTAGAACTACTGTGTATGACAACCACTGCATGGTCACAAATACTTTTTGAGCTGTTTTTTTTGCCAGTGTGGTATAGTGGTTTGATTAGACCAGGACTAGGGCTCAAATCCTTGCTTGCCCAGAGAGAACTACTGACCTTGGGAATGCCACACTCCCTCAGCCTCAGAGGAAGGCAAGGGTAAACCCCTCAGGTTTTGCCAAGAAAGCCCCTAGGCTCTCCCTAGGGTTACCATAAGGCAGAAATGACTTGAAGACACATTCACACTTGAGCTGAAGACACTTTTGAAATAATCTTGAATATTTCAGGCTGGGTTGAGACCTGGGCTGAGGACTGAATCAGTCAATCTTATGGAGTCTCTATTATGGAAGAGGGCAAGGAAAATGTGACCCTGTTTCCTTTCACTTGATTTCTCACTATTTTTAATACCATTGACCATAGTCTCTATTTGGTTCACTTTTAGTTGTGAGGTCACTTCTAGAAAAGAGCTTTGCAGGGGTGCCCTAGCAGCTAGGCTGTGGAGTGTCACACAGTACAATTATGTTGCCAGTGCTGTCTAACATCTACTTTGAAAAGGGACCTTTAGCATTATCTGGAAGCAAACAGATGAACATCCAGGTCCTGCAGAACTGAAATTCATAGCTTTCCTCATAAATGGCTGTATTGGTTTAGGGTGGCTGGGAGTTGCAGTTCAGTAGCATCTGGAAGCCTGAAAGATTCCCACTCCTGATTTATATGAAATAAAGTGTCGGTAATATGGTGGTGACCACCAGCATTCTTCTATTGCATACACGTCAGGAGAGACCCTACATATCCTGAACCAGTGCCTGGATGAATGGGCCAAAAAACTGAGGGTGAATTATACTCAAGAGGAGTGAACGTGAGTGTTTCTTAGATCCAGTAATGGGAGGAGTCCTATCTGTTCTCGAGACGCTTGAACTGAGTAGTCTGGGAGTGCTCCTACATCATCTTTGTCAGTTGGGACACATATGGCATTGCTGACAAGGTATGCCTCCTATCAGCTGCATTAAATATGCCAGTTATGTCCTTCCCTAGATGAAGATAACCTGAGAACTGTAATCCATGAATAGAATCTTTAGTGTTGCCTTTGAGACTGGTCCAAAAACTGCAGCTGCAGAATACAGCAGCAGGATCCTGTGTAGAATATCTAGCTCTGTACATACTATGTGCATATTATGCCAATTAGATAATATTACATTGATATCCTACTTTTCTTCCAACTCAAGGTAGCATGAATTTCTGTCCCCCACCCCATCCATATTCCTACTTACAATCCTGGAATGTATGTTAGACTCGTATCTGCATGACCCCATGATGTTTAACTCAATTATTAAAGTAACCCACAAAATATTGATGATAACAGAAGCATTGGAGGGAAGGACTGTGGAGGAAGAGGGAGCAAGCAACATTTTCTTCATCTTCAGGATGAGGCCCCCTAGTCACTGGGCCCCTGAAATAATTGATGCAATTAAACTACTGATACTTTGGAGGTAATTAATAGCTGGAGGTAATGAATAGCACAACATCTAATGAGTTTTCTGTGTTCTAATATGCTGGATATCCAAACAGCCAAGATGGCACAAACTTTCATTGCACAAATTCATTTTTCAACAATACAAGTTGAGCCTTAATTTAAGAAACCTAACCAAGAGACCAAGCTTTTAAACCAAGAGTAATATTCTATTATTACAAATCTCATTTTCTGTTCTTTCAATAATCTAATAATATTCTAGAATATTAATATTCTAATAATACTTTATTATTACAAATCTTACAAGTCACCCTTTTCACAACAATGTCTGCTGACTTGCAGCTAGCAAGTGAAAATTCTAATATAGATCTCATAATATTTATATTATAACTATAATATAGCAGTTTAAACACAGAGAACCATTTTTACAAATCCAGCATCAAGAAAGCCACATTACTGAGGCATGAAATATAAAAATATATATACATAAAAATAATATAGAAAGAAGAGAGGTTCCTTCCTTCGAAAAACTGGAATAAGTTAAATAATTCATTCTTCCATACACACACACACACACACACACACACACAGCAAAGGGTAGCCTGAAAAATCAACAGAAGGAAAGTGAAGAAATCTAGGATTTTCTCAACTCAAAATCACTGTTGATAAGCTGTTTAAACACACACACAAACACAATGTTGTCACCTTCTTTTTTCATGCATCTGCCATCCAATAAGACATGGACAGTCCCAATTAATCCTCTGTCATCCCACTTTTCCTAGCTTCTTTTAAAATGTCCCAGTTTCTCTCTCCTCCTCCCACTTTCCCCCTTAGCCCTCAGTGTACTCAAGTTACTGCAAACTGAGTTCAAAGTGCAAAAATAGATGGCACATAGGAGCTTATCACATAAACTTTAAATCCATCTCAAGCATCCCAGGATGCAGCCGGGATGCAGGATAGAGGCAGGGATTATCGAATGATAAATCACCACCTAATCGCTGTCCACCATCAGCCCAGGTCCCAGCCGCACTCCACGAGCACTTTTTAGTGCTGCCGGAATGCGGCTGGGACCTGGCTTGGACCCGTGCTGATGGCGGGTGATGATTAGGTGGCAATTTAGCATGCGATAATCCCCACCTCTATACAGGCTGCAGTCCGGGACATGTGAGATGGCTTTAAAGTTCATTCAATAAGTTCCTCAGTTAACTCTGCAGGGGTAGAAAACAAATGAGAGGAGGGGCAGAATCTTGCCCTTCTCAATTGGCTCAAGCAAAAAGAAAGCAAACTTTTGCAGCCAGCCACTCCTAGTTTGTGTATTCTTCTTCATTAATAACTTTTGCTGTCTTGACCAGACACTGATGTTGCTTGGGTGCATATGTCCCAGTTTTCTTCTGTGAACTGTTGGAGGTTAGGAATGTTTAGAAGCTGACTGATTTCAGTACTAGTGATGGGCAACATTTTTTGCCTCGCTTGAGACAGCAGCCTGTTTTTAGGACAGGACAGGCATTGTGGCACCCAAAGCTCCTCTGTCCTGCAACAGAGGAAGAGGTTGAGAAGCCTCTGGAAAAATAGCCAGGAGGAAAGCTTTGCTACCTGCACACTCATCTTTTGTCTGGCGACTGCCTCATTCTGTCTGCTGATAGGGCTGGCTTTTTCCCTACATAGGTTTTTAAAAATCACATGTAGAAATATGCAATATGAGCTAAAAAAATAACTCAATGGTAAAACATTAATTTTTCTCCCTTCTCTTGCGAACTTCTCTACTATGGAGAAATTGAGAGAGGGAGGATAATCACAGAACTCCTTATGATTTATCATTTTGACCAGAATCTTTAATCTCTTGAAATGTTATAGCCCTCTCCTGGACTTTTATAAACTTCATAAGAAATTTTCATTAACTGGGACAGAAATTTTATATGGAAAACATAGCATGTATCTGGAGATAAGCATGAATAACTTGGTCCAAACCTCAATTCTCACTTGCTTGAGATATTCCACTTCAGTGGTTCTCAGCCCCTAGAATTTCTAACCATCAGTAATGCTTGCTAGAGGGCTTCTGAAAACTGAAGTCCAAAATATTTGGAGGACCAAAGTTTGAAAAACACTGCTCCATTTGGCTCTACTGCAGGGTTGGGAAGAAGTAGCTTTGGATTCAGTGTCAGATTTGGAGCTGATTTCCCGTAGGATCAACCAAGATTTTTTAACAAGAGCAACTACTAGAAAGGCATCCACAGCTGAGATTGCCAAAGTTATGCTTACCATATCATTTACAATAAGCAATAAGCTTTCCAGATCTATGTATAGATATAGAAAAAGTTGCAATAGTGAGATTCCAAATAGTACTTGTAAACATACTGAATGCATTAAATCCCTTTAAAATTTCCAGCAAAAACAAATCTCTCTCACACACACAAATACACATACACTCAAATCAACTGTGGCTAGTAAAGACTTTTTTTGCCTTTTCTTTTTAAATTATGAATAAAACCACATGTTGGTGTCAAACAGCTCCAGCTTTTCTTGAATGGATTTTCAAGGGCAAGGGAGATACTGCAGAACAATTTTTCCTAACCGCTGGCCTCCAGAATCATTACATTGTGTAGTGGTTTGAGTGTTGGACTAAGACTGGGGACCAGGGTTCACATCCTTGCTCATCCATGGAAACCCACTGGCAACCTTAGGGAAATCATACTCTTTGAGCCTCAGAGGAAGACAATGGCAAACCTCCTCTGAATAAATCTTGCCAAGAAGACCCCATGGTAGGTTCACAGTAGGATAGCCATGAATCAGAAACTACTTGAAGAGCCCCAACACATTCAGTGATCACAAATTCTGGGAGGTGAAGTCCAAAACATCAGGTCATCCTGGGTGTATTTAAAAAATTAACTTATTTCCAAATTCTGTGCTGTGCTGTATCTCACTCCACTGAAATCCTGCAGTTGAAGGGCATTCTTTCTTCAAATGCTTTCTGATGTACTTTCCCTTCTGGCCTTCTTCCAATGAAGGTCAATTAGATATGAATTACACTACAGCTTTGCAATTTTTAAAAAAATGCATTAAAAGATGCAAATAGCATCAGCTCAATATGTACAATATGTACAATAATATCACCATACAGCAGCACGCCTGTAGGAGAAAATTATCCCACTCCTCTCTTGTACCCTAAGGTGTATGTGCCTTCAAGTAATCTGTTGACTTATGGCAATAGCATGAATTTCATAAGATTTTTTGGGGAAAGGACTGAGATGGTTTTGCCAGTTCCTTCCTCTGAAATACAGCCTACAATACCTGGTATTCCTTGGCAGTCTCTCATCTACCGTATATACTCGCGTACAAGTCAACCCCATGTATAAGTTGCCATTGACCTCCTTAATAGAGTCCATCCATCTAGCATGCAGCCTTCCTTTCTTTTTACATACATCTTTTCTAGCATTATCATGTATTCTCGTGAATCATGCCTTCTCATGATGTGGCTAAAGTATGACAACCTCAACTTTATCACTTTGGTTTCTAGGGAGATTTCAGATTTGATCTATTCTAGGATCCATTTATTTGTCTTTTTGACTGTCCATGGTAATTTCAACATTCTTCTCCAGAACCACATCTCAAATGAATTGATTTTTCTCTTATCTGATTTCCTCACTGTCCAGTCTTGCATCCATACATGGGAGCTTATTACACGACCAATTTTTCCCTGAAAAACCGAACGCAATCATGGGGTTTCGCGCGATTGCGTGATTTCTCACCACATGCAATTGCTGATTTTGCGAACGCAATCATTAGGTTTCGCGCGATTGCGTGATTTCTCATTACATGCAATTGCTTGTTTTTGCGAACGAAATGGGAGTTTTCACGTAATTGCGTGAAAGGTTATTATATACTTTTGCCTAATATGCGAATGTGGTCCAAACGCAATCAGAAAATAGGCAAATTCGGTGAACTAGCGGACTTACAATTCCTATTCCCTGGCAATTTCGTATTCATTTCGCTTTTTGGGGGTGTGATAGGCATTTCTATTCATCCCCAATTTCGCCATCATTACTACAATTCCCATGATCCTTCATGGCACTGGCTTCTCCTTTTTACTTCCTGTAGTGCCCAAAATGTTTTGCCATGCATGAACAGGTGGCCAGAAGAGGGAGCACTTTTATGCTCATCTAGTGCCAGCTTTGCCCTCATCTTTTTGCGTGATTCCTGCCTTCCAACAGTTGCCATAGCAATTCCTCTTTCACTTGCCCAGTTAAGATGAGGTCCCCAAGGGCTATCCAAACAGACCCCCCATCTGCCCTGGTTCCCATTCATTCCATAGAATTCATGCATGGCACCACTTGTCCGGGTAGAAGAATTGGCACTGTTACAGTGATTTCAAGATGACACTCACGTCATGGGGCATGGGGTCCTGAGAGTCTTTTATTCTGACCAATAACATGCAGCATGATTTGATGGGGAATTCCTGCATGGCACACCAACATCTCAGCGCACATGGGGCTTTGGGCACTGATCCAACATGGAGGATGCTTTGATGGGGAATTCCTGCATGGCATGGCACACCAACATCTCAGCACGCATGCGACTTAAGGATGCGGGGCCAACATGGAGGATGCTTTGATGGGGAATTCCTCCATGGCACACCAACATCTCAGCGCGCATGCAGCTTTGGGCATGGTCCAAAATCATAGATTCATAGAATCACAGAGTTGGAAGAGACCACAAGGGCCATTCAGTCCAACCCCCTGCCATGCAGGAACTCTCCATCAAAACATTCCCGAAAGATGGCCATCCAGCCTCTGATTTAAGACCTCCAAAGAAAGAGACTCCACTCCAAGGGAGAGTGTTCCACTGTCGAACAGCCCTTACTGTCAGGAAGTTCCTCCTAGAGAGAATCTCTTTTTATTAATATGGTAGAATCTCTTTTATTAATGTGGTAGAATCTCTTTTTATTGAGTTTCCATCCATTATTCTGGGTCCTGTTCTCTGGAGCAGCAGAAAACAAGCTTGCTCCTTCCTCAATGTGACATCCCTTCAAATATCACCTCTTAACCATCTCTTCTCGAGGCTAAACATCCCCAGTTCCCTGAGGCGTTCCTCATAGGGCATGGTTTCCAGACCCTTCACCATCTTAGTTGTCCTCCTTTGGACTCGCTCCAGTTTCTCCACATCCTTTTTGAATTGTGGTGCCCAGAACTGGACACAGTATTCCAGGTGGGGCCTGACCAAAGCAGAATAGAGTGGCACTATTACTTCCCTTGATCTAGACACTATACTCCTATTGATGCAACCTAACCTCTAAACAGAGGCTGGATAGCCATATGTTGGGTGTGCTTTGATTGAGAGTTTCTGCATGGCAGGGGGTTGGACTAGATGGCCCTTAGAGTCCCTTCCAACTCTAGGATTCTATGAATAGCATTGGCCTTTTTAGCTGCCACATCGCACTGTAGACTCATGTTCAGCTTATGGTCTACTTGGACTCCTGAATCCCTTTCACACATAGTTTCATTCATCCAGGTGTCCCCCATCCTATATCTGGGGAAAAAGCACAGCAAGTAAAACCCTTAGCTGCTTGCAGGCTTTCACGTGAAAATGAGGAAAAAGTACAAGTAAAACCCTTAGCTGCTTGCAGGCTTTCACGTGAAAATGGGGGAAAAGCACAGCAAGTAAAACCCTTAGCTGCTTGCAGGCTTTCACGTGAAAATGAGGAAGAAGTACTTTTACATTTCAGGGAGGAACTGGAAATTGCAGAGGGAGTACCCAAACTCAATGACCTGGAAGTACATGAGGTCACCATGGCATCGGTTGAGAACTGGGCATGTGCAGGAGAGCAATTTCGCATTTAGAAATCCACTGGTGTAATAAGATATTCCTGAATGTGTTTGTATAAATGTACAATAATGTATAATAAGCTTTCGCGCAATCGCGTGATTTGCGAATCCATAGTGCAATTTATTTTGCGAAATAACCTAGCTATATCATTGTGTGATGCACTTTCACGCAATCACGCGAAATTTCGAATTGAATACGAAAATTACTATTGCGAAATTGAGAGAAATTCCTCACATGTGATAAGGTCCATGGTAATAGGGAAAACAATGCTTTGTTTGATTCTGACTTTTGTGCTCAGTTATATATCTTTACATTTTAGGATCTTTCTAGTTCCTTCCTAACTGCCTTCCCCATTCCCAGTCTTCTTCTGATTTCTTGATTTACAATCTACATTCTGATCAATGTTTGACCCAAGGTACGGGAACTATTTTACTATTTGTGTTTCTTCATTGTCTAGAGTGAATTTGTGTAGACCCACTTGGCCATTATTTTAGTTTTCTTTATGTTCAGCAGTAAGCCTGCCTCTTCATTTTCTTGTTTGAGCTTCCTTAGTAGTTGTCCAGCCTGCTACAAAACAAAACAAAACAAAACACAACACACCTTCCCCAAGCTCTGATTATCAACTCAGCAACCATGCCATCAGTTCACAAGTTTGAGAATGAACCTCAGAGGCTTTAGATAAACACACAGGTAGTCAATATAGTACTATTCTCCCAGAAAAAAAAATGTGCTACCAAGATGCAATCCGGTCAGTAGTTTGGCTTGGCCTAACTCCATTAAGCAGTTATGTTATTGCTTAAAAACATCAGCTGTCACATTTTGATGGAATTGCCCACATCATCACATTCCTAACTCAAGATTAAAGTGCAACGCAGCTTGCAAGATCCAGCCGTCTATATATTAATATAGCATATCATCTGTATCTGCTGTGAAGAAAGATCAGATGAGCTTGGGTCCAGATTATCTGAAAGACGGTATTTCCTTATTGGAATCTGGCTGAATCTGAATATTTTTAAGGCCTGGGAAGGCTTGATCTCAGACCCAACACTCTCACAGGAACTTTTGGTGAGGACATGGGAGACAGCCTTTTTAATGGCTGCTATTAGGTTGTGGAAGGCTCTCCTGTGGGAGGTTCAGTTTGACCTCGCTCTGTAATCTTTCCATCATAAGGCAAAATTTACGTACAATTTACTTACAATTCATAGTGCAAAGGGGACATTTAATGGGACTGTGCTTTTCTCTTTTTATTATGCTTTAAATGTGTTTTAAACTTTTGTATTTTTAATGTACAAATACAATACATATTTGTACAAATATAGTTTTTAAATTATTTTAGCTGTATCTCATTTTAATTGGATGTAAACTATCTTGGATCTGGTGCAAAAAGAAAGGTGGGATATAAATGAACTAAATATAAATAAAATAAGTAATTAAACATATAAGACCAGTGGGGTAGGTAAATGTGCAATGGAGTATTATTTTAAAAGATCATTTACAACATAGACTTGGCTAAAAATCTCTGCTTGTCTCTGCAGTATGAGAACACAAGTATGTTGCAGTATTTAACAAATTACACTGGGATTTCAGAGACCAGGGCTGCATCTAAACTGCAGAAATAATTCAGTTTGGCACTTCTTTAACAGCCATGGCTCAGTGCTGTGGAATTTCTAGGATTTGTTGTCTTGTGAGATATTTAGCCTTCTTTGTCAGAGAACTCTGGTGCCCCAACATATTACAAAGCCCAGGATTCCACAGGATGGAGCCATGACAATTAAAGAAGTGTCAAAGTGCATTAATTCTGCAGTGTGGCAGCTGTCCAGGTCTCTGATATGAAATCCCACTGTAACCCTCTAAACACTGCACTACACCAGTGCTCTCATCTTGCAGAGAAGGGCAGATGGTTCTAGTCTGCAATAGGGGGATAGTAATATGGGCTTGCATAAAAGATGACTGATGAAAGGGACAAGATGCTTGAAGCAGTTTGGCCTGTAACATGTAAGCGTGACCCTTGCCAATTTTGGCTGATAGCAGGGGTGGACTGACCGGGTGAGTCCAGGCATTGTAAATGCCTCCTTAGGTTAGGGGTAGGTGCCTGATGCCCTGAAAAAAGCTGAGGTGTACCTTCTTCAGAAAGGGACATCACTGGACCCAGAGGTTTATGAGAAGTGCTACCCTGTTGATCTTTCTGGAACTTTCCACACCTTTTGGTGCCATTGATCATGGCATTGTACTAGACCAGCTCTGTGGGATAGGAGTAGGAGGTGCTGTTCCTATGCAGAAGGCAGGTTCCAAAGAGTAGCACTGAGAAATCCTATTCAGTCCAATAGTTGTTAAGCTGTGGGGTGCCACAGGATTCCATCTTATCCCTTATGGTGTTCAATATGTACATGAAGCCACTGGGGGAGGTCATAAGGGGCTTGGAGCGGGGTGCCATCAATATGCTGATGACACTCTGCTCTACTTCTCCTTGCCATCTGAGTCAGCTGGGTGCTGTAATGGGCTGGATGAGAGTCACTAAACTGATTCTTGATAAGACAGAGGATCTGTTGATTGATGGTTTTCAGGCCTGGGTACAGGGTAAACAGTCTGTTCTTTTTTAAAAAAAAATATTTTTATTATTCATCATATTAGATAAAAACGTAGAAAAGCACATGCATAAACAAAACCAACAAAATAAAACCAACAAAACTGTGTCAGGATATGGAAGAGGGCCTTCTCAGCCATGGCACCCCAATTGTGGAATATCCTCCCCCTGGAGGCCTTACTGGTGCCAATACTTTCATAATTATTTGGTGAAGATAGAAAAACACTCTGCATATGCTCAGAGGCCCTTTTATTTTATAATAATTGTTTAATGGAATCCAAACCTGATTGAAGTCCCAGGCTGAAATCACACTAAAGTACAGATCATGGCAAATGAGAGTGCCAAGTATGAGAAGAAAAAGGGCATTGCAAATAGAAGACCACAATTCAAATTCTAGTTCAGCCATGAAAGTCACATGCTCTCAGCCTCAGAGGAAGGCAATGGCAAACCTTGCCAAGAAAACCCCATGATAGTTTTGCCTGAGGGTTGCCATAAGTCAGAAACAACTTGAAGGCACATGACACATACAAATCAAGCAACACAGAGCATTCAAATAATCCCCACAACACTTCAGCCAAAGTCCTCCCCAGTGGAGACAGCTCACACATTCAGCTGTAGCACTGAATATCTGACAGAAAGAAGTCTGTCTGATCATCTCTTAGTGGGGATGGAGAGAAACAAGTGGCAAATGCTATTTTCTGAGAAATTTCAAAGTTCCTATTAGTGTAGTGGCTTCATTAGGCCACTAATATGGACTTCAGGTATATCTGTTCCTCTCCTTTATGGTCCAAACAGCTAGCTTTATGTGATTTGAAGTTCTTGAAGTAAACACATCCAAGGAACAGAGAGGAGAGGAATCACGGACAGACTGACTGCAATTGGATATTACTTTTACTGTCATAGCTCCATCCTAAGGAATTCTGGGATTTATAGGATCATAGAAATATAGAGTGGGAAGAGACCACAAGGGCCATCCAATCCAACCCCTTGCCATGCAGGAAAACACAATCAAAGCACTCCTAGGAGCCATCCAGCATCAGTTTAAAAACCACCACACTCCAAGGTAGCACGTTCCACTGTGGAACAGCTGTTACCATCAAGAAGTTCTTCCTAATGGTTAGTTTCTGTTTGGCAAAGTACTTAGAACTACTGCCCTGGAGAGTTCTAGTCCACTCTCCCTGACCCACAGCACTGGAGCTCTCTGGTAGAGCATTCTAAGCACCTCATCAGTTATCAAACCCCCAAATTCTCTAGGATGGAGCCAATCAGTTCATGTGATATCAAAGGGATATATTGTAGTCTTGCGCAGACCAGTGCTTCGTAAGCTGTTTGACGTGTTGGACCAGCTAGATTTTTTTCTTCAATGTGCCAGAGACCCACACTACATTTGTGCCCATGGGCATACAAACTGTTGCTTTCTGTCCTGGAAATGTTTACAGAACTGTCCATGGACTGGGTCCACAAAAAATCACTTTGAGTAATAATGATGATAATGATGATGATAATTTATTTCCCATCTCTCTTCAAGGCTCAAGGTAGGGCACAACATGTTAAAATATAAAAAGGAAACGACATAAAACGAACAATTAAAATACAATCCTATCAACTCATTAAAATACACTCATATAATATGTATGTAGAAAGATCTTGTAGCACTTTGAGACTCACTGAAAGAAAGAAGTTGGCAGCATGAGCTTTCCTGAAGTCTACTTCCTATGAAAGCTCATGGTGCCAACTTCTTTCAGTGTTTCTCAAAGGTGCTACAAGATCTCTCTCTGTACTTATTCTACAGACTAACAAGGTTATATCTTTGACTTCTACTCATATAATCCATTCATCTCATGCTGCCAACTTCTTTCTTTTAATAAGTCTCATAGGTCCTACAAGATCTCTCCGCATACTGATTCTAGAGACTAACAAGGCTGTGTTTGACTCCTACTCATATAATCCATTCATCTCATGCTGCCAACTTCTTTCTTCCAGTGAGTCTTATAGGTGCTACAAGATCTCTCCACATACTGGTGGCGCAGTGGTTAAATGCCTGTACTGCAGCCACTCACTCAAAACCATAAGGTGGCGAGTTCAAGACTGGCAAAGGGCTGAAGCTTGACTCAGGCTTGCATCCTTCCGAGGTGGCTAAAATGAGTACCCAGGTTGTTGGGGGGCAAATAGCTTACAATTGTAAACCGCTTAGACACTCATTAAGGGTATGAAGCGGTATATAAATGAAGCTGTTTTGTTTTGTTTGTTTGTACTGATTCTAGAGACTAACATGGCTATACCTTTGAATCCTACTCATATAATCCATGCATCTCATGCTGCCGTCTTTCTTTCTGTGAATCCCAAACTTGCTACAAGATTCCTTGGCATACTGCCCCCCCCCCCCCAGGTACAATCCTATCCCAAATCCACCCAAACAAGGGTCCCTTTATGAGGCCATCCCAAAGAGAGAGAAAGTGTGTGGGGGGGACATATTGTCCATCATGTCCCCTCTGGGGAAAACTCACCTGGTCCTTTTAGGGAGTCCACCTGCAGCCAGGGAGGGCAGCCAGGCAAGCAGGAGCAGGGAAGGCTGCCAAGGAGCCATCTGGGCAGCAGAAGCAGCAGCAACAGATGGGCCAGCAGGAGAGGAGTCCAAGGGCTGCAAGCTGAGGATGGAGGGCAGGCGATCAAAGCCCCCTCTTTGCAAGAAAGTCTTCTCTTTGCAGAAAGTCCTCTTGCAAAGGGCTGGCAAGCTGGCTTTCCCTGGAGCTCCAGTCCAAGGGCAGAAGCACACACACAGAGAAAAGCAAAGCAGAGGAGATCCTGGGGGCTGGAGGGGGGCTGGGCCAGCAGGCATCCTTGGAATAGAAAGGCTGCTGCTGTTGGAGGAGAAACGCCCCATCATTCATCGCTCCCCCCATTCATTGTTCAGGGTCTGGGTCTGAGTTGGAGCAGCAGAGCAGGAGCCAGCCACCCAGCCAGACCTTCCCTGCCAGAAAGAGAGATCTAGTGCCACAGCAAACTACAGATCCCAGGGAACATTGGCAGAGGGAGCGGGGTTATTCAACTGCATTGTTGCTGGGTTCTTTTTCCTTTGCATCCACACTGGAGAACTAACCCGGTTTGGCACTGCTTTAACTGCCCTGGCTCAAGGCTATGGAATTCTGAGATTATTCTCCATCATCATCACCACCACCACCATCATTACCATCATCATTTCTGCAGTGTGTGTGTTGGCCCTTTAACTGCCATGGATCTATGGTATGAAATTCTGAGGAGAACCTCCCAGAATTGCCCAGCATAGAGCCATGGAAGTTAAAGTGGGGTGAAACCGGATTATTTCTGCAGTGCAGACACAGCCCTTGTTAACTGCCCTCCAGTAAGTCGACCTGGACCCATGGTGATCCTATGGATGAGACACCTCCAGGCCCCCCTGTCCCCCACTGCTCTGCTCAGCCCCTGCAAGCTGAGTCTCTTTGAGTCCAGCTCCTCTCTTTCAACTTTTCCTAGCATCATTGTCTTTTCCAATGATTCATTCCTTCTCATGATGTGTCCATAGTACAACAGCCTCAGTTTTGTCACCTTGCCTTCCAGGGAAGGTTCAGACCTGATCTGCTCAGGGACCCATTGGTTTGTCTTCTTGGCCCTCCCTGGCATTCTCAGTGATTTTCTCCAGCATCACCTCTCCCATCTTGTCTTGGAAGCTAAACAGGCCCTGGTTAGTACTTGGATGGGAGACCACCAAGGAATACCTGGTGGCATCGGCTATATTTCAGAGGAAGGATCTGGCAAAACCAGCTCTGAAGATTCCTTGCCTAAGAAAATCCTACAAAATTCATGGGGTCTCCATAAGTTAACAGGCAACATAGGGGTTTATCAAAGTGGGGCTAATTTTGGCATTAAAGATAGATTAAAGTGCATTTAAAGCATCCCAAAAATAAAGCACAAATGGTGAGGAATTGCACGAGTGATTATCACATGCAATTGTGCAGATAAAGTGGTAGCAGAAATGCATTGTCACTGAAATCCCGAAATTAATGCTGAAATCTTGACATTAATGCTTCTTTGTGACCACTTTAATGGTGGGTTTTGTGCAATGTCGTGTGACATCGTTTTGTGTAAATACACATTTTTTCACGGGTATTCACGGGATGAACTCCTGATCTCCTTCATGTGATAAACTTCTTGGAAGTGCACACATACACACACACCTGATTTATTGTCCCATACAGTTTGGATTCTAGCCTTACCATGGTGGTGTCTGAGTTATTTTCCTCTTTCACAACTTATTCTGAGATTTGCATCATGAAATTCACACTCAGAGTTTGGGAAAGTTGTTTTTTTGGAATGCCTCTTCCAGAATCCTCCTCACCAGCATTGCCATGGGGCCTCTGAGCATTATAGTCCCCCAAAATAAAGGTATTAAGCAATGTTCAGGGGGCTGTATTGTAAATTTTATAGATGACAAATTTGGGTTTTAGTATGTTCTGGGTCCAATGTTGGGATAAAATGTGGTTTATAAAATTAATTAAATACACTTGTCCCTCCACATTCGCTAGGGTTAGGGGCACAGGATCCCTGTGAATGTGAAAAAACCTCAAATAACAAAACCACTATGTTTTTACCTGAGAGAACACCTCTCTAGGAATCTCTAGATCCTCCAGTGCAAGTCTGTGGTCAACATCTGCCAGACATCGACCAAAGAATTGCACTGGAAGGGCTACAAATGCCTAGGGTGCGTGTTCTCTCTAGGAATCTCTAGGTTCTTCAGTGTTACTTTTGGTTAAAGTTGACCATAGAGTTGTGCTGGAGGACTTAGATTTTCCTAGAGAGAACATGTTAATAAAATCTGTGAATATTCAAATCTGCAAGTCAAAGCCACAAATGTGGATGGACGAGTATACTCTGAACTTTAAAGGAACTATCCAGTGTACTGAAACAAGTATTTGGATAAGGTGTGGCACCTTAAATAGCTCTTCTATATTTCTGACTAAAACATGGACTGGAATCACTATCCCACTGACGTGGCGGTTTAATGGTTCACCTTATTATGGCAATGTCCATTTCAAAATTACATACACATGTAAGATTTGATGGAGCTTACAGAATGGGAGGGGATGGTAATAAGAAGGATCAACCCAAGATATTTTGCTGCCTGAGGAAGAGTAGCAAAACTGTCCCCTCCTGTGCACAAGTTAAAGTCCAGACTGAATACATAAAGCCTGCCAAGTTTATGAAGCAGATGCTATCAAGAGAGAAATACTCCTGAGAGGAATATGTCCTCACGCTTTCTCCAGCACAAAACAGGCTCTGTTTCCGGCATTGACCCAGGGCCTCAACCAGCCTTATCCAACCTTTCTAATACCAGCAAACACCACTCCAGAAGCTGAGGACCCTTCTGAGTAGTGTGGGGTGGTGTTATGATAACAGCTTGAGGGAAAAAAAGACCCTTTCTCAGACTATGGCACAGGATATCGAAGCCAACATGGAGGTTGGCTGGAGGATTCTGGATGGCTGGAGGAGTCAGGGAGCTGCAATACCTGCATGCCTAGTGTTAGTCTGAGGGGCTGTTATGAGAGCCAGTGGTTTGAATGTTGGACTACGACTTTGGAGACCAGGGGTCAATTCCTAGCTCAGCCATAAAACCCACTTGGTGACCCTGGGAGAGGGACATACTGTTGGCCTCAGGAGACACACTTGCAGTCTCAGTGACAAACCTCCTCTGAAGAAACCTTGCCACAAAAACTCCATGATGCCTTAGGGTCGTCATAAGTCAGAAACAACTTAATAGTACAAACAACAACAAATAGGTGGAAAGCAGGGACTAAGTCAAAATTGGATGGAGGATAATTGCGTCAAATATACATTGGCTGAGACAGTCCCGATTAATCCTCTGCCATCCGACTTTTTCATCTGCTTCAAAAATGTCCCAGTTTCTCTTTCTTCCTTCCATTTCATCCCTTACTTCAATTTGGTAAACAGTTCAGTGTCCAAAAGTAGTTTGAATTCAGTTAACTCAGAAGGAGGGAGAGGAGAAAAGGAGCAAACTCTTGCTTTTCCCAATAGGACTCTTTCAGACGTGGGAAATTGGAAGTATAATCCAAGGGCAATTCAAACGCAATCCTGGGGTTTCACGTTATTGCGAATTAATTCTTCTCATGCAATTTCGGGCAAAAGGGAAGTCACTCCGAATGCAATCATGGGTTTTGCGTTATTGCACATTAAAGGTTCTCACACAATTTCGGGCAAGGGGGGGAGTTTATTTTCGGGTACTAGGAAGACATTCTGAACGCCTTCCAAACGCAATGGGGATTCATGTAAATTCGCTAAACTAGCGAATTTACATGAATCCGAATGGGCTCCATTCGGATTTGGGAGAAATTCCTCCCGTTTGAAAGAGTCCTCAGAGTCAGGCAAAAGCAAAGTGCTGCAGATTTTCCCAGCTTGGTATGTTATTTATTAATAACGTTTGCCATTTTGAACACACTCTGATTGTTTCTTGGCAAGATGTGCCCTGGTTTTCATCTGTGAAATTCTGGAAGGTACAGTCCTGTATTAAATTCAGCTCTTAGAGTACTCTTCCACTCCACTTCCACTTCCATTAGAGTACTCCAGATACTGTGCCATTTCCACTTCTCAACTGCAACACCAGCTTGAAAAGTTACTTTTAAGAAGACACACTCAAGACATCTATACCTGAGCAGTGATAAGATTGTGCTCTGTGTCTCAGATCATCATCCCACCACTATTAAGTAAGAATGGCATCTCATATTCATTTCTCTTCGATGCAGCTGTCCATACTCTGCTAATCACAGAGTTACAGAATCTTCTCCCCTAACAGAGAAGCTTTGGGATTGTTTCAGGGAGACAGTGGCAGGGGGCAGAAGGGAAAATCATTTTTGGACCCAACCTATAACATTCAAGGTAATACACATGTATAAGAAAGATGCACCCTGAGGTTTCTAATAGTTTACCAGATTCCCCCCCCCCCCCCCCAGTTGGACAGTTATTAAAAGTGATTAGGATGGAGCCATGGAAGTTAAAGCACTGTCAAACTACATTAAATCTACAGTGTGGCAGCAGCTATATATGCTAGACATAACTGACTTCTTTATTATTACTATGGCAATACATGATATTTGCAAGAGTATTTTATTAAAAAACCAACAACGCATCACCGAAAACTGTGTGTTTCATGGCAGCTTCAAGAAGAAATTCTAAGAGGAGTACTTTTCTCTTCCAGACCCACAAATAAAGTGGAGAAATAGAACATCAAGTATGGATGCAGTGAGTTTGCCCACGTATAAGCGCTATCGACCTGAAATGTTTTTGATGAATGAGACTTTCCTGGCAGTAAATTCTCAGCAAGAGAACACAACCCAATACTGGCTTTTGTCCTGGTCTTTTCCTATGGTAAAAATAAAGCTTGAACTTTAATGAAAGCCCCTTTGGGTTTACATGGAATTTGCATTATTTTCTTCAACGTTTTCCCAAGCTATTCCTGTATGTATTTGGTCTCCAGGTCACATCAGGGAGGGGAAGATGTTAAAGCTTGATGGATCTGTAAATGAAATCCTCTAGGTCCAAAGCAGACTGTATGTTAAATGTATAATTGCATTTAGCTTTTGTTCTTTATAAAGATGAAATCCACAGTAGCCTTGTGAACCTCCTCTCACTTTCTCTCTCTGTTTCTCTGTCTCTCTCACACAAAATCCTGATAAAAAAATAACCTCCTCAAGTCGGTATTTGCCCTAGAATGGAAGATGGTTTCTGTAAAACCCTGCATCATGCTTTCAATATATGGGACTGTGGCACCCTATACTGTTATAGTGCTATATTCCACTTTAACTGCCATGGCAACATCGTATAGAATTCTGTAGTTTATAGTTTTGTGAAGCCAAGAACTCTCTGGCTTAAAATTCTGAAGGTACCTGCCTAAACTCCAAATCACTGAATTCTATAGGATGATGCCATGGCAGTTAAAATGGAATATAGTGCTATAACAGTGTCGTATGGTAAAGAAAATAATTTTTCAGTCTAGTTGAAGTCAGAGTCAGATACAATTTTGGGTTGTGTCAGAATCACAAGAAATGTGCCAGCACCAAATCCAGTTTCAAAATGAAGCTTGCAATATGCCTAGTTTGTTTCAATTTACTTTTAGAGGAATTCAGGAAGATTGTTGTTGTTGTTGTTCAGAAATTTTAATCAAATATTTTATGTTCTTTCGAGTTAAGTAGCCTGTTGATTCTCAAGGTGGTGATGAAATGCTTTGTGGTCTACAGTGTAGAGTGTTGGACTATTTCTTTGTAGATCATAAAAACCCATTGGGTGACCTTGGGCAAGTCACATTCTCTCAGCCTCAGAGGATGGCAATGGCAACCCTCCTCTGAAGAAACTTGCCAAGAAAATCCTATGATAGATTCGCCTTAGGGTCACCATAGGTAAAAAATGCACACAACACCACCCATTTTACAACAGTACTTTTGTTATTACTAATTAATATACGCTCACCATTTATGAAGAACTTGGAAATAGAGTCAGATAGCAGAAAAACAGAGTTGGAGTTGAAGTTGGAGTTGAAGGTTTGGTATGCTGATTCTACAACCTTGGAACTGTGCATTATCACTCCATCTGAGATCTTATGAACTGCCAATTCCATGACTCTGTTTGATCCGTTTACTGGAGATTTCCAGCTCCAAAACTTTATCTGAATGCATACTACAAGAACTATGGAGTTTATCACACGGGGGGAATTTCTATCAATTTTGAAAGAAATGGAAGTGAGGCCAGTTAGGAATTGAGTAAATTCGCTAGTTCAGTGAATTTACGTGATTGCAGATTGACACCGCATTGCGTTTGGAACTGCCCGAAATTGCCTCCCAGTGCCCGAAATTGCGTGTGATAGTTTCTCACGCAATCACATGAAACCCCACGATTGCGTTCGGAAGGACTTCCCTTTGCCCAAAAATGTGTGTGATCAGCTTTCACACAATCACGTGAAACCCCATGATTGCATTCAGATTGCCATTGGATTATACTTCCAATTCCCTTTGTGAGATAAAGTCCCATATGTATATGACTTTGGCTAAGAATTTTCAAAGGGATAAACTTTGGACATAGTTTGCCTTGATTTCCCTTGCCCTCGACAAAATACAGTAGACCTTCATGTTATTTTAAATTTTCCTTTATGAAGCAAAAATATGTGTCTTTTTACTAGCAGAGTGAAAGTAATTCTAGAACATGAGAATCCATGTATCAGGGTTATTTTAAAATTTATTTGTTTATTTATTGCATATCTGATTTTCCATATATTTGTGCAATGTAATGCAATCTTTGTTTGCTTTGAACAGCATTCCATGATATTTCAACATGAAAGTGGCCCGTAATGTATAGCTGTACTCTTATCTGGTAAAGTTAATATGTTTTATGTTAGCTGATCTTCTTGTAACTCAAGGCCTTTGAAATTTAAGCTTTACTAATGGCTAGCTTGAGCCTATCTCAATCTTGTGCAGAAGGGATTCTGAAACTCTCCTTCATGCATAGCCAGGGCCTCCCAGGAAAAGAGATGACTGGGTCTATTTCACCAAGTTGGTGGACTGAAATATCTTCTGAGAATGTCTCACAGGGAACTCAACCTCTTACACTCTTTCTTCTTCTCCATTAGGGATATGAGGAGCAGTCTGAAGTCTTTTGCTGCTGGTTAATATGAACCTGAATTTGTCGTGACATTCAGACAAACTGTGACAAGTCTCAGCTATGGTTTGTTGCAACAAGCCAGTTTCAAACTCTACTTCTGAAGCTACCTTGCTACAACAAAATATAGTTGAGATCATAATTAGCTGGTGACTCTGGTGTCAAGGGAGACAGTGAAAAAAATCCCCTTTTATAGTGTAAACTAGGGACCTTTTACCAAAGTGGAGCAAAGGCACTTTAGAACCTTTTAGAAACGATTTAAACTGCAGATGGGAATGAGCAGATTTCAGTCAGAACTAAAGGAGCAATTCAAGGTGTAAAACTCTGTCCGCAAAATAGGTTCAGTGCCTTGGATAGCTCCTTCTAAGTTCAGAACAAAACACCAAATGGAACCATTGTCCCAATGACATTGGAGCCCACATAGCTTAAAATTATTCTCAGTTTTCCATGCAAAAAGCATGGAAAAAACCAAATAGTTTTACTACATCACAAGATCTAAAGGAAAACCACATAGATGGTATTTTACCCCTTTAAAGCTTTTAAATATACAAAATATCAGACATGAAATGTTGGTGATGTAAAAAAGAAAAGGGATCACTGTATCATATGTAGTGGTCAAGAAGCAAAATTAAAAGATTTTGGGGCAAAATACATTTAACAATACAAAAAATTACTTAAGATACAGTTTGAAATGACTCCAGAATATTACTTATTAAATGTAACATCAATATTTCACATAGAAAATAAATACTGGAGAATACTCTTATATATGGCAACAGCAGCAAGTCTGGTAATAGCAAAGAACTGGAAAATCAGTGAGCCACAAACTCTAGAAGTATTGATATCAAAGTTGCAAAAATTAAAAGAAATGGAGAAGCTTACATTTCTGATAAATAATAAATCTGTAGATAAACTGAATACTGAATGGTCAGTACTGAAATATTGGGAAAATTCACTGGCTATAAGAAAGGAATGGATAATTTAATGTTAATTTGTAAATAAATGAATATGAATAGACTAGATACATAGATATATAGAATGTACGATATTATGTCACACAATTTATATATTATATTATGTTTCGCAACTTGTTTAAAATTGATCTCAGTCTAAAAGAAATTATTCATGGACATTGTATTGTGATACTTTACAACAATCTTTTTTGCTTAATTTCTTCTTATGTATTATTTTGTATAATTTGAAACAATAAAAATAAAATAAAATTATTCTCAGTTTAGGATGTAGGAGTAACATTAATCTACATTTCATTCAAAGGAGAAACATAAACATCTGATCTTCTAATGGCCTTGCTGTACTCCTAAATCAACCTTACTTTTATGTGCAAAAATTGCTAATAAACAGTCTTGGCTGCATCTGTACTGCGGAAATAATGCCATTTTGACTCCGCTGTAACTGTCATGGCTATAGAATTCGGGATTTGTAGTTTTGAGAGACATTTAGCTTTCTCTGTCAGAGAGCTCTGGTGCCACAATGAACTACAAAAAGGTTTCAATAGGATGCAGCTACGGCACTTAAAATTGTGTTAAGCTGCATTAATTCTGCAGTGCAGATGCAGCCTTAGTCCCATGATATTAGGATACATGGACGCATCCCTGAAATTTTTTCAGCATGAAACTCAATTCATGTAGAACACCTCTTGCTGTCAAAAGGACTGCTTTCCTGTAGAGAAAATCTGTTCCCCAGAAGTAATGTTTTCTTGCTTACACTTTACAGATTGGATCATGGTCTAGGAATGGCATTAAAAAACACTAACCATAACAAAACACAAAGTCAATGCTAGTTTGCACGTTCTCCTGATTGCTTGACTGAGCTCAGATCCCCAGGTGTAATGGTAATTGATAAAACAGCATCATACAAAAAAGAATAACAGGAAACAAGGAAATGTACATTGAATAAATCTAGGCCATTTCCCATACAAGTTTTCTTTCCCCTGTTTGCATCCGCATACTAGACTGAAAATTACTCTTCCCTTGAGGACTGTTAGCATTTTCTTTGACTGATATGACATTTGCTGCCACCACCCAACCCCACTGAAAGTAGCCAGGTCAGTCTATTCAGGATGATCTGTTCCAAAACTATTTAATAACTGGTAAACTTGTCCCAGGATTTTCAGACATTTGCTAGCACTTAGCCTTCCTGTTATGGCCTCATTTAAATAGCACAGCAGCCCCCATATATACTCTTTGATTTATATGGGTGGTCTATAATACAAGGAAGCCATTTTCCATTGGTGCAACAATTTAAAGTGGAGTGGGGGAATGACAATCCAGGTTGTTGTTTTTCTTGAGAGAGAAGATATACAATCTTTTATTTTTATATCTTTGGCATCTGCATATAAGAATTTGATTTGTCTACGACATACTAGTCCACAACTCAATGCATGCTGCACAGTGTGTATGTGTGTGTGGGGGGGCGGGGGCGGGGTTGGAATTGGTTTGGATTGAATGCTTTAGATAATAAACTCCAAGCCCTCTTTTTTACACTGTTACAGCCAACCCTCTTTATCCCTCTTTATCCATTTTTAAGCATCCACGGTTTGAAAATATTAGAAAAAAAGTATTAATCCTAGATAGCAAACCTTAATTTTTCATTTTATATAAGGGACACAATTTTGCTGTGCCATTGTATTTAATAGGACTTGAGCATCCACAGATTTTGTTATCCACAGGGGATCATGGAACCAAACCCCAGCAGATAACAAGGGCCTACTGTATTTATATTATTCCCATGAAAGTATTTTCTATTTCCCTTCTTTGAGAGGTGAGAAATTCAAAGAACTCTTTGCATTATCTAATCTGATAATCTTATCCACATGGGCCTGGAAATAAACCCCAGTTGATAACCTCAGTTGATAACCTTCTCCCAAAAACTATAGCTTGACCTTCTGAAAAAGCCAATATGTGGTACCAATAATTCATTAACCGCTTGCAGAGTTAATCACTTATAAAGTGGTGACTTTGAATAACTCCCTTTTTATTTTCATAACATTAGCTTCCAATGGGAGATACTACATCCTGTGTCCCATCTAGACACACTGAATCAATGGGAACCAATAAATCAATACTAAATAAGTTCCACTGATCCAATGTGCATACAGTGGGACCTTGAGGTTTAGTTCCAGGCCCCTGTAGATAAAAAAATCTGTGGATGCTCAAGTGCTCAAGTGTCAATGGCACAGCAAAATGGTGTCCCTTATATAAAATGGGAAACCGAGTTTGCTATTTAAAATTTATACTTTTTAAAATATTTCCGAGCCATAGATGCTTGAATTCATGGATAAAAAAATCCATGGATAAGGAGGTCCAACTGTATTCTATTTTGGGCTAATAAATGGATTTAGGCCATAGTCAGGTGACTTAAAGGCATGCACACACACACCCTAGTATCCTTGTGGATACAAAAAGCAGCATGAAAGTGAAACTAAATCAGAATGGTGATACACATACAATTTATTTCATTTACAGAAATACTGGGGTGAGGGAGAAAGGGGGGGGGGGAGAGCAAAGTAGGTTGGGAACTCCAGGGGAGGGAGAGTTGAATATCCACACCTTTCAGGAAAGAATTTTTATTGGACATAACAGTTATAACAGTAATAATTCTGTTATTGCAGATGTAAAAGGCAACGTTCACACTCCATCCATCATAGTATCCCACATGGCAGAGAGTTGCCACATCTAGAAAGTTCATTTCAAGGCCATGGAGACATCCAGGGCAATTTAGCTAAGCAAACACTTCTTTTTCTACAACAGGAGCAGCAATAATATCATTGCATGTCATTCCTTGAGTGGTTCCACACTAGATATTTAGTATGACATCCACATACTTTTCTTCCTCTCTTTTAGATGGGAGGTGGCAGGGTTTTTTATTCTCATCTCCTCATTTGGTTTGAGAATGATGAAGCATGTTGGAGGCATCTTTGAAGAATGAGAGCATTTCTGGATGATATTTTTATTGTGTCTCAAACATGACATTCTTCAAGGGAGTCCAGGTATCCTGGTTAGTTTCTCTTTGCTGACAAGGTTTCTTGTTATGAAGCTCTCAAATGCACAGTGATTGAGCTATTAAAAACAGTAATCAGAACATTTTCCTTTCAGTTTTCTCCTCACCCTTCATGATCAGCCTAGATAATTTTATTCTAGGAGCCACAACATGGTGTATCAGCAAGTTTAGGAAATTTAATTTTCTGGACTACAGTGTCCATGCTGGCTGGAGAAGTCTGGGAATTGTAATCCCCCCAAAAACAGCTTTTCCAAACTCCATGTAAGAATGGAGACAACCAAATCTGCTTGCTTTATGATTATGAATCTGCCTTCTTCAAAAAGTATGCAGCGTCATTTCGTATGTTACCGCCCTCCCATGGAAACCTTTGAAAAAAGCTCTCATATGCTGAAAGTCCATGTGAAAGCTTGTCATGTTTGCTCTGAAATGAACAGCTATCTAACTATAGAGCGAATCTCCATGTCAATGGAGCAATCAGCAAAAGTAAACCTCAACCAATACCCATTCGAAAAGAACGATTTTAATGTTATTTGGGACAAACACTCATATCTTAACACGCATGAAAATAATTGTTTCACTCTGTAGTTTTGATGTTCTTTGGTAATTCTTTGCAGGGTTTAATGGTTGCTTGTACAGATCAGTTTACGATTGTAATTTTGTTTTCTGCCTTGAACTTGCCAATGTATTACTCAGAAAAATGTCTCACATTGCATGTAGCACCAACAACATATCCTTAAACAGTTTGTTCTTGAACAGCTCCATTGATTTCAGTGAGATTGCCTCTAGTACTATTTTGACAGTGATAGCCAAATAAAAGGTTTTAGTACAATAATTCCCCATCACGAAGGGAAGTGTTTTCACTGGTGAAATATGACTCCAGTCCCCAATAATCCACACTCATAGAATGTTGTTCTAGTTCTCTGTTAAAGGCTTTATATTGTAATGAAATATGCTTGAAATATGAGAAATGTTTTGGGACTTTGTAAATGTTAAAATTTTGTTTCATATAGTTAATCCGCTACCCAGGTTCATTGTCAAAAGACAAATTCATGTCATTTCAAAAACCCACACGCTATTCTCCAAAAGCAATAGAAGCTGTCATTGCCATTGTGGTTATTTAGAGGGAGCTTCCTTGTGGAACTGGCTTTCTTGACTTTTAAATCCATCTGAAATACAAAATAAGTAATGTATCTAAATGTGGAAATAATTTTTAAGATGTTACAACAATTTTATACATGCTTATGTTATTTTTCTTCTTTCCCCAGTCTGCTGCTTGTCTCTGGATTAACTGTTTTAGAGAGAAAGACAAGACTGCGACACTGGCATGCCAGATGGGACTGTAGGATACTGAAGCAATAGAAGCATGCTCATAAATGTTAGGCATACCAAATTTCCCATATTTCATATGCTCATATACACCCTATTGTACATTGATGGTGGTATAGATTACAGCAGGATATGATCTCCTGTGTTTTTGTCTTGAAAGTCATCACACATCTTTTTATACTATATTGGTTGGTTGGTGTGTTTGCATTATAATCTGCTTTAATCCAGTCAATCACTATGTGGTGAGCTGATCATGTGCCAACATCATGCACTATGGATCAGTTTATTTCTCCCATGCTACCACAAACATTCCTTACCTGTAATAGTGTATAGCAGTGATGGGAAACTGGACTCACTGTATGTAACTGGACTGCAAATCCTATCTGCTCTGACCAGACTAGTTGATGGCTGCAAGGGAGGTGAACCACTGGGAAAACTATAATACTACAGAGAAGAATCTACCACAGATTAACAAGAAACACATACATCAACGAGCCAGCAGTAGGTAAATCCGTTTTCTGTAGCTTTTTATAATAATCCCAAAATTATGAAAAGTGTGTCCTATAAAGCAATGTATTCTATATCTTCAAAGTAGTAAAAAAAAAGGTGACACTTATAGTAAAACAAAGCTTCATGTTGGTGGCAATGTCCTTTAGTCCTGGAGGGCAATGCCCTTAATTTCATGCACAAACACAGATCAGCAGACTTAACAATAGTCAAGTTCCTGGTAAGGAATCAGCAGACTATATGATTGTTTGCCATCTGAAGTAATGTCAATTTACCATCACACAATTTCTGTAATATGATCTACATTGTATTCTGAGACTGTGACGAGTGTAAAGCCTCACAGGTCTTCTTTTTTTCCTTTTTTCCTTTTTAAAGTGAGAGTGAAGGATTAAGCCTAATTATACTTTTTTATTGGATCTGTGCATTTTCACGTTTTTGGAAATAAGCTTACAACAGAAGCTCATTATTATTTTATTAAGTTTTGATATTAAAAGAAATGTGTAATAAAAGCAATATGAAAAAGAAGAATAATCTTTTGATCATAACTTATTTTCATCCCATTGCAGATGTCTTTCAAATAAATGCACTTGAAATTCATAGCATCAATGTATCCATGTCATTTATTTCTAACTATCTGTGTACATTTTCAACTATCTCTGTATCAAAAAAATAAATAAAATAAAAATAAATAAATACAACTAGTACTCTAAATGACTCATATAGTTGAAAAAGTGAGACCCCAAAAGGAGGATACATATGTTACCCAGAATGCTGGGGTCCAGGGAAGATGCCCATGGCCAATATGTTTTAGAATAATGTTGTACTTAGCTCAGTGAAGACATATAGTAAGACCAGAGTAACTAAGGTCTAGGGATCAGATCAGCTATACTGAGTTAGGCTCACTCAAGAGCTCCAAAGGCAGGGTTCAAATAAGAATTATGGTTTATTAAAGGGGAATAAGCAACACACACACACAATCCAGGCACATACATAAGAGCTAAAGGAATCAAAGGTGGCTGGGCGAATAAATGCAAGGCTCTGCTGATAGTAATACTTGCCTGATGTAGATCTTGAAAAACCACAACAGAGAAGGCTCAATAGCCGGTGTATTGAGGGGGCTTACTTTATTAAACTGACAGAGTGTCTGCCTTCTTCTAGACTGAGACAGAAGAGTGGCTGAATTGCTACCTGCATATATATCTTGAAAATATTGTGTGTGTGGGAGGGGGAGAAACCCAGAGTACAGTAAATCACTTTAAATGGTCTCCCAGGAACGAATGGTTCAAGATCAGATTGAATGCCATGGGTGATTGGTGTGAATATGTCAGAGAAAAGGATTTGCACGCCAGCTCTCCAGTCCTTAGACTATGCGCTTCTAGTCCTATACCTTAGCCATGATCCCTTCACCCTCTCCAAACATAATAGGATATGCTAGAAAATTCCAATGATTTCATCAAGGTGGGCTCCCTGCAACCTCTTCCTTGCTATCTCCTACATGCAGGAATTCAAGCCTGCTATGAATCCAGGGCATCTGTAGCATGGTCATTCTTGGGTCACCCATGCCAAACTTTATTAATTTTATATAACACAAAGAGGGGTGAATGGGGAACAAATCTTGGAGTAACAATTATAAACAAAGGAATACAAAGATATTTTGACATGAACAGGAGCAATTCTAATGTAAATGCTGACCCAGGTAAGCCAAAATTATGATACTCTGCTTGTGAATAGCCTTGGTTTGGCACATGGTCTGTATATTTCACATTTTAATCCCATTTTTAAACATAAACATTATGAATAGAGCAAGATGTAAACTAAAACAAAGCCAAAGAAATCCACAAGTAGACTATGGGGTAAAATAGATGGGCAGAAAGAAGCACCTTCCAGCTTCTTTGGAGGTGTGCCGGTTAGATGACACACACCTCCATAGTGGTTGGAAACCATGCCAAAGCTGTGCTTTGGTCCTTTGGACCAGAGGAAAAAGAAGCTCAGATAATCAGGTATTTGGGCTAGTGTGCCTTTTTCTAAGGCTCAGAGACATAATGGCCTCCCATTCTTTATCCTTTGTAACTGTATGGCATCTTGTTTCATCTTCTAGGCTATAGTTGCTACTGCCAGTTTCTCTCCACAGTCTGCTCTTAACTTGAGCTGAAATAGTGATGACCTCTGCACTTCTTCAAGTGTTTCAACCTCTCTACTGTGGGGACCTATTTCAGCACCAGGAGAGCTCCTTTAAAATTTTGGGCTAGAAATGATAATAGTTAACTGGAGAAGCTGATATGAAATGCACCCACCACTACTCCCCTTTATTAACTTCTAATCTCACTACTGCTTCATTTCATGTAATCTGCACTAGAAAATCAGGTAGTGGAGCTTTGACTATAATTTTCCTTTTGGAGCACATGGTTGCCTGTGCATTAACACTGCCTCATGTACAGAATTATGTGGGTGATCCAGATGACAATGTCTTCAATGGGCTGCTCTCCCAATGCTTTGCTTGTCTCTTTAGTGCATTTTAATTGTGAGCTGTAGGAGATCTCTTTCTGGGAACACTCTGTATACATTTTGTTACCTCATGCTTCTTTTCTGACGCCTCTTGTGGCAGTTCCCCCATTTGTTTTTGTTGTGTGCCTCTAAGTCATTTTTGACATGGCGACCATAAAGTGGACCTATCATGAGGTTTTCTTGGCAATTTTATTCAGAGGTGGTTTTCCATTGCTGTCATTTGAGGCTGAGAAAGTGTGACTTGCCCAGTGGGGTTTTTTTTTCTGGAGTGGAGATTTGAACCCTGGCTCCAGAGTTGTAGTCCAACATTCAAGCCACAACATCATGCTGGTTTTCTCAATTCTCCCATACTCGTCTACGTCCAACGAACTACAAACATGTTTTTAAAATTCTCATTTTTGTTTTTAAAAAAATGAGTACTGGGGAAAATGACTACAGTTCCCCATATGCATTTTTAAAATCAATGAGAATTTTACAAGCATGGTTGTAGTTCATTGGAGGTAGTAAGATTTTTTTAAGGGAAACATTCAAAATTATTCTTCTGCATGTTCTTTGCATCTGGGGAAAAATGGTTGCAGTAAGGCATACATAAGTAACATCTTCAATTGATCTTTTTGACTCCCTTTATTAACCCCCATAGTTCTCCTGGCTATGCTCTAGTGGCTCAAAGTTTACCGTATGTATTTTTCTGCAATGATCAAGTATCTGAATTATTGCTGTGTGGGAATTATTCCTCTCCCTTTTTGAATAGTTTATTGGCAGCTCTTTCTGAAAATCCTCAATTTTAAGACTGAGAATAAAAATCTAATCCTGATTGTAACAATATTTTAGTGAGAGGATGTGCGCCCTTAAAAATAGTCAAGGCTACCTGTTTCCCATGCTTTAGTAACTGAAACACATCTTTCTAAAATAAGATTATTTTGTGTTTTCACTGTTATATTTTAAGATGATTTTACACTCCTTTAAATTAGTAGCTTTTTACAACTTTGTTGTATGCCACCTTGGGTTGTATTTCAACAGAAAGATGGGATATAAATAGAATAGAACAGAATGAAAAGATAAGACCCATCAATTTAGAAAGACTGATTTCTGTACCAATGTAATTAGGAAAATACAAAACAGGCTTTAGGTTCTAGAGCAGAGTCCTCCAGATGTTTTTGGAATGCAGTTCCCATAATCTCTCATCATCTATAGATATGTTGAAGGATCTTGCAGCACCTTTGAAACTAAGTAAGAGAAGGAAGTTTATACATTTTTGTAGACCCAGTCTATTTCCTCAGACTCAGCCAAAGAGATGCAGACTGAGTATATAAAAGCTTATGCTACAAACTTCTTTCTCTCAATTTGAAAAGTGCCAGATGATCCCGTTGTGTACTGATACAGATGCATGTCTTGAATACAACTTTGGCAATGTTGGTTAGGGCTGTTGGGACCTGTAGGCAAACAACTTCTGGAGGGCTCCGGTTGCCTACTAGTGTTTTAGAGCAGGACACTGTAAAGATATCACAACTATCCACCTATGTGCCACCCCACAGTGTCTGTCAATTATATTTGGGTCTTATTATGGTTTTTATGATTAGGCTTAACTGAAAGCAAACTTAAGCTTCTGAAAAAAAAATTGCATGAAAAACAGGAATAATCTTAGGGCCTTTCTATTGGTACTAGCATCTTAAACCAGTGTGTCTAGGGGAATCTATACTTAGCTTGTAAAATGAGAGAGCAGAATCCCAGTATTTGAGCATGGATACCAGTGAGTTTTCTAACTTATATTTAATGGAAAAAAGAAGTCAAATATCTTTCTATAAATGAGGAAATAAAAGACTGGATTCAAGTCCAATAAAAAGCTTCTCTTTCCTCTAGAGTCCTATGAAAAGCTGATTTCAGTTCCTTTTTCTTGTATCATTGGCAAATCTCAGAATGCTTCTAAAATGGTGTGAGAATGTGCAGTTAGGTGTTTCAGACAGAAAATGTGAAGCATACATTTAATCTTTTTAAAAAATTAAGAAATGCTTGAGGACACTCGTTTAATAGCTGTCAGTTCTGAGGGCATGTTCATGTCTTTTATCATGATCCATGGTAGTTATTTAATTTAAAGCCTGAGGAAAACATTGTCTATAGTCACAAGCATCAATCCCACTCTAGATGTCTAGGTGTTTTGTCTGTAAAGGTTCAAAGCTTAGGTTTCAGCACTATGGCATTAACTGTTAATTGCCAAACAAACCCCTGATTATTTGGCAGTTAATAGTTAATGCAATAGAGCAGAGAGGTCACACTTTTGTGTCTTAATAGGACAACATATGGAGAACTACCCATGTTTGAATCCCATTCCCTTTAAGATGATGCATCTTTTCACTAATGACTCTACTAATTTCCTGTAATGCTTCATGCTCCTTTCAAAAGATGTGGCCACAGTCAGAAAACAAATCCAGAGCAGAGCTTAGAAAGTTACTTTTATAAAGTATTTTTTCCTGTTCTACACTTGATCTTAGCCAAAAGGCCGAGAAGCAATAATTTCTTCCTGTTCTCTGTTACCTGTTGCCATTGCCTGTTTATATTTCAAAAGTTGTTCATTCTGTTGCTTGCTGCACTACCTGTTACATTTCTATAATAATTATGCATTACTTTTTTGAGGGAGAGGAAAAATACCTCAGGACTGATAAGAAAGTGGGATAACACTTGTGAAATTCTTGTCAAAATGCCCCTAGAGAAGAACTTTTGAAAGTAACTAGAAACATACTGATTACACTAACAAAATAAGTTCACTCTTATTCATCGCATTGTTTTTTTAAAGGTAACTTTCTTGTCCCACCTTGCAGAAAGTAGCTACTGTAGCTACTTTTACTTTTGTTACCTGTAACCTACCACTACCATGCTCAGATCTCTGGTGCAGCTACACTTAGGATATTGGCTACGGTCCTGGTTGCGCTATCTCAAAAATCACATTGTAGGGGTGGCAAAAAGGTAGAAAAGGATGAGCTGGTCAGGGCTCCTTATGTGGAAAGGCTGCAGTATTTAGGGGCTTTGTAGGGGAGGAGAGTGAAGGGACATGTCATAGAATCAATAAAATTATGCATTGTATAGGAAAGGAGAGGTACTAGACCTGGCAGGCACCTAGTTAAAACTCCTTAACCATAGATTCAATACTGTTTAAAATACTTCTTCACTAATTAACAAAGCCTGCTGCCACAAGATGTGATGGCTGTTCTCCTTCAGGAACTCACAGCCAGCATTGCCAAACTATTAGTGAAGACTGAATTCCTCCTTCAGCATCTCTTGTTGTTGTTGTGTGCCTTCAAGCCATTTCCTACTTATGGCGACCCTATCATGGAGTTTTCTTGGCAAATCTCTTCTGAGAGGGTTTGCCTTTCCCATCCTCTGAGGCTGAGGCTGTGTGGACTCTTTCATACAAGGCTAAATTGGAAGTATAATTTAAGGTCAATTCGAATGCAATCATGGGTTTTACGTTATTGCAAATTAACGCTTCGCATGCAAATTTGGGCAAGAGGGAAGCCAATTCGAATGCAATCATGGGTTTTACGTTATTGCGAATTAAAGCTTCGCATGCAAATTCGGGCAGGAGGGGGTTATTTTCGGGTAATGGGAAGTAATTCCGAATGGAGCAGGGGTTCATGTAAATTCGCTAAACAAGCGAATTTACATAAATCCGCATTGGCTCCATTCGGAGTTGGGAGAAATTCCTCCCTGTTTGAAAGAGTCCTGTGACTTGCCCAAGGTCACCCAGTGGGTTTGCATGGCTGAGCGAGGATTCAAACCTTACTCTCCATAGTCCAATCCTCAAACCACTCAACCATGCTGGCTCTCAGCATCTCTTTTAGTGGGCCACAAAGAATGGTCATCCTAAAGAGCAGGATGGCTGGAAATCAGTGATAGAAGAAAGTAGTAGAACTCACTGAAGTTCACACCAGGACAATGATGTGAACCATTTTAACTTTAGAAAAGAATCCATCGCTACACAATCAGTGTAGCATGGTATAACCTTAGCCAACCAACATGATGGTCTTTATTGCTCATTACTTTGGTGGCAAACAGTGCTTATTACAGGAAGGGGAGATCTGCTGCAGTAGGGTCTGAGTAATTACAGGCTGCAGTGGATAATTTATGAGTGTGCTCTTTGTCTTCTTTTGCAAACACTATCAGAGGGTTCATCACCGGTCCACTCTCAGTATGTACTCAAGCATTCCAAACCCAAAGGCCCTACAGCTCTCAGGCCAGGCAGTTTGCTTTATCTTCAGACATTATAGTTTTTCCCTCCATTAATTTCTTTCAGAGCAATTTGACTCCTTGCCAAGTATCTGACAGAGGATTCAGTGTGAGGCACTGCTGCTGTTTTTAGAAATCGGTTAATGAGATTCCCTTAGGGCCCCAAATGAAAAGCCTCTTATCTTTTTGTCAGTTTAATTTTGCTGTATCCATTTGTGTTAGTTCTTTGTGAAAGAATATTCCTAATTTCTAAATAAATATGTTGGTTTTTCTCGCCCACTGCTCTGGTGTTAACATTCCTGGATTGTCACAAATTTTTGATTCTCACAAAGTTGAATCACCATTTAAGAGTTGAGTGCAGTTTGCAGTTTTCTCTTTCTCTCCCTGGGCCACTTTCTTTCACAAAACCTAGCTAAAAACTACTATTTTTTGTCTGTTTGACCCTACAGCTGTCATAGCATTAGGAATTCTACTGGTTACAGTAACAGGTAGTAGAAACATTCCAGTCTGTTCACCAAGCATCAAGTGTTCCTGCAATTCCCCTGTAATAAAGAGTGCAACATTTTGAATGCAGAGCAGTGGAGGATTTGGGGATTCCACTCTACTTTATCTCAGTGTTCTTTGCCTCAGTGTTTATTATGGCCCCGTTACATAAAATATAGATTTAATCTATGTAGTGAACTGAATACAGCTGAAATCTATATTGGAAGTAAAGTGGAATATAAATCAATCAAACCAAACCCAACCAAGCAATGTATGCCCAAGACAATCTCTTAGGTTCCAGAAATGCACTAGGTACATAATCATAATCCATTGAAAACAACACTCTAACTTTTTAACGGGCAGAAAAAGTGTTTAACTAAACCCACAATTATCAGCGTGTAAACCACAATAAGGCCAGTGGGAGGTATTCCTAAATAAGCATGTGCCTAATACTTAAGGCAGGTCAGAATTTTTAAAAACATTTTTTGTGAAGATGCAAATGATCTTCTTGCTTCATTATCATTCAATTTCATTATTTAAAAAATTCATTGTCATGATTCATACATTTAAATATATTTCATTTTGTTACTTACATTGGGCTAAATACAATATTGGAACAGGAATATTCATGGGCGGAAGTAACTCATACTTCCCCTTTGTCATGGACAGATTATTTCCTGGTTAAGGTTGGACTGAACGCCAGTATTCCTCCCCCCCTCCCCCCAGGGGTGATGGACCTATTAGAATGGTCCGCTCTCGAAGGCTGATGGAACTGAAAAGGTTCCAGGAAGCCTTAGAGGGTGCTATGGCTGGTAACATCAGTGATACTGTTGAAGCCTTAGTGTCCACCTGGAACAACAATCTCACAAAGGATAACAACACAATTGCTCCCAAGTGTCCCTTTCAGCCTGCTTTGAATAGAAATCCTTGGAATACTGAAGATCTTAGAAGGATGATGCGGGCTGTACAAAGACTAGAGCGCCACTGGTGAAAGACTCAATGCTTATCCGGCAAGACATGTCATAGGACTTCACTTAAAGCCTATAAATGCAGCAAAAGAAGTCTTTCTTCTCTGCATCTATTCCATCTGCAAAGTCTCATCCGGCAGAGCTTTTCAAGGTGGTTAAAGAATTAACTCAGACTCCTTCCCCCCTGAATCTGTTATTACAACCTACGGAGGCCTGCTGTGACTCTTTTAATGACTATTTTGCAGATAAAATCTCTCGGATAAGGGCCGACTTAGACATCAGCTTTAATACAGAAATGATAAGAGAGATGTCCAGCAATACTGTTAATGAGTTTAAATTAGATCAGTTTCAGTCTTTGAATACTGATGACGTAGACAAGCTGCTTGGAAATGTTAAAAGACCACTTGCCCTCTTGATCCCTGCCCTACTTGGCTGGCCATCCAGGGAGGGGAGGCAATTATGACTTTATTAAGAACTATAATCAATGCCTCCCTCAGGGAAGGCCATTTTCCAGCCAGTTTAAAACTGGGTGTGGTTAAACTTATTCTTAAAAATCCTTCCCTTGATCCCCTGGAGAAATTTAATGACCAGCCAGTATCTCTTTTTCCATTCTTGGGCAAGGTGATCAAGAGGGCAGTTGCCAACCAACCCCAAGCAGTCTTGGATGACACTGATTATCTTGATCCATTTCAAACAGGCTTCATTCAGGTCATCATACAGAGTGGAGACTGCCCTGGTCACCTTGGTCGATGATCTCCGTCTGTGCATTGACAGAGGAAGTGTGGCCCTGTTGGTGCTCTTGAACCTCTCAGCAGCCTTTGATACCATAGACCATGGTATCCTTTTGGAGCATCTGAGAGAAATGGAATTTGGGGGCACCTGTCATCTCAGGTTGATGTGACAGCCAGGAGTGCCTTTACCAGCTATGACCCTTCCTGGAACAGAAGAACATAGAAATGGTTGTACATTCACTGTAATCTCTCATCTCTATTTGTGCAATGCGCTCTACATGGGGCAAACCTCATGCCATGTTTGGAAACTGCAATTGGTTGAAAACATGGCAGCCAGATTAGTTACAGCGAGTTCTAAATTTGATTCTATTACACTTATCTTAAAATCCCTATGCTGGCTGACTATTAGGTTCTCCTTTTGTGTTGTGTCTTTTTAGACTGTAAGCCTGAGGGCAGGGAACCACCTAATTAAAAATAATAATTGTAAGCCACTCTGATAGCCTTTAGGGCTGAAGAGCAGGGTAGAAATAAATAAATAAATATTATTATTATATTATAAATATTATTATTATTATTATTATAAGTTGTTGGTTATTACCTATGAAGCCCTACATGGCTTGGGTCCAGCATACTTGAGGGACCACTTCCTCCCATACAATCCTTCCAGCAAACTCAGGTTCTCTGGGAGGAACCTACTGCAGCCAAAGAAAACCAGGCTGGTGGTGACCTCCAAGAAGACCTTTTCAGCTGCTGCTCCAAAAATATGAAATGACCTGCTGGAGGAGATCTGCCATATTACATCTTTGGAGGTCTTTAAAAAGACAACAAAGACAGATCTCTTCCGGTGAACCTTCCCAGGCTGACCTCCTTGTAAGTCTAGCTGCTGTTTTCTAGTTGCTCCCACCAGCTAATGATGGACTGCATGATGGACTGCATTGGGAATTTTACTGGGAATTGTTATTTTAGTCCTGTTGTAGGGTGGAAGGGAGATGGGGAGTCGGAATTTTTATATTTTGCTCTGTTTTAATGTGGCAATATGTCTGATTTTTATTGCTTTTAATTGTTGTTACCCACCTCGATCCAATATAGGGAGAGGTGGGATACAAATAAATATTATTATTATTATTATTATTACTGATAGTCCTATCTAGAGTAGACTCCTATACACTTATGGGGCTTTGGTCCTATGCCTAACAATAGATTCTGCCCATTTGTTTTGCAGGTACAGTGGCAGCCTTCAGACTGTTCCTCATAAACCACTTATCTGTCCCCTTCTGCAGGAACACAGAAATGTGCATACCACACAGCCTTTCTGGAGCTGTAGAAATCTGCAGAATTGGATGTGGTAGATTCAAATGCAAATCCAGTCAGCTTATAAATGTGTACTGAGAAAGAGGTGCCATTTTAAACTCATTGACACTACACGATTATAGTACTATGACTCCACTTTAATGGCTATGGCTTCATCATATGGAATCCTGGGGTTTGAAGTCTGAGGAGGCACTAGAGTTCTCTAGCAGCACATTAAATAATCCTTCCTAAACTGCAAATCTTGGGGTTGTGTAGGATGTTGTTTATGGCATTTTTTAAAAATGGAAATATAGCACCAGAATTATATAGTGTGAAAGGACCCCTTGTCTTTTGACTCAGGCAGCAAAATATATTGTGTTATTTGTGTCTACAGCTAGGGGTTTCCAACTGTGATGTAGTCTAGTGCTGATTGCCCATGACAACTGGGCTTTATTTTGCATGCCTGCAGAAAATGCACCAGTATGGACTCAAGCACACAATATAGTTGCAAGTATTGTATAGAGGGAATTTGATTTCAAACACACTGCAAGATTGGATACAGAGGAGCGGGCTATAAATAAAACTTTATTATTATTATTTATTTTAAAGGGACTGTCAGTCTGATTAAAGTTTTTACTCAATACCTCTTAGAACAAAGAAACAGCAAGTTAATTTATTACATTCTAAAACTGGAAGGCCAATATTAGTTTTGTACAATTCAATGTTTGCTTTCTGTCCTCGATTTGAAAGTGATACTTGTTCATAAGGAATGCAGTTTAATTGAAAATAAATTCTTGGTACAATGCAGGACCTTTTTTATGTGAATGAACTTGTTTTGAAAGCTCAGTTTTCCTAACCACCTGTCTCCATCTATCATCTGTCTCCTTGGAGGGTGACGATTTTGAATTTTGCTGACATACCAAGATTTTGTACTTTCTCCCACATCACATTCATTTTGTCAGCTGCAATAGGTCACTGAAAACACATTTTGACAATGAGCAGTGCTGGTTTGTGGCTGTGAATCCCAGTCTGAGATTTAGCCTGAAATTCAAGGAGATATCCAAGGTCCTGATAGTTGATATAGCACCTTGGGGATGGCCTTTGTAAAGTTTAAACTAAAAGCCCTTAGACTGGATTCACCACCCTACTTACATTTGGAGCCACCTGCTGTGACTGACCACAAGCCTATGATGCCTATAGGATAACAGAGAGTTTGCTACATAAGAATAGGATGAGAATTAAACCTGCAGTACTAATGATTTAGAATTCAAAATCACCTTTTAGATTAGAGAGCTGGACCAAAACTAACAAAATGAACAGGGAGATATGTAGGATACTACATTTGAGCAGTAAAAACGAAAGGATCAGATATAGGATGGTGACACCTAGTTTAACAACAGTACATGTGAAAGGGATCTAGGACACCACAAGTTGAACATGAGTCAATAATGTGATGTGGCAGCTAAAAAAGCCAATGTGATTCTAGGCTATGACCTTCTTACATATGAGGCAAGATTGAGGCAACTGCTTTATATTTTTTTAATGGATTTCTTGGTTTACTTCCAAAATTCAGGAACAAAATAGATGAAAACCCTTTAAAACAAGCATTGTGAAAGAATCTTTTAAGTTCCCCACTAAATTCAAGTGGAAGTTTGTGCCAGATTTCATTGCTGTGAGCTGAGCTGCAGGGTTAGGCAGAATTCTTTTCCTTAGGATTTACTCCTAATAAATGTACTACTGATAGAAACTCAGTACAATTGCTCACAGAGAAAACTGCACCTCAAATTTAGGAGGATTTTCTTCATTAGGTATTTTTTAATAAAAATGTACTTTCCTGTTCCATGCTTGCAAAGCTCTGGAAAATCAACAGACAGCATCAGGGATCTGCGAGCTTACTTTTGCTAATGCAAACCATGCAGCACATTATGCTATGGCCAGGGTATCACTCCAAATAACTGTTACCAATGATAGGAGATTAACTTTTGCTGTTGGGAGATGTTGGCTTTCTAACAGCAGAGGATGATTGGTTGCTGCTTTGCTGGTGGAAATAAGTTATGAGACATGAACTCCTGTGGGGCAAATAGGGGTCAGAGCCTTTCCTCCTCTGTCTTCCTTGTCAACTTGTGCACTATTTATTGTGTTGTTGTGTTGTTGTTGTTATTTTGCCAAAGTTGCACAGTTGTGAAATTTTGACACTTCTTGATGCAGCCATTTCAGTCTTCTGGCTGAAATAACACACATACTCAAAATGATTCATAATCTTCCCTCTTCGTTCACATGTTTATGTAGTGTGTGTACCCCTTTCTTCGCTTGCATTGGTTGCTTTTATTCCATTCCTCAGTATTTATTCTTGTTCTTATTTATTTTATTTTTTAAAAAATGTGTTTTGCTGTAATTATGTAATTGTGAAACACTGGCAACCTGTAATGGCCGCACTATTGTGCAATTGCAGCAAAACATTTTTTTAAAAAAATACAGGAAAACTCTAAAAGCAACGTTGTACCTGTGTACCATGATGTCCTCGTGTATGGACACCAGAAGTAGAGTGACTTTACCCTGCTTGGGGATTGGGAGGGGGAGAAGAGGAGAACCACCCCCACTCACACCACATGACTTCTGAAATATCGGAACTGCAGTGGAACAAAATGATCACTTAAGAAACAATAGCTAAACAGCAGTGATATTGGAGTCATTAATGAGTTTTCCTTGTCAACAACAACAAAAAAGATGTGATCTAATAACAATGGAAATGCACATTGAGTCACAACATCATGTGACAAGGAAAGATCAAACACAGAGCCAAGCCAGTGCAATTGTGCAGCAACCTATTGTGTGATAAAGCCCTTTATCAGGCTTCAGACAAAGACAAGGGAGATTAAGGCCTTTATGACCCTCTTCCTATTGCCTGTTTGTGGCTTCTTTCACTCATGTTCACTTTCAGTGCCCTGAGAAAATTTCTGATTACCACCCCATTCCACAAAATGTTTAATAATAATAATAATAATAATAATAATAATAATACAATTTATTTATACCCCACCCCTTTGAGATCAATCGGGGCGGCTAATAACAATTACAGTACATCAAATAACAAGCTACATCCCTCCCCTCCCTTAAAAATTATTAAATCTATTAAAAATGTTTGCCCCTTCTAGACCTATAGGAAGGTGCATCCTAAGGGATATCAGGAGTGCTGGCTGGAAACAGCATCTCCTTCATCAAGGTAGCAGACCATCAGCAGCATCAGGTCCCTTACTTTCCATAGGTTTCTTCCCTTTTGTGGGGTAAACCAAGCCATCACTTGGCTGGTCATGGGGTGTCTTTTGTCCCAAGATTCAGTGGCCTATGGCAAAGAGATAATGCAAATCCTCCAGTTCCTGGTTCATACAATCATAGTATCATAGAGTTGGAAGAGACTACAAGGGCCATCCAATCCAACCCTCTGCCATCCAGGAACTCTCAATCAAAGCACTCTCGACAGATGGCCATCCAGCCACTGTTTAAAGACCCCCAAAGTAGGAGACTACAAGGGAGTGTGTTCCACTATAAAACAGGTTTTACTGTTAGGAAGCTCCTCCTAATGTTAAGGTGGAATCCCTTTTCCTGTAGCTTGCATCCATTGTTCCGTATTCTAGTTTCTGGAGCAGCAGAAAACAAGCTTTCTCCATCTTCAATGTGACACCGCTTCAAATACTTAAACAGGGCTATCATATCACTTCTTAATCATCTCTTCTCCAGGCTAAACATACCTAGGTCCCTAAGTTTCTCCTCATAAGGCATGGTTTTCAGACACTACACCAGTTTGGAGGCTTTCTTTTGGAAACGCTTCAACTTCTCAACATCCTTTTTTAATTGTGCTGCCCAGAACTGGATACAGTATTCCAGGTGAGGCCTGACCAAAGCAGAACAGAGTAACACTCTTACTTTCCTTGATCTAGACACTATACAGTCTAAAATTGATGCAGCCTAAAATTGCATTGGCCTATTTAGCTGCTGCATCACACTTATGACTAATGTCCACCTTGCGGTCTACTAGGACTCCTAGATCCCTTTCACATGCAGTCTTGTTAAGCCAGGTGTCCCTTGTCTTATATCTAGGCATTTCTCACTGTTGGAATTCATTTTGTTAGTTTTGGCACAGGTTTCTAATCTGTTAAGGTCATTTTGAATTTTGATCCTCTCCTCTGGGTTGTATTAGCTACTCCTCCTAATTTGGAGTCATCTGCAAATTTGATAAGCATACCCTCTATTCTTTCATCCAGGTCATTGATAAAGTCATGGTGAATAGCACTGGACCCAAAAAAGAATCCTGTGGCACACCACTGGTCACTTCTCTCCATGATGAAAAGGAGCCCTTGTTGAGCACTATTTGGGTTCGGCCAGTCGACCAACTACAAATCCATCTAACAGTTACATTGTCTAGCACAGATTTTACTAGCCTGTTTGCAAGAATGTCATGGGGGACTTTGTCAAAGGCCTTACTGAAATTGAGATATGCTATATCTACAGCATTCCCTTTGTCTACAAAGCTGGTAATTTTATTAAAAAAATGAGATCAGATTAGTCCGGCATGACTTGTTTCTCAGAAACCCATGTTGACTTTTTGTGATAATGGCATTCCCTTCTAAATGTTAACTGACTCTCTGTTTAGTGATCTTCTCTAGAATCATTCCTGGTATTGATGTCAGACTATCTGGGCAATAATTGTTGGGATCCACTTTTTTACCCTTTTTGAAGATGGAGACATTTGTCCTCCTCCAGTCTGCTGGAACTACTTCTGTTCTCCAGGAATTCTCCAAAATTATTGCCAATGGCTCTGAGATTACATTTGCCAGTTTTTAAAATACCTTTGGATGTAGGTCATCTGGTCCTGGAGATTTAAATTCATTTACATTAACCCAGTATTCCTGTACTTTCTTTTTACCTATTCTGTGCTGAATTTCTCCTGTTGTGTCCTCTGCTCTATTTTTCTCAGGTTGAGCATCCTTTTCCTTTTGTGAGAAGACTGGGAAAAAGAAGGTGTTGAGTAATTCTGCCTTTTCTCTGTTCACTGTTAGCATTTTGCCATCTTATCCATGCAGTGGCCCTACCATTTCCTTCTTTTTCCCTTTGCTGCATACCGTCCAAAAGCCCTTTTTGTAGTTTTTAACCTCTCTAGCAAACCTGAGTTCATTTTGCGCTTTAGCTTTTCTGACTTTACCCCTTCATGTGCTAGCTATTTGTTTGAATTCCTCCTTAGTGATTTCCCCCCTTTTCTATTTCCTATTCCTATCCTGTTTAAAATTTAGCTCAGTTTAAAGTACCTTAGGGCCAAAACAGACAGGCCAAAATAAAGCTGCTTTGGGTCACTTTGGAGGTATGCTGTTTAAATGATGCATGCATCCTAAGAGGCTGGAAGTCACACCAAAGCCATGCTCCAGTCTTAAGGACTGGAGCACAGGTTTAACACAGCTTCTAGCCTCTTAAGATGTGTGTGTCATTTAAACAGTGTACCTCCAAAGTGACCTGAAGCAGCTTTATTTTGGCCTGTTTGTTCGGGCCCTTAGTCATCTATCCTGATTTCTTGAGACACCTCCCATTTTTCCTTCTCAATAGAACAGTTTGAAATTGTGCCTTCAGTATCTCCCATTTGAGAAACTCCCATCCATCCTGAACTCCCTTCTCTGTTACTATTCCTGATCATGGAATCACCCCTAGTATTTTTCTAAGGAGCTTATTGTCTGGTTTATTAATTCGGCTTGCCTCTCCTGGTTTAAATTTCAATTTGGGTGTCATCTTGATGTTATCAGAAAGTTTTTGCCACCAAATTTGCTGTCCGAATACATCCTGGGTGCATCCCCACTTCTAGGAGTGCTCCAGCAGCCATTTTCTTAAGTGAGAAAACTCCCGGATCTGAAAAGAGCCGCATGGAGCACTCCTGGAAGCGGAGATGCACCCAGGCTGTATTAGGGTGGCAAAAACCTTCTGATAAGATCAGGATGCCACCTGAATTAAGCTTTAAGCCTGATTTAAAAACCAAGCGATAAGCTCCTAAATGTACTGAAATTAGCTCTCCTAAAGTCTAGAATGCATGTCTAACTATGCCTGGCTTCTCCTTTTCATTATACAGTGGTCCCCCGGGATACGAATCCCCCGGGTTAAGAAAACCCCGGGATCCGAAACCGGCGGGACCGCTACAGTATCCCCCGGGATCCGAAGGATCCCCCGGGATCCGAAAAAAAGGGACGTCCCTTTTCCTCCGAAGCCAGGCTTCGGAGGAAAAGGGACGAAAGGCTGTCTCTTTTTCTCCGAGGCTAGGCCTCGGATGAAAAGGGACGAAACAGCCTTTCGTCCCTTTTTCTCCGAGGCTAGGCCTCGGAGAAAAAGGGACGAAACGGGGTCCCTTTTTCTCCGAGGCTAGGCCTCGGAGGAAAAGGGACGAAACGGGGTCCCTTTTTCTCTGAGGCTAGGCCTTGGAGGAAAAGGGACGAAAAGGGACGAAACAGAGACACGAAAGGAAGCCCGATCCGCGGGATCGGGCTTCCTTTCGTGCCTCAGGCGCGGAGGCCCGGCCTGGCTTGGGGAGCCAGGCCGGGCCTCCGCGCCCAACGAAAGGAAGCCCGATCCCGCGGATCGGGCCTCCTTTTGTGCCTCAGGCGCGGAGGCCCGGCCTGGCTTGGGGAGCCAGGCCGAGCCTCCGCGCCCAACGAAAGGAAGCCCGATCCCGCGGATCGGGCCTCCTTTCGTGTCTGAGGCGCGGAGGCCCGGCCTGGCTTGGGGAGCCAGGCCGGGCCTCCGCGCCCAACGAAAGGAAGCCCGATCCCGCGGATCGGGCCTCCTTTCGTGTCTGAGGCGGATCGGGCCTCCTTTCGTGTCCTTCTCCTTTCCTATTTGGCCTATTTCTCTTTAAAAGGTTATAACCCCTCTATTACTACATTACTCTTTAGTTCTGGAATTAGCTCTGGAACACAGGCAAAGTAACATTCTCAGCAATCTGGAGCCAGTTTTCTGTTTTAAATATGGAGAGATTCATAAAAAAAGAAGAGGCAGTTCTGAAAAAAACCAAAGTGGGAGCATCTTTGGGGTGCAGCTGCTCATTCTGAAGACCTGTTGCAGGATTAGCAGTCAACTTGTATATATGCACATAAATGAAATATTACAAAGAAACGTTTAAGTCTCCAGCACACTCTCCTCCTTTTAACTTGTGCTGCTGCCCCAGGCGTTTCTCTCCATTCCAAAGTGGGAAGCTTAATATGATTTAAACAATAAATTTTCTAGAACCTCAGTCCCTACCTTGGGGAAGAGAGAAGTCAAGAAATGCCAGCCTGAAGCACAGGATGTTAAGAGCTGTATTGCTTGGAATGTTTAGATGTCTTTGCTCAACAAAAGAGTGAAGGCAATAAAGATCTAAACATTCTTCTTTCCCAGTTTGAAAAAGGGATGTTCTAGCAACTATCATATTTTTCTCCCCACTCCATTTTACATAGTTAAGTGAAGGAACAGTGACACCCAATGGTGGATCACAGTTGTGCTTATAATGGAACTTCTGTTTACACCATCTCCAGGTGTAAAGCTCAGGGCACTAACACTGAGCGAATATTTACTATCTCAATAGTTCAACGTTGTGTAATGGTTTGAGCATTGGACTATGACTGTGGGGACCAAGGTTCAAAACCCAGCTTGGTCATGGGAACCCACTGGGTGACCTTGGGCAAGTCACACTCTCACACCTTCAGAAGATGGCAATGGCAAAATCTCTCTGAAGAAACTTGCCAAGAAAACCCTATGATAGGTTCCCTTTAGGGTTGCTGTAAGTTGGAAATGACTTCAAGGCACACAACAACAGCAACAAAAGTTCAAACTTGATAAAATTGCTTGGAGGCAACCCTATTGAAAGGGTGACAAGAAAAACAATTCTGCCCTGCGAAATACAGGACCAGAAGAAAGACCATTGGTGTGGTCAACTCTGACTAGAAGTGACCATCCAGGGTTTCAGGCAAGATTCCTTTGTAGCCCTATCTGGGGATTCCTGGTATTTCCTACTGTCTTCCAACCAAGAATTAACCAGGCTCAACCTTGTTGAGATGGATGTGTTCAGGATGATGGTGTGATGGTGATATCACCTGAGTGGCTTTTGATCTCTTGTGTTCTACAGGGAGCGATGAATCAAAGGCAAGAGGTCAGTCCAGACTTGACAGATACTCAGTTTTGCAATGCAATTATTATAATAAGCAGGAAGAGTGGCATAAACAACCACAACTGGTAAGCATAAGCCACCTGACAGTATATGGAGAATATACAGGCCTAAAGGGAAGACAATGCCCACCAGCTTTTCACAGATGAAAAACAAGATATGTGTGTTCAGACAATATCAGAGTGTTGTCAAGATGGCAAAAGTTAATAATATAGAACAAACTAGAAGAAGCTGTAGCTGTTTGCTGTTACCTGAGCCTACTGGGAAGGGCAAGACTACACCCTCTGCTATTCTCTCCCCTCTTCTGAGGGGAGTATCAATTGAATGAAACTATTTTTGAACTTTACATTAAGTTTTCAGCAACTCAAGTATGCAGAGGACAGGAGAGGAGAGAGACTGGGACTTTTAAAAAGCAGCTGACAAGTGGAATGATGCAGAATTAATCTCTCCCTGGCAAACTGAGACAGTTGGAGGATATGGAAGGCACTCTATGTTTCAGAAACTTTACAAAGGACAGCAAAATGCATTCCAACCTCTATTATCTTAAAATACTATATTCTAAACTTGCACAACCCCTTTGGAAGGACTTATGGGGAAATTTTCTCAGGAAATTTTGTTTACAGCCTAGTTCTTACTGACATAGCATCCTCTGCCCAGTTGCATTTAGGGAATGCCATGGCTGAGTGTTCTTCTGTAGAAAAAACTATATATATAAATAAATAAATTAGGGTTAAGACTAACTAAAATTTTTTTTTACTATGATACTTAATTTTCTATATGTAAGGTGCTAATTTGTATCCAACCATCTGAGACCCATCTGCAATCTGAAATGATAGAGCTCATATTCACATTTATAGTTGCTTTAATCAAATCTAGGTCTAGGGCAATCCCTTAAAAATGTGTATGCAAGGTAGTGTTATGGACCCCCATAGAAGCTTTCTTCCATCCAGCTACAGAAAGATTTGGGTCAGGTCCCTACTGTCTTCTTAAAATGGCAAGGGTGGACAACTTGTGGATCTCTAGATGATGCTCCCATCCACCCTAGCCAATGGTGAGAAAAGAGTTGCAATGTAACAGCTTCTGGTGGGCCACAAGTTGTCCACTTCTGTAATAGTCATTTCAGATGCCCTCTTCCTCAATCCCATCAGTACTCTTCTTGCGTTTTAATAGGTTCTTATGAGATTTAATTTCTGGTGTTTCAGTCTCACCTACAGGATGTAATTCCAGGAGACATTTTATACTTTGGGGCTCTGCAGGCTGAATGAAAACAGGAGCAGCAGTAGCAACAATAACAGCAGCAGCATAATCAATGATGCAAAGTGTCATAGAATCATAGAGTTGGAAGAGACCACATGGGCCATCCAGTCCAACTCCCTGCCATGCAGGAACTCCCAATCAAAGCATCCCCCAACAGATGGCCATCCAGCCTCTGCTTAAAGACCTCTAAGAAAGGAGACTCCACCACCCTCCGAGGGAGTGTGTTCCACTGTCGAACAGCCCTTACTGTCAGGAAGGTCCTCCTAATGTTGAGCTGGAATCTCTTTTCCTGGAGCTTGCATCCATTATTCCGGGTCCTGTTCTCTGGAGCAGCAGAAAATTGACTCTTTTCTGTAGAAGGCAATGCATGATGTTCTTAATGCTGTGAACTGGTCCATCTAGTTCAGTATTGTCAACTCTGCCTAGAAGGGACCATCCTGGACTCCAAGCAGTCTTAACGCTGTAAAAGTACACCAGTGGGAATATGACTGTTGTGTTGATCTGATTTGGAGTGTTCTCCTTTCCCCTTGGGAATACTCCTCTATGCTTTCTTTTAACAGTGTTCAAAAATAGAGTTGCTAAAGAAGCAAACTTTTTTCCCAATGGCTTAATTGGTAAGAGTGTATTATGAGATTTTCAGGGAGATAGGTTTATATAGACATGTTATGTTTTTAAAACCAATACTGCTTTTATTAATTTACAACATGACAAAGGAACTGTCCCATCAATAAAGAAAACTCTTCTTTCAAAGAGTCTATTAGAAATTGTTTTCCAAATAATTTTAGCTCTGGCATTTTGTCAGAGATAAATTAAAACCTTGTCTTGCCCATGAATACTTATTTTCAGTCTCTCTCTCTTTGGGGTACATAAAGATATTCTAAAAAACACATGCTATTATTAAAAGAAAAGAAAGACCTCTGATCTTGTAAAAGCTCTTCCTTAATATCTTCAATAGATGGCACCATATGCCATTTGCTGGCATATAGTGCCATCTCAGTAATATAGTAATATAGTATGGTAATATAGTAATATCTCAGTGGTAAGACTTGAAGGATAGCACATGAATAATATATATTCCCCCTATAATTAGGTCCAGGTTTTCTGGAAGATTCCAGGAAATTGTAATTTCATACAGAGCCTCTTTTACCTCAGAAGTCTCAAACTTCCTACTATTCGGTTCTCACCATCTTTTATAATGCTTACCACAAACTATTCATTTTGGAAATGGGTTAGCATGCTCCCTTTGGTTCATACAATACTTAAAATGTAAGAATACTTACAAATTCCTGTAATGACAACATGAGGTCAGTTGGCTCTTGTATGTAAAATTCTGAAATGATACAACATTGCTAGCAACTGTTCCACCACTGGTTTACTGGGGCTAACTTTCCCTTTTCAGATAAGAAAGATCATCACCATCAATAAAGGAGTAAGAGCTGAATTTGGGCAAGCATTGGTTTGATTATTCTAGCCCTTTATGATTTGCATGGGATGCAAGTGGCAGCTGGTTCTGTGTTCTGCCTACTTTTGATATTACAAATGGGGTCAAGCCTACTTACAGTCGTTCCCTGAGACCAACACCAATGTGACATATTGGCTGGCATCTTGTTAGTAACATTGTTGTTGTGTGCCTTCAACTGGTTTCCGACTAAGGGGCTGAGAGTGTGTGACTCACCCAAGGTCACCCATTGGTTTTCCATGGTTGATCAGGGAATTGCAACCTGTTCTCTGGAGTCCTAAGACATTATCACGCGGGAGGAATTTCCCTCAATTTCGAAAGAAATGAAAGTGGGGCCAGTTCGGAATTGAGTGAATTCGCTAGTTCAGCATATTTACATGATCACGTTTTGATGCCGCATTGTGTTCGGAACTGCCTGAAATTGCTTCCCAGTGCCCGAAATTGTGTGTGATAGTTTCTCACGCAATAATGTGAAACCCACGATTGCATTTGGAAGGACTTCCCATTGCCCGAAAATACGTGTGATCGGCTTTCATGCAATAACGCAAAATCCCATGATTGCATTCAGATTGTCATTGGCTTGTACTTCCAATTCCCATCATGTGATAAACTCCCTAATTCAATGCTCAGCCCACTACACCACACTGGCTGTCATATATGTGGTGACATACACAATTCCACCTTATACTTGTGTATGTGTTTTTGGTTGTTGCAGGGGTTGGTCTTCCCTTCTGCCATCTGTAACAATCAAAGGTCTCCCCACTGACTGACCATGCTGCTGTGATGACCAGGTTGCTGTGATAACCACCCCAGTGGCTATTCAGTTCCAGGAAGAAAGAGGAGGAGTCAGAGAACTGTCTGACTGTGTTCACATAGACCTAAACTGATGATATCATCTACTCTGCTTAGGTCATATAGATTCAGACCCATGACCTCCCTGATTGAGTCTACCAATTTGGTTTCTGCTTCCTTCTACCTTTCATCATTGTGTTTCCCAATGATTCACGCCTTCTCATGAGATGGCCAAAGTATGAGAGCCTCAATTTGATCATCTTGGCTTCCAGAGAAAGTTCAGGCTTGATCTGTTCAAGGACTCGTTTATTTGTCTTTTTGGTTGTCCACAGTATTCTTTTCACTCTTCTCCAGCACCACATCTCAAATGAATTGATTGTCTTTGTATCAGTTTTCTTCACTGTTCAGCTTTCACATCCATACATGGTGATGGGGAATACAATGGATTGGATGATTTCAACTTTAGTGCTCAGTTTACTCTTTACTCTTTAGGATTCTGTCTAATTCTTTCATGGCTGCCCTTGCCATTCCTCGTCTTCTTATTTCTTGACTACAGTCTCTTTTCTGATCAATGTTTGATCCAAGATAAGGGAAATTTTAAACTATTTTGATTTCCTCCTTGCCTAGACTGAATTTTATTGCAGCAATATGTAGAGTCCTGGGGCTGGTGGCAGGAGAGCTCTAGCAGAACTCTTATACTTCACATGTTCATGTAGCCTCTCAGCCTTTATCTGCAGTTCCATGCATGTATAATTCAGAAGACTGTAGGGAAGCTACAGCTCCTCAGCTGTTCAATCAGTTTCAGTTCAAATTAGTGAAATTTGGTTGTGTGGATATTCTCAAAAGCTTGATGGAAGGCTACCTGTATTCCAGGAAGTGATAGCATTGCTTTTCTGTCTTGCTCTACTTGGTAGTGCACTGCATAGTCTGAATGCAACATCACTGTACTGTGCCTGGGGCTGAAATAAAAGTGCTGCCTGTTGTAAAAGTGCTGCCTGTGCGGATGCTTAAGGGAATGCTTTCTGCTGTCAGGCGAAACCGTATTTATTCAGGAAGGCTTCAGCAATTGACCTGAGGAGCTTTTAAGTGTGTAGGCAATACTGGTGTATTTTAAAATTGTGTTTGCAATTTTAAAATGATTTTTATTCATATTATGTTGTAATTGTAACTCTGCTATTTAATTGTAAACTACCTTGAGTCCCATTCATGAAATAAGGGTGATATAAGTCAAATCAGTAAACAAGTACATGAATTAAACACGATAGCTTTGTAGACCGGAAGTAGTGCTCCCAGACTCAATGCAAAGTAAGATGTACTGTGCCTAGTGCCTTGGGTAGATTCTGAAATGCTCTACTACAAAACTGTTTCTGCACTGGCACAGTACTTGCTTCAGAACACGTCAAAGTCTCATCTAATTGGCACTGCAGAAATAATGCAGTTTGACACTACTTTAACTGCCATGGCATTCTTTGGAATTCTGGGATTTACACTTTGTTGTGCCACCAGAGAGAGAGACAGTAACATACTTCACAAAACTATAAATCCCAGATTTCCATAGCACTGAGCCATGGCAGTTAAAGCAGTGTCAAACTTCATTAATTCTGCAGTTCAGATTAGAATCAAGAGACTGAACTGAATCTACCCGGCTGAAAGAACAGTGAAATTTGAAGCAAAAGCTACACCTTTGTTAAAGGGGACATCATCTTTTCCTGCTCAACTCAAATGTGGCTTCTTTTTTAAAAAAAGACTGACCAGTACTGCCACAAGCAAGCAATCAAGTCATAGGAGACATGATTCTTTTAGGCTATGATATTCTCTGTGTTTCTTGAGCAGGGTAAGGATGATTTTATATACAGTCTCCAAACCTCTCCCTGCCCCCTACTCCCTTGATTCTTCTGTTCATACAGATATAGATGCAGACTGTCTGTTTTCATGCTTATTCCAGAGATCCCACATTGTCTAGTGCTATAAATGAAGCATTTCCCTAAATCACAACTGCTAAGTGGGTGGGGGAGGCGAGAGGCTGCAACACAAATTGCAATCCAAATTGTGATCTACTCCAGAAGAGGGTGCTCTTGACTCTTAGATACAACTGGTACTGGGTTAGGTCTGGAAATGAAGGAAGAGAGTTGGCTTCTTTGTTTCGTTAGGCCCAAGGGCATATTTTCCTTTCTGAGGTGTACACCGCCATTAAAAAAATTACTTCCAAGATGTGTGCATGGGTATATGTGCCTGCAATTGCTCTTGAGGAAGATGGTAAAATATGAACTTGGATTTGTGATTCAAAGATACTGACATTAAATAAACAAAAACAGCTTCCTTCAGAGGTGGGCTGGAGATGGGGAGGGAGAGGCTAGAAAATGCAAGGGAACAAAGCCTTGTTCAGGTAATATTCATGCTGATTCCATCACAACAGAGAGAGAGTGAGAGTGGCAGAGTATTTGCAAATCCTCTCTTGAATAGTCTCACAGTCTGACCCTATCACCTTTCATGTGTGTGTTTCTTCATGTTGCCTGTCAATTTGTGGTGACCTCATGAATTTCACAGGGGTTTCTTAGGCAAGGAATCTTCAGAGGTGTTTTTGCTAGTTCCTGCCTTTTACTGGGGCCAACTATTTGCAGCAGAGAGACAGCTGTGCTTAGGAGGGTTCCTATGTATTTTAAAATTGGAGGGTGCTGGAGGTGGGGCTGTGTATTGCTGTTATTGTTAGCTCCTCTTGAGTAGACCTTGACTCATGACCACCCTGTGGATGAGACATCTCCAAGTCTCTCTATCCTCCACTGTTCTGCTTAAGTCCTGTAAATTCATATTTGTGACCTCCCTGATAGAGTCTATCTATCTGGCAAGGGGTCTTTCTTTCTTTCTTTCTTTCTTTCTTTCTTTCTTCTGCCTTCCACCTTTCCTAGCATTATTGTCTTTTCTAATAAGTCATGCCTTCTCATGATGTGGCCAAAGTAGGACAGCCTTAATTTGATCGCCTTGGCTTCCAAGTGGTGCACACCTCCCTGCTTTTCCTCTCACAGGATGGACAGGATGCCTGCACCATGAAACACCAGGATTTCGTATTTCCTGTTCCATTACCCCTGACTGATTAATCTTTTTGCATGAGACACGGCAACCCAGTGCAAATGTGTGATGAAATATGGGATAAAATTTGAAATCATTCTATGTGACATTTGAAGCTTTTGGGGGGGGGGGCTGCAAATCACATCTGCCTCTTAATTTAAGGAAAGGGGTGCAGACTGAACGGAACTGCAACTCCCAGAATTCTCCACCATTAGTTATACTATCTTGGTTTGATCTTTTTTTTTCTTCTTAGTTTAATCTCTCTTTTTTAGCATTTAATTGTGGTTTTATGACAGGTTGGAGGGATGGGGATTTTGGGATTTTTTAATTGCTTTTCTCTTTTAACTATATCTTGTTTTTTGCTGTAATCTGCTAGGATTCCACAAGATTAAGCGGAATACAAATAATAATAATAATAATTATTATTATTATTATTCTGGCTGGAGCCACTGAAACTTGCAATTCAACAGCATCTGAGGGGCCACGCAATTCCCACCCCTAAATTAAGGGAATTTGATTCCACAATTTATATATATAACTGAAAGCCAGTGTTGGGGTAATTTCTGGTATGTTTAGTGCAGACTGGGGCAGATCAAATTTAAACCTCAGTTTATTAGATGAACTTGGACTAGGTCCTCTGCCTCAGTGTGCATCTGCACTACATAAATAATGCAGTTTGATACCACTTTAACTGTCATGACTCTATTCTACAGAATCCTGAGATCTGCATTTTTGTGAGGTACCAGCACTCTTTGGCAGGGAAGGCTAAAGCCCCTGTAAAACTATAAGTTCCAGAATTCCTAAGGATGGAATTACAGCACTTAAAGTGGTGTCAAACTGCTGTATTTCTACAGTATAGACACACCCACAAACTAAATTACCTTGCAGTGTTCTTCAGTTAACAACAAGGATCTATATATACCTGCCTGAGCTCCACAGAGAAAGGATATAATATGCATGTCAAAAATTAAAAACGTTTTACTCTTGGAAACACAGCAAACACTTCTGTTTCATATCCTGTCAGCAGGGAATCTTCTAAGGAACTTTGAAGTGGGAAGTTGCAACAACATTCAAAGACGTATCTGCTTACAGGGGGAGCATTAACACATAGTTGACTCTGTGTGGTAATAGCTGTGGATTTGGTCACACACACAAAATTATGCCATAGGACCAGCATTTATAAAGTAGAAGGAGTAGTAGTGGCTGTGGCAGCGGAGTACAGGCTACTAAGAATGCCAATATAAAAGGGGGGAGTGGGGGGCTACAGAAAAAAGTAGAGTGAAGGAGAAATAGCAATAGAAGCTTCATTTATATACTGCTTCATACCACGAAGCAGTCTCCAAGCGGTTTACAACTGTAAGCTAATTGCCCTCATCAAGCTGGGTACTCATTTTACCAACCTCAGAAGGATGCAAGTCTAAGTCAAGCCTGAGTCCTGGCTGGTATTGAACTTGCAACTTTGTGGTTTGTGAGCGAGTGACTGCAGTACAGGCATTTAACCACTGCACATTTAACCACTGCACCACCAGGGCTTCCAGAAAGTCTGGAACTATTTTCCTGGAAAATCTAGTAGCATCTACTGATGTTGCAAACTTGTCATATTTGTTTGAAAGGCATTACACAATCACATACCCATGAAATAACTTTCTGATACTGTTATCCATTTTTACATGCTGTTGCATCAGAGTCTTTCATTCTTCTTCCTGCCACAAAAACAAAACAAACCCCTTCTTAGCCAAATAAGGCAGTACATTCCTCCCACCTCCTGTCAAATGCAATTACATCTCATACAGTGCTTATATAAAAGTGGAGAAGCAGAGAGGTACAAAACTTGCCATCTTTGAATGAGATTGTAGAATTTTGTTGTGACTCACAACAATTTAAAATGGATTTTCTTCCCAGTTGTGGGAGTCCTTGCAACTGAAATTTTAGAAATGTTTGAAAGCTTTGTTGGTTAAAACAAGTTTAAACCACTGGTTTAATACAGAAAAAAAAATTCATGTTGGATGTGAATACAGGATATAACTCAAAATAAATCTGACACTGTGTATGCATGCATGAGATGCAAAACCAGGATTCAAGAGAAGGGAGATACACACACCAGCACGAAAGCACACACCAGTGGTGGCAAGTGGTAACAACATTCAGCAGGATGTAGTGGTTTGCATACTGGACTAGGATTTCAGGAAACCAGGGTTCACATCCTGTCGCATCCTTGAAAACCTACTGGGTGACCTTGGGCAAGTCACACCCTCTCAGGATGAGAGGAGGGCATCAGCAAACATCCTCTGATCAAACCTTTCCAAGAAAACCCCTATGAATGTGAGTGTGAAAGAATATCTACAAACATGAACGCATATACATGCGCGAACACACACACACACACACACACTTTGGCCCATGTCCAGGTGACCAGCAGAGGTTTGTACACACTGGACTGCAGAGAAATTGCTGAGGAACTGTTACCTTGTCCCTGTGCCCCTCCTGCAAGAGCTGAAGTTGTCTCCTCTCTCTCAGCTATTTACATAGCCGAGGCCGGCATCCCTGGAATGCTGACATTCCTGGGCAGTTGTTGAGATTGCCTCTTTGGCTGTGTCAGCCTTGTCTCAGTGACAGATAAAATACCAATGCATCTCTGTCTGTAACCTTGGATGTATACAGGATCTTGCCTTTTTGGTTTTTATGTTGTTTATATATGGAGGAAAACAATGGCCCCATTCTGAAAACATCACCTTTCTGCTACCTCAGGGTACAATTCTGCCACTCTCATGCTGTCTGTCTGAAATCCTGTTCATTTTTATGGAATCTACACTTGAGTAAAGGATTACAGATTGTGTGTCTGAGAGTATGGACCAAGTATATACTTCATAATGTAATCACTTAAATGATTTGGTTCAGTTAGTATATTTTCTTCCCTTTCTAATGAAATGTCATTTGCTGAGACATGCTGGACTAGAATGGTGACCTAATAATTACGTTAATGGAGGATGACTTTGGAAGCATTTCTTTGTTTTAACTCAGGCTGCCAGAAAGCGAAAGCAAAGGAGAGGCAACAAAAATAGGAATGAAATGGCTGATCAATGCAGCTGCCACAGCTGCCACTGCTCTTAGAAGGGATCTTTGTACCCTTTAGTTGTCACACACATACACACACACAGAGACTTTCAGCCTCAGAATGCTCTGTCTTTGTCAGTATCCCCCAGGCATGTGCCTGATGAATCTTGATCTGATGCAGGCAGTTTATGGCTCATAAATACTTGGGTGTGTCAGGTCTTAATAGATCTCCTGGGAGAAACAGCAGTATTGGGATAGAGGCTGTACACATCCTTCTTAAGATCTCATCTCCTCGGCATAGAAAATAGATTTTAATGGTCACAAGCAGATGGCATTCACGAAGGAGAACTAATATATGGGTGTATAATTCATGGTGAACAGGGCAGACAGAATAAATTGTGATATATTATAGGTTTCTGCCATCCCATCTTGACTGTTTGCTTTTTGGTGACAGTACAGTACAGAATGCCATGGTAATTTTGAATGGTAGGCAATTTAATTTGTTTCGAATGAAGATCATATAGGAACACCCCAGATTTTGGGAAGGTGTCAAACAACACCCAAATTATCAGATAGGGGACTATTGCACTGCTGAAAAATATGACTTACTGCTGCTGAATTGAAGCTTCGTTTGGGCTGTACCCTAGTGCTAAAACCACTATCTGGGTACAGTCCGGCTCAAATGCACACTATGATCCAAAACACATTGCAGAAACAGTCTCCTTTGAGACTGCTTTAACTGCCCTGACTCAGTGCTAGGGGATCATGGGAACTGTGGTTTATTGTGACACCAGAGCTCTTTGACAGAGAAGGCTAAATGTTTTGCAAAACTATAGTTTCCAGAATTCCTTAGCATTGAACCAGGGCAGTTAAACTGATTTCAAACTGGATTATTTCTGCAGTGTGTTTTGGACCTATGTTAAAGTCTGCTGCTTGGAGTGAAACAAACCATGGATGTTTGTTCTGTGGTTCCTTTATCATGACACTGGAATATTATTCTGGCTTGTTTCTCCCCATTGAGACACAAGAAGAATACAGGGTTTGTCCAATAAATTCTCTGGCTTGATTGGATATGTGTGGATAAGACAGAGGGTCAGTTACTGGTGGGTTCGGCCAATGCAATGAAGAAACCATAGAATGAGTGATGAGTGGAAGTGATGAGTGGAAGTATCACCAGCATACCATTTGCCCTAGATAAGTCAGGGTTCCTTGATTTTTTATTCATTGTTATATTATAAACAATTTCAATAACAATCTTTTCTTATAACTAGAATTTGGCAATGGATGTGTATGGCAAAGACACAAATCCTTTCTTTTTTAAAAAAAGAGAAAGTAGAAACTATTTTGTACTGTTAACATTTCTAAAGTGTTTACATTGGTAAAATAAACATGAATGCTCTTAAAATTTACTAGTCACGGCTTGCCAATTTTGGGGCCAGCTCTTACTGTTTAAGGGTAACTTGACTACCTGCCATTAAAAGGACACCCAACAGCTCATTCTCCACCCTTTGGCTTATTGAGTCTGGACACTTTGATCCAAAACACATTGCAGAAATAATCTAATTTGAGACCACTTTAACTGACCTAGCTCAGTGCTAGGGGATCCTGGGAACTGTGGTTTATTGTGGAGAAGGCTAAATATCTCACAAAACTGCCATTTCCAAAATTCCCTAGCATTGATCCAGGGCAGTTAAATACGTCTCAAGATGGATTTTTTTCTGCAGTGCATTTTGGACCGTAGTAATCTTTTCCAACCAAACCTCAGCTTTTGCACTCTTTTCATCCAAGTGCAAGGCCATTGTGTACTGAGGTGTGGAAAAGCTAATAAAGAACAGGAATTCCCCTACTCCCATCTTCTTCACAATTCAGTACAATTTTAAAAAGACCCCACCTTTCCCTGAGAATTCTGGAAAGAACACCCAGAGTGGGCCTGAGGGAGAAGCAAACTCCTCTGAAGTTGGAAAAAATAGAAAATGATAGAAACTTTCCTCATGGGGTGGATAAGGAAAAGAGAATGGGATTATGGTAAATTCAAACAGAAACCGACCAGTAAGATATGCCAATATTTGTTGAGGTCCAAATAATAATAATAATAATAATAATAATAATAATAATATTTATTTCTATTTTCCCACCTCTCCCTGCAGATCGAGGTGGGATTCCAATAAGTTATTAGAAACACTATACAAAATTAAAACAATTAGAACAATATCCTAAAATCACTATATGACATAACACATAGTACAGTACAATCCAGTACCTAGATACCATCACATACATGTGTAATTACCAATCCAATGATTGTATATTCAATTCTGAAGTGAAGTATTATCCAAAGATCTATTATAATAGGTTGGATGGATAGGCCCACCGGAAGAGATTCATCTTAAGTGCCTTCTTAAAGGCATCCAAAGTGGTAATAAAACAGATCTCTTCCGGCATGTTGTTCCATAATCTCAAGGCCGCAGCTGAGAATGCCTTATGGGAAGTCGTCATCCAACATATTCTTCCCTGAGATTCTGAGAGTGCGGGGTGGATTATGTAGGGAGAGGTGTTTCTTCAAGTAATTCAGGCCCAAGTCATATAGGGCTTTAAAGATAAGAACCAACACTTTGTATTGTGCCCGGAAGCTGACCGGCAGCCAGTGTAACTCTCTTAATATGGGGTAATATGGTCTGTTCTGGATGCCTCTGTGACCAATCTGGCTGCTGCATTCTGGATCAACTGAAGTTTCCAAACTTGGTAAAAGGTAGCCCCATGTAGAGTGTGTAGCAGAAATCTAGACGAGAGGTTACCAGTGCATGTACCACTGCTTCAAGATCCTCCCTGCCCAGGTAGGGATGCAGCTGCCATATCAACCATAGTTGATAGCATGCACTTCTGGCTATTGCCTCCACCTGAAATGTCAACTGGAGGGATGAGTCCAGGAGTACTCCTAATCTGCGAACTTTGTCCTTTAGGGGAAGTGTGACCCTGTCCAGTACAGGTTGACAAATCTCCATCCCTGGGGTGGGAGAACCTATCGCAAGTACCTCTATTTTTTCCTGGATTCAACCTGAGTTTGTTTTCCCTCATCCAGCCCATTACCGACTCTAGACAGGCATTCGGAGGAGAGATGCCATCCTCGGTCACTGCATCAGTCGGAGGCATAGAGAAGTATATTTGGGTGTCATCAGCGTACTGATAACACCGCGCCCCATGTCTCCGGATGATCTTTCCCAGCAGCTTTGTGTAAATGTTAAATAGCATGGGGGATGCCGGATGTTAGCTCTCTTTTATGAGAGCAGCTGTCTCCCAGCTTCACCATCTGGAATCTGCTCGAAAGGTAGGAGTGGAACCACTGGAGCACAGTGCCCCCGATTCCTAACTCTTTCAGACAAACCAGAAGGATACCATGGTCAATGGTATCGAATGCCGCTGAGATGTCCAAGAGCACCAAGAGGGTCACACTTCCCCTATCGATGCCCAGACGGAGATCATCGACAAAGGCGACCATGGCTGTCTCAGCTCTGTATCCGGTTTGAAATGGGTCTAGATAATTGGCTTCATCCAAGACAGCTTGGAGTTGGAGGACAACTACTCTCTCAACCACCTTGCCCAAAAATGGTAACAACGAGACCAGCCTATAGTTATTTCTTATCATGGAGTCCAGGGAGGGCTTTTTCACAGCTTGTTTAAGCTCGGATGGAAACTTTCTCTCCCTGAGGGATGCATTAATAATGAGTTGGAGCAGTGTTACCATAGCATCCTCTCCCCGGGCGGTCAGCCAAGATGGGCAGGGATCGAGAGGGCACGTCATTCTCCTGACACATCCAAGGAGCTTGCCCACTTCCTCGATACTTACAAACTCAAAGTGATCCAGTCTAACATTATCCACAGAGTCACTGGATGCCTCTCTTATAGTTCCTGTTCTAATGCTGGTGTCTAGACCGGTCCTTATCTGAGAGATTTTATTGGCAAAAAAGTCATTAAATGCATCACAGCAGGCATTTGTAGGTTCTAACAATGGATTCAGGGTGGGAGGAGGTTGTGTTAGCTCTTTAACCACCCTGAATAGCTCTGCTGGACAAGACTCTGCCAATGCAATACGTGCAGCCTAGAAGGAATTCTTTGCTGCATCGATCGCCACTCTGTAAGACTCAAATAGGTTCTCCAGGAGTGTCTTGTCAGATAAACGCAGGTGTTTGTGCCAGCGGCATTCTAGCTGTCTTGCTAGTCATGAGAAGCTGCAGATGAAAGATACTGAGGCAGGTTCCATCCTTCCAGGGAACTGGCAGTCTTACTGTTCTTTTGCAGTTTCATAGTCCTAAGTCTATCCATGTTGAGGCCTTGGAATATTGCTGTGAATCTTGAGCTCACACCATATTGAAACCTGAGTTCTGATTTTTGAAGGTTATTTATTTCAGTTAGATTTAAGGAAATACAAGTGTGCCCTACAATACTGTGTTGTTGTTTTTTGCAACCCAGCAAGTTTATTCAAAACGATGAGCCAAAACATTCTCATTGTTGAGGATGGAACAGCTTGCCCTCACGGCATATAGCTTTCTATACAAGTGATTCTTATTGAAGCTTTTATCAGATTGTGTTGACATTTTCTGACTGATCTCTTGACATTTGTTGTGACATCCCACCATTCTATAACAGGTTTTGTTCCCCTCCCATAGGCAATATTTCCCTTCTCTTTGTTTTTATTTAGTCTAGAAAAGAAGTACTAATCAGGCTCAACAGCATATCTTAATATTTACTTATAACAAGTCCCAAAAACTGTATGTACAGCTCCACTATGGATTCAACATTTGCCAACCACATTTAATATTTTGGTTAGGCTGTTCTTTTTAGGATGGTCATATTTAACATGCTTAACAGTGATAAAATAATAGTGTGGTTTTGGGAGATATTTAAAAGATTGCGACATAGGTGTGTTATAACCATCCTGAACTTTGTTGTCCCCAGAAATGTAAAGGAGTCCCACATCACTTCCTATATTGCGAGTTTCCTGAATTTCTAGAAACAAATTGCAAAAATTCGAGTTAGGAGGGGAAAACAGGTGGAAGGCAGGTTGGATGAGGAGAGAAATGTGATGTGCTGAGATTTAAAAGCAGAATGTATAGGAAAGAGAAGAAGGAGCAAAACGTCAAGGCAGAGTACAAATGAATGTGCATATGTCTATATGTGCCTTCAAGTTTCCTGCTGGCTTATGATAACCAGATGGATTTTCTATGATTTCCTAAGGCAAGGAATATTCAGAAGTGGTTTTACCAGTTCTTTCCTCTGAAACATAGAATCTGACATTTATGTGAGAAGATGTTCAGGAGGCCAAAAGCTCAGAACAAGGGAGAGGAAGGAAGTGGGGTGGGGGAAGAAAAAACATGTTTTTACTGATTGACATGTTTTTTTTTTCTCAACCTTCCTTAAACACAACACACAGATCCAGAAATTTCTGATTAACATTGTTGTTGTTGTGTGTTTTCAAGTCATTATAGTGACCCTCAGGTCTATAATACCAGATGCTGTAGGCTGTATTTCAGAGGAATGAACTGACAAAACCACCTCTGAGTATTCCTTGCCTAAGAATGCATTTATTGCTCCTGCAGCAATAGATTTACCAGGCAATCCCAAGGCAGACCTATCATAGGCTTTTCTTGGCAAGATTTATTTAGAAAAGATTTGCCATTGCCTTCCTCTGAGGCTGTGACATACCCAAGGACACCCAGTAGGCTTCCCATGGCCAAGCAGGGAATTGAATTGTGGTCTCCAGAGTCATAGGAGATGTTCACACAGTGACAGGATAGGGATGGGTTCACTCCCCTATCCTTAACCCATCTGTGACTGTGATGCATGAAAGGCTTTCAAATTATAGCACCGTTTCCACCATTAACCTGTCATTAAAATGGCATTGGATTAATGCAAACTTTTGTTAATGCAAAATGCTGGCCAATGTAGCTTTAATGACAGGTTAATGGTGGGATAATGATGGGATCTATGCAATTTCATTTGAAATCCTTTTGCGCGATCGCTGTCATTTGCACTTCCCAGATGGTATAAGCATGAATTCTGTCTGAAAGTCCTTCCTGTGATCACACAGGAAGGACGAGAACATGATGGGACAAGGATGGGATGCCCCTCATCTGATAATTCCCATATTCCAACACTCAAATTATTACTCCATGTTAGCTCTTTGTGAACAGCTACATCTTGACAAAATGTAGGCATGTGAATGCTATCATAATTTTCCCCCTCCTGTATGATTTTTAACACCTTTGCTTGATGAAGAAGCCAGTGGAGCTTTGCATGGTGTTCTACTTTTATTTGACATCTCAGTTTATCCAGTTTTCATCATAATCATCCTTAACACTGCATAGAAAATCAAATAAAGAAATAAGCAAGTGTTAAGTGTCAAGACTGAGAAAGGATAATTTTGCTGTTGGGGAATGTGAGAGAAACAGAGGATCAAACAAGCAAAGTAATTAGTATTTGCAAGCAGAAAGCGAGCAACAACCAGCCCCACAACAGTCCCATAGCTTTTAGCAAAGAAATAAAGCAGCTTTAGTTCTGTTTTGTAAAAAATAGATGAAGTAGCCTTCCTTACAAATATGAACAGTCATATAGGATCTCATGGTATGGGTATTTGTAATATGTGTTCTTCATATATGCGGGGGGGGGGGGGGGGAGACTTGCAGAGTACAAAATGGGAGACACATTCAGATTCAATAGAGAATAACTGAGGACCTTATTGCACAAGACAGGTAAATTGCTTTTGCAGCAGGATTATGGTGCCTTCTGTTGTAGCTCATTGCGTGACATTGTCCCTTTCTGTTGTCATCCCATGAGATACAGTTTGTAACACAAAAATCCATTATTAATCCCCCCCCTGTTGTGCTATGTTTTCCTGTGCAAAATTCAGTTGCAATGTTATGACAATTTGGGGTGGTAAATGGTCATGGATTGGATGGAGAGAGGGAGTGATTTCTTGTCCCTCCAGCAACCTCCTTTTCCAATTCTGATCAGGAGTGTCTCTGTCACTACAGTGGTATGATGTGCTAACACCCTCATATTCTCTCTTCCCCCTCCCCCACACCTGTAAATGTAAAAACAAAAAAGAGTGTTACAATTAAAAAAAAAACATTTATTTTGTTAACCCTCTGTTTGTTTTTTACATGCAAGACTTTTCATTTATATTTCTGTGGACAAGGGAAGTGTGTGTGTGTGTGTGTGTGTGCGTCTAACAATGAAAAGGGGTGGTTATGGAGGAGGGAGTAGATGGGCATTCCTAAATGCCATTTTTGCACAAATTGACACTGTAATCCCAGAATTGTTTTGAAGGTGTTCAAGGAAAGAAAGTAATTCTGATTGCATAGCATTTTTATAGATGATGGCACTGTAATGGGAAAACAGCCTTGCGTGCTAAGGCTCTGAGGCTGGAAGAGAGGTGATGACTAAGGCCAACAAAAATGACCTGAATACACGCTATGCCTAAACTCTGAAAAAGACATGTAAACTAGCCACTACTGAATGCAGGTATGTTAAATTTGGTACCGCTACCATGAGCAAGTTGTACTTCATTACACAGAGTGAAAACACAACATTTTCCTAGGTATAATTCAGAATTTCCTCCTTCATTTTGCATAAGTCCAAAAAGAGGAGAGTAGCTGAACCACAATTTACTTGTCTATAAATTATTTTTAATCTAACATCAAAAGATCTCAGGACACACAAAAAAAATGCAATACCTTTAAAAAGTTTAAAACATTTTAAAACGTAAAACAAAGATATATCAAACAGTCCAAAACATACTGACCAAGATAATAGTTTTTAAAAAGTTAAAATGGTTCAAAACTGCCAAAAGATCTCATATACAAAATGGATGAATTCATGAAGGCTTCAAAAAAATGCTTATTTCCATCTGGCATGTAACTGAAGTCAACATTGGCATTAATTGGACCTCCAAAGCAAAAGTATTCTACAACTGGGATTCCACAATAAGACTGACTTTTTCCCGTGTCCCCTGCACTGTATTGCTGCCATTGATAAGACATAGAGAAGGGCACTTACTCAGCCTCAGGTATCAGCATTTTTTGGCTGCATCCATCAAACATGCAATTACACAGTTGTGCAGAAAATCTAAACATGGTAGAGAGGATGAGCAGTTCTTTAATTCATAATGTGGTACATAAAGGAGCACAATTGGGAATCACAGTAAGACTAGAGTGGATCAGTAAAAAGGGGCATATTTCAAAGATTTATATTATATTGGCAACTAACAACATGATTCTGATCCTGTAGTGCTTTCTTTTCAATAGAAATTTTAACCTTGTTGTAAAATTGTAGGAGAGAAATGAGATGACCCGCTTGTTCAAAGGCTTCATGTGAGCAGTGTGACACCTGATGATCCACATTGGTCCTGTTCTTGTATCCTAGCAGAGTAAAGTACAATCAGCAATTTATTTATTTATTTATTTATTTATTTATTTATTTATTTGATTTCTCTCCTACCTTTCTCCCTGAAAGGGACCAAGGCAGCTCACAAATAAAAATTCTGGAAACATAGTACAATAAAACAATTAAAAATATCATCTACAAACAATATAAAATTACAGACATTAAAATCACACCAAAACCATGATACCCACCCTATATAACAAACACCCAAACCACCCCATGATTATACATCAAAAGTGTGTCTGAATAAAGCTGTATTTGCTTGCGGACAAAAGGCAAGGAGGGAGGGGGCCAGCCTTGCTTCTTGTAGAAGGGCATTCCACTGACAAAGTTCTCTTCCATATCCTTGAGCCTGTGATGGTGGCGGGACCCAGAGAAAGCCTTCCCCAGAGGATCTTAGGGCTCTAGCAGATTCAAATGAAGAGATATGGTCTCTCAAATAATCTGGACCTAAGCTATGTATGGCTTTATAAGTCATGACCAGCACTTTGAATTGAATTAACTGGTACCTGGTGAAACTTTTTTAACAAGGAAGTTACACGTTCCCTCTAACTGGACCCAGTCAGCATTCTGGCTGTGTTGTTTTGAGCCCACTGAAATTTCCGAACAGTTTCCAAAGGCAGTCCTAATAATAATAATAATAATAATAATATTTATTTCTATTCTGCCCCTCTGAACAAGCAATCGGGGCGGAGTACAGCAGAGGTTAAAACAATATCAAGTTAAAATACCCCTTCCTTACCCTTACCACCCTCCCTTAAAAAAGAATTAAATCACAGTAAAGTTAAAACATAATAGATTAAAATAGCAACACTCAATAGTAGGGAGTGGACCCAGCTTAGGTTGTATGGGGAAAAATGCAGGAAAAGATTTAAAAAGCCCTTAAAACCTAGGTATGGAGCTGGGGATATTCACATTCTCTGGGAAGGCTTGCCGGAAGAGATGCGTCTTTAGGGCTGTTTTAAAGCCTTCTAAAGATGTAATGAGACGCATCTCGTCCGGCAGGTCATTCCACAACTTGGGGGCGACAGCCGAAAAAGCCCTCTGGGAGGTCTGTACCAGCTTGGTCTTCATGGGTTGAAGCAGGTTCCTCCCAGAGGACCGGAGTGTGCGGGGGGGTTCATATGGGAGGAGGCGGTCCCTTAGATAAGATGGGCCCAAGCCATGACGGGCTTTAAAGGTTAAAACCAACACCTTGTACTGTGCCCGGAAACTGATCGGCAGCCAGTGGAGGGCTTTTAGCACAGGAGTGATATGCTCTCTCCTGGATGTTCCAGCCAGAAGCCTGGCTGCCATATTTTGGACCATTTGTAGTTTCCGGGTTAGGCACAAGGGTAGCCCCATGTAGAGTGCATTGCAGTAGTCCAAACGTGAGGTTACCAGCGCGTGTATCACAGTTTCCAGATCCCTCCTCTCCAGGAAAGGGCGCAGCTGGCGTATCAGCCGAAGCTGGTAACAAGCGCTCCTGACCGTCGCATTCACCTGACTTGTCATGTGAAGCGACGGATCAAGGAGTACCCCCAGACTGCGAACAGAGTCCTTCGAGGAGAGTGTGACTCCATCGAGGACTGGAAGTTGTATTCCCAAACCTGGTTTCGGGCCTGTGACTGTGAGCACCTCCGTTTTGTCTGGATTAAGCTTCAATCGGTTTTTCCTCATCTAATCCATTACCGCCGCAAGGCAGTCATTGAGAGGGGAGATGCCATCTGAGGTCTGAGCAGACGATCTGGTCACGGAGAAATAGATCTGAGTGTCATCAGCGTACTGATGACACTGAGCTCCGTGCCTCCGAATGATCTCACCCAACGGCTTCATATAAATATTGAATAACATCGGGGACAGAATAGCGCCCTGTGGAACACCACAGCTAAGCTCGATTTTAGAAGAGCAGCTGTCCCCGAGTCTCACCCTTTGAGATCTGCCGGAGAGGAAGGAACGGAACCACTGGAGCACGGTGCCGCCGATCCCCAACTCTCTCAGCCGATCTAAAAGGATGGAATGATCAATTGTATCAAAAGCCGCAGAGAGATCCAAGAGCACTAACAGGGTCACACTACCCCTGTCGATGCTCAGGCGGAGGTCGTCAGTCAGAGCAACCATGGCTGTCTCCACTCCATAACCTGCCCTGAAGCCGGTTTGAAATGGATCGAGATAATCGGTTTCATCCAAGACAGCTTGGAGTTGGGAGGAAACCGCTTTCTCGACCACCTTGCTTAAGAAAGGCAGCAAGGAAACTGGTCTGTAGTTGTTCCTGTCCAGGGGATCAAGGGAAGGCTTCTTCAGGAGGGGCTTAACAGCCGCCTCCTTCAGACTAGATGGAACATTGCCTTCCCTGAGAGACGCATTGATCACATCCCGAAGGAATGTTCTCAATGCATCCCCTCCCTGGACGACCAGCCAGGATGGACCTGGATCGAGAGAGCAGGTTGTCTTCCTCACGCTTCCAAGGAGCTTGTCCATGTCATCGGTACTCACCGATTGGAACTCATCCAGTAAACTGACAGCAACGGAGTTGCTGGATACCTCACTCATGGACTCTGAACGAAGGTTGGCGTCCAAGTCGGCTCTTATCCGAGAGATTTTATCTGCAAAGTGGATATTAAATGCCTCACAGCAGGCTGTTGTAGGATCCAGCAAGGGGTTTGGCGCAGGGGGGACCTGCGTCAACTCCCTCACCACCTTAAACAGTTCTGCCGGGCAGGACTCTGCAGACACAATGCGTGCAGAGCAGCAAGATCTCCGCGCTGCACGCAAAGCCTCTCCATAGATGCGAAGATGCAATCTATAGAGAGTTCTGTCGGATGAGAGCCGAGTCCTTCGCCATTCACACTCTAGTCGTTGTCCAGCCCGCTTCATTTCCCTGAGCTCTTTCGTATACCAGGGCTTCCTGTTGGTGGCAGGCTGGAAAGGACGCTCGGGAGCGATTGTGTTGATGGCCCTGGCGACGTCGGTATTCCAAGTGTCTACCAGGGTCTCAACAGAATCACCGGCATTCCCAACCAATAAACCCTCTAGGGCTTTCTGGAAACCAATTGGTTCCATGAGCCTTCGAGGGCGGACCATTTGAATGGGTCCGCCACCCCCGGGGGGACGGAACGTGGTCTTTAGCTCCAGCTTGATCAGGAAGTGGTCCGTCCATGACAGTGCGGAGGTCTTGGTTACTTCCGCCCACAGATACTCCTGTTCCGTACTGAAAACCCCATCGAGTGTATGGCCCGCACAATGAGTGGACCCGTTGACCAATTGAGATAGGTTCATGCCTGTCATGGATTCCATGAACTCCCGAGCTGCTCCAGGTAAATCCGAAAAGCTGGCCTCAAGAGGGATGTTGAAGTCACCTAAGACAAGAAGTCTAGGGGACTCCAACAATAGCTCAGAGACCAGCTGGGTCAGCTCGGCTAGGGAGTCTGTTAGACAACGGGGTGGCCTGTATACTAACAGAATCCCCAGACTATCCCTGGTTTTCAGGGTGAGGTACATACACTCGATGTGGGCTGTTTTCCAGACAGGTCTCCTGATCAAGGTCAGGTTGGTTCTGTGAACTATAGCCACGCCGCCACCCCGTCCAAACAGGTTGTAGTCCAAACAGGTTGTAATCAAGGTATGTGTCACTGTAACCAGATCTGACATTTCAAGGAATGGGTGCAGTTGGTGCCCAAGTTTTAACTGTGGAAATGTACTCCTGGCCACTGCTGAAACCTGGTATCCATGCTCACAGTTGAGTCCAGGAGTACACCCAAGCTGTGAGCCTGATATTTCAGGGGGATTGTGACCCCCCCCTCTCTCTCCCCCCTTTGTCTGGGCTGGCTGTTGGCCACAGGGCAAGGGGCCTGCCTCCACTGGGAGGCCATGCCCATGTGGCCACTTTTGTTTTCTTTTTTTGTTCGGGAAGTTCAGCTGTTGACAAGGTCCCTCATGACATTCTTGCAAACAAGCTTGTATAATGTGGACTAGACAAGTCAACGGTTACATGGATTTGTAATTGGTTGACTGGCCACACCCAAAGGGTGCTCAACAATGGCTCCTTTCAACCTGGAAAGAAGTGACCAGTGGGATCCCACAGGGCTCTGTCCTGGGCCCAGTGCTATTCAACATCTTTAGTAATGACTTGGATGACAGAATTGGGGGCATACTTATCAAATTTGCAGATGACACCAAATTAGGAGTAGCTAATACCCCATAGGACACGATCAAAATTCAAAATGACCTGAATAGATTAGAAATCTGAGCCAAAGCTAACAGAATGAAATTCAACATGGAGAAATATAAGGAACTGCATGTAGGACGGAAAAATGAAATGCACGGATCTAGGATGGGGGACATCTGGCTGAATGAAAATACATGTGAAAGGGATCTAGGAGTCCAAGTAGACCACAAGTTGAACATGAGTCAACAGTGTGATGCAGCAGCTAAAAAGGCCAATGCAATTTTAGGTTGCATCAATAGAAGTATAGTGTCTAGATCAAGGGAAGTAATAGTGCCACTCTATTCTGCTTTGGTCAGGCCCCACCTGGAATACTGTGTCCAGTTCTGGACACCACAATTCAAAAAAGATGTGGAGAACTGGAGCTTGTCCAAAGGAGGGCAACTAAGATGGTCAAGGGTCTGGAAACCATGCCCTATGAGAGCGCCTTAGAGAACTGGGGATGTTTAGTATGGAGAAAAGAAGGTTAAGAGGTGATATGATAGCCCTGTTTAAATATTTGAAGGGATGTCATATTGAGGAGGGAGCAAACTTGCTTTCTGCTGCTGCAGAGACTAGAATGCGGAACAACGGATGCAAACTGCAGGAAAAGAGATTCCACCTCAACATTAGGAGGAACTTCTTGACAGTAAGGGCTGTTTGACAGTGGAACACACTCCCTTGGAGTGTGGTGGAATCTCCGTCCTTGGAGGTCTTTAAGCAGAGGCTGGATGGCCATCTGTGGGGGATGCTTTGATTGGGAGTTCCTGCATGGCAGGATGTTGGACTGGATGGCCCTTGTGGTCTCTTCCAACTCTATGATTCTATGATTTTATGAACCTCTTCCAGCAGGGCAGGCGGGGATGTGGTTTGAGCTAGGCAAGGGGCCAGCTCTCACATCCAAATCCCTCAAGGACTACAATTCCCATCTCTGTGTGAGTAATTTAGGGTTGTTGTAGTTAGTGCGATTAGGCCTTTTATTATGTTATCTATGGCTTGCCTGAAATGAACATCTGTGTAACTATGCTCCTGTACCTGTAAGGCAAGGAGGCCTTGCATTAATGATACCTCTATACATGGTTGATGGTATCAAAAGCCACCAAGAGATCCAGGGGAACCAACAGGGACACACTCCCCCTGTCCAGTTCCCTACAGAGGCCATCCTCCAAATCAACCAAAACTGTCTGCTGCTATTCCACTTTTACTGCTCTGGTTGTCTCCTCTTGCATTCTGGGATTTGCTGTTGAGGGAAGGGCATTAACAATTCTCAGCCAGAGAGGTCTTAGGCCTTGCTGAACTACAAGCCTCAGAATGGAACAGGAGGCAGCCAGATCACTAAAAGTGGAATAGCAGGACACAGCAAAGTAGATTCAGTCATTAAATACTGATAGTGGGGAAAGAGCATCTCTTTGACTAGAGGCAGTTTATCCACAGCAAAAATTAGGAATCTGGGCATCTTTAACCTTAAACATCTACAACCTTTAACAGCCAGCTCAGTTGCTGGTCACTGGAGTTGACTGATGGGTGCGGAGAACATTATTTACAGGATTAAAGAAAATGGGCCAGCCCTGAGGGTAGACATCAGTAGTTATGACACTGATTGGCAGATAAATATTCTAAAAAGCAAAGGCAAATCCCCACTCCTCTTAATTTGGGTGTGGTTTGTAATTGCTGAGATAGCTATGTTCAACTGCAAATTACTTTAACACTGGTGTGTAAATATAACAATGTGAGTAGACATTTTGCTGGGTGGTGGTCAATTTATCATTGCAATGTCATCCAGAAGAATGGTGAAGTGTTTCCTCTATGTGTGGGGCAAGTAACAGCAAGCATTAATTAAGCTGCAGTAACAATTGTTTCAGTGAATAGAATTTCAAGATAAAAGGATTACTATGTAGAGAGGCTGGTGGTGTTACATGTTTTATAAACGTGAGTGGGCATGTAGGAGATAGAAGTATATTGGGAAAGATGATAGCAATGTTCTTAAAGTGGGTATTCAACTATATATACAGATAATTTTTAAGACAGCCCACATCTGTCTTAAGACTTTGCTGCTTGAACTCAATCATGGACCCTGAATCTCTTCCTAGCTTTGTTGTTGCTTGTTTGACTTCAAGTTGTTTCCAACAAATGAATACTCTAAGATGAACTGGGTTTTCTTGGCAAAATTTGTTTCCTTTGCCATCCTCTGAGAAGAAGAGAATGTGGCTTGACCAGACTCACCCAGTGGGTTTCCAGGGGTTCTAACATGTCAGTTTCTAACCTTGCTAATCAAGAATAATCAAAGTCAATCCCATTTGACCTTGTGAAGGGTTAAGATGTAGGACAATGATTTATCAAGGCCAGCAGGGGTTAATTTTGCGGGGAAAGAATTCCAAGGTAACACAAAGGAAATAAAGTTATTGTTTGGCAGACATCAGAGAAAAATGCTCATTAATCCCAGACTTCTTGTTGTGTGCCTTCACACCATTTCTGATTTATGGTGACCCTATCACAACTTACTTGGTAAGATTTGCTTTTGCCACCCTATGAAACTGAGAAAATATGGCTTGTCTAAGGTCACACAGTGGGTTTCTGCAGCCAAGGGGTGGGAGTGGGGGTTCAGAATTGTAGTCCAGCTCTCAAACTATACACAATGCTGACTTTCAATCCTAACTTCCTTAAAAAATGTCAAGGGCACAATGAGGTTTGCAAGGTACTGTAGACCACGCTTCCTGTTCAGGCTGCAATTTAGCAAGGCATTTTAGGTAATTTCAACTGAAAGAACATTACATTCAGTTGTATGAGGCAAACTAGAAAACCTCCTTCTTCTCTGCTGGGTAATCACATATTCAGAGCGTGGGCTGTGACTGTTATTGTCTGTCACCTAAAAGTGTATGTTGGAAGAATATAAAAATGATCCATATAAATTTGTATAATAGAGAACCACAAGCCTGTGAAAAGATTCAGACTGCTTTGGAGCTCCCAAATATATGGTTGCCTTTAAAGTGCTATTATTATGACAAAGTATTCTCAAAAGGATCCTGGGTGTCTATAGTTTCCTTCCTATGATACCTTTTGTGAGCATTACTGATCCATGTAACAATTGGGTGGCTATTCTCTGCCCACTCTTCCTCAGCAGTGCTCCTGGATTTCCAGATCCTTGCTAAGTACATTAAAAAAAAATCAAGAATCTTTGCCATGTGCTCCATGAAGGGCAAACCCCTATCTTTTCATGAAGAGTGATTTTCCCCTTTTGTAAAAGGCAATATCTAGAATGTCAATAAACCTGGAAAATCTGGAAGATGTTTTCTTATACTAATCTTTTCATTATCAAATCCAGAAGGGTTGCTTGCATTGATGCATGACTTTCTGTCTGATTACCTCTCCTCCTTATCCCTTATATTATAGGCTTCTTTGATCATATTTTCAGACAGTTTCCTTCATATATGCCTAACCCCATACTCAGTATTTCTGTTTTTTCCCTCTCCATTTGGAGCCCATACATATTTGTTCTTAGCTCTCCACAATCCCCCCCCCCCCCCATATTGGAAATGGGAATCATGCATGATTCCAGGTGTTGTTTACTGCAACTCCCAGTAGCCCTAGCTGGCATAAGAGAATGGTGAAGAATGCTAGGAGCTGCAGTTTAAGAACATCTGAGGGCCACATGACTCCCACCCCTCTCTATACACTGTCCTTGGATAACATCACCAAACCATACAGCTTTCAGTTCTGCCTGCACACTAACATCTACCTCTACTGCTCTTACCTTAGAATTGTTCCTCTCCAGTCCCATATTTCCAATGACCCATCTGATATTCCTGCCTAGCTGTTCCATTGCCAAGTGAAACTCTATATGGCCAAAATTGAACTTCTTGAATATTAAGCTTTGTCTTCAGTCCTGACCTTTTATCTCCTAATGTAACAAACAGCGGTATATCACGACTTGCAAGCAATTTGTGAATTCTTCTGGTGGGCCCTCCCCCACCCCTTGCGGCTAATCCACACTTTAATTCAGGAGACAGCAGGATTAGTCTTTGGGAATCCATTTCTCCACCATGAGGAATGTCCCAGGCAGCTGATGCTGCAATAATGGCTGTGGTAGCTTCCTGCTAGACCCCACAGCTGTTCCCTTCTGCCATGTAAGTGGTCCTGAACACCACCTAAACTAGCTTGATGCCTCTCATGTATTGGAGAACTGTCCCATTTTCAGTGTTGAAGAACTACAGAGCTGGCATTTCAGCCAGTTTGTGTACATGAAATATTGAAAGGCTGCTATCCTATCCTTCACAGTAGGCAGAAAAATATCATTAAAGGCAACAGTTTGGGGAAAAGCCCTGCTTGGTTATCTCTACTTCCTTATGACTCTTTTCCCCTTGTGCTAAACCAGTCATGAAGGAAGCTGGCATTTGGAGTTAGCCTTATTGGAGCATGAAAATGTGTTGCGTGCTGTTCTCTTCCTTCCTGGCATTCCTGATCTCTTCTATAATTTAGAATGCCAGCCCCGTATGATGCCTTTTCCTCCAAAAGCATGCAAAGGAAGGCATAAATGTAAACTGGTTGGCTTCTTGCTTTCTGCCTCCACCTCCGCCTGTACCTGTCAAACGTGCTGATTTAGAGGGAGGAGACCATGCCTTTTCTAAAGAGTATCTCAGCAGTGGCTCCCTGCTTAAAATAACTCTAAATTGCCACGTCTACTGTGGGTTTCTTTGGATTTCTAAGAACTGAGAATGCAGGGATTCTAATACACTCTAGTGAAAGATCAAGGCACTTGGAAGGGAACTTAGTGCATCAATTAAATGAGGTTTGACGCTATTATCCCAAGTGTTTAGTTCTTATATGGTGATTACTTAGCAAAATGTCCTGGTTTTGACCTCAATGGCAAATAACTGAAGTAAATGGGAACCTCAATAATTTAATAATTTAAATGTATGAGAAGGGAGGGGGAGAAATAATATTTTTCCTCTCTCACTTATAATACTAGAATTTGGATTCTCAGTTATTTGGTGTGTGCAGGACAGAAAATACCATAGAGGTCATCCATACTTTAAAAACATATTAATATTCATTCAGGCAGGTTTGAAATTAGCCTGAGGCTAGTGCTGCAGTATGTGGGTCAAACAGCAATCATAGAGACAATTCTACCCATAGGCTCCCATATATTGAATGTCTGTATAACTTCCCTGCCAAAACTACTTAAATTTAAAGTAATCAATGTGGCACTTTAAACCTTCCTGACAACATGCAAGCTTTTGACAGTTTGATATACCAGTCCTTGTGCTGTCACACTCTGGAAAGCTAGCTAAGTTTTCAGTGAGACATAATGTTCAGCATTTTCAGTGCAGGAACTCACCACTTCTGTCTCAAACATGATTTTTTAGATCCTTTTCTTTATCTCTCCCCCCCCCGGCCAAATATATATATTTTCACCAGTGTTGAAAAGCCTGTTGTGATCCACCTTAGGTCAGACTAAACTCAAGCAGTGGGCCTTAACTCCCACTTGAAGACCAGTTAATTAGAATGGATGTCTGCATTCTGGAACCCAGAGTTGCAAAAGTTTATTTCTTGAATTTCAGAATCAGTTCAGCCACATGTCATGGGCAGTGGAACTTGGATATTGTCTTAAAATGTCCCCTAGACCTCTTCCAAATGCTAGGATTAATTCTCAATGCAATGCAAAAAGCAACATTCAACCAACTGGGCACCAACTGTCTTTTCCCCTCAGAGTGAATCAGGCCCAGACCACACCTGCAAAATATCCTGTTCCACGTTGACCCAGTTAGCATCACACAGGCCTGTTACAATCCAAATGTGATTTTGTTTTGAGCCACACCTTTTGCTTGCCCAAAGTCACATCAGTACAAAAAGAGCTTTCCCTGCCTTGTCCTAGTTCTCACTGTACAGGATCATTATGGGCAGGTGATGCACAGAGAGAAAGAGAGCAGGATGTAGGGAGGGGACTAAGAGAGCCAGGGTGGGCAGGTTGGATGGTGGCAGCAGTAGGAAGGAAGTGCTGGTCACTGCTACTACGGCAGTGGCTTCGACAGATCCAGTGGCATCACTACAGGGGGTGTATCAAGCAGTTTCAGTCACCTTGTGCAATACTTTAGACTGGCTATTGTGCAAGTTATGTAAAAGTTCCAGTTCTAGTCCAAAACATTTAATTTATTTGTCACACTTCAAAAAAGAAGAAGAAAGAAACTCTCAAGGTTGTACAATGGCATGAATATATTTTGTTCGCACAGCAGCAGTGTGGAGGGATGTTAACACCTCACTGTTGACCATAAGGGCTGTTCATCATAAATAGCAAGGAGAGGAATAATGAGCCTAGTTGCTCAGTGCCACCTCAACTCAACAGTTTCCATCCTCCCTCACTTTGCCATGGCGCTTACTAGGGTGAAGACTAACAGAATCAAATTACCACACTTGACTCTTTGCTAGGCTTCTCTCAGGTCAGCACCTGAGCAAAGTGGGGTGGGGGTGGGGGAAAGGAAGAATAATGAGCCTAGTCACTCAGTGGCACCTTGGCCAAACAGCTTCTTGGTTCATACAAAGAATATGATTATTGTGGTGGTAGTAGTTGTTGCTGACTCCCTGTTGAAGGTCAGGGTGACCCTGCAGCTTCACTGACTGTGTTATTGTCCCCCATTTCTTGGGAAAACATAACGGCTCCAACCCAGTATTTCCTTGAGCCTCCCTCCCCTGTCCACTGCCAATGAAGGAGAGACTCCCTACAAGGAAAATTCACAGTTAGTGTGAACACAAATCATATCTTAACACCACTCCTCAGAACAGTGAAACTGTAGACTAGTCATTAAAAATAAAATGATGACAACACACTTGTCTGATGTCACCCACCAATCCACTCCCAAACTAGACACCACCCTTCAATGTCACACCAATCTGGCAGGATACACATTGAAAAAAAGAAAAGAAAAAATGGTTTTCCTGGAAACTGTTGAGTAAAAAGAGAGACTTTTAAAACTGCACTTAATCCCACAGGCATCAAAAGGTTTGCTATGAAAATTGAGCATGTTACAGCAGGAATGGGACTGAATTAAGGCTGAATTATTTGATTAGTGTGGATCTAGCCTCAGTCTCCTTCAAGTGCTTCTCTCAAAGAATTGGTTCTACAGGGCAAGGTCAATCAAGAATATGCTCAGTAACAAACAATGTAGTGCATAGCAGCACATCTCTTCAAAGTCATTTTTGACTTATGCTGACCTAGAGGGCTTCCCATAAGGTTCTGTAAATGCAGTCCTCAGTGGTAGGTGAGGAATTAGATTGAGCTGAGTTCAGATTTATACCACCCCATTGGGCAACTGTTTGGACAATAAGCTGGCCCTCTGGAGTAGCCATGCTTGCATAATTTTATGAGACACAGCTGGTGAACAGGAGCTCCACTTCTGGCTGAGATCCTACATTATGCTGGGAGAGGACACATCTTCATCAGCATATCTATGGGAGGCAGCAGAGGTGGAGGAGGCTTCTGCCTTTGCCTGGCTGCTTTCCTGGCACCTAAGCAGCTGCCAGGTACAGCTCTTTCTTTCCAGCTACTCACCACTGCTAGAGGTGTGCCTGGGCTCATGCCAGCTGCTTTGGAACCCAGCGGGAAGAAAAAGCAGCCTCCACACCCTGCATAAAGCTTATTTTTCTCCATTCTTGCTCAGGAGCAACTGGAAAAATCCAGATCCATCTTTACAGCCATTTCTTAGCCAGGAGGTGGAGCTGCACTCAGTGCTTCCTCTCCTGGCCCCAGGATGAAGAACACACAGAAAGGAGGTACTAGATACCGCCTTTCATGTGGTGTGGAAAAGTCCATTGGCAGACCCAGCCACCGGTTATGCTTGCCTATATCACTAATAGGATATTGGCCTCTTTCCTTGCTGCTCAAGCACTGTTTACATAGCCTTCCAGACAACAAGCATACTTGCTAGTCCTTCATACAGCATAATGTATGACTATCCTGGTCTGCCGCTTATTATTTCTGCTATATATGATTAAAATAGTAACATATTCATATAGCAACTTAGGCCTGATACAGACTGGTGCAAAGCGCTGGCCCGGGGCCAATTTCAGAGCTCGGGAGAGCAGAGCATCCTCATGCTTCTGAGCCCTAACGTGCACCACAGGTGCTGTCATGGCTTGCCCCCGTCCACAGGGGGGCCGCCATATTGATGTGCATGTGGCACAGCATCTAAATGGCACTGTGCAGTTGTCTATAAATCTTAATAGTGGAGAACACAATACAATAGTTAATGCAAACAAACCTCCCTTCACAAGAACTCTGGTGCAATGATAATGGCACAGTAAGGCTGTCTTACAGAACATGGTGTTCATTTGATTCATGCCAAGCAGTGCCATGTAAGCTGCACAAAGACAAAAGAAGGAATAGTTTTCAATAAGTAGTGTTTAAGGCTATGTTATTCAGAGTAGCAGTAGGCAGAGCAGTGCCTTCTAATCAGTGCTTTCTGTTTCAGATTCACTGTTCCTTTGATGCTCCTTCCTAAAATACGTGAGGCCTTGTTTTGTGCAAGCTGGGCAGTGAATGAATATAGCATAAGGAATGGCCTGGTTGTTTGAAACTACCACTACCCTACAGCTGTACATGAGGTCAGCAATTTTGTACAATTTTGTAGTTGTAGAACTTTATCGCATGCACTTGTCAAACCGTTTTGTGGACGGGAACAGGACTCTCGGGGGCACCCGTGAATGCATTTTACTGCACACGCAAGCTTCCACCAAGAGGCCCCGTTCTGGCACCCATCCCCAAGCTGTCCATGTTCAGTGTCGGCGGGTGCCATTTTTGCTGCATGGAAGTCTTCCAAGCAGCACATTTAACGCTTTGCGGCATGGGACAGGGATGGGTGCCGGAACGGGCCTCTTGGTGGATGCTTGCGTGTGTGGTAAAATGCGTTCACACGCGCCCCCACGAGTCCCATTCCCATCCTCAAAACAGTTTGACAAGTGCATGCGATAAAGTCCATAGTTTCACAGGAGCCTGCAGTACTGGCCCTACCATTAGGCAGTGAGGTGGCCAGGCTGTCATGAATGTAGGATTGTCAAATTGGAGCCAGTCTGGGGCACCTGTAATTTTAATTCTTAATCTATCTTGGAACAGGAGAAGTCCCATAAAACTCCATGAAGTGGGATGAAGGGCCATAAAACATTCTCAATCTTCCCTCTATCACATTCCTAACCCCAGCTTTTAGCCTCAGGATTTCTTTCCAAACAGTTATTGCCTTGCTGGTTGAAAGAGCTGCGTGCCTGGAGGAATGTCCAAATGTGTCAGATGCACTGGGTGCTCCTCCATGCCCTACCTATCTTCCTCTTGCAGAGGAAGGGATGACAGTGACTAAAAGTTAGGGTTGGAATATGAGGGATGAGAGGTACCTCTGTCCTGCTTACTGCAGCTTTATGGTGCTTTGTGCTGCTCCAAGACTGTTGTTGTTGTATACTTTTAAGTCATTTACAACTTTTGGCAATGTTAAGGTAAACCTTTCACAGGGTTTTCTTGGCAAGATTTGTTCAGAGGGGGTTTGCCTTTCCCTTCCATTGAGGCTCAAAGAATATGGTCACCCAGTGGTTTTCCATAGCTGAATGGGGATTTGGACCTGGTCTCTAGAGTTGTAGTCCAGTGCTCAAACCACTACAGTGCAGTGGCTTTCCAAGATAGATTACAGTTATAGGAGTCCCATCCCAGATCTAATCTGGCAACACGAATGAGTATCATGGAAGGGCAACAAACACTTAGTCATTAACCTTTTTAATTGTACTGCTGGCATGGGGGAAATTGCTTGTGGACAGTCCAGTTTCTGGGCCATGGACTGCTGATACACGGGCTGGTAGTAAGCTGACTTAACTGTGGGTGTCAGAAGAGCTGTGGTACTGTCACAGGTCAGGCCCATTACAACAAAAATACTACTACAGGAGAAGTACACCCAATTATGAGCACAAAGATGCATGAACAGATTTATCATGTGATGGTGCTGCTGGAACCACTAAGTTGTAATGGGTGTTGTGGACAACATTAAGAACATAATTCATTGTGTTAACAGTAATCCATTGTGTAATTTACTGCAAAGTCACTCCCTACCAAAGTGATTCATTACAATTAATGTTACCACACACATACACACACTAGCACATAAATACTTTGCTCCTGGCATTCCTTGTTACTTTTATCAAACCCTTTTTGTGATGACAAAAACAGTGCGAATGATAAGAGAATGACATAGCACTTGGAAATTTCATTAAGTAATACTTGCTGCACCAAAAAAATAAATCATACTTACATATGAAATTATTTTTCAAAATGGAATTTGGTTATGCCATTGTTACTTCCTGCCAAAAAGGAGATGGTTGCAGTTAATTACATTATTTGTAATACATTGTTTCCCAGTTATTTCTAGTGGAGCTTAGGGGACACAGAGGGCTGCCTGGCAACCTGTGGCTTGGCCAGAAAACAACTGAGTAGTTGAAATAGGAACATCAGCTAATGACTGTGCCATGCCAAAATACTTACCTTCATCAGATCCTCTTAATCATAACTGATCTGATAGACCAAACAGGAGGGATGTCCTTATTTCTTCATCTGAAGAAAAGAAATTAAAGGAAGAGGACTTTCAATGGCAAATAAGCAATGTAAGGGTTCTTATACTATTCTGGTTAGGTACAGTGTGCTCAATGTGGTACAGTTCCTCACAGTATGAAACAACATTCAGTTACTGAATGAGCCACACCTCAGTGGCTGTTCTTTCCCTCTAAGTATTTTCTTAACATTTGGTTTAGTAAGGAACTCATAGGAAGCCAGGTTGTTAATTAGCTACTTGACTTATCTCTGACTGGTCTGAGCATTTATCACTCCATCCACCCATCTGCAGTTTTCAGAATATTGATTTTCATCCTTATCAAAACCAAAGACTAAGTAGGATTTAACCTCCCTGGATGTCAGATTTTTTGGAAATGTCTTTGAACACAATACTCGTAATCAACATGTAGCAAGGTTTTCATCCAGCCTTAAATAGCTCACTTGCTTTCCAGCATATTTCAATTGCTGGCAAAGGTCAAATTAAAGGTTATCTTAACTATTTTAAGTTGCAGAAACATTGGAAGTCAGAAAGCATGGATATAAAGCAATTTTTTAAATAGTTACTATAACAGCAAGCCAACAATCTATGATTCCCCCCCCCCCCCCCCCGCCTGAACAATGCTAGACTTAATGTTAATAATGTTCACTATAAATGGAAGTAAAAGAGGACAAGGAAACGAACATTTAGCATAATGAACAACCGTCCTGATTTATGCACTTAGGCGTTATAGGTAGCTTTGTTCTTGTACTTGTTCCCAGACTATCTCCTGAGGAAAATAAAAAAAATCTTAGCAGGAGGTTGCATTATTTCACTCTTGTGCTGGGGTGGGGAAGAAATGTCACTAAGCAACAACACAACTGTTCAGCTTTTGTGTGTGCTGCAAAACAACATTAATAAGATTTTAATGAAATTTTATTTACATATTCCAGTTTTAGCTGTCGTGTTGAAACAGAAATGACTACTCCAGGGAAGATGTTTAGGATGCAAAAATAATAATTGCTGCTATTCTGCAACAGCTGCTTAGTTAGGGAAAAATTAAGCTGATTAGGGGCTGTGCAGACCAACCATTTGGGCTGGCTTGGGTGCCTCATTGGCACTATGGGAAGAAATTCTTTAGGATTTCCCTCTTATTAAACTGATAAACTGCTTGAAGTATTAAAAAGCCATTTTGGATTACAGTGAACAAATATATCTGATGGGGAAGAATGTCTAAATCTTGCCTTCTGCCTTCCCATATAAGCTCATGGGTACAGCCATGATGAAGCACGAAGTCTCTTGGGGTGGATCTACGCTGTAGAAATAATGTAGTTTAACATCACGTTAAATGGTGTAGATCCATCCTATGCAATCCTGGGATCTGTAGTTTTATAATGTCTTTAGTCTTCTCTTCCAAAGAATTCCACTCCCTTTTTTGGTCATGCAAGAGTGACTGGATGTGTGTTTGATATAACTGGAAATGCATATGACCTTCTGGGACCATTGTCTGTCTTTCAAGACCATAGTTGTGGAAGAGTCTTTACATAAAAGATGGATACATTGGTATCGCTTTGAATTCTAATTTCATTGGTCCCCCAAAGCAAACATAGTCACAGAAAAGGAAATTTAATTGTTCTTGCCTGATTTGACACTTTCAAACACTGAGAAGCCATACATATCTTGACTGCATAATATCCAAATACTGAAGTAAACTTTCCACCCATCTCAAATTACATAGGCAGAAGTTGATTTTTTTTTAAATGGGACTTTTGTACTTCTGCCCAAGAAAATATTTGTCTTCACAAGCAGAAATCGTGAGCTATTCTGAGTTGTTACAGGAGAATGTCTGGATGAGACTGATATTCATTGAGTTCTTTTTTAAAAAGTCAAGCAAAGAGAAAAGGAAAATCCTCCTGCATCTTGAAACCACTTTCTATAATTTTAGTCAAAGGCAAACACAGGCAATCTATCAAAATGCTCTTTGTCCAAAAAAAGATGATTCCAACTTTCATAGAGAAAATGGATCCCAAAATCAGCTGCTCTGACTTCATAAAGGTCTTTTCCTCATCTAGTAATTTTAGATGGATTCCATTACTGCAGACATTAGTGTGCCACCCCCCAACCTTTTTATAAATTTAGTGGGAAAAGCAACTATCCCAAAGAGACCAGTTCTAATTCAACTAAGTATAAAAGGGCAGGATGAAACTAGGAAGTCTTAGGCCCAGTACAGATGGGCGGAAAGCACCGTCCTCAGGCCAAAATTAGGGTTCAGGAGTGTGCAGCGACCACATGCTCCTGAACCCTAGTTTGTAATGACAGCACCATCATGGCGGCCTCCTGTCCACACGGGGGTCAACATGATGACCCTGCATCATCGCTGTGTGTGAGTGCACCAATGTTGCACTCATGGCGGCAGCTACATGCACTTAAAAGGGAGCCCACACAATTTGGTTGCTGCGGGCTCCCTCAGGAGCAAAAATGGGTGCCTCTGCACACCTTTTTGGAGCGGTCTGACAAGCCCCTTACTAACTGAATATCAAGCATTGCTCTTGGGTTCCTAGGTAGAAGCTATGGCCCAAAATGTCTTTCACCAGTTGGTTCACTAGATTCCTGAGCACTGCCTTGGTAACATCCAGGTTGGCATACAGTGGCATTGTTAGGACTGAATGATGGGACACAAATCCAGGCCTTTTTAATTTAGAGAATCCTTTCATTTTTTCCCCATTTTTCTTCAATATTTTATAGTTAGGATGGGTACACCGTGGAGTACTACACAGTTATGCATATTGTTTTCATTTCTTAGCTTCCGGAGTGACGGTCATGGTGGTGTGGACCTTTGCTCTTTAATGCTCTCTGTCTGACTGTAAAAAGTTGTGGGTTTTTTAAATTTGTTTTTAAGGTGTCTAGACTGAGCAGATATTGGAAAAATGACAAAAACTTCTCTTTTCTTTTCCCAAACTGCTTACAGACATTGTTGTCAGGTGCGTTGGACAGTGACGGTAGTAACTTCTTTCAACATTTCAAAAAAGAGATTTTTTTAAAAAAGGAATCCATTTGTTTCCTTTCTGATACCTGGGGGCAGGGAGTGTAAGGAGGATGGGTCAGATGGAAGGATGCAATCTGAGGAAGCGTCATCACTGATACAAGCTATCTCTCGAACCTAGCAGTGCTGCTAGTGATGCATGCCTGGACTACTGTTACATGATTTCCATGCCTTTGAAAACTGGAAACCTCGGCTAGTACAAAGCACATTCTCCTGTGTAATTACGGGAATGAGCCAGAGGGAGCACATTACTCTAGTACTAAAAATGGGTATTTTTACTACTAGTTTCAGGGCAGAAATCAAAGTGTTGCTTTTAATCTTTAAGTATTCCTTTAAACAGTCTGGCATCAGATGAGGTAAAGGAACTGCTTGCATTGAAATTCTGCTCTGAGTCATCTCTTTGACTCAAGTCAGATTAGCAAGGGGCAATGAGCAAGGCTTTCTCAGCAGGATTTCATTTCTCCTTGAGTTCTTTGCCCCATCAGGCTGGTAGATTATCTTCACCTTCCAAAAATTAGAACAATCTTTTTCATTCCAGCAAACCATTACAGGCTGAGGCAACTTGCTATTTTAAAACCAGCTGATTGTTATTCTCTTGCTCTCTCTTGTGTTCTGTCAAGAGGTAATGTCTAAATTTAATGACATTTTATTGAAGTTTTATGACTAGCTTTTAAGTTTGTAAGCTGCCCTATAAGTGTAAAATGTGTGTGTGAGTGTGTTCAAGATGCCTGTCAATTATGGCGACCCCATTAATTTAGTATTGTTTTCTTAGACAGGCAATACTCAAAGATATTTTGCTGGTTCCTTCCTCTGAAATATAGCCTACATGATCTGGTGTTCGTCAGAGTCTCCCATCCAAGTACTAACCAGGGCTGACTCTGATTAACACATATAGATTGGATATACATAGCTTGTGGTTCCCTGCTCATTTTATGGTGTTATTAAATACTCAGGTTCAAGATACTCCATAGTTCCATTTGCTCAGGCTTGTTTCCTCTTCCATAAATGGAGTAGTCCAACCTACATCTTTAAAAAAATCCATATTTTTAAGAATGTCAGTGGGTTGTGTCTTGACTTGCAATAAATAAATAAAAATTATTATTAAATTATTAGTATTAAAATCTCAGTTCCCCAGAATACAGAACTTCTTGGAGAGGGTTAATATTTTAAATCCACTTTCCCACCCTTTTCTGAGTGGTCACTGAAACAAACTTGACCCTGACAATAATACGCTTTTCTTTTTGTCTGTGGCTATTGCAACAAAAGCCTTTAATTTAGACAGGTCAACAAAGTCCCTGTGGCACCCTGTGAAGGCTCAGCAAAAAGCCCAAGTGAAAGTCTGACCACACCCATTGTCCTCCATCAACACCATCAGATTACTCACAAAACCACTTCAAAACCTAATTGATAATGATAGCCACCATTTTGTTCTTTGTGGGCCTGGGACAGATGGACAGTCACTAGAGAGAACAATAGTGAGTGGCCAGAGGCCAGGAGACTGACACTGTTAAATGACCTTTGAAAGAAACATTCCCCAGCTCTTACTGGGCTTTGTCCTTAAAGTGCCTCAAAGTGCTAAAGGCTTTCAGCATCCAGCAGTTTAATAATCCTTAAGTCTAGTGTTCAGAGGAGACATCCATGGCTGGAGCCTCCTAAACAGAGTAGATCTAAGTGGATATTTTAAAATCCTCCCATTCTCTCCTTATCCTGATCCCAGTTTTACTTCACAAAATGAATAAAAGTTTGCAGTTGTGTTATCTCTACTCTTTAATGAGTTTCTCTCATGACTTTCCCTTTTGCAGAAACTCAACTATTTATCAATTCACAAATAATTCATAAGAAATGAATAAACAGGCATTATGCATTGGCATATCTTTTGTCTAGTTTCTTCCTATCGATAACATTTGCAGAAATATATCCATGGGTAGCTGTGCTGGCCAAGTACAGTAACATCTAAAAGCCACAAAGCAGTGATACAATAAAGTACCAATAGAGGTATTCCTATTTCAACAAATAACATCCAAAATCCACAAAACAGTGATACCTCTATTGGTACTCTATTGGCATCACTGTTTTGTGGATTTTGGATGCTATTTGTTGAAATAGGAATACTTGTTATCTATTGAAAAGAAAAGAAAGAGACAATAATATTTGACCTTCAGTTGTTTCTGTTCACCCAGTCATAGAAAGCAAAGTTTACCACGTGTTACAAATACATTTCTTCAATTTGCAGTTTAGCAGTACAAAATTATGTGTTTGTTGTGAACATGGGGAGTGGTGAAAGCTGTGTGTAGTGCAAATGGGTTTTGTGGCAACATTCCTTATTGGTGCATCCCTTTTTTACACACACGCACCCAATACACCCAACACACAAAGGAATTACTGATAAACTGCCACCAGTCAGAATGAACCTCTTGATATGTTTATTCAGCTTCTTGGAGAGTTTATGAGCCTTAATGTCATGGCTCGCCCCCTTCAGATCAGGTCTAGAACAAGTGGGGGAGAAAAAAAATGATTTGGATTTTCTTGTCCAAAGCTAAGAGACACAGAAGTCAGATGGGGGGGGGTGTGAGGGCACAAAAGTCCTAAAAACATGATAATTTGCTGCTTATGTCATTGGCTGAAGAGTTGTTTTATTTCTGTGCATGCCTTTTGTACTAGGCTCCAGTGGATGGATCTCTGAGTTCTTGAAATCTGCCCATGTTTTCTATGCAGGAATATATTAATCTATTCTTTATAATTTTTCATGCCGCAGTCTCCCATTCTGTGTGATGTCACTGGGTGTGTAACTAAATGGAATTGTTGATACAAAATAGTATGAACATGGTCTTTGTTGCTATGTGAACAGCTGTAAGGAAAATGACAAGGGGAGGGAGTGGTTAAGGGAAGAATCTTGTAAATTTAATCTCAGAGGTGTTCCCCAAAGAGGCTATGTATGCCTTTACATTCAATAAGAATCATCGATGAAGTTTTAAAATGATCTTAATATTGGATTGAAGAAGTCCAGTGCAGCAATCCTACGGATGAGAAGTGACCAAGAAAAATAGAAATGGTGTAAACCCACCTCAGAAAGTTTGCTCCTCATCCTTAGATTTCAAACTTTCCTCCTTTGCCCTTGAAGCCACTACAAGCTTGCTGAAACACTGCAATTTAAGAAGATAGACAGAGTTCTGCCTTTGTATCACAAAGGGATCCAAAAGGACCTGTTGCAAAGTACATCCTGAAATACCCTGAAAGTTTCATCAGCTGAAGGACATATTCAAAAATATTTGTCAAAAGCAGATGCTCTAGCATTATGGAGTAATAAAGGTCAGTACCATTCAAATTAATGACAGTTAAACATATCTAATAAGAAAAAACTTTTTGGACTACAACTTGCATGATCACCAGCCCACATTACCATACAGGCTGAGAGATTTGGGAGTTACATCCCCAAAAGTGACGTTTCCAATTCTGTAAAAAGAAATAAGTCAGATCACCTTGCAAAGAAACCCCCACAGTCATACCAGAGAAGGGATGTAAAAAATATTTGTAAAATTTCTTTTTCCTGATTAGAAGGAGTGTTTTCACACAATGAGAAACTCTACTGAAAAATGTCAGCAACCACAGCATTTCTTGTCCCCAGGCAAGAACAACACCAGCATTTTCTCCCTCACCAAAGGAACATTGCCTAAATTATACAAAACTGAAGTATTTTGATTTAGAAATGTGTTTATTGGAAATAGCATTTTTTTCTCCATAAAAGGTATCCTTTGTGCAAAACCAACTTATTTTTTAGCTCAAAATAAACTTCATGGGACACTCACAAAAGAAGTCCAGACATATGGGGAATTATTGGAAAATACACAAAATCTTTAGTAAATCTCCACTTGCCCAGTGGAAAGACATTTTAAAATATTGCATTCTTGTCCGTGAGAAGAAAATAAGGATATGAATATGTGCTCTTTACTACCACAAGAACACGCCAAATGATAGCAAAGTAGCCACATCTACAGGAAGGCACCAACCACACATCTCACCCAACATAAAACTACTCTCTCAGAATTACCCAAATTAGAACACAGGGTCACTGGCATAGGATTATATCTCTCCACTCCCAAGGAACAGGGCATAGCTTTCACATGCTATATCCCTTTCTTCTGCTGCCACTATGATATGTCACTTTGCACTTTTATATCATAGGCAGACAGACACATGCCGTCCTAGCTACATCCCAATTGCGTAGTCAAAAACCTCAGGCAGCAAGGCCTCCTGTAGAGAAAACAGCCATGTACACAAGGGACTTCCCAAAAACTGGGGAGAAGGAGATGAATCCACAGATCTGGCAGGGTTTGAGAGAGAGAGAGACCCACCAGTGTCACACTAGACAAAATGTTTGGCCAACACAACTGTGGGAAATAAACTTAATTGCAGAGAAGGATTCAACTTACTTCAGTCCAGAAGGAACACCACATGCAAACAGGGCAAGGAGAAACCTACAGCAAATCGGGAGGGAGGGGATGCTATGTAAGATAATCCTGGATGGGTTTTCATTTCATCACTGATGTTGGCTGCCCATTCTGATAGCTCCTAAACAACACCTACACAGAGAGAATATTCCTATATTTCTTGCTCGTTTGCTCCTCAGAGCCAGCCACAGATATTTAATTGTCAACAATCCCAACCACCATCCAAAAGTTCACAAATGGAGCAATCTCAACCACCACCCAAAAGTTCACAAATGGAGCTCATAGGCCCAGATCTCAGTCCCACACTCACCATTACCTTAGGATAAGACTCAATGAACTGTATAGCAGGTAGAAATGCATGGGATAGTACTGTTGGGACCAGTTTGTGGGTGTTGCAAGCAGGTTTCAGGTGAGAACAGTAGTTCACACCTACTTGTAATTGGGGCAACTGTCAGCAGGGAACAGAAGCTCAACAGGTGCAGCTCCAAACAAAAAATGCTGTCATTAAGTATGTCAATCCATCAATGTATCTGCCATGTATTTTTACGCTTTCCTTTCCTCTTTTAAAAAAGCAAACTGCAATAAACTTTCTCAATATGCATCTCCAGATGTTATTGGACTATAACTCCCAGAATCCCTTACCACTGGCCATAATGCTTCTGGCAATTGTAGTTCAACAACATTTGATGATCCAAATTTTGGGACCACTTTAAATATAGGCTGCATCTGCACTGCAGAAATAATGCAGTTTGATAGCTTTATCTGCCATGGAATTCTGGTATTTTTCATTTTTTTGTGGCACCAGATTGCTCTGACACAGAAGGCTAAATATCTCGCAAAACTACAAATCCCAGGATTCCATTGTATTGAGCTGTAGCAATTAAAGTGGCATCAAACTGCATTATTTCTGCAATGCAGATGAAGCCATAGTTTGCTGCATTTCTTCTGTCTGTCCTCCAAGTCTTTTCACTTTCTAACTACCTTTGTTTTCTTCATCCCAGGCTCTCCCTTCTCCCATGGCAATGTTATTTTAAGATGTCAGCCTTCCAGTTGGTTAGCCATAACTTTCATTAAATTAAAGGGAAAAGAAATCAAGCTAGAGGAAAGGAACAAGACAAGGTCAAAGGAAAAAAAAGATTCTGAAGAACAACAACATTTACTCTAACAGATAAAGGATGAGGGACATTTGGGTTCCTATATCATTTGTACAGATGTTGCAATGTTCTTATGCATTATAGTGCTATGGTGCTAGAACATATTACAAGAAAATACATTCTGCTTCACTGACATTTTAATATAGATGGCTGAAATGGCTGAGTGGTTCCTTGGTTGAATGGATAGCTCACAGCTTCTTTTCACCCAGTTAAAAATGTGTTTACAGAATTAAGGAAGTCAGCTGCAGCTATTGCAAATGGAATTGGCACTAACTCATGCATTATGGGCCACAGATACTGGAGTTCATTAACCATACCAAGCAAATTGGCTTAGGATAAATAAATACTGGCATGTTTTTCACTTGGAATACTTTGGGTGGTGTAACAGTTACCATAGTAACTCAGAGAGGTCAGTAATTAGAATATTACTCAAGCCATTTCCACGGTTTTAGGCAAATATTGTGCAAGAGAAACAAATGAGCAAAAATTGATTACAGCAATTTAGCATCCATCTTGTTATTTTCTCATTTTTTGAAACATTCCACTGTTGTAAAACATGCAGACAATGTTATTGGCACAAAATATTCATCTGGCTGGAATCACAGAAGAATGAACTCATCAGTATTATTTATATGCAAGTTTACCCTTGGACTCATGCCATGAAGCACAAAAAAATGTTATTGTTTTGTCCCTCCTTTTTTTGGCCCCCCAAAGCTATCAGGGTAAATGGTGAGTGAGTGCATCTGGATTCCATTTTAAATTGCAAAGTAAGCTTTTTTACAGTTTACAAAGTTTGAGGCAATTAATGCCTTGGTCTCGGTGTCATCAGCAAAACAGAACTTAATCCAAGGTGGTGGTTCTGGAAGGTCAGCCACCAAGAAGAGTAAAGGATAAATATAGTTGCTAGTAGCAGCTTTGAGATTATGCTCATCAAACTGTTTGGAACTGCATTAGAATGTGTAGACCTAAACAGATATGAAAATAGAAAAAATAATTCAGTGGCACGCATGCAAAAAGTATTGATTGGGAGATAATGACAAAGGGAATATGTCTCAGAGCAACAGCAAAAATGAAGACTTGGAGCAGATGTAACACATCACATGATCACTAAATGATGGTTTAATACTAGATAACCCTTAATACTGTAAAGGAACCAGATCCTTTTTGATCTTGGAAGCTAAGTAGGGTCAGCCCTGGTTGATAATATTTCTGCTATAATAACTGTGCAGTTTAGATAAAAAGTAGTGCTATGTCTGTACTGAGTCAAAAGAGGACAGATATAGCTATGTTTAATAATGTAAAAAGTGTTGCCACTGCCTATATATTGTGTTTTACTTTACCAGTTGTCACTGCAACTAGCAAGAACCTTATTTATCCAATGGATTAATAATTGTGTGCCATTGACTCAGAAAATTTCCATGGAGGTGGAAGTGATTTACAGGAACATATGCTATGAATGTCACACATTACATGAACATATGCCAGGAATGTTCCACATTAGGAAAGAGAACAACACTCTGTAGCTTCACTTTGCAGCATGAAACATGCCACATTGGTCTGTCCTCTACTGTCTTTGTATACAGTGTGGACACCTGCAAACTATGCACAGCTATATGTGCATAGTTCTCCTTATACAAACATACACACACACACACACACACACACACAATGTGTGGATGCTGGAAGATGGGACAGCTTGCTGTATATGTCATCAGTGTTAAGGCTATGTAGAACAGCATCTTTCATGTAAGAGTTTCCGTATACCCAAACAAGGGTATAAGATATGGTGAGTAATTTGTGAAGTTTGTCTCCTCTAGTTTTATTAACTGCTTCATCTTTATCTCGTGAAATCATCATCATCATCATCATCATCATCATCATCATCATCTTTTTTCAAAATATTGTATTCATTTTAAAAACACAACATACAATTCCACACCTTCAACATATAATATAAAAAAAACAAACTTACATCCATCTCATATTATGCTTCGACACTCCAAAGCTTCTTAACAACTTCCTTCTATTTCCTTTCAACTTCTATCTATATATCTTCTCTACGTTCTCCTTTACTCTTTCATATTCCCCTCTTCCATATTGTTTCTTATCACATATCTTTCCAATTATTTTACTCCAGTATTCACATTGCTTATACAATTCTATCATCTTCAAGTCATGGTAACTCCATGGATAAGACACCTTCAGGATTCCCTGCCCTCATCTGCTCTTCACAGTTCTTTCAGGATCATAGCTGTTGTGTCCTTGACTATTCTGGTATGCTGTCTATGTCCTACCTTCAAAGTTTCCAAGCATGATTGTTTTTTCTAGTGAGTCATGCCTTCTCATAATGTGGGCAAAGTACAACAGCTTCAATTTAGTCACCTTGGTTTCCAGGGAGAGTTCAGGCCTGATCTGTTTAATTACCCATTTGTTTATCTTTTTGGCCATACATGGTCTCCTCAGAACTCTTTTCCAGTACCACATCTCAAATTAGTTTATTTTCTTTCTGTCAAATTTCTTCACTGTCCAGCTGTTGCATCCATACATTGTGATGGGAAATACAATGGTTTGGACGATCATTACTAGTTTTCACTGTTATAACTTTGCTTTTTATTATCTTGTCTAGCTCTTTCATTTCCATTCCTAGTCTTTTTCTGATTTTTTTGACTGCAGTCTCTGTTCTGATCAATGATTGATCCAAAATACAGGAAATCTTTAACTATTTCAACTTCTGTGTCTTCTAGATTGAATTTATGGAAGTCATTCAAGGTTATTAATTTTGTTTTCTTGGCGTTCAACATTAACATTAACATTAACCCTGCCTATGTAACCCGCTCCGATTGGATACAGAGGAGCGGGCTATAAATAAAACTTTATTATTATTATTATTATGTACTTTTTTTAGTAATTATTCCAAGTTTTCATTGTTTTCAGCTAGTAATATGGTGCTGTCCGCATATCATAGATTGCTGATATTTCTCCTCCAATCTTCACTCCTCCTTCCTCTGAATCTAAGCCTTCTAATGGAGCATACATGGGCTAATTGCACCACTATTTATATTCCAAAATGCACCTATAAACAGAAAGGTCTCATGCAATGCAGGAGAGAAAATGAGACAATCTCAAGGTGTGGCCAGATTATTTTAGAAATTCTCCTAGAGCAACATGCAACCAATCATACAGCTAGAGCCCAAAGTGGGAAAGGGGGTCCTCTTATTCTCTCACATATTATACAGCTATCATACATGAATGCATACAGAGAGGCATACACATACATACAGGCTAGTCCCTGAAAGATGCATTGGTTGATGAACTGATTGCTTTAGTGGCCATATTTTCCCATTGTTATTTTGATTAGAATTTTCTGAAGCTTGTTGTTGTTGATGTTGTTGTTGTTATTGTTGTGTGCCTTCAGGTCATTTCCAACTTATGGTGACCATATCATGGTGTTCTCTTGGTAAGATTTGTTCAGAGGAGGTTTGAGGCTGAGAGCATGTGACCTGCCCAAGGTTACCCAGTGAGTTTCATGGCCAAGCAGGGAATCGAACCTTGTTCATGAGGTTATCACCATCCCAGAATTATCCCATTATTGGTAATTAATATCCCATTATTGGCAATGGGATAATTGTGGGATTGTAATGGGATAATTGTGGGATGGTTCTGGAATTGACCCTAGTGTGTCCAACACACAAACCAGTAAGCCATGCTGGCTCCATTGAATATTACTTTAGTGTAAGCATGCCAAACAATAGTATGAGTATATTGAGCCTAGATTAAGGCTTTCCCCCAATCACTCTGCCTTACTGTCTGGCTAGCAAAAGGTCACCATATGTTCTACAATGTAGCTGTTGGCTGATTCACTCAACAGGTGGTGCTGCTGAGGGTGCTCTTACTCAGAAAACTATAATTTACTATCAAATGTGCTGATCACCAATTCCTGGCTTTTTCAATGTTTTATTCAGAAACATTCAATACCTTCCATAATATTTTCCCTCCATTGTTCCATACCAGTCTTGGTTTCACTAATTTTTATCTCATTGTTGTACTATTAATATTTCAAAAAATGAAATGGTGCTATTTTTGCCAGTATGTGATAAAAGAAACACAGTAAAACTAGTAATTAAAAGCTGTCCGAGGAACAAAAATAGCACTCTCTGTATGCAGTCCATATGCAACCGGTGCTTATCCCACAGCTTTTCAAGAACAGGAAAATCACCAGAACTGACAGAAAAAGCTAAATATCTCACAAAACTACATATCCCAGAATTCCATAGCATTGAGCCATGCCCATGAAGGCAGTGTCAAACTGCATTAATTCTGCAGTTCAGATACAGCTCTGGTGAGAGCACAGTTAAAGAAACAGAGTGAGTGACTGTAATTCAACAGATAGCAAACTGTTCAAAAGCTATGCTGGTGTTTTATATATGCATTGTAATGTGTGCTCCTTTGGTCTGGCTGTACCTTTTCTCCATCACTTTCCAATTAAGGGAACAATATACACATAAAACTCTGCAAATTTTGGCCACAATCATTAAGTTACACTTTAAGATAAGAATGATGCCTGAATAACTAGGCAACCTCAAAATGTATGTACAAAGTCCAATCTTTCTGTACTGATGCATCATAAGAATGCTGACCTGTAGAGTTTTTTTTAAAATAAAGGCTTTCCTTCCTTCCTGTCTCTATATATTATTTCATTATGAGCAATTCCCAGAAATTAAGTTAGCCAGATTGATCCATTAATAATGTTACATGACACCATTATGCCGTTTCTTGATATTCACTTGAGTTGGGGTTGTTTTTTGACTGGAAGAGGATGAAAAGAAATTGTAGCCTCAATATTTCCCACACTTTGATTATTCCCCAAATGGACTTGAGTTTCTAGATAAGTCTGTTTAAAGCATTTAATGACACTGTAATGGAAAATAGACTCTGGGGTTATCCTGCTGTTTTTACTATTTCATTCTCTTTTTAATAACTGTAAGTTGTAGAAATCTTTACCATTAATTGAAAAGAAAAATATACATGGATTACAGTATACTGTGAGAGGTAGACTTACAAGGCAATTTGACTTCCGCAGACAATGAATTTATTTCCAGATTATTCCTTATGGAGGCTACATCCGAAGAGTGTAAACCTTATCCATGGCTCCAGAGTGTGGCTAGTTCTCCCACAGGTCACTCATTTCCCAGGAGCAGGAGTCAAAGGTTGACAATATCAGGCACTTACTAAGGATTTGCAGCCATTAGAATACCCACTTACAAAAACTCTTGAGTCCTTCCCTTGCACAATTGCCACCTTCTCATTCATACATGCCCACAATAGTAGATAGGATTGCCGGGCTAGAGCCAAAATCTAGAACCAAGGAGTAGGAGCTTGACATGTCGTGGAGAGGGCTCTTTTGATATTTGATAATATATGGTGTGAATCTTCAATCCAGACAAGGGTGAGGAGGTGGCCTAGAACGCCTTCTGGTCCAACTAATTGTGTTGGCTTGCGAGCAACAGGACATGAATTCACATAAAACCTTGCTAAGCGGGTAATATGGCAACACAGAACAGTTTTTTATGGCCAGGTGGGCAAGAAAGTACACCCCATAGCTGCAGCAGTTTCTGCCATATTTTCTCTGGACCTTATCAGATGTCAAACAAAACAAAAAAACAGCTTTATTTATATACCGCTTCATACCCTTAAGGAGTGTCTAAGCGGTTTACAATTGTAAGCTATTTGCCCCCCAACAATCTGGGTACTCATTTTAGCGACCTCGGAAGGATGCAAGCCTGAGTTGAGCTTCAGCCCTTTGCTGGTCTTGAACTTGCCACCTTATGGTTTTGAGTGAGTGGCTGCAGTACAGGCATTTAACCACTACGCCATGTTGGAAATTGAAAGTATAATCCAATGGCAATCCAAACACAATCATGGGGTTTCATGTTATTGTGAATTAAATTATCTCACGCAATTTTGGGCAAAAGGGAAGTCATTCCGAACGCAATCATGGGTTTTACGTTATTGCAAATTAAAGCATCTCACGCAATTTCGGGCAATTGGGGTTCATTTTCGGGTAATGGGAAGTCATTCTGAACACATTCCAAATGCAATAGGAATTCTCGTGAATTCGCTAAACTAGGAAAGTCACGTGAATTTGAATTGGCTCCAGTTGGCTCCATTCGCAATAAAGAGAAATTCCTCCAGTCTGATAAACTCCTATGGCTTGTATCCCATGTGTTTTACCTGCAGGGCACATGACACATATTCTAGTATTACCCTTAATGCTGGCATGTCCAAGAGGATGTTCTATCACTAATATGAATTTAGGGGAATTTTAATGCTTAGGCCAAATGAGTAGATTTCGAGTTACTGGGTCAAAATGGTCTTAGAGATCTATCTCAGGTTTATGGGGTCCCAAAGTACACAGAAATCCAGAGGCAAGTTTCTAAATGTAATGAGTTTTATTTAAAGGGGGAAATCAACATTCAAACACACACAAGCAACCACACACACACACAAGAACCATGAAGATTAAAAGTGTTATATTGGAACAGCGGAGGTTTCACTAGGGTGGTACTGCACCTGAATGGATCTTGATTTGAATGCAGCTGGTCTGGAGAAGAAGTGTGTCCCTCCTGGGACACACTAGCGGTGGTGAACAAAAGAGGAGCTAGCATGAAAAACTGCCAGCAATCCTGCCTGTGTCTTAGACTATGCTAAGGACACAGCTGAAGACGCAAAAAAGGATATCCATATTTATAGTGGATCTATGTCTTGGGGCAGAATCTAACGTACATAAAAACCAAATAGTCTTGTGGTTCTTTGAAATGGGTTTTGAAGTACTCAGGAAGTACTTTGAAGTAGTTTGAATCAGTTTTCCAAAAAAGGTAACACTCAGGTGTGAATGGGGACAATAGCCACACATTTCCAGGCAGAGAGGATTAGCATGAAATATCATCTGCAGTCTTTTGTTCTCTGTGCCTGGGACTCCAAAGCACCTCCTCTTTGTGAGCATACATGCAAAAGCCATTCTCTAGTTATGGCCTCCATAATTGGTGTTATAGAAGGTCATCCAGCTCTGGTTTATTACTTTTCTGATATCAAAAGAGGAGGGGTCCTGGTGGGCATAGTAACACTGCATCCGCACTGCAGAAATAATCTAGGTTGACACCACTTTGATTGCCGCAGCTCAGTGATATGGAACCCTGGGATTTGTAGGTTGTTCTGTCACCAGAGCTCTCTGACAGAGAAGGCTAAATGTCTCACAAAATTACAGTTCCAAGAATTCCATAGCCCTGAGCCATGGCAGTTAAACTGGTATCAATGTGGTTATTTATGCAGCGCAGACACACCCTTGCTCATCAATACAAGCTTTAACTTCCTTGGCATGAGGGAAAGCATGGAGGATGCATGCTGTTTTTACAATGTATACTTGTTTCAAAATGGTTTCAAAACCATTCTTGAGATACAATTCCTGGAGTAGACAGCACAGCTCCTGATTCTACATCAGATCAAGCGCAGATGCACTTTAAGGTTAACTATGACACTGTACAGACTGGCCTGGAAGGCCGGCCTGGGGGCAGAGTTGGGGTGCAGCATCATGATGACGCATGGCTGACTCAAGGTGCCCTGATGCTGCTCACTCCAGATGACACAGCACCAAAGGGCCTCCATATAGCTGTGCTGCAGTGGATATGGCACCCTTTCAAGGGTGCAAAAAGAAGGGTGCAAAAAGAAGCTGCTTTCTGTGGCTCCTTTTGCACCCTTGGAAGTGCAGATCGGGAATGCGGCATGAGGTTGCCATGGTCCACAACCAGCTGAAGAAAAGGCGACTGGAGGCCGCCCCTGTAGGGCTGTTAGTACAAGGGTCTCATTTGACATTCTCTTTTTCTGACTGTCAAGATTCAAACTATGATTCCTTTTTGCTTTCTCTTTGTTCCTCCACCCAGTGGCATAACCAAGGGGTGCTGGGGTGAGGACTTCACCAGGTGACACCCTAAAGGGGGTGTCACCTGGTAGGGTGGTACATCTAGTGGGACTGGCATGGCTACTGGGCAAATGAGAAAGGCCACTTTCCCACTTGCCCAGCAGCCACACCAGACCCAAAACAGAGGCCACAATACCACTTCTCTCAGTAGCAGTGGTTGCTGGGAGGTGCTTTTGGAGTCCCACATGGTGCCAGGGGGTGGAAATGTCTTCAAAGCCTGCACAGCAGCAGTCACACAGAACTCTGAAGGCTGGGGAGGTTGATAATCTGACGTCTGACTGGGTGTGGTGGGGGAAAGCAGTCCCCCCACCCCTCACCAGATGACACCAACCTTAATGATGCCACTGCTTTCCCCAAATGCATTCTGTGTCATTTTGAAGGGTGGAAGGATATTCCAGTCCAATAAGATCCAACTCAGTTTTGTAAAAAATCTAATTGCCCATTTAATTTGTCTGAAACAAAATCTCATAGGAATAGCCCCATGAAGTCTAACAATCAATCTTTTAAAAAAAAACAATGTAGCTGCTGTGAGTTTTGTTGTTTCCTGCACAGTATTTATATTATCATTCAGTCTTATTTTGACTTCAAATAGTTTAATACTTATTTGCTCTTAAGTCATCCTGATAATTTAATATTACTGAGCAGCATGCAAGTGTCAATAAATGAGGTAGACAAACAAAACATTATGGAAGTGGCTGCTGTGCAAGAAACACATTTCAATAGGAATATACACTGCAGATGATGTAACTCATAATCTGAATCCCAGAAGTATGATAAAATTATATAGAATGACCAGCTGTAATAATGGAAGAGGACTAGGAAATAGATACTAAAAAGTATTCTTTTGTTTCCACAATGACTCCATATATGACTAATGCAACATGGTGAAAAAATTAGTGCTGTGCTTGGGCTGTTTTCAGTGCAAACTTGGTTCTCTCTCTCTCTCTCTCTCTCTCTCTGTGTGTGTGAGAGAGAGATGTTCCAGGTCTTCTGTTAACATGTAGTATCCCTAGATATGGTATAATGTTTTGAATTTTGGAGCAGGACTCTGAAAGACAATGCATCAAATCCCTACTCAGACATAAGAAGCCACCTTTGGCAAATTGCACTTTCTCAGCCTCAGAGGAAGGCAATATCAAACCTTTCTTGAATAAATATTGCCAAGAAACCCCCATGGTAAGGTCGCCATAATTCAGTCAGTTTGAAAGCACAGAACAGCAAATAATAATAATAATAATAATAATAATAATATAAAAATTTTAAAAATCCCTTGGCCTCCCTCTTTTTTCTTGCTGTTCTGAAGAGCACCTGGCACCTGGTTCTAGCCACCATTTTAATTTCCCACGAAGCTTCTAATCTCATGTTACTTTCAGAAATGTCAAAAAATAACTAGACCAAATCACGTAGTAGTACCGGAAGCATGACCGGTACAGATCAGTAAGCTTTCCAGTGCCTGTGAATAGAGAAGGGGACCCATCCGAGAACACTTTGCCAAGAGTGAAGTTGAAGGCTTTCATGGCTGGCATCCACAGATTTTTGTGGAATTTTTCAGGCTATGAAGTTGTGTTCTAGAAGAGTTTATTCCTGACGTTTCACCGGCAGCTGTGGCTGGCATCTCCAGAGAATGCTGGCATGGAAGAGAGTGGTGTATATATATTGTTGGTTGAGAGGAAGTGATTTACATGTTAATCTGTATATTGCTCCATTGTTGAATGGCAAGGCCTCAGGGTGTCTATTTAATTAATGATCCATACACAATAAAATTAAGAGGAGCAGCATTCCATCAGGTGAGTATCTGTTAGTGAAGCCTCAATTCTATTTCACGTTAACCTCTTTATTTCTCAGTTTTTGTATGTTTGTGTGTGTGCATGTGCAAACTGTGAACATTTTTTCCTAATAAAATACAATTCATTGAGAGTCTGCCTCTGCATTTCTTGTTACCTCTGCACCTCCGTAAACATAGAGATAAGATCCCAGCTGCGTAACCCATCTTATTATTAATTCCCCTGGTTACATTAGGGTTAACTTTCATGGACGTGATTATTCACGAGTTTTCCATCAATAACTGAATGGGATTTTTTTTTAAAAAAAGAGTTTTGCAATGTACTGTGGAAAATCACAGACAATGCACAAAGATTAGAAAATATAATGAATTCTTTTTTAAAAATTGTAAGTAAAAATGCATAAAATAACACCTAGTATCCTTGCTTCCCTTCCATCCCTGGAGTCTTGCCTAGTGCTGATCACTCTGCCAAAACCACTTTCCTTCTCTGTGGTCACATCTGGTACTACAAAGCCTGGGCTAATTCCTAGTCTAATTCAGACCCCCTTTCTTTGTTGCGCTCTCCTCAAACTCTATGCTAAAATTAACGTACACTCAAATTAAAACTGTCATTGAAGAAATGCCTTGTGCCAAACACTCCACCAAATATTCAACATTCCATTCTCTCCCTCCTCCCAACACCTAGGTACTACATACTCACCCAATAAATCAAACAAAATCTGGAGAGTCACATGTTTCCGGCTTCTAGTTTAGCTGCCATTTCAAGATGTGCATTGCATACATGCAGTTCACATGAGTCAATATTTTATTCCAAGTGTAATTTTTTAAATGGCATCTCAAGGAAACATCAGATTGCTTTCTAAATTTTATCTCACTAAAACATGTGTCCGCACGTTGTTGTTGTGTGTCATTTCTGATTAATGGTGGCCTTGTCACATGGTTTTCTTGGCATGCTTCTTCAGAGTGGGTGTGTCATTGCCATCCTCTGAGGCTAAGAGAGTGTGACTTGCCCAAGGCCACCCAATGGGTTTCCATGGCTAGGCAGGGATTGGAAACCTGGTCTTCATCATCCAGTGCTCAAACTACAGTGGTCCTTTGCTATCCATTGGCTGGCCATTCATGGATTTAAGCAACTGTAAATGGCAAAACCTGTTCTCCCCAATGGCAGCATGTACACGTGGGTGTGCTAGCAACCACCATTAGGGACAACAGGTCTTGATGTCCTGCAGTTTTTCATATCCATGGGTGTATGTGTCCAGAATAGATCCCCTGCAGATACAAATGTCTGACTGTACAACATCATGCTGTCTCTCATGCATGCATACATGCACAAGTGTAAAAGAGTTAGGAAGGTTCTTGGTGAAGAGCACTTTTTAAAAAGATACTCTGGGGGGGAAATGTTAAGTTTGTTCAGAGGTTTAGTGTGTTGATACCTCTGGACTGTGGTCTCTTTATTTTATAGCACAGTAGAGTAATGACAGAAGAGTAATGTCAAGATTTACAAGCTTATTTTTTTCCAAGGCATTTGTAATATTTTGGTGTACAGCTTCCATTCATTTTAATGGGAATCAGTCAGCCATGAATTTTCATGGATGTTAGTCCCTGTGTTTCGGGCAAAATGACTGGAAAGATTTATGATCAGAGTGGAGAGAGCGCCAGATAGTATCCATAGAGCAAAATAAAATGTAGGGCTGATAAACCTAAAAGTGCAAAATATGACCACTATGTGTGTCTCCCCCCACTTCCTCTGTGCACAAAGCAAAAGCTTCAGGGATGTTAAATTCCAGCTATCAGTATGATTTAGTCTTGTGAACTGATTTGGATGCTGTGTAAACACTGGGATGAATCCAAAGGTGCCTTTCTGTCTGAACAGGAGTACCTCTTTTCATTGTAAAACATCTTCCATTCAGAGCAAAGGCTTGGATCCAGACAATGTAGTTTTCTGTTAACCAAGGTGTCCAGAAAAAGGCTATTTTAGCCCTATGCCAAGTCCCACATCACTTCAGAACAGTGTGTTTGTGTGTGCATGTATGCAGAGGATAAAATTGGAAGGGGAACAGGAAACATTTTTACCATCTTTTGAAGGAAGTAGAACTCAACTCAGATACAGTAATTGTGGATCCAGTGCACTGGGTAAAAGCCAGATTTCATCTCTCAATTAACTCCTGTCTCATTGATTTCATTGAGTCTAATCTAAAGGCACTCAAGAAGCTGCTGGGAAAGAAGAAATGTACAAGCAGTGCTGTAGCTAATGACACAACTGAACTCAAGCTGAAAGGATGTTCAGCTGTTGACATGCTCAGATGTGAAAGGAAAGTCCAAAGCTGCACAATACATATTATAGGAACACAGAATGCGAGAAGCTTGAATGAGGGCAAGTTAGACATTGTAAAACAGTAATGGAACTTGTAAACTTTGCAATACTCAGGGTAAGCGATCTAAAGTGGATAGGAATGGGACATTTAAGGTCAGATAATTACACAGTGTGTTGTTGTTGTTGTTGTTGTTGTTGTTATATTTATTTATATCCTGCCCTTTTCCCAAAACTGGGACTCAGAGTGGCTTACAAGATTAAAAAGAGTACAATTAAAAACAGAAAAATGCTAGATTGAAAGAGAATTAAATTATTATTAAAACAGCTTACATTAAAAATAAAATATACAGTAGTTGAAAAGATAAAGGTGTTTAAAATACTTTAAAAGCATACAACATCCAGCCTGTTCTTTAAAAACTTTCTGCATTAAAAGCCTGTCTGAAGAGGAAGGTCTTTGCTTGCAGGCAGAAGGCCAACAAGGAGTGGGCCATTCTGGCCTCCCTGGGAAGTGAGTTAGACTCTAGGTCTAAGGGCAGCCACGGAAAAGATCTCACCAACCATGCTTATGATGGGGGTGGGATGGAGAGAAGGGCTTCTCCTAAGGATCTGAGAGCCTAGGCCAGCTCGTACAGGGAGATACAGTCTGCCAAACAGCTTGGAACTGAACCATATAGGGCTTGAAAGGTCATAACCAGCACTTTGAATTACTTCACTGAGAAAATGGAAATTTAAGAAGAAAAGGGGTGGCATTAATAGTGAGGACAGGTGTAGCCAAAGCAGTAAAGGGATATAATGCAAAGTTTTACCAAATTATATCAGTAAGCATTGCTGGGAAAGCCACCAATATTTTATTCGTAAATAAACCATCACCTGGCAAGGAGGGGGTTCTCTGGGCATTCTCTACTCCCTGCTGTTAGTGTCCCTGCACCAGGTATCAGCTGGGGTAAAAGGCAGGGCTTCCAGGGCTGTGTGCACTCCCTCTGTTCCTCCCCCTATGCCACCCGACCTTTTCCTGAGGAGGAAAAAGATAGGATGGTGGAGTGTGGGAGCCCATACAAGGAATATGCATGGGGGGGAACTATACGCAGCTCATGGACCAGATTTTTGTCACTCACCTCACTTTTTGAATTATTATTCTCTCATTTCATTATGGGAGGGGGGAGGGGATGAAATCTAAGAATAAGAATTTTTCACATCCCTATCTGGATGTCTGACTGTTCCATGAGGAAAGCATGAGGATTTTCTGCTTAGCATGTCTCCCATCTAGCCACATTTGTAGACCAATAGGGCATGAACAAAATAAAGCTGCTTTGGGTCACTTTGGAGGTATGCTGTTTAAATGATGCATGAGTCTTAAGAGGCCAGAAGCCATGCCAAAGCCATGCTCCAGTCTTAAAGGCTGGAGTGCAGCTTTGGCACAGCTTCTGACCTCTTAAGATGTGTGTATCATTTACAGCATACCTCCATAGTGACCCAAAGCAGCTTAATTTTGGCCTGTCTGTTTGGGCCCATAGTCTCTTTTCAGAGCTTCAAACACACCTAGACTGAGGGTGGAGGGTATTAACATTTCTCTTTCCACCACAACTCACCCATTTTCATTGTAAGCCAACTGCATTTATGCAAAATCTTTCTTTTATTTTATGCTTTTAATCAATAAACTCATTGCACTGCCAAGACTTTTCATAATAAGAAAATATAGCAAGCCATCTCTGTGCCAAGGGAATGTGGCTGCCTTTTCACCCTTGGAAGGCTGCAGCATGACTAATGACATTCCAGTAATAAGCAAGCTCAGGAACAGATAAAAGCTTGTCCAGTGTGAGTAATTTCCAGCAATTGTGCTCAGCACTGAGGCACTGCAGCAGGTATTTGGCAGTGCTTTCTGCCAGTACAGAAACTACACCAGTGTAAAATGCAATAATGCTGCATTCCATACAGATTCTCTGTATTTCTTTGTCTTTCTTTGGGAAGAATGTTGAATTTGAAATTATTATTTTTTTCTTTTAAAGAATGATCCAGAAACACCTGTTAAGAGTTGGGTAACAAAAAATGGTAGTATAACCAAAAAAGAAAAAAAAAAAGAAGAAGAAAAAGCATATGCAGTTATCCTTTGTGTAACAACCAACATTCCATTACAGACTGCACTTGTATGCCACAACCTCCTGTGTGCCCTAACATATAAGAATATCTCATAAAAATGCTAAACAAGTGTGAAATATTTTTCTTTTCTTTTCTTTGAAAAATAATTGTTGCCAATAATGATGTAAGCATCTGGTTCCTCATGCTCTGAAGACTGGCAAGATGAGGGAGATACTCTCTAAAATTAGAGGCATCTGACTGCCTTGCTTTTCAGAAATTCCTAAACACAGTCTTGATAACCTTGGCATATAGCTTTCTTGGTAGCACTAATATGAGTGAGCAGAGATAACAGAATGCATTAACAGAGCACAGGAAAATCAACAGAGATCACAGGGGGACATTTGTGCCTGCTATTTGCTGCTTTATTTGTTTTGTTTCCCTCGGTATAGTATGATGTAATTTGTTGTTGCTGCTCCTACTCCCCTACCCAACATCAAAGATACTGATGGATTGGATTGCAGGGATCAGTAAGTCATCTATCATGTTATTAATGTTATGATGCAAGGGAGAAGAGAAATGTGGCTGAAGTTAAATTCATTCTACCACTTCTTCCAAAACTCCTGTATCTTAATATTTTATTTAACTAGGCTTATAAGGTTCTCACTCATCAGCAGTTTGCTCATTTTGGTATGTCTCAGTTGCTTCTTTCAGCTCTTCTTGCTCACAGGCAAGTGTGTTTAGGAATGCAGCCAAATGGGTTAGTGGGTGATCCTTGCAGGAATGCTAATGAACCTCCCTTGCACCAAGAGAATACAAATCAGGCAAGCTCCAAACTGTTCAAAGAAAGAAAAGGACCACAGAATATGTGGTTGCCTTCTTTTTCTAAATTTAAAGAGACGATATCTATTTATGTGAAATAAAATGGTAATGATATTTCTTTGTTGTGGTGGTTGCTGCTGCAGCTGTTTTTGTGTGTGTGTGTGTGTGTGTTTTTTAAGTTATAAGCCTCAGATGGCTGCATTGATATTTCCTCCTGCCAGCATCAGCCTGGGGAATTGTGCATCCAGAAATCCCAGGTGTATGTAACTACAAGGCATTTCAAGTCCCATTCTGTCAAGTCTGTTGCCATTGATGGCAATTGCAATAGCTTCTGATTTGATTTGATTTATATTTGGCCTTTCTACCCCCAAATATAAGACTGGCAATAAAATTAAGACAAATGGAAGAACAAATAAATCACATAATAAGAACTGTATAAACCACATCTATCTAGTTGGAAAGCCCTTTTTACAGTTACCTATACAGTGGTCCCTTCCCTTATGTGGGGGATCTATTCCAGACCCCGCTGCGTAAAAGAAATTCCATGGATGCTCAAGGCCCATTAAAGATAATTGGTCTCGTGCCTGTGGCTGTGTGCAGCTGTGCGCAGGCCATTGCCTTTTCCGGTGCACAGCGCCACTTCTTCCACGTCTTCTATTCTGGAAAGGCCTGCCGGAAGAGATCTATCTTTATAATTTTTAAAAAGCTTTTTAGGGTGGTAATATGACAGATCTTGTCTGGCAGGCTGTTCCACAATCTGGGCGTGACAGCTGAGAAGGTCCTTGTTTTATAAGGCTGTAACAAATTCTTCCCCGAAGATCTAAGTGTGTGGGGAGGATTATAAGGAAGGAGACAGTTCTGAAGATAGGTTGGACAGATAGGTTGCTAGGCCAGTCTGAGAATGAGTGGACCTCAGTGTGGTACTTAGGAAAGATGCACCAGGTTGGCCAATCTCTGAAGCAGAAGCCTCAAACAAAAACCAGTCCCACATCTACCAACCCTTCAGTTAGCATAGGAAAAAAATAAGCATAGATTTCTTCTTCTTCTTCTTTTAAACACATATAGCAGCTTTACTTAATAAGCTTTACTTGTTCTGGTCATGGAGTCTAGTAGAGAAGAAAGAGAGAAGAGAAAAATGGCTACAGATTTGAGCGATGCAAGAAGAGAATGGGTGTGGCAAAACAAACCATCACAAGGTCAGGCCAGTGTATGCAAACCAACAATTAGTGGATATAGGCATGCATGCTAACAGCTTCGCTCCTTACAATAGTTTGCATTTCCTTTATTTTCTCCTCAAAATCATTCAAAAGAAATCCTGGCAATGACCAGAAAAGTACATCTGATATATACTTCATGGGCGAATCTACACTACAGCATGTTCTGAGCTTCTTCTGAATCTGCTTCAGATTATTTTAATCAAGGTCAGAATGCCACTCTGAACTGGTGAGTACAATTGGGAGTACAATTAGACTAATGGGGCATGCCAGCAGTGTGCATGTAGGCCTTTCATTAGCATAACATCCGCTATTGTCTTGGCCACATGGATCAGAATGATCTGCAGCCACTGTGAATTTTTTTTAAACTTTCTCTGTACATGCACATGTGCACCTGTCTGGGAAATATTTTTATTTATATTTATATAAGTTCATATTTACAGATTTGGATATCCTGCAAAACCATTCATTCATAATGTGTTTTATTTGTATTTAAAATATTGCCTTATTGCTGCCTTATCTGCACATTCCCCTTTGCATCACCTCTGCTTTACACAGTATAACCCCAATGCATCTATTCAGAAGTAAGCCCCATTGACTTCATTGGGACTGATTCTAGATGTAAATGCTCTCTTGCCAGCATTTCTTTTACTTTGGTGCAAAAAAGGGATGGGAGTTGTGCAATAAGCTCCTGAGTTTTCTTCAGTGTGAAGGAGACTGCTAAGATTCACTGGCTTTTACTCACCCTCAAAGACCTCTGGATTGTCTCAAAATGTTACAATGGAAGGTTTGAGGATTGACTCAAACCAAAGTATCAACAACAGCAGAAGATCTCTCCTCCTCAAACCAGCCCTTGGTCCCATGGATTGCACCAAAAGCAAAAACACCTTTGCAAGTGGTCCCCATCTGTTCTCACTAGGGAACACACACACACCAATCTGGTACTAAACATTACATTAACGTCCTCAAGATACTACAGTGATGTTTATTCATTTAAGTTTTCTATTCTGCCTCTTTAAAATCATTCAAATAAATTACAATAATACAGAATGTGTAGAATTTTTCTGTTATCTTTAATGTTATGCATATAAATTGTTTTCCTGCTTTTGGCTTTTGTGTGATATTACTCACTGTAATAGCCTCATTGACTATTCCTGTATCTGTTCTCTTCCAGGGTGACCTACAAATCTGTCTTTATTATCATCACAGGCAAGACAAGCTTATACCCTCTAAGTGCACAGAACTGCCCTCCTTCAAAGTCAATAGTTCTCAAAAAATCATTTGCTTGCTAAGCCATTGATCTGGGACATAGCGATATTGATTTTAATCTAGTTACAACTATGTTTGCATCTGCTTGACGTTTTTCTTTGAAAGAGGTAAACTCCTCCTTTCCCTCACAAATGGAGGTCACTAAAATAATTGCTGAAAATATAATGAAATCACATTTCCTCCACATCACCAATGACAACTGCACTAAAAGGATCCCCCACTTTCATGTTGAAAATAAAGGAATAAAGTACTGGTGGTAAGTAGTAAATTGGTACCCCCCTCAACCACCACACAGAAACATATGTTCATACAAGTATAATCTGACATTGTTGCATTGTTCAGAATGTGTTTTGCATGATTATTTATGGGCTTCTAGGGTAGTGTCCAAAAAGAAATGGGTAAGACTTTTTAAAAAAATCTCCCTCCAAGGCTTATGACAGAAGTCCAGTCTCAGAGTAGATTTCACCTGTGATACCCTCCAGGAATATCATTTGGCCTATCCTCTTCCACGAGTGGAACTCCAATGGTTATTCATGGAAGTAGTCAGAATGGGATGACTCTGGACCTTGCCCTGGATTGGATGAAAATTTGCAAAATGGGAAGGAAATTCCTTTTTAAAAGTTCCAGGAGGAGGAAAAGGAGATGCTGCTCCCTCCTTCCCATCTGTTCATCCATTAACCAATCCATCCATCAGAGAGGAATTTAGGAGGGCATCAGACACTCTGGACATTCCAACCTTGTTCACTTTTTACCCTGGTTTGAAATGTCATTAACAATCTGTAGGTCCAACAAGATGGGAAGACTAATACAGTACCATTTAACTATCCTTACACTAAAATCTGCTCAATAGATGTCCTTAGTATCCTGGGAAATCATCTGCCCATTTTTGCCTGAGGTTTCCTATGCTTAGCTGCACATGGAGCTCCCTCTTGGAAATCAGCTTAAATTTCTCCTTACTTCTGTGATCAAAATTTTATTTCATTTTGAAAAATCACTGTACAGGACTTTTATGCCCACCCAGAAGCCTTTTTATCTTTATTTTGTTAAAGATAAGTTTTACTAGAAAATTACTGCCTAGTTTGCGTGCACACATAAAATATTTCTGAAACCACCATCCTTATTGTGGAGATAATAATACCGACCATCTTTAGATGGACTAAGGAGAAAATGTATGCTTTGAACATTCAAAAGACATTGTGTCACTGCCTAGTATTATTGCTGGTTATATCAGTGTGTCCATAATTTTCTTCTAAGCAGCTCAGCTTGGACTAAAATCTCTGCGTGTTTAAATTGAGATTATTCTATTACAGCCTGGGAGTATCTAGCCAGTCTGAGCCTTAGGTTATTATCAGTTTTCATGTCACAATTGTTGATAACACAAACTAAAAAATGTGCACACACTTCTAGAAAGCACACCAACTTAGGTGGTCTTTATCATGTGGATGGAAATATATATCCATATTTCTGGCTCAGAGAGACTTACAAGAAATGTGCAATTTTAATAACTACATCATTTGACAAATATCAGCTGCTGCTATATCACTGAACTTTCACACATGACACTATCCTATAGGACTGGCAATATAGAACCTGCAATATATCAGCTAATGAAGATTAGAAGAAGCAACAGAATGAGGAAAAGGTTCTATCTGCTATAGATCTTTTTAAAGGAAGAAAGAAAAGAGCCTTGAAATTAGCAGGGGTATCAACTTAAGCTTTGTTTTCTGTGGCTTTTATATTGTAAAGATATGAAAGCCACAGCCCTGAGTTTGCAAGATCAGGGCAGGACAGTGGATGACTGGGGTTCCTGGAGGACTTGTTTATAGGGTTGTCATGGGCCAAAGGCAACTTCACAGCAAATAACAACACACCAACTACAATGTTTTCTCTCCTACTACTGCTTGCACAATGGAGAAATTCAACATAAGAAGCAGAGTTTTTCATTTGGGTGCACCTAGGCCAAGGTAAATAACTGATTCAGAGCATCCTTCCATTTCCTTTCCTTTTCCTTATAAGGCACAGGACAGAGCTTAAAAACATTAGTGTTAGCCATAATGCACTAATGTTAAACTGTTAGTGAAATTTAATTTGTTAACATGAACATTTTAACCATATAAAATCAATTTGTTAATTAAATTCTTTGTAGTCTGACGATTTTATTCATTTTGTACATGTGCATGGTTTAACATTAACTTATTTTCGATTATTACATAGCTTAATATGTTTTAAAGCTGCTATTTATTTTTGCTGTTTTACAGTTTAAATTGTTCTAAATTGTTTGAATCTAATTTGATTGCATGCTGCCTTAAAATCCTTGGTTAAAGGCGAGACTGAAAATGTTTATGTTAAAAAAAGTATCATTTAAAATTAAATATAATTTAAAATTACTAACAATGGCCAGCAACAGATCAAAACAACAAGAATAATTTCAAATTACTAAAAAATAACATCATTTAATAACTTAAAAATAACTGTTAAAATACATTTTTATAAAATTATTGTTGAAAATATCAAATTTGTTAGAAGTAACAAATCAATATCAGTCAATTGGTGCTCAGCTTTGCCATACACAGAATTTGTATTCTTATACTTCTAAAATGACAGGCAGTAAAGTACCGTAATCCAAAAACAAATTATGTAGAAAGTTGAAGCGATGAAGACAGATATCTCATTTCATTGCTATTTCCAAATGTCTGATGCAACAGTAGCAATATTATCATAAGGAACAGATGGGCAGGTTTTGTAAAATAAGCCAAGTGATTTTCCTATGGAGACTTACCTTTTTCCAAGCACAACATATTAGAGTTCATTGGCTATGGACCTACTTGATCACTTTCATGTTGGTGAGCCAAAACTTTGGGAAGGAAAATAATATGATTCTAATGCACTCATTTGTTCAACTTTTTGGGACAGCATATTATTTAGTTTCATGTCACTTCTGGAAATGCAATATTTTATTGTCAGTGAGCCACAGAAACACTGCTGGAGATCCTGGAAAAGATTCTGCTTATTGTAGGCTGATGAACAAAAAAGCAGTAGTAAGTTACAATGTACACTGTCCTGCATTGTATGTTTCCTATATGTTAGTATCCTGCTCCTTCACTGAGGGCTCGGGTATGCAGAGTTGTATTACAATGTACATTTCCTTTGCAAAATAGAGCAGTTGAGATGAATGAAAGGTGGACCTTGGTATGACATGAACCCCTGACACCAGCCCTGCCTGTATCCATGCATACATTCATTCATTTTAGGCTGCATCAATAGGAGTATAGTATTTAGATCAAAGGAAGTAATAGTGCTACTCTGTTCTGCTTTGGTCAGGCCTCACCTGGAATACCGTATCCAGTTCTGGGCACCACAATTCAAAAAGGATGTTGAGAAGTTGAAGCGTTTCCAAAAGAGAGCCACCAAATTGGTGTAGTGTCTGAAAACCATGCCTTATGAGGAGAAACTTAGGGACCTAGGTATGTTTAGCCTGGAGAAGAGATGGTTAAGAGGTGATATGATAACCCTGTTTAAGTATTTGAAGGGGTGTCATATTGAGGATGGAGCAAGCTTTTTTTCTGTTGCTCCAGAGAAAAGGACATGTAACAATGGATGCAAGCTACAGGAAAAGAGATCCCACCTCAACATTAAGAAGAACCTCTGGTCAGTAAGAACTGTTTGGCAGTGAATAGGCTGCCTCAGAGTGTAGTGAAGTTTCCTTCTTAGGAGGTTTTTAAACAGAAGCTGCATGGCCATCTGTCAAGAGTACTTTGACTGTGCATTCCTGCATGACGGGGTTGAACGGCATGGCCCTGGTGGTCTTGTCCAACTGTATGATACTATGATTCATCCATTATTTTCCTCCCAGTCTTTAACCATAACAGGTTCCCAGACTGGCTCACTATTTTTTTTATAAGCAGCTTAAATCAACAACTAATTAGTTAATTATAAAATGGCAGGACAATAAGACTGAATATTAAGCAGAGCCAGAGATACAAAACCATTTGTGTAAACATCAGCTAAAGAGTTAGGGTGAATTTAAAGTTCCTCGTCTGCTGTCAAAACTGTAGTGGCATCAATATCAAGTGAACATCCCTGGTAACCATGTACCAGAGACATTATTCCAACATTAAAAATGCTCCTATCTTCTGGCATCATCCTCTTCATCTCTCATAGCAGGGAACCAACAGAACCATACATATGGAAGATGGCAACATCCAGGCAGCTTCATGAGAAAGTCCCTTTTAAACATTCCTGCTGATCTTCAGTGTACTCAGTGAATGAACTAATGCATTTTGAATGCATAGAGGAACAGCTGGGAGATCTGAAAACAGCCATTACTGCTCAACATCATAGGCAGGAAGCCCTATATAATTTGCAACTCTTTACTTCCCTTTGCTTCGCTTCCTCCATTCTTCAGCTCCATGCAGCTGAAAAGGAATTCTGTTTTCATTTCTCATAACAGATATTGTAAGACGTAATTAGCATTTCAAGGAAGTTCCCTGTGGGAGATAAGTCATATGGGGCCTGTTTTTATTTTTATTTTTACAGTCCATTGGGAATTTTAATTCACAGGAAGCACAAAAATATTTATCGCTCATAAAAACATTCACATCTTCTTTCCAACATTAAAAAAAAGGTCAAACTGAGCGGCTTCAAAACAGATGCTGGAATTATGATGAAGTTCAAAATGCTGTAAACAGCTGTTTCAATGTACACTGTGGTTTCCCAGGAACACAGTACAATGGGTTTTTGAACAGAAATAGTATTCCATCAGAGTATGATTTCCTACTGGAATGCCTTTGTCAGAGTCAGTGAAATTTCTTTGCAGGAATTTCAGTATTTTTCCTGTGTCCCACTTAAAAGAGAGATAATTTGATTAGGACTTTCCTGTGATGTCAGAGGGAAGCACCCTGTGTGAAGCAGTAAGAATCCCTCCAGAAGTGGTGTTTGCACCCTATTCTGCAAGGATATTCTGAGGATACACTGAGTCAGGGGAGGAAATCATATGGGGAGGCCCTCATATGTTATTGGACTTCATCTTACCGCAGTCTTCATCATTGGCGATGTTAGCTAGGTCTGCTGGGACCCAAAGCCTTTAAGTTAAAGCCATGATCTGATTCAGTGCCCCCTGCAATATGGGAATCATGCCACTGTCTAGATGATGGTGTTAGGTTTCAACACTATCTTCTAGAGGGTGGCATGATTCCCTTATTGTCAGAGGCACTGAATCTGCTTGAGGCTTTAGCATAAAGGAGCAATCCAAGGTACTGAATATATTCTGGAGCTCAGCAGTACGGATAGCCCCTTTAAATTTCAGTCTAAAACCAAGAACAGAATGATGTATCACCTACACAGAAATCACCAGCAGCCAGTGGTTTAGCTAGTGCCATATATTTTAACTTGGCAGCTCCAGCTTTCCAGAGTCATACACATTGAGACTTCTCCTTTCCATGGCCTGCTGCCTCAACTTTTTAAGTGGAAATATCAGAGATTAAACTTTGGATCCTCTGCATGCTAAACATATTTTCTTTCCCAGAGTTACATCATAGCCCCTTTCCTGTTGCCATCTGAAGAGCAAAAAGGTCGTCTGTATACATTCACACAAACACCATTTTTTTCCACTGCACATGCCATCAGTTTGGGTAGCAGATTAATTTCCTGATTAACACAACAATAAAAGATGGGAGGATCAGGGTAATGGATTTCCCAGCTGCAAGAATTGTGGATGTTTGGTGGCAAATATTTGTAATAGTGTGTGTACATGTGCATGCATGTGCACACTGACATACATACTTGGGCATATCTGTTCACTCACTGCCTACAGATGAATAGAATAGCTTCTTCTTCCTGTGGTTCATGTTCTAGGAGTTTATCACACTCCTTCCGGTGCCAGATTTTTTTCCAAATGGCCACCAAAGCAACTTAAGTGGGCTGAATTCAGCACTGGAGGCAATGGGAAGCCATTTTGAGAGAAAAGTTCATGCAATAAAATCAGCCTAACTTCCAAATTTGAGCCAAATTCGGAAGAGGCAAGTTGGGCATCAGAGGCGGTGCAATAAGCTCCCTATTTGTGCTAATGTTACTTCACATTAATCTTCTCAACCAGGAAATGACTGTTGGCTTCTCCCAGTATAATGAAACAGTTTTTCAGTCATGAAACAAATAAGAATACCATTTCTCACAGGCTGCAGATTGCAGGAAAGCTTTCAGAGACCCTGTTTTTATGGAAAAAATGTAGCACCACATAAGGGTTATTTTAATAATCGAGAGTCTTCATGGAACATCTGGTTCAAAAATCTCACTATCTAACCACTAACCTACACTAGCTTAATTCTCTCTTCTCACAGGTCTCTTTCAAACGGGGAGGAATTTCTCCCAACTCCGAATGGAGCCAATGCGGATTTATGTAAATTCGCTTGTTTAGCAAATTTACATGAACCCCTGCTCCGTTCGGAATTACTTCCCATTACCCGAAATTAACCCCCTCCTGCCCGAATTTGCATGCGAAGCTTTAATTCGCAATAAGGTAAAACCCATGATTGCATTCGAATTGGCTTCCCTCCTGCCCGAATTTGCATGTGAAGAGTTAATTTGCAATAACGTAAAACCCATGATTGCATTCGAATTGACCTTAAATTATACTTCCAATTTAGCCTTGTATGAAAGAGTCCACAGTGTTTCTCTATTTAATCCTGAAATGGGCTTTTTAAGATGATAAAGTTTATGGGCCGTCACACAGCATGTGGGACTTTGTTTCCTTCTACTCTTCTATGGAGCATGTAGCCTTCCACATTTTCTTGGACTGCAGCTACCATTATTCCTCACTATTTCTGGATAAAGTTCACTATAATTGCAGCTTAATGACTTCTGAAAGGCCACTTGTCCCCTACATCTGCTGTAAAATTACTGATGTGACTCAAATCAAGATTTCTAGCAACCAACATTCTGGTCTAACATCACCCAGAAAAAAACAGACACACTGAGCAATGGGCTTGAAGTGGGGGTTGAGGTCTACTCAGCAGCATGTCCCCACTGAGCATCAGCAGAGCCTTCTAAAACTTTTGAAAAGCTTTTCAAGAGCTTTAGAAGGATCTTTCACCTCAAGTCCATTGCATAATATGTTTGCTGTTCTCATTCAAGATTTTTTAAACCTAACTTTGTGCATGTCATTAGCCCGGATGGGAGAGACTAGAGTCCTGACTTGAGACTTGGAGTAAAATACCTGAATAGATTATTGGCAAGTAGCTGCTTTGGTGAGTTATTTTGTGTAGGTAATATGGTGGAATGAAATGGTTAACCCTCTTTCTCCTCTGGCACTTTCCCCAATTAAATCAGGAGCAGTTGATTAGATGTGACAAAAGAACAACAAAACTCAAAGGGAATCTTATACAAGGATCTCCCTTGTTTTGTGTATTTTGGCTCTGACATGCCTTTTAGAGCCAGGAATCCAACGGTCAAATGCTTTGAACAACCACAATGTCTTCCAACAGGATATTCCATCTCATGGGGCCTTGAAAAATAATTGCAGCCATTTTCATCATTCAGAGTTGTTTCATGATTCCCTTTTCCCTGTCAGATTTGTTGATTTTGTCTATTGATTTCTGTACATACATTATTGTATTCAGGGAAGGAAAATCCATTCCATATAACTAAGAACTAAAGTAAAGAGCGGGTGTGCTCTCTTGTCCCTTCCAGTTCAAGGATGTTCAATTCTATTTTTTTTTTTGTTGTTTTAAATACTGCTATTATGTTGCTTCTTCTATCATTCCCCCCCCCCCCCCGAAATTTCTGTCCTTTGATTGAAGACATGGGCATCAAAGATTTGATATTAAAAAGCAAAATGAAATTGCACTCCTTTTTTACCAAGAAAAGGAAGAAAAAGCATAGCTTTTGTCATGAGAGGAGCTCTTCTCTAGCACAAACCACAAAAATTGGAGCTGATTTGACAGACAGTCTAGTGTGGTACAATTTGATGTGTGCTACCCAGGATGGAAGAAGAATGAAGTTTTAGATTCTTTTCTTGCATGTTATGCTCTCTATATCTCTTCTCATACTTGTCACTTATCATACTTGTTTGCTCTTCTCTTGAACCTGTTGTTGCTTGGGTCCTTCTTAAAATGAACACAAATGCAACCTGACTACTGCAAAATTATTACTTCCTTCTCTCTTGGAAACTTTTGCTTGTATTAATGCAGGCTAAAAGCCAATTATCCTCTATCCTGTAACTATACGTTTGGGTTTTTTGGCCTAAATGTACAGTTTTGCATTTGTCTCTGTTGAAATTCATTCTGTTAGTTTCATCTCAATTTTCTAGTTTACCAAGGTAGTTCTGATTTCTGTTCTTATCTTCTAATGTATTAGCTACCCTTCCCAGTTTTCTATCGTCCTCAGACTTGATAAGGATTTCATATAACCCATTATCAATGTTATATCATTGATTAAAAAATATATCGAAAAGTGTTGGCCCCAAGAGAGAACTTTGCAGCACTCTACTCAAGATCTCCTTGCAGTCTGAAGCACAGACATTAACAAAGACTCTTTGAATGTATTTTTTCCAGTTATGGAACCATCTGACAGTATACCCACCTAGTCCACATTTAAACACTTTGCTAATCACAATTTCTGGGTGACCTTGGGCAAGTCACACTCTCTCAGCCTCAGAGGATGACCATGGCAAACTCCCTCTGAAGAAACTTGCCAAGAAATGCCCATGTTAGGTTCATCTTAGGGTGGCCATAAATCAGAAGCATCTTGAAGGCGCACAACAGCAACAATCAGAATCATGGAGGACTTTATCAAATACTTTGATGAAATCCACATAAAAATACATCTGTAGCATTCTCACCACGGACTAAATGTTATTGTTCTGTCCCAAGTCATTTTCAATTTTTGGCCACCCTAAGACAACACTGCCACTTGGTTTTAGGGACCTGATAAAAAAATGTAAGATCAGTTTGGAAGGATCTGTTTTTTTTGTAAATGCTTGTAGTTGTTTCTTTTGGTATGGAGCTTGCAGTCAGCAAGCAAAGAACCAGACTAAATCCCTGGCTGGGGCTTTGGGGCTGGGGAGGTTGAAGGGGTTATTCTGTCCCTGCAGCTACAGGTCTGAGATGAAGCATTGGTTTCATCCTGCTTTCCAGCAGCTGTCTAAGCAGTCACCATGACAACTGTAGCAACAGAGATTGTCATTGTCAGGCCTTACACATAAACATGTTTTGTAGAGGGCTACCCCTCTGGCACACCATTATGTAGATTTGATTTGAGAGGCTTTAAATATTTTCAGAGTGGTTTATTTTGGTGACCATATATTTTGACTTTGAGCATTGATAGATTTGTTTCAGCTATGAAAGCTGTGGATCTGAAGCTAGGGGGGAAAAGGAGAGAGGGAGATTTGAAATAAAAATGGCCATTGTTTGAAGAACGGATGGAAAACATATGTAAATAAAATATGAAACGTTACACTGATGTTTATACATTCTTAATTTCTCCACAGAGCCAGCAGTCAAGAAAATGTACCTTCCTAAAGCACACAATCACTGGAGGCATATTTGAGACATACATATTGATCACGCAGCAGTTTTGTGACACATTTCCTCTTAAGAAGAAATCAATAGCCATTCCTTCAGCATGACACAAATCAATTTCCCCTCCCTTCCTCCTGCTCTCTTTCTTGTGCTTAGCAAGCAGTATGATCACATATATAGCTTCTTAGATGTACTGTAAGTATTGTACTATTTTTGCATAAAATTCTGGGTGTTGCATAAGTATTTAATTGTGGGTTATCTGAACTGCTAACACTGGCATTTCTACAAGCCACAAAGTATATGGAGCACTTCACTGAGCTAGGGGAGGCATGGAATTCCAAGTATGTCACCCAGCTATGGAAAATATCCATTGTAAGGAATGTCTACATCACTGATGATATTTCATGCTGATGCTGACATTTCATGCAAATGCATCTGAGGAAGTAGGTTTTAGTCTACAAAAATGCATGCTGCCAACTTCTTTCCTTCACTTAGTCTCAAAGGTGCTACAAGATCTCTCTACAGACTAACACAGCTATACCTTTGAATTTCATGTTGTTGTATTCACTTAGTCCTATTATTACCAATAGAACTAACATAAATCAGTGCATGACTCATAAAATGTCTGTCTCTACTTAATATTGTTTCTAATTTCCTTACCATATGCATTCAGGTTAAGTTAATTAATGATGTGAAGAATTAGAAAATGAAGCAAAGAGCAAATTTAATGAAGATCACATAGAAATTCATGGAATTCTTTCCTAAGCTTTTGAGCAAAGATTTAAAAACTGAAATAAATCTTATTTTTTCAGAGCAGTTTTTACTAATCGTAAGAGTTCGTGCCATCCAGGACCCACATTTGGGCTAGCAGAAAATACAGCAATTTATTATCAAGGTGTTTTGGTCCTCTTTCTGAAACATATCAGTGGAAGGTGTTAGGATTGAAATACAATACTGTATACTGAAGCTTAGCAAAAGGAACTGACACTTGCTTTACTCCTTCATAATCTGCTACTTACTGAGAACAATTTTGTGGATAGTTCCTTTGCTGGTAATAAAACCCAGTGTCCTCCCTTTCAGATCCTATCAAAAGGCCAGTTCACATGACTAAACAGCTGTGACCACTGAAGACACATGCACATACACATAGAGGTTAGACGCAGTTACAAACGGCTGTCAAAATATAAGAAAGTCTTCAAAATGTATATGCAATAAGACTGGATCATCAGCTTTGTTAACGTGTTTGTTTTAAAATTTAGATAATAAATAGATTCAGATAACCATCATCAATTTTCCTGCAGCAAAGTCTATCTACTGTGTTTGTCATATTTAATAAAAATAAAAAATAAAACACAATAAATTGTACACACATCTTTAAAGGGTGATATAGGATACAGCTTTGCATTAAAATAGCACATGTTAATTTATATGTATAGATGTAAATTTAGAAGTAATTAATATAATTTAACTAGAAATATAATACATGTCAGCATAGTGGACAAGACTATGATATCTTTGCCAGGTCAGTCTGTCATCTAGGTGCTAACTGGGATTGAGGAATAATTCAAGGCCCTTACTCTGCTCCTTAAACCAGATTTGGACTGGAGACCTTCAAACATAGCAAAGTCCTCTAATACTTTCAAACACAGGACAGTCCTCTGTAAAGTATGCCAACTGATAACCATCACACTTGGCTGAATTTCTGTACAAGAGAGAGAGAAATATCCACAGTTGGGAAAAAGCTGAGCATTGATGTGGCAAATGGAATGCTACTGCCTCAGTCCCTTGAATAACAAGGCATATTTTCAGAACAGACCCATGGATCATTATGAAAGTAAAATCATAGAACTGCTACAAAAGCTTGTAGGAAGGACATTTAAACAAGGGATTAGAGTCTAATGTGTATATGAAAGAAGATTTATTTTGACATTTTTGATTATGAGGATCTGACCCTAAATTAACAACACATTCTCAATAAGCTGTTTGAAAATCATATTTTAAAAATTCCCTAAATAGACATTTTTCTTGCAGTGTTTGGCATGCACAAACATTGTGTCTTTGTTCAAGCTTATAAGAGCTTGAAACTCCTAAACATGTTTGATAGAATATAAGCCTCCTTTATTTCGGTATAATTTATTTGTAAGGCAACTATGACCACAGGCTTGGATCCTAAGATAAATTAACATAAGAAAAGTTCATGGAAGAAAAGTTTCCCATTTCATCTTTTCTGCTTCCAGACACTTTCTCGTAACCCACTAAAAGCTCTTCAGATTGTGGGTAGATAACTCTATGTTGGGAGGAAGTCCTCCCCATATACAACCCGCTCTCTTTAGGGAAGTGGACACAGGCAGGAGGGGACAGGAAACTTTCCTTCAGTGACCTTCTTTGCAGTGACTGTTTAGGAAATACTAAAAGGCCATTGAAGGCCATTTCACGTAACCATTTTTTAATCACTAAGGTAGAGGTGGACAAAGTGTGGGTCATGAACTACATGAACCTCCCAGCTCTTAGCATGTCTGACCATCCACTGTGCTGGCGAGGTTGCAGACCAGAAACAGTTGGAGAGCCACATGATTTATTCCACAGATACAGTAATTGGCCATGCCAATTCAATTTAGCACCTCAGTTTTTTGGTGAGGCAGTTTTTCTCTGAAAGCAAAGTTAATGGAAGCATGATGGTAATCATTTTCAGTTATGGGAGGAAATGTTAGGGCCTTTACTTTCATCTTTTTTAAAGTATTACTCAAATTTATCACTTTAAGGCACCTCCTTCAGTGGCCTAATAAGGCCCAGTTAAAGTGTTTGCAACATTTGCTATCAGAATTAGTTCTCTTATGATTTGGGGCTCCACATGTCAGATATATAGAAACAGAATGGTTCCCAATCAACAGAAGTGTCAAGCAAGGCTGCATACCATCGTTCTATTTATTTAATCTCTATGCAGAAAATATCTTACACAGAGCAGTCTTAGACTCAGAGTCTGAGAAGTGAAGATAGAAGGAAGGAACCTAAGATATGCAGATGACACCATACTGCTAGCAGAACCCAACAAAGACCTGGACCAATTATTGAAGAAGGTCACAGAGGGAAGTACCAAGTTTGGATTAATGCTGAACATTTTAAAAATGACAATGGAAGATCTACAATAATTCATAACAGACAATGAGAAAATTGAAATAGTCAAAGAGTTCCCATAGCTTGGTTCAAATACTGATTTGAACAGAGAATGCAGTCAAAAAATCAGAAGAAGACTAGGATTGGGAAGGGCAGCTTTGAAAGAACTGGACAAGATCAAAAGTGTAAAGACATAACTCTGAACACTAAAGTGAGAATCGTCCAAGCCATTGTATTCCCCATCACCATGTACTGATGTGAGAGGTGGACAGTAAAAGCAGCAGACAGGAAGAAAAATCACATGATTTGAGATGTGGTGCTCGAGCAAAGTACTGAGAATACCATGGACAGCCAAGAAGAAAAACAAATGGGTTCAAGAAGAGATCAAGCTTAAACTTTGGGCACATCATGATGAAAAATTATTAGAATAAAACAATGATGCTAGGAAAGGTGCAAAACAGTAGAAAAAGAGGAAGACCACATTCCAGATGATTAGACTGATCAGGGAGGACATGGACCTTGGCCTGCAGGACCTGAGCAGAGAGGTTGAGGACAGAGGGTCTTGGTGATGTCTCAGCCATAGGATCACCATGGGTTAAAGTTGACTCAAGGACAGTTAACAGCAACAATATTGGGCAAATGTTGGTGTGCACATGTGTGTATTTGTGTTGGGGGGGGTTGACAGGTAGGGAGCAGATTCAAGCATGGGAACTGGATTTTCACTGCATGGAGAACCAGAAATGATACAAATTGATGGTCACACATACCAAGTTTAAATTGCTATGCATTATAAGTCAATATAATATGGGAGAGAGTCCATGGTTAGGTGGCTGGCCACATGCTTTGCACAAGGTCCCAAGTTCAGTTCCTGGCCTCTCCAAGTAGGACCCTGAAGGATCATTATTTTATATTATTTAGATTCCAAGTGTGGACCTAAATACCCTAAAAGCACCAGATCCCATCTGATCTTTGAAGTTAAGCAGGGTCAACCTGGCTTAGTATTTGGGTGGGAGTCCACCAATGAGTACCTGTCAGATTTATTTCAGTGGAAAGACCTAGCAAAACCACCTCTGAATATTCCTTGCCTACTAAAACCCTATGAAATTTGAACATACATTGGCATCAACTCACATCTGCATCTTGTTAGTCTAACTTGTATCTGCATCAAATTTTTTTGGTCATTGCAGAAGCCTTATATTGCCTAAAAAACCACATGAAATTCATGGGACTGTCATAAGTTGACAGGCAACTTAAAGGCAGAGAACACACATACACTCCTACTTTCCCAACATAGGATCCAGGGGTGCTCACAACATAGATGAAACTGAGCCCCATTTAGTTTAAATATAAAACTGAGCAAGAACAACCAATGGCAGCCGTGACATTTATTGAATCCTAGATAGTAGACATAGTGGCATTAAAGACCCTGCATTGGAAGACATCTCATAAAGTTCCACACAGGAAGAATGACAAAACCTTTCCTCCTCATCCCTTGGTGCTTCCCCAAGAACCAATTGTTCTCCCACAAGACAGACACATAGAAACATAATTGGATGTTTCTTTGCCATCTAAGTACTGACCAGAGCTTACTCTGCTTTGCTTCCAAGATAAGGTGCCTGGGGGCAAGGTAGCTGTTGTGTGGTCAGGAGGGGATTCCAACCTTTGCAATGACTAAAAAAGACTAACAGCTAAACTTTAATTTAGTTTAATTATAATACAGTAATAAGTTTAATTACAATCATCCCTCTGTGATTATAGTGAAATGTGTGACAAAATTTGGAGAAAAATACATTTTTTGGTTCCCAAAATGCTTGTTGAGAGGTTCTGGAAGTTCTGCTTTGTTTGTTTTGTTTTTGTTTTTTTTAAAAAAGTAAAATTCCCAAGATTTGTTTCAGACAAATACAAGGCCTTGATCAGTAATTCTCAATTAGATGGTAGACTTTCTAGAAGAGGCAAATTGTAACAAAAACAAAAAAACAAAAACAAACCTTCTGCTTAAAAAAATTAAATTGTTTCATTGACCATATAATTTTCAGTCCATGTTTGGATCTTTTGGTAGCAAAATAGAGACTCTTTTGCTCTCTCTTTTTTTTTAAGCATGAGCTTACAAAATATATTTTAAAGTCCAAGAACTGCTGCAAGAGTTTCAAATTGCTATCTCAAATGCTGCTTTTCCAAATAAGGCATACTCCACATAGTTCAGCTTCCACCCCCTCCTTGAATTCCTCTTGTTATAAGTGATATTTTCCCCCTTGAGGCATTTGTCTGCTTTCCAGACATGTAAGGAGGCCTCCAGATTTAAACCAGCTGTGATCTCATTCAGTACTGATAGAGCTACATTCATTTAAAGCAATTTTAGCTGAATCACTCTGGTTGTGAACAGAAAGGGATAGCCGAGGCACGTTAATCGCTGTATTGGATAGCTAATCTTTGTTAAGTGCTGTCAGGTATGGGCTCAGTAATGTCACAAATGCTTATACTCTATACAGTTCTTTTCCACCATGCAAGTTTCACAGTAAAATAAAATAAAGAAGAATGGGATAATGTGTTGTTATTTCCTGTCATAGTTCCTACTTAAAGCCATATTAGGATGTATGGCATTCTCTTTAACACAGCCTCCTCAAGCCATTGCTTTTGGCTTTGGGCAATTAAGAGTTCAAACCCAAGAGATGTAAAGATTTATTCCGTATTCTGTTTTATTTTAACTTTTTGTTCTGAACCCCATTTTAAATCAAAAATCCTCAAAAATTCCAGAATACAGTGGTCCCCCGGGTTACGGAGGTAATCCGTTCCTTTCGTAACCCGGAAGTCTTCGTTTCCCGGGGGACCACTATTTCTGCGGGACCGCGCGGCCGATTTAAAGGGGCCGCGCGGTTTTTCTCATTCGCATCCCGAGGGAATCCTTCGGATCCCGGGGGATGTTTTTTGGTCCCGTCAGTTTCGGGTCCTGGGGATTTCGTTCCCTGGGGGATTCGTAAACCGGGGGACCACTGTACTCGGAATACTCTTCCAACTTGCTTGGAATGGTAGAACCAAGGAGGCTAAAAAAAAGGACATTGTTCTGAGTATGTGACTGGGTGTCCTAGCAAATGAAAAGAAAAATACAAAGATATCGTTCATCACGGAACTGGGGGAATTCTGCACATAACTCATGTGACTCAAATTAAAATGCTTTTTAAAATTGAGATGAACCCCATGAGCAGGGCAGGGCTGATAATCTGCAAAAGCACTTGTCAAGTGATCACTCTCCAGTTCACCAGGGCTGCTGCCACACTGCAGAAATAATCCGGTTTTATACCACTTTAACTGCCATGACTCAGTGCAATGGAATTCTGGCAATTTGTAGCTTTGTGAGATAGTTGGCCTTCCCGGGCAGAGAACTCTGGTGCCCCATGAAACTACAGAATTCCATAGGACTGAGCCATGGCAGTTTAAGTGGTGTCAAACAGTTTTATTTCTGCAGTGTGACTGCAGCCTAAGTGAGAAGAAAGAGAGAGTGATCAGAGAGTATCACTATGAGGATGCTGGGGGTGTGGATCACACTGGTGGGATGGGGTTGCTTTCCGGTTCTGGCTGCTCTGCTGGCTGAGTGATAAAGTGAGTCTCTTCCCTTTGCCTCTGATGGTCCAGCAGCTCCATCAGACCTAGGAAGGCTTCAGGGTGGAAGAAGCAGCGCACTCCCACCAGCAGTCACTGCCTCCTAGGTCTGGTACCTCCACTGGCTGGGAGGTAAACATGGTTTTAAAAAAAGCTGTTGAAGAGAGGGGGTATCAGACCCTCTCTCTCACACACAGCCAACTGTTGTTGTAGCTGGAGAGAAAGGGAGGAATGAGCCAGAGAAAAGGGGGAGGAAAAAAAGGAATACCATTGCACCCTCCCTTCTCTCTCTATCTCTCCAGGCATATTTCCAGGTTGATCAGATATCATAACCACAAAGGAGAACAAAGCATTATAAAATGTAGTTTTATTCAAGATATTCAAGAAAAACATAGAACATTACACAATAAAAGCTAACACTAATATAAATAACCATTTACTTAGTCATGCTCAGATTGGATGACATTTTGGAATTCCTCCTGGACAGAAGGCTGAAATTGAGGACATGTCCTGGAAAAGGAGGCCATCTGGTCACCCTGTATGTCTCACAGTTGTAGGCTCTGAGGGCCAAAGAGCCTAGCCATTCATCATCCTTTCCCCTCTTCATCCACTTTCTTCTTCCCTCCCATTTCCTCTCAGCACAAAAGTGAAAGGAGTGACTCAAGTGCTCCAAGGAGGCTTGCTGTTGCTTTATCTTCTGTATGACACAAATGGTGCCACTAGAGAGGGAAAGGGAGAAGAAGCTGGGATGGGCAGCCTCTGTGCTTTCAGTGTTACCTCCTCCTCTCACATTGTATCCATATTGTACAAGTGCATTTTGCTGTGTCGTCGTCGCTGCTGGTGAGTGCCTTCCCAAACCCTCCCATGTCCCCCCCCCCACTCCACCAGCAATGTGCACAACAGGTTTTTGTTATTTTTGAACCTATTCTTGCCTGCCTGTGTTTCTGCACATGAGACCTTGGAGGAAAAAATGGAAACTAGGGCCCCTTGAGCTGTAACGTTTATTAGGTGAGAGCTTCATTTGTCCCTTGTGTGTTTGGTGGTACTGAAAAAACGAAAGAAACAAATTTAAGGTTTATCAATTTAAAAGCAGTAATAATGCTGTAGATAAGACCCAATGGCACTGGAAATGTGTTTGCATGCAAGTGCTGGACAGTAAGTGCCCTTTGGCTGTGAGGTGAAATAGCAGCCAACTGAAAATGAGAATGGAATAAAAGTTATCCTGGATAATGATATTTTTGTTGCATCCATCAAATGTATTAAAACATCAAATTGGGTCCGCAAACAATATTCATTTTAGGTTCCTTGCTCTTTACTTGCTGATTTTATGACTTGCACATCTCTATATGTGGAATATCTTTGGAGGTTTTTAAACAGAGGCTGGATGCGGGTGCTTAGATTATATCTTCCTGCACAGCCAGGGGCTGGACTGGATGGCCCTTGTGCTCTCTTCCAACTCTATGATTCTATGTAATCTTGATACTTGTAGTATGCTATTTTCATTTATTTTGACTTCAACAGTGGAGAGGAACATGCAGAAGAAAACTAAAATATGTCAACCAAGTGTATTCCCAAAAGTTCAACATCAAGCAAGCAGAATATCATCTACTTTAAAAATCTTTTTAAATACTTTTAAAATCTCATTTGAGACATCCAATCTTATTTGAGATATAATTTATTTGTGATCAGCTGCACACATCAAATTAGCTCCCCTCCCAAGCAGTACATGTTTGTATTTAAATGTGCCATACTCTTCCTCAAAACGGCTTGTCTTGCAAACTCTCCATATGAATGCCATCTCTGTAGGATACAAGGAAACATTTCTTGGGACTGCTGGCAGGGAGAATTGAAGAGACTAACCCCTCCCCCATGGAAAAGAAGTGTCAACATCTGTCTGTTACTGCTTAGAGCAAATGGACAATTACCACCACCCCCTCCCCCTTGGTAAGCCCAGCTTAGACAATGGCCTGGCAGTTGCATCCTTTGTTGCCTGCAAGGGTTCCCACCAGAGTTTCACTTCTGATATGCTAATAATGGAGCCATTGGATTTTTTTTCCTGAAAAGCTCCATGCCTGTATTCACCGAGCCAACAATCCAAAGTTTGGAATGGCAGCACAGCTTGCTGTGTGAGAAGTACAGCTCACAGAAAGACCTTTTACAAAAAAAGAGTGGACTTAACCATCTGCCCCATGTGGATCCCCAGAAAAGAAATCGCTGAACAAATTACAAATTGTCACAATGAGCTTATTATGTATATTGTCACTCTTTGCTGCCATCACGTTCCTCTCCTCTTTGTCACTCACAAATTAACTTTGTGAATTTGGCTTTGATTATTGATGTTTACTTTGTGAGCCAGTGTGGTATTGTGGTTTGAACATTGGACAATGACTCAGGAGACCAAGGTTTGAATCCCCACTCAGCCATGGAAACCCACCTTGGATACATTACACCTAGATAAGGATTGGTAAATCCATTTGAACAAATTTTTCCAAGAAAACTCCACAATAGGTTCACGGGGGGGGGGGGGGGGGGGAGGAGAGGAGTACATGCTTGTCGGTGACACTTCAGGGAATACACACACACACACACACACACACACATACAGTGAGCCCTTCTTATCCGCTGGGGATTGGCTCCAGGACCCTCTGTGGATAACAAAATCCGTGGATGCTCCAGTCCCATTAAATATAATAGCACAACAAAATGGTGTCTCATATATAACATGGAAAATCAAGGTTTGCTATTTGGAATTTATTCTTTTATTGAATATTTTTGTGTATGCTCAAATCCGTGGATTAAAAAAAAATCTGCATTCTAGTTCCTTTGCTTTGGGTTAAAGCATGATAGGATTTTCAAGATAAAAGACATTTTGGAAGTGTATTATCAGTTTCTTCTTCTGTACAGTAAGTACTAAGAGTTAGGACTTTATCATACAAGGCTAGAAAGTGAAATTTCAACAATCTTTTGCCAGTATGCATCATGCAATGTCATGCCTGTACTGTTGCTATTGCTTTGCATTCCATCCATTCCTGGAACACTCCTTTTCACTGACAGAATTACATTGCTTTCCCACGATGCTTTCTGTATGGTAGGTCTCTTGCACTGCAGTTCTGCTTCTCAGGCACACTTGTAGTGTGAGTGGGTGTGACTCTCCCCTTCCCTCTCACTATTCCCAAGCAGGATGTTTTCCTTTCATTTTCTTTTTGTATTTCTTTTCTTTTAGAAAATGCCATTGCATTGCTAATTTTGGTAAAAATAATAATTACCCCCCCCCCAAGGCTCACTGGGTAGGAGGTTATGTTGAAGAAAGATTGTGTGACCATAGACAATGGAGAGAAAAGTGTAGTAATACATGATGCTTCCATTCTTAAGCTAGTGGGATTGTGGCAGGACAGCAGATGGTGTGATAAAGTTCTTAGCTAAACTCATCCAATTTTAATAATAATAATAATAATAATAATAATAATAATAATAAATTTTATTTTTATACCGCCCTTCCAAAAAGATCAGGGCGGTGTACAAGATAAAAAGACATTAAAACATCAAGCATAGTTTAAAATCCAAGCAATACAATAAAACAAGTAAAACAATACAAGATTAAAAACAATAAAAAACGATACCTCCCAGCGTAAAGCTATGATGGAAAGACAATGGCAGCATATCTAACAGGGCAAACCACAAGAGAGACCCATTTACAAGTTGAAAACCCCCCAAATATGGAGAGTCCATCACATTCTGAGACAGTATATTTTACTCTTGAAAAGCTCTTAAGCATCAAGTTCTTCCTAACAAAAAGGCAGAGTCTCTTTTCTTGTAATCTGAATCCATTAGTTCTCCTTCGAATTTCTGGAGCAGCAGAACAAGCTGGTTCTTCTCTTCTCCAAGCTTAGCATATAGCTGGTGGTTGCCAATGCCTCTTCCCTTTGGGCTGATTTACAGTCCAGTTGTGCCCAGCTAGCTCTCACTTTGCTATCTGGTAGCCATCTGCTGTAGGTTTGCTGGGCCAGGTCAAAATATTTTTGTGACAGCTCAGCTGGGTTGGAACCTAGGCAGGAATGTCTGGATTTATGAGCTGGGAAACCTGGCAGACATCAAAGGCTTTTCAGACTCCTGGTGCTAAGTGGAACTTCATGGTACCATCACCATTTTGGCCTCTGTCATGGAAAAGGACCTCAGGCTCCTTCCAACTGTGGTCTTCAACACTAGCACCACTAGGGGTACAGAGTGCACAAGGTGACACCTTAAGAGGGGGTGACACCACTGCTACTCAAACATCTGCTTTTTAACAGAAATGGGCTGTGGCATTTGCCTGTGTCCTTTTAAAATGCCAAAGAGATGGTATGAGTGGGATGAGGGTTACTGGAAGGAGGGACCACAGTTTTTTGTTTTTTGTTTTTTTAAAAAAATTGATTTTAAAATTCTTTTTACATTTTCTTTAAAAAAAAATCACCTTTTACCAAACTTTCACTTTAATCACATGAAACGATGTATATATAAATGCACTGAAGCTGTGCACTGAGGCTGTGTGTATGATACTGTAATTGATGTTGAAACAATGGAATTGAAAAGGCCAAAAGCAAAAGGTACTATAAATAATCTTTATATCTGCTTACAAAGTAACAAAACAATGTATATAACAAAAGCATTCAAAACCAATATTTACAAAAGATACAAAATGTACCATAGTAATAATGGCAAAGAGAATAATACAAAATAGCAAATACATCAAATAATATAAACTATATTGAAGCAAGTAACACAAAATATAATGCAACAGAAAAGAGGCTAAGCGAAAAGAGTGAGTGAGTGAGAAAGAGAGAGAGAGAAGACTGAACAGCTGATTAGGGCAATACACACAGCTGAAGATCACCTTGATTTCAGTAGCTCACCATAGTGGTCATTAATCCAATAATGACTCAAGTTATACCATAGAGCTTGTTCTTATTCCAACAATTAATGTAAAATTTTAATGTTGCTAGTTGTTTTTCATCACAAATATTATTACAGTTAGTGATATGCAGGAATTACAATTGATGAGTAACATTAGTACAATATGGTGTGAAATGGGAGGTGGTCAGTGGGGGGGGGGGGGTTGACACAGTGAGTTACCACATCTGGTGATGCCAGTCCTAGTGACACCACTGTGCCAGTGTCACCTCCATACTGCTGTTGCTCAATAATTTCCCCTCATAACATTAAGGTGTTTTATGTAAACAAAAATAATGACCACAGGTGATTTACATAATTTAAAAGTGAGTGATGAAGACATCAAAATTGTTTTTAAAAGTTCTATACATTTGCTCAATCATCAGTCAAAATAGTTACCATAGTCAAGAAATCATCAAAGTAATGGAACCAGATAAGATCCTCGAGTGTAAAGATATATCATTGAATGCAAAAGTCAAAATCAATCATATCATACCATTTCCTGTTTCTATGTATGGCTGTGAAAGGTGGACAGTGCAATCTACAGCTTCTACAGTCTAGTTTAAGGAACCATATGGCATTACTTGATTGTAATTTATAACCACTTGGTGCCTACACTTCCTATGACATGCTGCTATACTACTGAATCTGGATCCAGTCCCAGATCATAAAGCATATTCTTTAAAAGACACAAGCCCAATGCAAGCATTTTGAATAGAGGTGAATACTTGATGAGGTGGAACAGATTGAGCACCCTCTTTCCAACACTATTTTGTCAAACTGAAGATCACAGAGATAGTCCCCATAAATAGAAAAGACTCTCCTCTTCCTACAGCTTTCTTTTATGTAGAGAATGACAGAAATGGTGAGTGGGAGACAGAGATAACCTTCTCATCCCATGCGTTTTAGAGCTACTGTTAGAAGGACTTGTGATTTCGCAGTGTTGATGTGAGATTAGAAGGACTATGAAAATCTAAGGCAATTTTAAAAAAGCATTTCAGAGAAGAATGCTGTGGGGTCCTCTTTATGAGTATGCTGGTTAATATACTGCATTATTTTTTGAAGGTCTGAAGTGAGGAGATTGCCAAGATCCCATTAAGAGCCAGCAGAGCCAAAACCCCTACTGACATAAACACAAGATTTCAAAGATAAAGGTTTAAATTAATCTAACATATTAATTTGAGTCTAATAGGGATGGATATCCTCAAGAGAGGAATTTCTTTCAGTTCTTCCACCTTCATAGGCACATATGGTGGATCTTCTTCATAAACTCTGAAACTCTCTTTCTGGGAAGGCTTGAATGCCCTCTCCGTTATCGGCAGGCAGACTTATTTTTTTATTCCAACAGGAGTTCAAGGACTAAATGTTTTATTATTACTGACAGTTTAATTACTTTATAATATTATGCAACTGTTTTAGCTATGTAATGTATTTGTTTTAATCTGTAAGCTATCTTGAGTCCTAGTGTTTTGTATTTTTTAGGGAAAGATAGGGTATAAAACAACAACAAAAGCCACATAGGGGGTCATTTTGGGGGTTACTTAACCAATCTTGTCATCTGGATTGAAATATTACAGCACACTCAGAGACCTATCAGGGGCCATTCTGGTTATGGAGAGAGATACTCAGGTGTTGTATCATCTAGCAACCACCAGTATAACAAGGTATTCAATACCTCATTATGGGAGTTAATTATAAAAAAATGTAGCAAGAGTTGCATTATGCAGTGGGCCCTTGCTATCTGCTGGGGTTTAGTTCCAGGATCCTCCATGGATAACAAAATCCATGTATGCTCAAGTCCCATTAAATATATTGGCACAGCAAAATGATGTCCCATATATAAAATGGAAAATCAAGGTTTGATATTGGAATTTATAATCTGGGGGAATATTTTCAAACCCTGTATGCTCAAATCCGTGGATTAAAAAAAATCTGTGGATAAGGAGGGCCAACTGTGGCAGTGTCCCAGTGGACATCTGGCCTATACATACCAAACAGGCTTCCTATTTCAGATTTCTACCTCTAGTGTTGAGGTTGTCGGGATTGGGTGGTGGAAACATGTCAAATAGAGGGAAGCTAGCAACTGCAGCCCTGCTTTTTCTGTAGTGTGATGTGACATGAAGACAACTGGCTGGAGCTACAGTATGGCAAGAAATGCTGTTACTTTGTAAAATGCCGTATTTTATTTTTCCTAAGTTACTCAATAAAATTAGTAAACTAAATCCCAAAGTTATGAATGATAATGTCGTTCTTTTATAACGCCTTGGGCATTTACGACTGCCTTATAAAAACAAGTGTTGAACAGGTGTGTGATCTGATAATAAAATATCAAAAGCTATGACTGGAACCTCTCACCATGTTTACAGCCATCATAAGACTAGTGATTATTTAAATTCTGGAAGAACAGTGACCCCAAGGGTCACATAAATTCCAAGTTTCCTTTGAATTCAGCAGGATATAATCCTTGAGAACTGATTAAGCAAAGCAGTTAACTAGAGTCCTACAGGACAGGTTAATGAAACAGAGCTTCAGTCCTATGTAAATCCCACTGAATTTTGTAAGATTTATATCCAAGTTAACAATTCTGCTGCAAAAGACTGAAATTCCTGGAAGATAAGTAAATACATCTATATTTATTTATATGTCTTAATTATATATGTGAGCTAATATGGTGTAGTGATTTGAATGTTGGACTATGACCCTGGAAACCAGGATTTGATTCCCTACTCAGCCATGGAAACCCACTGGATGGCCTTGGGTGAATCACACTCTCTCAGCCCCAGAAAATCCCATCATAGTTTTGCATTAGGGCAGCCATAGGTCAAAAACAACTTGAAGTGACACAACAACAAACTGTATACAGACAGTTATAGATCTAACATGGGCCCGAGACTGTCAAATATTAATTATAATTTACTCTTTTGATAGCTTCTCTTTCAAAACCAGCTTTTTCCTTTAACATGCTACAGAGCCATAGGATGATCCAAGAGGGACACTGGAAGCCCAGAGTTTCCTGCCCAAAATATCCTAAAAGAAATAAGGAAGGATGGGAAAGGGACACTAATTCAGTGTTTCCTCTGAAGAAAACAAGAAAATTGGTTTCTTGGTGCTTCAAAATAGCCCACACTTATGTCTGCCTAACTGATTTGGCACTTCTGAAGAAAGAGTGAGTTTCTGGGTTTTGGTTGTCTTTGTTTCATTGATGCTACTGTCTAAATGTGAGGGTTTGTTTGTGTGCTAAAATGCCTATGAACCTCTCTGTTCACCTGAGCTCCGTGTCATTTACAATGAATCATTCCAGCTATGAAGGATTTAATGGCGTGTAACAGACCATCCCAACTATAAACATACAAGGTAGCAGTTGTCTCTATTACAAACCTTGATTTTACTAGATGTTGTAGGTGGGAAAGGGCTTTAAAAATGTCTTACCATTCAATCTATTTGAATATAAACTATTGTGGCATCAGTCAAACTGCTAATCTTAACTAGAATAGAACCAACTGAACCAATGGGAAAGTGACTCACTTGTGTAAGTTCCATTAATGCAGTGGGTCTACTGCAGCAATTGGATTTTAGGTCACCATTTTTTAATGCTACATATTTACCAATTATTTTCTTAGCATAAACAAGCAACCACCTTTCAGGTGTAACTCAGGTGTAATGATGGATAATTTATCAGGTATATAGATTGTCAGCTGATTCTTACTTCCATACCAGTGACTGGAAGCTCACTACATTACTTATCTTGGAGTGAATTTGCAGTCGAGCAAAGCTGAGCAAAGATGTGAACCTTTGAACAAAGATTTCAGAGTTGTAATCCAATGTTCAAGCCACTTTACCAGACTGGGACTGTTTCTAAATAGCTCTCATTCTTTTGTCTGCTACTGTCTGAAGATGCAATATGGGGAATCAGAGTTTAGTAGGACCAGATCAAGGATCTGTAATTGGTTGACTGGCCAAACCCAAAGGGTGCTCAACAATGGCTCCTTTTCATCCTGGAGAGAAGTGACCAGTAGGGTCCCACAAGGTTCTGTCCTGGGCCCAGTGCTATTCAACAACTTTATCAATTACTTGGATGACAGAATTGGGGGCACACTTATCAAATTTTCAGATGACACCAAATTAGGAGGAGTAACTAATACCCCAGAGGACAGGATCAAAATTCAAAATGAGCTGAATAGACTAGAAAGCTGAGCCAAAGCTAACAAAATGAAATTCAACACAGAGAAATGTAAGGTACTGCACTTAGGGTGGAAAAATGAAATGCACAGATATAGGATGGGGGACACCTGGCTGGATGAAACTATGTGTGAAAGGGATCTAGGACTCCATGTAGACCACAAGTTGGACATGAGTCAACAGTGCAATGCGGCAGCTAAAAGGGCCAATGTGATTCTAGGCTACATCAATAGAAGTATAGAGTCTAGATTAAGGGAAGTAATAGTGCCACTGTATTCTGCTTTGGTCAGGCCTCACCTGGAATACTGTGTCCAGTTCTGGGCACCACAATACAAGCTGGAACGTGTGCAGAGGAGGATGACTAAGGGCTGAAACAGACAGATCATTTAGTCCCGCTTGCATTGACTCAGGGATGTGGTGTTTTATATGTGCCATGCCCCCAAGCCAGACAGAAGCATGTCAGTCATAGCATTTGGGGGCATAGCGTTTAGATGCCATTTTCCCCAGAGCTAGCTTTTTGGGAGAAAAAGCTGGCTCTTTTGGAGGAGCTGCTTTTTTCTTCCCCCCAAAGGAGCGGATCTTATCTTTTGGGGTGGAATCTGGCAGGATTAGGGCCTGATATCTATTTGTCATGGCTTTAATGCAGCCTAAAATGGGTGGCTCTAAACCGCCCCTTTTGGGCTGTCTGTATCCCCCCATAAATGGTGAAAGGTCTGAAACCATGCCCAAAGAGGAGCGACTTAGGGAGCTGGGTATGTTTAGCCTGGAGAAGAGAAAGTTAAGAGGTGATAGCCTTGTTTAAATATTTGAAAGGATGTTATATTGAGGATGTAGCAAGATTATTTTTTGCTGCTCCAGAGAACAGGACCGGGAACAATGGATGCAAACTACAGAAAAAGAGATTCCACCTAAATATTAGGAGGAACTTCCTGACAGTAAGAAGTGTTTGAAAGTAGAACACAATCCCTCGGAGCATGATGGAGTTTCCTTCTTTGGAGTTCTTTGAACAGAGGCTGGATGGCCAACTTTTGGGGATACTTTGATTGTGTATTCCTGCATGGCAGGAGGTTGGATTGGATGGCCCTTGTAGTTTCTTCCAACTCTATGATTCTGCGATCCCATTAACCCCCCCCCAACCCCTCCCCAGCTTCTGACATCTGAGGTGATTGTCCTACTCTGCCTATGACACAATCAGCCTTGTAAAGTGGGATAGAGAATTTCAGCACTCTCTACGTTTGTCTATACTTAATTAGGGAAATTTCACTTGGCTGCAATCTTCAGAGTTCTGAGTAATGGTAATTTTTAAATTATTATTATCAGCTGCAAACAAGAACTTTTTGACTATAACATCACTGCTCTTGGTCCATACTTCAAAAATCGAATTATTTCCCTTTGAATCAAGGAGCCAGCTTTCTTCTTCCTAACAAGGGACTTGATAAATGGTTTTTACATTAAGCTTCATTGAGTCAGCATAGATTCAGGTATAAATGTCATCTAAATATTGCCGTCCCTAATTGCTGTGATTTATTTTTTTAAATTCCATGCAGTACCATTAATGGCAGGGACAAAACCCTGAATAGCCTCCTTGTTATTCAAAATGACTAACCTTCCTGGTGACATTTTGCCCCCTCATTTCCTCCAGATGATGTTCTAATTCTGGGGGAGAGTGTACCATAAAATTCATTGCTAGCTGAAGAGGGGGATGGTACTGAATAATGCATGATAATTCTCCTTCTTCTTTAAGATCATGGCTTCATATAGTAGCAGACAAAAGAAAGAGATCTATTTGGAAACCAGTAGGTATTACTATAGGTACAATTTGTCTAGGTTGTCTCCTAATGTTCCTTCTATACAGGAAGCATTATTTGGATCTGCTTCGTCATACTGCAGCTGAGACTCTAGAACAGAAATGTAAAGAAATATTAACACCATGTGTTTGCTATGAGCCATTCCAGCTTACTGTTTCAAGGTTATTGTATAGTTTGAGATAAAATGCAAGGGTCATGGGTGCCCACTGGATGGAGCCCATGGCATCACTGATGAGTAACTTCGTATCTGTGACATATTGTGACAGCTGTCCTTCCCTTGAAATAAAGGATTTCCACAGAGGGCCAAATCACAAGATAAAGACATACCTCTTGCTTCAGTATGTGTGTGTCACTGGCTGGGCCTACATTACCCTACCCTCAAGGGAATTTGCAACCTTCAGTTTCAAAGAAAAACTCATCTGCATATTTACATGCCAGTCTCGTGGGCATTTTTTGTGGAAGGAAATTGGGGTGCCTTCTTATGCTTTGCTTCAGGTGGCTGAACAGAAGAAAACAATCCTTCTCACCTAGGCCCAGCTCATTGTTTCAGAACTGATGACTAGCCTCTTCCCTTTGAATAGGAGCACGTAAAATGCTAAAATGCTTCAGAAGTCTGAAAAGATATAACGAGCCCTGTAACCAATGGAAATCACAATCATTTAAAAGTATTATGGTCACCAGCCATTTAGGAAATTACCATTTGCAATGTTTGCACGTGTGTGTGTGTGTGTGTGTGTGTGTAAGAAAACAGTTTGTTGGATTAAGCATTCAGACTTGGTTTCTGAAATGCTTGTGGGCAGTGTTTCTATGTGTACAAATGCTGACATATTCTGACATGTCCGAACTTATCAATCCACTTGATTGGAAGACTGATGGCCAAGGGTTAATTGGCACATATGTAATATATATGAGATAAGAACTTCTACCTCTGCTTATAGGGTTCACTGGCTGTAAACTCTCAGTTTTGAGGAGAAGGCTCCTGCATAAGAAGCATTTAGGATATGTCAGTGAAAATGTTGAAGACAAGAGTATTTCATTATCTTTTATTTCTACTGTAGGGTTCAGGCTGAGTATTGTGACTCCTTCACTTCTCCATCAGTAATTTCTAATAGTGGAAAATCCACTGCACAAATATGGACATATCTGTATTCCAGGAATATTTCAACTTGGGCTAGATCATAAACTTGAACAATTAGTATGAAATAATGAGATTAGGCAAAGTGTATCAAAAGTAACAACTGTTAGGGAGGAAGTCATATGTGTATATATTTCATGTTATGTATATGATTTATTATGTTTTTGTATAATTACATTATTGTAATATAATGTTAATATATGTTTTTATTAATGATTGTGTTATGTCGATAATTGTTAAATATAATAAAGAAAAAAAGTGCACACTTATTGGCAAGTGGCAAATATTTTTCTAATACAAAATTAATAAGTTGCAATTTATCAAGCAAGATGCCATATATCACTAGAAATAATTATCTGTATTGCACCAGCATTTAACTGGATCACCAATGTCTTTTTAAAAAGATGCAGAGTTACCGTTCAACAAACACTGATAAACTACATGTATTGAATATTTCAGTTTTCTGGAAAAGCAGAGATGATAGTCCAGACATGAACAATAAAAGATGCTGTAATTGTAGATACTGCCACACTATGCCTCAGGATAATTGGTCTATAGATTGGAATATTAAAAATGGCAAAAAAAATCCTTTTTAAGTTATCAATTGATATATAAATCCCACATTCAGTTCATTTCTTCCATAAAAAGGATTGTCTTGCAATTTTCAAACTGGGAGCTAGTTTGGCATGAAGATATAAATCAAATTATACTTGATGAGATATCACACACCAGAAAACCTTAGCTACAGAAACTGAAGTGGGCACCATCATTTTCTCCCTTAGATGATGAACCTAAGACAATCCACCCAAAAGGAGGTGCCAAATTATTCCTCAAAGACAGTAGTTATTTGTCTTAACTTGCAGTTGCTTGAGAGTAAAACCCACACATTTTTTTAAAAAAATAGTTATAAAATAAACTTGAACTTCTTCTGTGGCAAAATTTTTTGTCATGTTGCCAAGTGTTTGGTGGCGACGGTGATGGAGACGATGATAGCAACAAAATGAATGTTTAAGCCAAGCATATGTCACAGTTTGTTGGATATAAATTTTGCCCTTGTTTAGTCACAGGAAATGAATGTGTTTTCAAAAAGTGATTACCTATCTAGTGCAGCCCAATGACCTTTGACAGGAGATGACTCAGACCAGTCCTTGATGAGAGCTTCAGCCTAAAATTGCTTTAAGCAGGAAACTTAGTGGTCAAGAGATAATTGAGTCCCATCTTTACTGTGGCTTTAAAAATTCATGTTGTAGAGGCATGCTAAGCAACACAAAATGCAAGGCCATTCATGAAGCTGCTGTTTAAATTTCTGAAGCAGAAAAATACAGCAGCATAAATAATGAAACAGGCACAGAATCATGCTTGCATCCATTAGCACAGCATGGTGAAATGAATCCTTTCTTTAGAGAATGAAATTATATAAACTTTCTGGCCAGGTTTTTGAAAATCCTTTAATAGGTAGCAGCCTTGAGCACAAAATCTTGATTCAGATGAGACAGCCCAACTTAAACTGCAAAAGTGTTGTTTTTCTGGGATTGTTTTTAATGTATGTATCTTACATAGTCACAAGCATATTTTCCAGTTAAATAATATGGGTGAACATGTTTTGTAGTTTTATGATTACTTTCTGACTGAAATTGGGAAGTCATAGTTTTACAATATATTTAATTGTCTTTTGTTGTCACAAAACATTGATGCCAACATATTTTTGAAGTATACACAGGATTGTTTCAAATTATTTCTAAATATTTTCCCTATCTTTTAGTTGGTGCTTTGTTTTGAGAAGTGTAAGCCTCAAAAGCAGAATGAACAACCAGTGATCCACAGAATCTCATTTAGGCTAATATGTTTTTCAAAACAGAATAAGGAGGCAGTGACTACTCCTAGACAAAATTTACTATTTTTGCTATATACAATTAGGGTTATCTTAGCTTTTTCCAAACTGAGGCCTGTATCTTTGCTGTACTACAGCTTTTATCACCACTGACTATAAGCTATTTTGGCTAGAGCTGATAGAAGTTGTATTCCTGACATCTATAAGGTACCTGGTGGGAAAAGGCTAATTTATAGGCACAGGTGTCCTAAGAAATGAGGATAATGCACATATCCTCACAGTTTTGTCGCATTTTACCATTGCCCCATTAGGAGATAGAGAGATGATAAAATAGTGAGTTGCCTGGGGCTGCCTATTGAGATTATTCCCGAGACAAGTCTATGAATTAGGTGAGGCTGAGAGACTGTGACTGTTCCAGAATCACACAATGAACCTTATTGATGAATGCTGAAATATTCCATTAAATGGGGCACATTGGTATCATTTTGTGAAACCTCTGTGCAGTAGAAAAGCTCCTGCACTTCTGTACCCTTCAGCCGTCCCAATTAATCTTCTGTCTTCCTACTTTTTGAGCTGCTTTTAAAATGTCGCAGTTTCTCTCCCTTCTGCCGACTTTGCCCTTTGTTCTCAGCTTTCTTCGATTGCTGAAAACTGAGCTCAAGGTGCAAAAGTAAATTGCACTGAATTAAGTCAGCAGGGGTGAGCAGAATGGATTCTTGCCTTTCCAAATAGGCTCAGGCAAAAGCAAACTCCTAGTTTGCGTGTTCTTCCTATTGTTGTCATCTTGATCACACTCTGCTGTTGCTTGGCTTCACATAGTTCCACTTTCATCTATAAAATGTTGAAAGTACACATGGCTAAATAAGGGCTGTTTGACAGTGGAACACACTCCCTTGGAGGGTGGTGGAGTCTCCTTCCTTGGAGGTTTTTAAGCAGAGGCTGGATGGCCATCTGTCGGAGATGCTTTGATTCGGAGTTCCTGCACGGCAGGGGGTTGGACTGGATGGCCCTTGTGGTCTCTTCCAACTCTAAATTTCTATGATTCTATGATTCTATGATTTCAGGTTCATAGAATCACAGAATCATAGAGTTGGAAGAGACTGGAAGGGTAACCCAGTCCAATTCCCTGCCATGCAGGAAATCACAATCAAATCCCCCTTTATTTTATAATTGTTGTTGTTGTTGTTGGTGGTGCTGCAGCAGCAGCAGCTGCTGCTGCTGTTGTTGCGTGCCTTCAGATCATTTCTGATTTATGATAACCTTATCACAGGGTTTTCTGGGACTGATAATATGTGACTTGCCCAAGGTAACTCAATGGGTTTTCATGGCTGAGTGGGGAAATGAACCCTGATCTCCAGAGTCATATAGTCCAATGCTCCAACTATGTTGTTGTTGTGTGCTTTCAAGTTGTTTCTGTATTATGGCAACTCTTATTACGAGGGTTTCTTGGCAAGATTTGTTCAGAGGAGGCTTGTCATTGCCTTCCCCTGAGGTTGAGAGCATGTGGCTTGCCCAAGTGGGTTTCATGGCTGAGTGGAGAATCAAATGCTGGTCTCTAGAGTCATAACCCAGCACTCAAACTATTATGCTCTGCGCTACACTATACTGACTTCTATAAAAATGTGATCCGATTGAGCGATGGAATGCTGAGGAACAGGGACAAAACATTCCCTACAGTAGCCATGGTGATTATCTAGAAATGCCTCCTCCCATCTTGGCAAGTGATCCTTGACCAGCTTTTAACATTTAGAAACATTTCCTGGATTTAGAAACATTGCTTTACCATCACACCATGAGTCTCCATGGCCCTTCTCAGCAATATGCTGTAGGAACATAAAGACCACCAGATGACCTGGGAAGGAATCAGTTGCCATGGCAAGGCCATTGTCAGCAACAGGCTTGTGACAACTGTAAAATGTTTTCCAGCCCCAGTTACAAAACAGGGCAGAAGCAGCATTCTTGCCTCATTCCTCATTCAGAGGATCTGGAGACACAGCAGCAGAAGTGAGAGGGAGGCTGGAGAGAGATTTACTGTATGAAGGGCAGCGCTGCTTCAGTCTGTTGTGGAACTGGAATGCAAACAGGGTTGCGAAACAGGCTGAATATCCACAATGAAAGCCAGTGTAGTAAGAATTGCTCTGCCAAAGAACAGATCAAGTCAAGTACCTTTATATTTTCTGAGGAAGGAGTGTCTTCTTTATCTTATTTTATTTCTATGCCGCCTTTCTCCCAAAAGGGGACCCAAAGTGGCTCACAATATAAATACACAATAAAACAGATTTTTAAAAGACAATTAAAATAACCTGATTAAAACAATACAAAAGGGCTTTCTAGATTGGCGAAAAGAAGTGTGTTCATGGCTGCATGAAACTCTAGCTTTTAGATGAGAAAAAGGGAAAGTGTGCCATGAAAACGCTTTTTTTGCATTTTAGGGGAGAAGAAACGCCTTTAAAAAGGTGCTGGTTTTCCCAGATTCTTTTTTAAAAACTATGGAACAGCACAGCTCCATCTAAAGGCTGTGGTGCAGCTGCTAAGCATTAAGGAAAAGGCAACTTCATGTCACACTTTCCTGCCAATCTAGAAAGCCCCAAAGTTAAAATTTAAAATATAGAAAAGTTAACAAACATATTCTAAAACATCTCTCCCAAAACAAAGTCACCCTTGCATGATTTTATAAAAGTCTGCCTGCATAAAAATGTTGTTACTTGCCGGTGAAAGGCCAGCAGGGAGGGGTCCAGCCTAGGCTCCCATGGAAAGGAATTCCACAGGGTGAGACAAGCCACTGAGAAGGCTCTCTATCATGTCCTCACCAAGTGAGCCTAGGATGGTGGTGGGACTGACAGAAAGCCTTCTCCTGAGGATATAAGGCTTCTAACTGGTTCGTATGGGGAGATATGGTCTCCCAAATAGTCTTGCCCTAAGCCTTGTAGGGCATTATATGTCATGCCCTTTCCTGGAGAGGAGGGATCTGGAAACTGTGATACACACACTGGTAACCTCACGTTTGGACTACTGCAATGCACTCTACATGGGGCTACCCTTGTGCCTAACCCGGAAACTACAAATGGTCCAAAATATGGCAGCCAGGCTTCTGGCTAGAACATCCAGGAGAGAGCATATCACTCCTGTGCTAAAAGCCCTCCACTGGCTGCCGATCAGTTTCTGGGCACAGTACAAGGTGTTGGTTTTAACCTTTAAAGCCCGTCATGGCTTGGGCCCATCTTATCTAAGGGACCGCCTCCTCCCATATGAACCCCCCCGCACACTCCGGTCCTCTGGGAGGAACCTGCTTCAACCCATGAAGACCAAGCTGGTACAGACCTCCCAGAGGGCTTTTTCGGCTGTCGCCCCCAAGTTGTGGAATGACCTGCCGGACGAGATGCATCTGATTCCATCTTTAGAAGGCTTTAAAAGAGCCCTAAAGACGCATCTCTTCCGGCAAGCCTTCCCAGAGAATGTGAATATCCCCAGCTCCATACCTAGGTTTTAAGGGCTTTTTAAATCTTTTCCTGCATTTTTCTCTATACAACCTAATCTGGGTCCGCTCCCTACTATTGTGCATTGCTATTTTAATCTATTATGTTTTTTAACTCTATTGCGATTTAATTCTTTTTTAAGGGAGGGTGGTAAGGGTAAGGAAGGGGTATTTTAACTTGATATTGTTTTAACCTCTGCTGTACTCCGCCCCGATTGCTTGTTCAGAGAGGGGAATAGAAATAAATATTATTATTATTATTATTATTATTATTATTAATTATTACCAGCACGCTGATCTGTGCCTGGAAATGAACCTGTGCCCAGTGGTGCTGTTTGAATAAGGGAATTATATGCTTCCTATAATTGGCCCTGGCCACATTTTGAACCCACTGAAGTTTCCGAACAGTTTCCAAAGGCAGTCCCACATACAGTGTGTTACAGTAGTCCAAACAAGATGTATTCAAGACAGGTGTCACTATATCCAGATCTGATGTCTCAAGGAATGGGCACACAGGTGGCACACTAGTTTTAACTGTGCGAATGCACTCCTGGCCATGGCTGAAACCTGGGCATCCAGGCTCAGAGTTGAATCCAGGAGCACAACCAAGCTGCGAGCCTGAGATTTCAGGGTGGCTGGGTGGATTTACCCCCATTCAGAACAGGCAAAGTCTCTATTTCCTGATCTGCCTTATGACTGACCAGGAGTACTTCTGTCTTGTCTGAATAAAGTTTCAATTTGTTTGCGCTCTGGTTCAGTACAGAGACACTGGTTCAGTACAGAGACAACTTCTCTGGAGTCAGATGTAACAGAGAGATACAGTTGGGTGTCATTCACATACTGGTGACATCACACCAGTGTGCATATTGTGTGCATTTATTCTAGATTGACTGAAGATCAGCATAATGTTTGTTCATTCTAAAACACAATGGCCCGGTACAGATGACCAAAAAAGGCTGCCTGTACATCGTGATTAGGGTTAGGGAGGGTGCAGCATTTACACCCTCCCTAATCCTACCGTGTATGGATGCCACCATTTTAAAATGGTAGCGTCCATACGGGCGCGCCATGATGTTGTCATGGCATGCATAGCATTTAAATAATGCTGTGTGCGCCTGACAACATTATGCCGCGGGAGGACACCAATGGTACCCTTTCCACAGTGGAAAAAGGAGCTTGAAAACCGAGCTCCTTTTTTGCAGTGGTGGCCCCTTTCTCTCCTTGGCAGTGCCAGGGAGAGCAGGATACAGCGGGCGCCCAGGATGCCTGCTGCACCCCGCTTGCAGGCCACAGGGAAGCGGCAGTTCACCTCTTCTCTGCAGCCTGCAGAAGCAGCGAAATGGGGACTCTGAGGCTGCCAGTGAAGCAGCCTTGGCCCGATATCGCCGCTTCTTGGGGCAAGTACAGACTGCCCCAACCTGACTTTTGGAGGTCTTTAAACATAAAATGGAAGGCCATCTTTTGGGAGTACTATTGTGGTATACTATTGTGGTTGGAATAGATGGCCCTTGTAGTCTCTTCCAGCTCTATGATTCTATGTCATCATTAAATGTTGTTGTGGTCATGGTGGTGCACATTTAGGTCCTTGCTGAATTATAGCAACCCCAAAGGTATTTTTTTTTCTTGGCAAGATTTATTTAGAAGAGGTTTGCCACTGCCTTCTTTTAAGGTTGAGTGTGAATTCTTCAAGCTGGGTTTTTATGGTTGCATGAGGATTGAAACCTTGGTTTCCCAGAGTCCTAGTCCAATCCCCAGACCACTATGCCATTCTATCTTTCTCTGAAGATGCCACCTTTCTCCCAAGATGGGGCCCAAGACAACTTCCAAAATGTGGTTTCTACCTCATTTGACAAGAATTTTATATCAAGCAACAGTTTATGACATTACTACTATTCTCTGAAATTATTTTCTAGTTAACATTTGTACAGTGCTTAGAAACTTTCCCCTTTGGATGATGGCTTTCAGAAACTTCAATCTAGCTCTCATTTATAGATCATAGAGTAGGTCAGTATTAAAATATCATATTAGGAGATGAGGGATTGATACAAGATCTGAACTGGCTACTTTGTGATTTGTTTCTCAGTCTCTGACCTATGACCCCCCCCCTCCTTTAAATAATGAGCTAAGTCAAAAACAGTTAAACAAGGAATCAGTTGTATCTTTCACACACAAAAACCATCTTCTCATTTTTGTGTTATTTACTTCTGAGCTGATTTGATTTTATGGAATGGCCCAGTGCCCAAGGTTACTCTGGTTAAACCATATACTCACATTTCACAGACGGAGAGAGGTCAATAAAGATTCCAAGATTACATTCATATTTCTGAAACCAGTACCCAAACATTCCAGGAATTATCTCATTCTCACATAATAAAATGGTTACTGTTATGTGTTTTAGAATCTTGTTTCTCTTCTGTATAAACTCACTTCTATGCCCTCTTCTGTGTGTATATATTTAGGGGAATAAGGGTAACAAGACCAGTGTTAAATGAAGAAGGGAGTGGGGAAGACAGTCTGTAGAGATTTCCAGACAGATTGATTCAGAGAAAGGAAGATCTAAGTCGTCAGGGCTGATGAGGATCATAGGTCTAATCAGCCCTGCAGAAATAATGATGTTTGACACTGCTTTAACTGCCATTCCTCAATGTTATGGAATTCTGGGATTTGTAGTTTTGTGAGCTATTTACCCTTCTCTGTCAGAGAGCTGTGGTGCCACAACAAACTACTAATCCCAGGATTCCATAGCATGGAACCATGCCAGTTAAAGCAATGTCAAGTGCATTATTTTTTTCAGTGCAGATTACGTAGATCATAGTGTAACACATAATGTTTGGGAAGGCTGTATTACACTAAATATTTAACTAACAATTGCATGTGGATAGTTCATGAGATTGCACTTTGTTTTAATAATTTTTGACCAATTTTAACTGTGCTAATTTTAATTTGTCTTGGTTTAATTCAGTTTTAAGGGGGGCGGTTGGGGAGGGATATGACTGTTGTTTTTACTCTGTATTCTTTTTAACCTGTTGTATCCCGCTTCAAGTATTTATTAGAGGAGCAGGCTATAAATAAACATCATCATCATCATCATCATCATCATCATCATTATGCTCTCCTCCCCCTCCCCTGCCATTGCCATTCAATAGCTGTGGCAATGTATATTTAGGTGATCTGGACTGAAACCCCAGTGGAAGAGAGGGATGTTTAAATGTATCTTTCCATGAGCAAATGAGGCTGATTCTGACCCTTTTCACCTACTAGCTAATTACTGATCAACTATTATGTCCTCATGCTAGGTTGCATTCCTACACACCTAATAGTAAGGCCTATTGAACCCAGTACCTCTGACAGAACATGCACACAATGTGGCAATGGGGATGTGCCTTCAAAATGCAAGAGAGAATAAATAATAATAATAATAATAATAATAATAATAATAATAATAGCCCGCCCAATTACTAGGAATCTGGGCGGGTAACAAAAATTAAAACATATAAAATACAATAAAATCAAATTTGTCCCTTCCCACTTCCCTTCCCAAGCTAAAAGACAATTAAATCATCTCAGTTAAAACAATAAAAATACAGTGGGGTTAAAAATTAGGGGAAAAGCCTGGTAAACAGGGCGATAGGGTCACGGTATCACGATTATGGTATGCAGGGAGAGAAGTCAGGTTGGTTATATGGAAGGCCAGATAAAACTAACACGATATGTTGGGTAGTTTAGTCAAAAGTTAGCTAACCCATGCCATTTAACTACTAAACTGCTAAACAACCCTCTGGACAGTGTTGCATTGCAAATTACAGCCATTCTAGAGAGTATGAGCAATGGTGAGAACTTCTAGAAGTTGTAGTCCAACATTTGGATGGAGGTGTGGGTCCTACCTTTGTGAGCAATGATGAGAACTTCTAGGAGATGTAGTCCAATATTTGGATGGAGGTGTGGATCCTACCTTTGTGATTAATGATGGGTTGTTTAAATGTGTTAATGCAAATGAATCCATTGTTTCCCTGTTGCTCTTCTGGATACTCACATGATGATGTGAGCAGCATAAATGATGTTTTGGTATGCTATCTAAAGGCAGCCATTGAGCTGGAAGATAACGGAGACTCAAGTAGCATAAAAATGTAGGGAAAATGAATTGGGGCTGACAAGGCCAAGCAAGTCATGAAATATGTTTTTCCATTAAGGTGCATATTTTTTTAAGATGCAAAGAGTGGCTTCTGGGGAGGCTGATCATCATAGAGACTGAAGCAAAATGGCATCTTAACTCTTTCCTCCCTCACTGTGGTCATAATGAAATTCGCTCCCTGAATTTTTTTGGGGGAAAAGCTCCCATTGGAAGCAACTGGAGTTCCAGTACAAACAGCTGCTTGCATTGAAATTTTTATCAGGATTTTAGTAAGGGAGGAAAGAATTAAATTTCTTTTTGCCCCAGATGAACTCCTGGTAATTATTTCCCTAGTAGTTGATCCTTGAATTTTAAAGCATACATACACTCTCTAGCAATTACTGGAATTACTCACTTTTATTTCACATGTCTATGCTACTAGATTTACCAAAGCAGTTGCGAATATATAAATATGCAGGCAATGTTCTTTTCTGTTTTAGTAAATCCAAATAATGTTGATAATATACATATTGTTGTTATTCAATGAAATTTCAGATCCAAGACCATCTGCAGGAAACTAGGAAGCCTTATTATTTGTAGGGGGACACTGGCTTAGTGCCTGCTTATTTAGACAACCATTTTTGTCTTCAAAAGGTGCACTGTGTGGCAAAGGGCTCTGCTGGCAATCATAAAATTAGAGAGTACAAAGATCTTTTCTTGGGGGAAGTGAAACTCAGGCACACTGAAGAAACTGTGAGGCTATTGAATATCAAAGGGATCTTATACATGCTAACAGTAGAGGAGGCACCCCAGTGTTTCCAAGTGTTGTGCTGAACTTGGGTCATGTTGACCCCCGCAGTCACTAGCAGAGAAGCCCTTGTGCATATATACTCTTTCTCTCCACCTCTCTTGCAGAGAGGACACAGAAGGTATTGTTGCTTACACTCTGCAACACTCCTCTAGGCATGCTGTTGTATGAAAAAGTGGTAGGAAATGGGGAACAAAACCTGGCTTTTTGTACAAACTACTATGGTGTTCCCCTGGAGGGAATGTGAGGCTGGCAAATATATGTGCCTGGTAAATCCCACAAGGCAAAGTGTGAGCCAGTTCATTTCATTTCTGATAGACTGATTAGGGATGGACAACAAGGTTGTTGGATTCAAGAATCTCAATGAAAGTATTCATTTCACACCTCCTGAGAGTCATCACAAGACAACGTGTAGCTTGCCTCACTGCATATTTGCAAAGCTAGAGATGTGTTTTGGAGAAACAAAATACACATCAAATGAAGCATGCATTTTTAAAATATGCAAAATATGTTTGGTGTGTACAGTTGAAAAAACATGCACAGTTTCGTCAACAGGGAAAAGGTGTAAAATATTTTCATTTAAGATACATTGATAAATGTGTACAACAAAAATGAGTAATTTTCACATGTGTGTAATGGCTTGAATGGTGGATTACGGCTCTGGAGTTTGAATCACCATCTGGGCACAGGAACTCACTAAGTGATTTTGGACAGGTTATACTCTCTCACCCTCAGAGGAAGGAGAAGGCAGGCCTCTGAACAAATCTTGCCAAGAAACCACCTTAGGATTGAACATGAAAGCACACAATAACAATAATACAGTTCAGGGAGAAATGCTAGGACCAGCTATTTGAGGTGGTTACCACAGAAGGCAGAATAATAGAAACCTCATAGTGGGTGGGTGGGTCTAATATGTGTTTATCAAGTGATTTTTTGGGACTACAATCCTCTGAATCTCCCAGGCAGAGGTTCTTAAAAGTGACAGCACTCCAAAAGTCAGAGTTCCAGCTTTTGTTATTTATAAGTATGCAAGTGGAGTAAGATGCAGTTATCATGCACACATTTCCAAAACTACCCATCATCCAAAAGCAACTTCAGCTCCCCTCCCCACTGACCAACAACTACATCTTACCAGCCAGCTACAAAAATCTGTTCCTCTGAACAAATACAAAACGGCCTCTTGTTTGTCCTTCTGTTGAAGACAGTCAGGCAGAATACTTGGAATGTGACCTGCGTTCTTTGCTGACCTTGATTAAACAGCACACATTGTTCGCAAGCCTACATACCCTAAAGGCACCAGACTGACTGATCTTGGAAGCTAAGCAGGGTCATCCCTGGGTAGTATTTGGATGGGAGACCATCAAGGAATACCATGTACTGTAGGCTGCATTTCAGAGGAAGGAACTAGCAAGGCCACCTCTGAGTATTCCTTATTTAAGAAAACCCTACAAAATTCATGGAGTTGCCATAAGTAGCTAGGTGACTTGTGAAGGAAGAATATATTGTTGTTGTTTATTTATATAGCACCATAAATCTGCATGGCACTACATATATAACATATATAATCTTTGCATTATATATAGACATATATAATGTTTGCAGATTCTTTGAAACAATGCTTGCAGATTCTTCCCTCTTTTCAAAGAGGGAAGAGAAGACAAGAGGACCATCCTAGGTATGACAAACGTTCCCCTATACAAATAAAAGAAGGGAGGAAAGAAAAAATAAAGTGTCTCTGTATATACACAATTGGCTTGGAGATCAGTACCCTGCTTCCCCATGTCAGCTATCTTCACTGTCATGTACAGATACAGCCTGCCACCATCCACAGTCTTCCTAGGGGTTTTCACAGCACTGACTTTTATAATTCTGAGAGAGTTTGTCACATTCCCCTCAGAGCTTGAAGTTAATTTCTAAAGTAATTAGTTATGTAACTAACTGCATACAACAAATTATGTAACTCACTGCAGACCCCTAAGCATTAACACTACTTAAAAACCAATAACTTTTATTATTTTTTTTGTTATTTTTTAAAAAGTAAAATAACTTTAATTTTACAAAAACAAAAATAAAGTAGCAGGAAAAAAATTGGGTAAATATTTGTTGTTACACAGAAAAAAACTAATAGTGTTATCACTTGTAACACAATATGCAAAAAGATAATCAGTATGCTCTTGTTACACCCCTTGGTAACATTGTTACTTTAACATATTATTTCCAAGCTGTGCTTCTTCTTTTAACAGTATGTACAATCTATGAAAATACATTTCTTTTTGGTGTTCACATTTATTATCATATGCCACTATCTAGTAGGTTCTCCTCACATCTGTATTGTAAGGTACTGGATTCTCAGTTCTTACTTTTTACTGTCAAAAGCATATCTGAGGACTGATTGCTATTGATTTCATTTTTATGTTATGGCTGGGTTTGAGACACAGAGATGATATACTAAAATTACTCGGGAACAGTATTTGCTGCTTCTTTCTAAGGTGTACCTACTTGAAAAACCAGTGTTCCAGCTTCTAATCTATGAATAAAAGTTGTCTACAGAGTAGTTATTCAGTGGTTAGTTAGGTACTCTGGTTAGAATATGATAGCTTCATAAGAATAGTGCTTTTGGCATTCACATTTGTGGGCTATGGATGTAACCCCTTCAGCCTTCCAGATATTTTGAACTAGAACTCCTATAAACCTTTATCATTGGTTATGCTGGCCACAGCTTTGGGGAGTTGGAGTCCCAAACATCTGAAGCCAAAGATTCCCCAACATTTTGTAGAATGGGCCTGTGACTTTAGGTTTTTACTTTTGGATTTATATACTGAGACACAATGTTCTGGATATTTCAGCACTTTGCTGAAAAATCTAATATATATCCTTACTGGTGACAGAACAGAACTACTGCTGGGCTCTACAACCTATTCTGATATGTGATACAGGCCACCAAGTGGGCTACAAATAAGGAATTATTATTTTTACTTCTTCCTCCATTTTCAGTTATTTCAACACATCCTGTTTACATTTGGATCATTGTGTCCCAGCAACATATTTGACAAAGATTCTTTTTGGCTTTCATTCAGTCAGTTGCACACAAACTGTTGCTGAGCCTGTAAACCCTTTTAGCTCTCAATATATTTCTCTCTCGTAGTAAAACAATCAACATGTGGCATTAATGTTATTCCAGAAAAATAAGTCCATCAGAAACCTGGAAATCACCCATGCTTTTGGTTTTCCACCCTGCATTTCTTAGAAGAAAATTCTTTTGAACAACTTCTTAGTCAACCTCTAATACAGGCCCAATAAAATTAGAATAAGGCCAGGAATTCTCAGAAATTTGGGGGTCTTAAAGCTATTATACATATTGTTATATAATTGCCATAACTTCATCTTGATCAGAACAGTAAGGATAGGCAATATGTGGTCCTCCAGATGTTGTTGGACTGCACCTGTGATATTCCCAACATTGTCTCATTGACTAAGGATGATGAATGTGTCACACATGCTCACCAGTTTGTGTTGTTGTGTGCCTTCATGTTGTTCCAACTTACAGCAACCCTAAGCCTAAAGGCTTTCTTGGCAAGAATTGCTCAGATGTGATTTGCCATTGCCTTCCTCTAAGGCTAAGAGAGGTAATTTTTCCAAAGTCACCTAGTAGTTTTCCATGGCCAAGCAGGGATTTGAACCCTGGGCCTCATTCCCATTATGGTTTAAACCGGATTGTGATTCGGTATGATCTGGTTTAAACCACCATGGTTCCCACTTAATCCAAATTGCTGAAGCTATTTGGAAAGGGGGGGGGGCATGGTTGTGACCCATTTAACCCGCATCAAAAAGACATTGGTTTTTTGAGGGTCGTTGGGGATGAAACAATTTATTTTCAAATGAATCGATTCAGCACAAGTGGGAACCAGGATTCGAATCTACCCTGGCCTCTCCGCCCTGTCCTGTCTCTCCATCCTCCTGTCCTTCCTCTCCTCCACCCCAGCCCTGCCTCCTTCCACCCTGGCCTGCCTTTCCTCCATCCAGCCTGCCTTCTCCACCCCTGGCCTCATTGCCTCTCCAGGCTTCTCCGCCCACAGCCTCCTTCCAGTGCAAAACATAGTGGGAACCATGCTCACTGCTGAACCAGTTTCTGAACCAAATCCAGGAATTGGTTCAAACAGTAAGTGGGAATGAGGCCCTGGTCTCCACATTCTTAGTCCAACACCCAAACCATTTAAACCATGTTGGCTCTCATGCACAGTATGTTTTATTTCATTCTTTATTTATTATATTTCTACATCATTTTTGTTCCAAAAGATACTAGAGGTTGAGCCTCACTAACCTGAAATGCTTGGGATTAGCAGTGTTTTGGATTTGGGATTTCTTTTGGATTTTGAAATATTTGCATATACTGTACATAATACAATATGCTGGAAATGGGACACAAGTCTAAATGTGAAATCCATTTATGTTTCATATATATCTTATACACATAGACTGAAGGAATTTTAGATAGATAGATAGATAGATAGATAGATAGATAGAATTTTTAAAATTTTGTTCATGAAATGAAGTTTGAGTACACTGGACAATCAGAAAGCAAATGTGTAACTATCTCAGCCTCCCATGAAAAAAGTTTTAGATTTTGGAATTTTTCAGATTTTGGAATTCCAGATAAGACAGAGACAACCTGTACTGAAGGGAGTTAGCAATAATTTTAAAAAAGCAGAGTAGAAAATAAATCTTCTAAAACCGCCAGATTAACCAAGCAATTAAAAACTCCACAATAATCAGTAAAGCAGTTTAAAAGGCTATTTTGAAGAGCTGTTTTGTTTAAAGTGGAAAGAATGGAGATAATGTTGCATTGGGAATACAAAATTCCTGCTGAGCCATGATGAGCCTTGAATGATCTTAGAACAATTACTCTTGAGTCTTTGCATAATTCACAGGGTTGTTATGAGGATTTCAAAAAAGTAAAATAATCCACGTATACCATTTTCAGCTCTGTGAGGTAAGGACTGCATAAAAAAAATATAACTACAGCATTTAACTTCTTCTCTTCATGTCAGCTCTGATTCTTTTACCAGCTGGTACAAATTATCCTGCCTAGAGACAGGTTAAAGAGGGACGAAAGGCATTAAGTATGATTGTTTTCATAAACCTCTCACATTCCAATGTGCATAGCTCTGAATTTCACAGAATAACTTCTTCCTATTTGCATTCACTAGTACTACTAAGCAGCCTGCAGAAGTTGCTGGATTATGATAGCCATCAACCACAACTCCATCATCACCATCTTTACCTGGAGCTGATACAAACAGTAGGCCTTTTGAGGTCACCAGGTTTCTACCTCTACTAAATAAGGGAATTGTACATATCATAGTGATCACTTTGCAAGTATATGTACTGACTAGTACAAACACATTTACAAAACTTGTCTATATGCAGTACTCTCTTTGTTTTTGTTGTTGTGTACCTTCAAGTCATTCCTGACTTATGGCAATCCTAAGACAAACCTATAATGGAGTTTTCCTGGTAATATTTGGTCATAGGAGGTTTGCCATTGCCTTCCACTGAGGCTGAGAGAGTGTGACTTGACCAAGTGGGTTCCAAGTGTCACTCAGTGGGTTCCATGGCTGAGCTGAGACTTGAACCCTGGTCTCCAGAGTCACAGTCCAAAAATGCAAACCAGTATGCCATGCTGACTCTCTGTTCTCTTTGTTAGTGTTACAAATTATTTTATATTTAGTATTTTGGATGAGGTTTACTTTCTAATTATTTTAAAATATTTTCCTTATAATTTTTTATATCCGCTCACATGGCTCTGGCTTTGAACTAAAGCAGTAGCATCACCTAGACTTCAGATCTCCTGTTCATTTTGAAGCAGGGAGGTGAAAATAATTCTAGTAGCAGTATTGTGCATTTGTAAGTTTGTAAACGGCACTTTTTAAAATGTTGTTAAAAGTCCTCCTGAGCTTTCATCATACTTTTGGCAGGGCTGTTTGAACACAAAATGTTAAATGAGTCTTAAGGAAACAGATGTTTGATGCCACATAACAAATTAACTAAAACACTCCCCCAGACTACATTTTTCTAAGGACTTGGAATATGCTTCTTGTCTGATGCATCTTCTGTCAAAAGCAGTGCTCTGTACAGTATAATTCCAAAACAGTGGTTGTGAACTGGCAACTACCTTGCTGAATCTGCCCTTGCTGAATCTGCCCTTGAAGGGTGCCATCTGATCATTTGCCAAACCATTTGCTCCATCCTCCCATCTATATTTCTTAAAACACCTCAGATCATTCAGGGAGGAGAAGAGGCTGGAATGAGATTCTTCTCCATCTGTGTCCTAGCTATCTCCCCATATATGTTCCTAAGCTGTTTCTTCGCTTACCTAAGACAAAGTCCAAAGTATATCTTTCTAGTCCAAAACATATCTCTCTCAGGGAAAGCACAAAATAGCGCTCCCAGCAATTCCACTTGCAGAAGGCAATTGAACGTCCAGGTTTGACAATGGGATAATATCCTCCACAATACCTGAGGGCAGCAGGCTACCTTAGGGGAGGCAGAGAAGACCAACAGCTACAAATACCTTTGTCTTTCAGCATCTCCTCAGTGCTTACTCTCCCCCCCCCACCCCCAGCATCTGCTGCCTAAAGTGATGGCCCCATTCTTCCTAACAAAGAGTAGAGCCAACAATGACCACCCATCTGCCAGTGAAATGTAGTTCTTTCCATTGTTTTTGGTTCATTACAGCGGGCACCCTATTGCAACCTAATCCTTCAGATTGTGAGCTTCTCAGAGGTTTCCAGTCAGTCACTGTAAGGAAGGGTGCTGATCGTTGTGCCTTTCAATCATTTCTGATTGAAAGGCACAACCTGATCTTGGCATCCCATATCCAATCCGTACTTCTGTTACTTTTTGAAAGAATGGGAGTTTCCCATTCTTTGCAAAATATGGGAGAAATACAGATCAGGTACAGGATGCCAGGATCATGCATATGATCTTAAGGCGATCCTTTCCTGGGGTTTTCTTGGCAAGGCTTATTCAGAGAAGATTTGCCTTGGCTTTCCTCTGAGGCAGAGAGTATGGGTTTCCATAGCTGAGCAGAGTTTGAAACCTGGTCTCCAAAGTTGTAGTCCAGTGCTCAAACCACTACACCACACTAGCTCTCAGGAGTCTTACTATGGATATGTCCACATTGCAGATAATCCAGAAGCCATGTGAAATTCTGGGAATTTTTGGGAATTGTCATTTATTGTGACACCAGAGCTCTCTGATAGAAAAAGCTAAATGTCTCACAAAACTCTAAATCTCTGAATTCCACAGCATTAAGCCATGGCAGTTAAAGCTGTGTCAATCTGGATTATATATATGCAGTCTAGGTGGATCTTTTGTTGATCCAATAAGGTTCTTCTTATAGCCTTATGCACCAATTGTTTATACAGGATTTGAGAAGTACTTACAGTGAATGGATAAGCAACCCTAATGCTGCAGACTATATCTGGAGACTGGCAGTTTACAATTACAGAGAGACTCCATATATTTTCATTCACAGAATGAAAAACAAATTGAGATGGATTTGGAACAGAAAAATGACCAGAATGGAAAAGATTACACCACTTCTCCTCCTTGCCAATCATGCACTGGCATCCATGGCTTCAGAGGTTACTTTTGGTTACAAAACAGAAAATGTCAACAAAAAAGACATACATAACTGTATATATCAGGTAGTTTGGCTTTTACATGGTAGCATTTGCCAGTGACTGCAGAAACTATTTATATCTACTTTCTTATTTGAATTTGTGCCAGAACACTAGGGAGTTTTATGAAAATTTTCCTAAACAAAAGACAATTTTTATAGGAGGCATACTAAACCGCTAATCCCCCAAAAGAATAGAAGAATGGAACCAGCAGCTATCCGTGACCAGTTGCTTTTACAGATAAGAAATAAATGTTCCCATTCTAGGTATGAATATAGTCTCAAATCTTATTCTATATTTTATTCAGCCAATTCAAGGCAGTGTTCATGACAAATGGGATTCTGCCTTATTTTAGTTTTAGGTCCTATACATCAGCTTCTTATATCTTATTTCCCAACCATCACTCTTGCCAATAAACTTGATACATTCCCACTGTGACAGATACAGAAAGCCCCCTTCCCTTTAAAAAAAAAAGAATGGCTGTCATTCAGCATTGTGGTTATTGATTTGTAATTTAGAATTACAAATCCATAACTGTTCTGTTAACACTACACAAATATGATACACACTACAGCCCACCTTAAGGGCCAGCATCTGGATTGGGCAAAGAAGATCCATTCAGCTTCCAGTTTGGACACAAGGAGGATGACATCTCCACCCCCTCCCATCAGCAAGTGAGGTTGCAATAATCAGAAGCAGGACTCTTTTTACAAGACATTGAAGATTATTGCACTGCCTTTCCTCTCATTCTCAGTCAGCACAAGCTGAAACTTTTGAATTTTTTAAAAGACAGGTGGCATCCAGAGGCATCATATACCTGATCCTGGCATCCTGTACCTGATCTGTATTTCTCCCATATTTTGCAAAGAATGGGAAACTCCCATTCTTTCAAAAAGTAACAGAAGTACAGATTGGATATGGGATGCCAAGATTAGGTGTGCAAAAAAACCCCACACCATTTAAAACAAAAATTTCAGCCTGTGCTGAGGCTGGGAAGAAAGGCAGTGCAATAATCTCCTTTGTTGCAGTCTCACTCACTAGTAGAGGGGATGGTGGAAATGTCATCCTCCTTGTGTCCTAGTTGGAAGCTGAATGGATCTCCTTCCCCTGATCTGGCTGCTGACTCTTTAGGGCACTGGAGGAACTGAGCCAGGAGATATTACTTAGTTACATAGATGTAACTAAACTGGTAGTCAATGTAGAATATTGGCATACATTTTTATGTTTATGCTTTCTGTTACAACATCAGCACGTATAGTAAGTGTTAAGGTTAAAACAAATTATAGCAATATGGTTGCCAGCAAACACACACAATAATTACATAAGTAACTGAAAACTGTAATAATGCAATGGGACCTCAGCATTCACAGTCTTGCCATCCATGGATTTGAGCATCCAGAGACGGCAAGCCCCGTTGTCCTCCATGATAGTGCATGCGTATGGCTGCACTAGCAGCCATACATATGTCACTCTGCCATTATGGACAACAGGACTTGAGCTCCGTGTTTTTTCATATATGTGGGGGACCCCCATTGATAAGAAAGTCTGACTGTACTACTAAATAGCTGTTCTAACTGTAATGGCTCATCTCACACACACACACATATGGGAGGACAGAGGAATTCAAGGATAGTAAATCTTTAACAATTGATTTGAAAACCCTGGCCTCTAGACTATTTTTATGTCCTATTGGTATTTCTGGCTGACTATCAATACTTTGCTGCATTGATGGGCAAAATTCAGGCTTGGGATCCAATTTTGTTTTTTGCTTGTAAGTCAAAATTCAGCAACCAGTTGTTGTTGTTACCTGCCTTCAAGTTGACTTTGACCTAGGGTGATTCTATGAATGAGAGACCTCCAAGTCACCCAATCCTCAACCACCCTGATCAGCAAATGCAGATTCATGTCTGTGGCTTCTCTGAATCTAGCCATCTGGATTTCAGCCTTCCTCTTTTCCTGTTGCCCTTAACTTTACCAAGCATTATAACATTTTCCAGTGAGTCCTTTCTTCTCAGGATATGACCAAAATATGAGCATCAAAGTTTGGTCACATTTGCTTCTAGGGAGACTTCAGGCCTGATTTGCTGTAGAACCCATCCATTAGTCTTTTTAGCAGTCTACAGCCTTCTCAGAACAATTCTCCAGCACCATATCTCAAATGAGTTGATTCCCTCTCCCCATCATCTTTCTTCACAGTCGCTTTCACAACCAAACATAAAAATGGGAAATACAATAATGTGGACAATCCTAAAATTAGTATTCAATTATATATGCTCACACATTTGGATCTTGTCCAATTCCTTCCTAGCTGTCCTTCCAAGTCCTAGTCTTTTTCTGATATCTTGACTGCAGTCTCCGCTCTGATTGATGATTGAGCCCAAGTATGGAAAATCTTGAACTATTCCCATCTCTTCATCATCCATTTTAAACTTATGTAGAACCTGGATAATTTCGAAGTGAAACAACCCAGAACCCCTAAGAATTTGTTTTGAGTAACAGAAATGAATAGAACTCTGCCTTTCCACACAAAAATCCACTCATGGTTACTCACAAGCTTTATGAAATTCAGTCATAAAATATAAGGAAATTGGAGTGGAGGGTGAATTTGTTATTGCTATTTTAAACAATTTGCAGTCATGGGGTGAAACCGATGGGTAGGAAAAAGTGGCTTGAAACTGCCTTTTCTGAAGCCACATTGAAACCTCACCAACCGCACCACTGACTCCCAAGGCAGCTGGAGTGCTTATACCACGACCACATGGCATGGCTTCAAGCCAAGAAGGAGTGGGAAAAAACTGCTTCTTTTTGAAATGGCTTTTCTCTGTATAAGGGCACTTTTCTGCTGGCTTCAAGGCATGTGTCATCTAAATGCTATGCCTTCAAGCCAGCCTGAAAGTACTTCTTTTTGCTTGTCTGTACCAGGCCATAGAAACCTTTATTAGTCTGTTGCCAATGATCCAGTAACCTATTAGTAAGGTAGATACAAATGTAACTTCTTCTCACCCTTACCATACAGAGACAATATCTATTCTCTCTAACCACCAACTAGTATTACTCCTGGAGGGTGATTTTGAATGTGGTAGACAGTGTTGACATTGCCCTGCACCATCAGCTGCAATGCCCCAATTTCACCATTTACTACTCATAAAGAGACTCCTGATATCTCTGGGTTGACAACTGAGAGGTAGACACTATATGCTAGAGAGCTGTGTATCACAAGCTGCAGATTCCTAATATGAGCCATCAAATGTGTCAAGAATGTTTTTCTAGCATGGAGGAGGCAATTGTCGTTACTAGTTGGGTGCATCTCTATGCTAAGTATGTCATAAGTTAGCTATCTGCTTAATTGACAGAAATGTTAGGTTGGTCTACTGGAAATACCTCCGAAGAACTTTGAATCAAATCAGACATACAGAGGACCTCTATGGTTGATCACTTGTTTTTATTTTTACTTTTGGTTAAATACAGTGCATCTTGGTGGAATCTGGCAATTTGTTAGGAGGAGCAGCCAAGCAAGGGGATGACTGTTTAGCCATTATCCATGCTGCTGTTCTAATCAGGACTTCCCCATGCTCAGACTACTGCCTGAGGTACAAATAAAACACTACACAGGCCTATTTTTTCACCACAGAATAATTGGGCTTACAAAATGGAGTTCTCAAATCAGGGTTAAATAACAATCATTACAAGCATATTTAGCACTTCTGCATGGCAGTTAGAACTATTTGTACAGCAGTGTTAATTTTTCCCCTCATCTCTAAGTGGTGCATTGCTTTCATAAAACATCCAAAGTATGCAATTGCCAAGAAAACAAAACAAAACAAAACAACCACCACACTCTGAAATTTAATTAAAAACAAGCCTCATGGTAGTCTGAAGAATTAATCTATTATTTTTGTCTAATATCTGCCCACCATTGATATCTTTCAGAATAAGCTGGGGAAGCACGGATGTGTTGGACTGCAGGAGGGCAATGATGGAAGTTGTAGTCCAACACTTGAAAGGCCACACATTCTCCATTCCAACATTAGAGTATATTTCTTTAAAGTCCAATCACCATGTTGACATTCCTGTCTAAATTTTGTTTCATCTCTAAGCAGAATAAAGTTTCTTCAGTTTTCTTCCTCTTTAATGGCAAGTTAGCAGACTGTATAATGTTACAAGGAGCTTCCCGGCTCCTTGAAAAATATCCCATCTCATTTTAGTACTGAAAGTTTTTAAAATGGAGAATTTTAGGAGACAGAAAATACAATACCTATTCATGAAGGCTAAGCACATAAGAAAGGCAGTTTGACTATGTGCACACTTCCCCTTTTGTATCAGTAAATGCAGTTAACTACTGTACAGGCTGATGTATGCCACCACCAGAGACTTACTGGTGGTCTTGGACAAACTAAAATAAATACATGCCATGGGGAAGAATTGCTCTAAGGCTTAAGACGATCATATCTGTTCCTGTCGAAGTTTGAGGTTCTTACTACTAATCTATTTGAGCATAAACCCTTTTTAAAGAAAGTATGTCACTCTGGACTTCTGTTACACAAGATAAGCAAAGCGAAGAAATGGACAAACTTGCAAACATACAAAATAGCCTACCCTATTGGGAGAAATGCAGAAATTGCCAGACACTTACAAAAAGGGGATGAGCCCCTTTATCTCAAAATAACAACCATTGATGCCTTTTCCTTAGTCTGGCCCAAAACATTTTTCCCCCTAAGAGGAAAAAACAAACAAAATGGCACCTCCTTTCACTGCACCCATAGAAATTGACCAGACAGACAGCTAGTGGTGAAGTGTCCACAATCGTGGAAGTCAGCAGGCTTGCTTAGCAATCTCAGTGCGAGCTGCCTGGATCTCACAACTCTGTTCTCTTGCAGAGGGGAGTGGCCAGGAGACTTCCACCACTACCACCCCCCCCCCCCTCCAAACCTCTCAGCACCTGCTCCGTGAAGAGACCATACACGGTGTCTAATGTAGGGCCCAGCCTTAGCCTAACTGAATGAGAAAGGACATTGCAGTCACATGCTGTTTCTGCAGGTGGATTTTTCCAGCAGGATTCAGGCATCTCTGTACAATTTCTGTATTCTTTTGGGTATATGTTTCTAACAGTAGTGCTAAATAAAAAATACCATTTATATTAATGATGACTTTGAAATAAACATACCACAAAACTGCAAACCTAAGCATATTTCCTTAGAAGTGTTAGCGTCCTCCGGAGCCCTACAGTGTACACGAGCCTCTTCATGTTTTTCATATCTGGAAAATATTAAGAGATCACAATGACATTTGAAACACAGGGAAATTTCCCATGGGAAAGGAACATGGACCTGAAGACATGTAAAGGACCTAGGTATTATCAAGGAGAAGGTTAAATGGGCATGTTGGTCACTCTGTCCTCCCCCAGGCCCTCTGCATATCCTCTTGCACCAAGAGCCAAAGGAGGTTTCATTGCACCAAGGAGATGATGCACCAGTTTTCCTTCCTACCCCTTCCATGTTCCCAGCCGACTTCCCTTTCCATCTAGCTTGGGGTTGTCCTAAATGCAATCATTGTTTTGTTAGCCTGAAGTTAAGGCAATCAGTCATGCCAGAATCCTATTGTTGGTTTCATGTGAAAAACCTCAAGTCTTTGTTATACTTCAACGTATCACCAAACATTCCTGGAAGCTATCAATCAGACATAAATATCAATCGTCAACTTGGCTACTGAATGTTCACACTCGCTGTATTGTCTTCAGCCCCAACCCTCTTTCTGTGGACTCTTCTACTTTTGCCAGCCTGACTCCAATTGGCTGTTCTAAATGTTGCAATCTACTGGTCTCTCTCCACAGAGACATGTGTCATTCAAACAACACTATGCCAGAAGGGAAACAGGCCTCTTGGTCCGTGTAGACAAGACTTATGTTGTACATGTTTTAATTTGTCAACAGCTTTGTGTCCTGGAAAAAAAAAAACCCAAAGCAAAGATGGCTTGAATTCTGTTGGGCACTTATAAATCCACAACCTAGAGTTATGCACTTATGATTGGTTTGTATTCACATCCCTACAAAGCCCCTAGTTTAGGGGATACATAGGGGACAGTCCTACAGTTCCCACTAACTGGGCAGCTGCCACTGCAATCAATGAGCTCTTTTCCCCTGTCATTCAGGCAGCAGCTGGCTCACCCAACCAGCCACTCAGCCATGAAAGCAATCTCCAGTATGAAGTGGATTTGTGACAGGTGCCCTGCTTCTGCCTGTTGCAATGGAGAATGCTCAGTGGAATGGGTGGGAATGTCAGTTCCCTGCTTCCCAAGTGATAGGGAACAGACCCCCATGAATCACAGAGGCTTCTGCCTGGAAAGTGCAGATTGGGAGCATTTGGGACAGGATTCACTACATAGCACTGTAATGACAGTGTTAATACATTAGTAATCCCCCCACAGAATGTTATTTGATAACAACAACATGCAGACAAACAGACAGACAAAATGTTATATTTTCCATACAATACTTTTTAAAATGGAATAATAGTTGGATACCATCACTAGGTTGGGGAGGGGGGGTGGCTTTTTGCATGATGTTGTTGTTTTTCTGTTTTTTTCCTACTGGGTTTTTCCCTCCCAAAGTGAAACAGAAATATCAATTTGTCAGCCATGTTACAATGCTGTTTTGTTTATTTTTCTTTGTGAAAAAGAGCCTTTTAACATGTATCTTAATTTTGGAGACAGGTAGCTCCAGCTCCAGGTGGTTGTGTGCTTGGCAGGGAAATCTCCCTCTAGTATAGAAAATATCTGATTTGAAGGTTAGTTTCTTCTTTCCCCCTGCAACTCCCTGTCTTCTGCTGAGTGGTCAAAAGCCTTAAGATTTGGACCTTTTTATCCCCTTTTGCCATTTCAGCACTGCTGTGGTAGAGATATTTCAGACCCCAATATGCTTTTTTTTTTCCTTTGATATGATTGTATAAGAATGGTACTACCATTAAAACATTAAAATATTATTGAAAAGGTAAGTTGGGAAAAGGGGCAACAACTTCCAGATTCATAACCAAATCATCATTAATGAGTTTATTATGCTAGCCAAAGGCCAAGGCAAATACATTTTAAAATACATATGAGGTGTTGTTGGTGTTCATAAGACTTATAGGCTCATATGGGATACCTGGATTCACCTCAATTGATGAAGTAGCTCTGTTGGTTGTTGTTGTGTGCCTTCAAGTCATTTCTGACTTATGGTGACCATAAGGCAAACCTTTCACTGGATTTTCTTGGCAAGAATTGTTCAGACAGGGTTTGCCATTGCCTTCTTCTGAGACTGAGGAGTTTATCACACGGGAGGAATTTCTCTCAATTTCAAAAGAAATGGAAGTGAGGCCAGTTCGGAATTCAGTAAATTCGCTAGTTCAGCAAATTTACATGATTGCGTATTGACATTGCATTATGTTCAGAACTGCCCAAAATTGCCTCCCAGTGGCCGAAATTGCATGTGATAGTTTCTCACACAATCATGCGAAACCCCATAATTGCGTTCGGAAGGACTTCCCTTTGCCCGAAAATGTGTGTGATCAGCTTTCACGCAATCACGCGAAACCCCATGATTGCATTCAGATTGTCATTGGATTATACTTCCAATTCCCTTCGTGTGATAAACTCCTGAGAGAATATGACTTGCCTGAAGTCACCCATTGCATTTCCATGTCTGAGAAGGAATTCAAACCCTGATCTCCAGAGCCATAGTCAAACACTAAACTACTACACCCCACTGTCTCATATAACAAAACAATATAAAAATAGAAATGATGCAAAGTCATTTTGCAAGCAGAAACAAGAGTTGTTACAAAACTAGTATAAAGGATTATTAAAAATTCAAAAGTATATGGAAATATCTAAGTTATCAACAAGAAAATCAAATTAATCATTTACTTCTCCATGGTAATATGTGGTAATTTTATCTAACTTTCTCCAATCTATTTTGCAGCCAAAGCAAAAAGAGTCACTTTCTGTGTTACATAGCCATTGGTATCACTCAAAAGAAATCAATCCAATTCTGCAAGAGAGTGCCCACTTCCATAAATCAGCTGGGGTTTCAGCAATCTCTCTATTGGGTTGCTATACAAAGATCAAGCTAGCTTGGAATGGACAAGGTCTTCCACTCAATAACAGCTAAAAATACCTGGTCTGTTTTCAAACAGTACCTTATTATAGGCCTTTATCACATGGAGAAATAAACTCAAAATAGATTAGGGATTGAAAATTCAAAAGGGGATGTTAGTGTACATGGTGGTGGCCAGGTGAGTGCAACCCAGATGCAACCTAGACCCTAGTTGCCCCTATCTGGCCAGATTTCAAAACCAGAAAGGTCCTGGTTTTTAAATACAGCCAGATATGTGTTGCTGCGGTCCAGGCTGCATCCAAGTTGCACTCATGCACATGCAGTAACATCCACTTTTGAATTTTCAATCCCGAATCTATTTTGGGTTTATTTCTCCATGCAATAAAGTCCATAGTGTTCATCTAAAAACCAATATGGATGAGAATCAGGTAAATGGTTATGGGAAGTAATAGGGACAAGTTGAACAAATACCTCAAGTGGCTTCCAGTGTAGAAAATTCCACACAGTTCAAACTCCTTAAAAGCAGTGGACTTCAAAGCAGGTGAGATGAGTGGGTTTTGCTCCACTATCCTGTGTAGTCTATTTTATGTAAAAAGTACATTTACTCTATCTTTTCACCATACAAAAGGAGGTCCAAACATGTGTTATAATAGCTACAGTTACCCCACATGTCTCTTTTGGGCCTGAGAATAAAAGTAAATAAAAATCATAAGGAAATTGATATGGCTCATAGAACGATGTCCCATTCTCTGGTCCAAAGTGCATTTTACAGGCAGGTGTGTGAATCTATTTTTGATATTTTCTTTTTTAATGGACAGCAGCATCTAAGCCTTCATGTTTCATTGGAAGACTGAGGGAAGAGGCCTTGTTCCTTTCCAGCTGTTTTTTCCGCTCTTGCAAGGGAAAGGAAGTGGGCTAAAACAAAAACAAGAAAACGTTGCCCCATCATGTTTAGTAATGTCCTTATGATTTCATGATTGGCAGAGTGTCTCTCTTGGGAATATTTTCTGTGCCTGCCCTGCATCCCTGCATATATTAATAAATATACAGGTTTTATCAAGACTCCTTTGCCAATGCAAACTATATGACTCATGAGCAGAAGTTGGCTTCTGTATTAGAAGTAACTGTCTGGATTTGCTCTTGCATGACTAAAATGTAGAGCATGACCAATTCCTTTCTGGAATGCTTGTGTGTAGCAGTCACAAGCTGACCAGAGCTGATCCCACCATCAGTCAGAGTAAGGTAGTCACCTCATGTGGAAGATCTTGGCTAGGATGGAAAAAAGTAGTAGCAGAAACAGCTGCCGCCGCCACCACCCTCTGGATATTCTTTGTTGGAAGACAGGATGATGTATTCCAGGCAAACTGCCATACATGCCTTCAGCTATCTTGCTACCCTCGGAAGAGGTGAAGGATGCTTGTCTCATCACAAGTGTTGAAGTAAGTTTCAGCTGCTGCTCCAGTTGGCTCCTGTCGGTAGAACAGAAAGGGTGCCATCTAGTATTTCACTCCAAGAATGAAATGGCTTGGGGCACTGACCATAGTTCCCTTTCTGCAACTAGGGCTGCACATGCAGTTCCAAAGAGAACTGTCAGTTTTGATAGTACCAACTACAACTGTTGTTTGGAAACAGAATCTGGGCTTTACCTCCTGCTGATTGTGAGACTGTGTTCTTTATCCTTACCTGAAAATAAGATATCCCCATACAATAAGACCTAGTAGAGGTTTTGCTGAATTGCTAAATATAAGGCCTCCCCTGAAAGTATGACCTAGCAAGTTTTTGTATATAAATATATATACAGTATATAATAAATGTTCATTTTTTTGGTTCAACAATAAATGTGAATTCTTCCTCATGGAAAAATAAGACATTCCTTAAAATAAGACCTAGTGCATCTTTGGGAGCAAAAATTAATATAAGACACTGTCTTATTTTTGGGGAAACACGGGTAGAATGTAGGAGGCAGGTCCTTCACTAGCAATCTGACAGGGCAATTTCATTCACTAGAAAAGACAGTAATGGTATGAAATTTGGAGGGCAGTAGAAAGAGAAGAAGACCACATACTAGATGGACAGACTCAATCAGGGTAGCTATGCAGGACCTGAGCCTGCAGGACCTGAGCAGAACAGTTGAGTAAAGGGGAGCTTGGAGGTTTCTCATTCATGGGGTCACAATGAGTCAAGGCTGACTTGAGGGGAGTTAGCAATACATCTCAGCTGTTGTAATAAATACTGTACTTTTTTGGTCTATATTCTAACACATTAGAACTGACAAGGTAGGTGGCGTTCTGTTCTTTTTAGAAGATCCATCAAAATTTGGGGGCTCATAGGCTGAAAGAAGAGGAAAAAGAAGAGGCCTTCTACTAGATTTCAGTGTTTTCTACATATACTTTGGTTCAGACACATTTGATTCAGCCATATAAAAGAAATCATTATCAGATTACTACTCACATTTTTCTCAGATGGAGGGAGCTCATTTGACATGAAATAGTTCAGAACATCCTAGGAATCATTATCGTTATTGTATGGTTGTGTTTAAAAAATGCTGAGGTCAAGAATAGATAATTCCCAAGTACACTTCATTCATCGTATGACCTTAAAGACTAGTATTTTTTTTTTAGCAGGCACACGGTTTTATTGTTTAGAGTAGTCAAACTTAATCAGGCCTAAACCAGGGGCTGGGAACTTTTGACTCTCCAGATGTACTGGATCTTAATTTCAATAATTCTTTCTCTTGGCCTTGATGGCTGGAAATGATGGGACCTGATGTCCATAACATTTGTTGACAAAAATCCCCACCCCATCTCAAACCTCTCCCTCACTCATCCAAATCCCTTGAAGATGGATGTCAACGCTGAAAAACAGAGGCCCATCTTAGTTTCATGTCTTACCCCTAGGTTGGTGTATAGAACCAATGAATTATCCAACCGTACAGACATTTTTGGGGAGAGAAATCACAGGTAGTCTGGACAAGGAAGGAAGGAGACAGCTCCCCAGCTGGCTTAAATGATGCCTCTGTCAGTAAATAGTAGTAGCTGCTTTGCCCTCTTCCCAGAAGGGTCATGGTTTTCCTAGTATTAGGAAATACCATTGTCAAATATCTATCCTCAGTGTCATATACTTCCTGACTCTAACACATACAATGATATACTGTATATATTAGGTGATGCAGACACTCTGAATATATTAATGGATGTTTTTTCTGCACCTCTCTGGATACTGAATATTAGCTATGGTGTTCTACAGAAACTCCTGTGGCCAAAAGTGCTTGAAAATGACTTTGTTCAGTTAATTCTTTAAATAAAGTAAAATAAGGTCTTTCCAATAACCTTTTAACCACACTCACTATATATCATTCTATATAAATAATGGAAGAAATGCAGACACAGTGACTGAGATCATCCAGTGGGGTTACATAGTAAACATTGTTTCATGTGGAGTTATGCACTGATGATGCTATGCAATCCTTATGTTCATTAACAACATTGCACAGCTAAATGCAGACCCAAATTTGGAAAGCAGTGCACAATTAAATATTTATGTACCCATTCGTATTCACATCCAGAGCTGTGTGACACCCAAAGTGCATGCACAGTGGCACTGCATGCACAACTCTGTTTCCACAAACTTGAACTAAATGCAGACATTCTGCATTGGTCAACAATGTCCAACTACTTCTATAGGGAACTTATACATGTGCAAATCTACAACAGCATGTAGGCCATAGTAATATAGACATATTACTATGGCCTACATCCTGTTGTAGACTTGCATACATACACAGATAACAAGGAAGAGAGTTGGACTACAGCTGCTGAACTCACACTGAGCAGATGTGCACCCACTGGGCCTTTCCCCAAATGTCCATGTATCCTTCCAACCTCATCTCCTGATTGCATATTGAGCAGAATTTGAGAAACAAAATTTTCTCCAAATCTGGTCATATTTAAAGTGGGGAAGCAGTGACACAGGTGTGATATCACTCTTTCCACCTTAGATACACACTACTTAAAAAGATTGAGATAAACTTCTGTTTTTGTGAATTGCTCATATGCATTCAGCTATAGTAACAACTGTTTTGAATAAATACATGGACTGGACAGATTTTTAATTCCTTTTCAGTCAGTATATAATTTTTAGGTGGATGCAGGCAGTGATAACAGTAATCCATCATCTTGTTCTCTTTCTAGCATTTGACAAACTCTTCAGAAAGTATCTTCTCATCACCTCCCAGATGTTTTTAGTGATATCAGTGAGACCAACATTACACAAAGCAATTAATGAGCAGTTACTGAACATAACATTTCAAAAAGAAACATTTCCTCTTAAAAAAAAAGAACTACACAAATACCAAGGATAAGATTAACAAGTGTGGTTTTCAGACTGACAGCTGCTGAAAGTTTGACTGATATTCAAAAATGATCTAGGAATTTCATATGTATCAAAAGAGAGACTTCTCTAATGGCTGTGAAACATTTTCTAGTTTCCTATAAAAGTTGTTATCCCTTTGGATCCATGCAGTTATCTGAAATTATCTGAAAATTTATTTGAGGGTTGAGTTTACCAGAGAGAGAGAGAGAGAGAGAGAGAGAGAGAGACTAGACTTTATTTTCATCTTTAAAATCTGGTTTCTTTTCCTTTCCCTCTCCCTCCCTCTCCCTTTTCTGCACAGATTTAACAGCTTTGTGTTTTCTTGTGTCACAATGAATATATATCAGAACAACATGGTCTTGACATATTGCATTTCATTTCAAATAAAAAAAGGTCTTCCTGTTTCTCAATCTTCCTGTAGAAAACTTATCTGAAAAGCTAAAGAGACAAAACTATTATAACTTCTTTGCTTAGATCCCCATTCACTAATGAAACAAAGATAATCCCTGTTCTCATGGCCCAGTTCCAAGCCATCTTTTCTTTTTAAGTTTTTCTGAGAATTTCATCTTCCTGTTTGTATCTGCTGTGCTTCTAGCACAGTAAATAAAATTACTGAATGGAATGAATCTGCAGTGGAAAACCAAAACAAAGCTGTTTGGTGCTTGTGTGTAGTGGTAAGTACTCAGGAACAGGAACTATTATATATTTTTCCATCACAGCAGATAATGTGTAATAGCCAAATAGGATTGTTTGTTATTTTCAACTGATTGATTAATATTCCAGATGACCTTTCCAGAGCCTCCAGTTCTGTTATACTTCTAACCTTGGTCGTTTATTTATTTATTGCCCCAAAATATTTCACAGGACACTTGTACATCTGTACATTCAGAAATAAGCCTATGTTCAGTGGTACTGCATCCTAAGAGAAAAAGAGAGACTATTTCAGTTTAGATGGCAATGACATCATGAATTAGAACACCCTATGACTTGACAATATTTAAATAAATAATAAATAAACAGACATTATAAACATGCGTGGACATATAAAGTGAAAATAATATATATTCAGCGAGTTGCATATATCCAGCAAATAGCCAGTTTCTGGTCATACTACTACTACTACTACTACTACTAGAGATTTAAGTGTTCTTTGGACATGTTGATTTGTAAATCATCAGAAGAGTAACACTAGCTCTTCAAAACTGATAGCATGCAATAAACTGTAACAGTGTGCTCAGTTTGCATTGGCCTTTCCCTCTCCCAACTGTTTTTCCATTCTCCACCCAAATATGTATTTATTAGTATTCCATGGTTACTGAGCATGCTCAGGCATCACTACACTGTCATGACAGCAATAGATGGGCAAAGGATCTAGCAGTCACAGAATGTATCAAGCTAAACATGAGTCAGTAGTGTGATTCAACAGTATAAAAGCCAATGCAATCCTAGGCTGAATCAACAGGTACTGTCTTGATCACAGGAAGCAATATAGTAACATTCATTTCTACTATGCTCAGAGTTCATTTGAAATACTCTGATCAGTTCTGCGCACTACATTTTGAAAAGGATATTGACAGGCTGGAATATGTCTAGACGAGGCAACCAGGATGGTAGGCTCTGGAAACCAAGTTCTGTGAGGAATGGTTGAGGAAGCTGGATATGTTTAGCCTGGAGAGAAAAAAAAGGCTGAGAGGAGATATGATAGGAATCTTTAAACATTTCAAAGGCTTTCGGATGGAAGGGAGTGAAAGCTTGAACCAGGGGATGCGAAATGCAAGAAAGGTGATTCTGACTACATTAGGCAATGTGCTTGTTTAAATTATTCATTCCCACAATGGAGGTGGCACTCAATGAAGCAGCCAGAGATGGGTGACCCTCCTTGCTTGGTTTTTCCTGCCCCCATTGCACACTTGGTTACGCTTGGTCGGAGGGAGGAACTAGGCAGCCAAGGAAGGAGGGTCCTTTGTCTCTGGCCAAATGGTGACAAATAAACCTCTGTCAACTATTCTCTCATGTCTCCTTCTCATCCACACAGCCATGTAATTACTGCACAGTGGGAGGGGAAAGCGGACAGCTGGGTTAGGAGGAATGGCCATCATAATCACCATGCACCAAGGCTAGCACCCATTGGGATCTGCTGGATTTCCTCCAGAGGTCCTTTAGGATGATGTCATTGGGGTGTAGGGGCCATACTGGCAGCAATCCTCCTTACTCATCTGCCCCTGCCCTCCTGCCTGCTACTAGATGGTCATCTGGCGGGGGGGGGGGGGAGGAACAGAATGAGTCTGAGCTGGAGAAGGGGCAGAAGTAGTCCTCAAATCTATTTGAAGTCTGGGGGGAAAACAAGGGGCTTAGGATGATTCTCCTTATTAGAGTTTCTGGAGACTCGAGAAGCATTTTTCTATTTTTTGTTTTGTTGAGTCTTTGGATATACAGTCGCTCCTCTTGACACATGGATCTGAGATCTGTGCCCTTGAATATATGCAGAGGGGCAACCTCTGCTATTTGCAATGGTGCGCGCACCTAGCAGGGTGCCCCATTCAAGCCTATGGGGTTTGAATAAGCGCAAGCCTCAATTTTCGCAACAGGATCCGGAACAGACCCCCACGAAAACGGAGAGCCAACTGTAGTTTCCACTGCTAAACGTTAGAAAGAACTTTGTGACAATAAGATCTGCTCAATAGTGAAACAGACTACTTTGGAATGTAGTAAACTTTCATTCACTGGAGGTTTTACATACAGGTTGGATGCCCATTTTCTGTGATGTTGTCCGGGAATGCTGCCAGCACCCACACACAAACAAACGCTGATAGGAATGGCTCAGTGAGGGAAGCCAAGTAGGCAGCTAGCAAACAGTCTACAGACCTTTCAAGAGTCCGAAAGTAGCAAACCACAAACGAAAACCAGGGTCAGGATACCAGAAGTCACAGAGGTCAGAACAAGCCAAGGTCAGGGGAGCCAGAATGTTTGGAGTAGTCAAGTCCATTCCAGGGTCGGAGGTTTAAGTCCAACAAAGGTTCAAGAAGCACAGGATTCTAGGAGCCAGCACCAACAGCACCCAATATGATGGATCTGCAATAAACTCTGGCAAAGAATCAGCATTCTCCAGGTGCCTTAAATCAGCGAAATCCTCCCTTATCCCAGCTTTTCTGTATCTGCAGCATGCTTGTCTGCCAGTCTCTTAGATCTCAGTAAGCAAGCCTTTTCAGCCCTCCTTTGGCCGAAGGAGGGGACCTGCATGCCTGGTTCTTCCTCTGGAGCAACCGTAGGCTACTGAGCCTCTTGACGAAACCCCATAGAGCTCAGGTCTTGCTGATCCTCAATCACTGGGGCTGGAGGAACAGAGCTGGGATCTGGCAGGGCAGAACTGGGATTGCTCCTGCCCCTGAGTAGCCATGACCTCCTCCTCGTCCTCCGAATCCTCCACTGGGCTGGTCATGACAGATGTTTTAGCTCACTGGATCTTTGCACCAGCATCCTGGCACAGATGGCCCTTGGAGTCTCTTTAAACTCATATCAGAGTTGCACAGTTCTTTTCTGTCCTTCACTCCTGACTAGGCATGGGATGAAAACTTTTAAGCATGGATTTTATCGCATGCCTCCACGCCCAGGCCAGAGGCATCCTGTACCTGATGTGAACTTCTCTAGCACTTTTTGAAATAATGGGATTTTCCTGTTCTTTGCAAAGTACGGGAGAAGTGTGGATCAGATACAAGATGCCATGATCAGGTATTGGATGCCTGGGCATGTGATAAAATCTGTGCTTAAATGTTTTCATCCTGCACCTAGGTTGGGAGGGAAGGATGGAAAAGGGCAATGCAAGTCTTTTTGTTAGTTTTCCTGGCATGAATCATTGCATGATGAAGGGAACGAAGTATTATTTAATGCAAAGATGGACAGAAGATAGATTGGGACAGATCAGTTGCAGTCTGGCTGATTTGCAATAGATCAAGTAAGGATTTCCTTCTGCCTATTGTTTAGCAGCAGGAACAAAATGACTCTCCCCTGCCTTAAATTGGAGTGCTAAAATGAAAAATGTTTGGGAATGTTGGTTGCAGCCATGAGCAAGTGTGGGTGTTAAAGTTTGTGAGCTGTATTCATTTTGCTACTAAGAACCAATTCCTGAGCTCAGAAAGTTTGATTCAAAGTAATTTGTAGTTTGTTTGTTTGTTTTTAATAAAAAATTAGTTTAGCTGTTTCTTAACATTTGTATGAAGAGTTTTTTATTTGTAATGTGCCTTTAAAATGTTGTATGCCACCTTGGCTCCCTTGCTGGGGGAAAGGAGAGATATTAACTAACTAAATAAAATTCACAATATATGACTTTTGCACCAGACTCCAGCTGGTAAATTTAAACTTCTGGCAATAAAACAAAAGGTAGCCTGCACACATTCACCAAATGAATGCATTATAGCATTCTTGTACTCACTGATGCATGTACAATAGACTGTGTAAAGTATCAGCATGCACTATTTTTTGGTATGATGTCCTGCCTATGATCAAGAGATTTAAGTCTTAAACCAGATGGACTTAAGTATGGGCTTTGTGAAGAAACCCAAATGTTATTGTACTGCAGCTCCCAACTTTCCTCACCAATGGCTGTGTTGACTAGGATGCCTGGGAGTTGCATTCCCACAAAATCTGGAGGGTTGTAAGAATTCACCCCAATCTAAGCAGCTGGGGGTTTTCAAGGGTGATACAGGATAGCAGAAAACAGAGTGAAAGATACTGTACTTGAAATGTACGTTTATTCACCAATAGCATTTTTATTGTTGTTGTGTACCTTCAAGTCATTTCCAACTTATAGTGAGCCTGCCACAGGGTTTACTGGAACTGAGAGTGTATGATAGACCAGTTTAGGTATTTGAAGGTGTGTCATACTGAAGATGGAACAAGCTTGTTTTCTCATACTCCAGAGAATAGGACCGTGAACAATGGATGCAAACTACAGGAAAATAGATTCCACCTAAACATCAGGAGGAACTTCCTTACAGTAAGAGCTGTTCAGAAGTGGAACACACTCCCTTGGTGTATGGTGGAGTCTTCTTTGGAGGTCTTTAAACAGAGGCTGGATGGCCATCTGTCAGGGATGCTTTTGTTGTGAGTTTCTGTATGGAAGGGGATTGGACTGGAGGGCCCTTGTGGTTTCTTCCAACTTTATGATTCTATGACTCACCCAAGGTCACCCCCCCATAGCTGAGTGGGGAATTGAACCTTGGTCTCCAGAATTGTAGCCCAATGCTCCAATCACTATACAAAACAATAGCAGAGCCCAAGTATATGGTAAAATTCTTTGAGTCATGTAGAAGTGCAGAGACCATGACTGGTTCTTGCACCTAAACTGGATAAACCAAAGGCAATGGCAGTCTTGACTTTTTGATTCAGTAGGTGCCTCCCCAAGTGTGTTTACTTCTCCAAACGTTGCAGGAAGGAAGGCTGTTAGAGCACAAAGCCTGTTCCAGTAGGTTCGCCTTCACAGCCTGAGGTTGTCGGATACAGGAACTGATGTTTCAGGATGTCCAGTGTGGAGTGCCCCCATTTCATTATTACTTCATGCGTGAGACACTATTGTTTTTATCAGTTGGTATTGTTCTTGTTAGGCATTTTGTTATTTTCCCAGAGACAGAAAACAAACAGTCTTTATGCTGTGCTGACCTTTTCATAAGGAAGGATAGCCTCAAAGGCACTCTCTCTTTTAAAACTATTCAGGAGAACTCTCTCAAACAGTCATTACTTAAGAAAATCTTTCCATGTAAGACTACTGAATCTTTTCAAATGGATACTGCCATTAAAGCTGGTATTTCAGGACTGCTTCTTAAGGCACCATTTTCTTTCCCTGGCTTTTCTAAAATAAAAATAAAATAAGAAGAGTCTCTAATCTTCCTGTGTGTTGTGATACACATTTTATTAAGTAAGGTAACGTGTTCACACTTTCCTCAGCGAAGAAGCATGTTTCTGAAGAATTTTACATTCAGGCTCAATCCTATGTATACATATTTATGTACTGAAATGTTTATATCCCAACTTGTATCCTATGATAGGTACAACCAATTTATACAATGCAAAACAGTAAGAAATGATTTAAACAGGCTGTTTAAATAGAATGAAACTTTTAAACAAATTGACAAGTTAAAACAAGACCACTAAAATTGCTTAAAACAGATTAAAACCATTAACACATGTGTATATTGGATTAAACCCATTAGGCCCCAAAGATTTTCATAAAAAGCACAGTTTTTACTTGGCATTAGAATGATATCAGCATTCTTGCCAATCTTTATTGTAAGGAAAGGTTATTCAACTTTTCTTAGAGTGAGGCTGAATCTCTGTACATGCTTATCGGGAGTAAGTTTCATAGAATCCAATGAGATTTTCCTCTGAGAAGAAATAACACTGCCCGACTTAGCGGGACAGTGCAGTTGCGGCGGCGGCACTGGCACCCACCGCTTCCAGGTTTCCAGGGGAGCCCTCCTGTCCCAGCGGCCTTTTTGGCAGCAGGAGGGCTCCCCATTGGTTCTAGGGGGGCGGAAGGGGCAGCACTTCCTCTCACGGCAAGACTACAAGTCCCAAGGTGCACTGTGAGTGGAGGGGACTTCTGATCACAGCCAATTGGTTAATGGGGCTTGGAAGGTGGTGCTTCCCACATCCAGGCTTTCCATTGGTTCAAGGCCTATTTAAGGTCTTAGTGTGTAATGCTCAGAGCCATTCTAAGCTGGGCTTGCCCACCCTCCTTCCCTAGGCTAGGGTGTTCTTGTCACAACTGGGGGCCTGGTTTCCAGGGCTCTGTAGCACTGGATCAGGAGTCCTCTGGACCTAAGAAAAATCAGGGCATGCAGTCTGGCCATTGCGGGGCCACATTGATATTAACTCCCACTGAGTAGAGGCTTAATTATGTTACCTGTTGGCGCAATTGCATATTAGCGTTTCCGTTGCTGCTATGTCATCCCAATGCTTGATGTCGCCCAGCAACCTCACATCAATCAGCCAGGGGGTTGTTTGATGTGCCAGATCCAGACCACATGCTTTGGGCCATCCTTACCTATGATGTTGTTGTTTAATAAAGTCGTGGTCTTTTCTCCCAAGCATGTGTTTTTTGTCTTTTGGGGCACCTCCACTGCAAATGCACAGCCCCAGGGTGAAAACCAAATCAAAACATGCTTCTAAGTAACAACTGTATCAAAAAAAGGGGGAGTGTTGGTAATCATATTTGTAGTTTGAAAAGTCAGGATGGTATCAATAACCATGATCTGGCAGTTTTATTAAGCTGTAAAAACATCAATTTTTGTTGTTGTTGTTGTTGTTATTGATGTCTTCTATCTCATTTTAAAATATCTGCCTCCTTCCAAGACTCCAGATATGGCAAATGTGTTGAGGCTTGTTTTTGGATTTTTTTTAAAAAAAATATCCAAATAGCGTATCTGTTGTCCCAGACTATTTTCTAGACGTTTCAGGCACCAGCTGCAATATTTTATTCCTCCCTTCAAGTAACAGCCTCGACAGACTGGCCATAAAGGCCAACATCAGGGTGGAATGGTGGCATGGCATCTGCACGACACACACCCCAACTCTGCCACAATGCTGGCATGATACCACGTGCCCTATCACACGGGGGTGGCATCAGGGTGCTCCACTAGCACTGCGTCCAGATGACGGAGCACCAAAGGAGCGCTGAAAAGCCATGTCATCGGTGGCAGTGGTGCCCTTTCCGCAGCTCAAAAAGGCCAGATCAGGGCCACAGCATGTAGTTGCCACAAACCCAATCTGGTGATGAAAGGGGTGGCTGAGGCCACCCCTTAAGGGCAGTCTGTTCAGCCCCTAAGTTTCTTTTTCATTTCTGAGACATATTGGAATAGTATGTTCCCTTCTCCTCTCCTCTATCAGTATAGTCACCCTCAGTGAAATGACACTTTCGCATTATAACTATAACCAAATACACACACACACACACGTATATCTGGAGCCAGCATGGGATAGTGGTTTGAGTGTTGCACTATGGAGTTCTTTACTCAACATTTACTCAACAGCCCGGTCCCAGCTGTGCTCTGCCAGCACTTTTTAGAAGGTGGAAAGCTTTCTGGCTTCTAAAAATTACTGTCAGAGCATGGCTGGGATCTGGCTGGGACCTGGGCTGATGGCAGCCAGCAGTTCAGTGGCGATTTAGTGTGCGAGAATCCCTGGATCCATCCTCCAGCCCAGGAGGCTGAAGTCAGTTAAAATGCTGAGTGATGAGCTCCTAAGACTCTGGAGACTAGAGTTCAATTCCCACTTTGACTATAAAACCCATTGGGTGATCTTGGGCAAATCACATGCTCTCAGCCTCAGGAGACAGCAATAGCGAACCTTATCTGAACAATTCTTGCCATGATAGGTTCCCCTTAGGGTTGCCACAAGTTTATCACAACAGGAATTGATCACATTGCGGCAGGAAACGGTTTCAAATGAGAACGACAGTCATTTACACCCATCAGCAATTCAAATTTTTTTCATAGTGGGAATGAATGTGTGTGTGTGTGTTTGTCTTCAAAAATAGGACCACCACAGTGAACCAGCCCGTGTGTGTGTGTGTGTGTTTGTGTTCAAAAATAGAACCACCACAGTGAACTAGGCCCCAGTTGGTATTTTGTTTTGTTTTTAAACACCTTTTCAATGTTTCTAGAAGACATTACTAACAGTCTCCCAAAGGAATGGAATGAGTATACATGGAGATGGTGAGGACCAGGAAACCCAACAATAGCCAAGTGGCTGTATTGTGAAAAATCATGTTTCTTTAGAACAGTTTGGAACCGCTTCTAATAGTGTGCATCTTCCAGAGAGCTACAGATTGGCTGCTGTAGAATTAATGCAGCTTGATACTGCTTTCTCTGTCACTGCTCTGTCCTATAGAATTCTGGGATTTGTAGTTTGTTGTGGCACCAGAGCTTTCTGACAGGGAAGGCAATTCCATAGAATTGAGCTATGGCAGTTAAAATGGTGTCAAACTGCATTAATTATGCAGTGTAGTTGCGGCCTACGATACAGACTATGAGAGCCTGTTTAAATGTGGTGAGAAGATATCACCAGAAAATATAGTTCTACTGCTATTTCCCCACAGATATGAGTACAGCAGTGCTCTGCTAAATGTGTTTAGCTCTGGATCAAGAACTACACATACAACAGAGTTTGCAATGTTTGTCTTCTGCAGCTGGCTGAGCATTTCAGCTATGCTATTCATACTTCAAAGGCTATTGTTTGTTCATGGCTTCAGATAACCACCTATGCTCTGCACTCAGCTGGTGCAGGCTTATTATTCAGATTAAAATTTCAAGGACACTTAAAGTGGACCATCAAGCCTTTGATCCTATTCAGAGGAACCATTCCAGGGATCAGCATGAAAAATGAGCATTTACCGGTGGCTTGAATAATTGACCCCCAATTAGTTGAAAGTCAGTTGTTGGAAAAATTGTCTTTTTGGACTACATCTTACAGAATCTTACAGCTGAGGAATTCCAGGAGCTGCTGTCAAAAAGTAATTTTTCTACACTCTGTTGAAAGGTCTCATAAAAGACATGGTATGTGAGAGAGAAATTATTATCTTTCTTTTAGGAAAAGTTTTGTGTGAAGTCTTGATGAAGGAATGTGTGTATGCATGCCTTCAAGATGCCTGCCAGCTTATGGTGACACCATGGTCACAGGGCTTTCACAGGCAAAGAATCCTCAAAGGTAGTTTTGCCAGCTTCCTCCTCTGAAACAAAGTCTACAGCACGTGGTATTTATTGGTGGTCTCCCATCCAAGTACTAACAGGGCTGACATTGCTTAACCTCCAAGATCAGACAGTTATAGTGCCTTTGCAAGGTAGAATTCAAATGCTTTCATGACCTGGTTTGGTAATTCTATACAAAAACTTTTCAGCTATGAAAAAGTCCATCATACATATATCTCTGCTCTTAATGCAAATGTCACCTAAGGACATTACTGAACAAGTTCTTGCCGTAATCGCATTTGTAAAAGAAAACGGAAAGATACCTGCATGCCTATATTGCATGTCTTCTCAGTCCTGTGACTGAGGCTGTTTCTGCCATCGTGCTTGCTTCTTGACTCCCTCTTTACCACACCTCCCTACCCTATGCCCTTCAGGTTTTTAAAATTTTATTTTAAAAAGGATCACACTTGGCACATTCTTATCGGTATAACTGAATATGCAAGTATGATGGAATCATAAGCTTACAGAGCTGAAAGGAACCATAGAGGCCATCTTGTACAACTTTTGATTAATTCAAAATAAGCTCCTGTTTAAGGCAGGATTTGGGAACATCAGTCCCTAAGATCAAATCTCAAATGCGCATGATTCTCTTTCCCATGGCCCCATCATTTTGTGGTTTCCCAGACATTGTATGTTTTCTCCCCATTTTGAGAAAAAAGGAAAATGCCTCTCCTAAGCCTTAGTGACTAGCCACAAGAGTTTGGAACAAAACTATGGTGACATTTTTGTTGCCATACATTTGTTTTTGGGACTCACCATCATGGGATTTCCTCCTTCCACAAAAGATCTAGGAAACTAAATCTAGCATTCAGAATAAAAGAGGTCCATGTCCTTAGGTTAGACACTGGCAATAGGAAAATAAAGATAAAGCAGATATATGCAAAGAAATGTAAGGATTTCCTTCAAGGTATTGGCTGCCATCCTACATTGCAATTAGATTTGTAACCTAAAGTTAAGGATCTGTACCTACTTCACATTCACCTGCCATCCTTATTTATGATCATGGCACTGTTGTTATGATCTCAAATACCCCCATTACCCACCTTAAGGTGGACCTAAATACCCTAAAAGCACAAGATCTCAAAAGTAATTTTTAAGGCTCTAGATTTAAGGCCTCAGATTCGGCACTTTAATGCAGGTTTGAAATATACCAGAATGGATAATACAGATTTGACATCCCAAAGAGCTTTAGAAGTATAACATATAAAGGTTCATTCCCACTTGCAGTTTACCCCCTGCTCCGTGTTGTTAATTGATTCCCAAAGGTGCCGCGTTCCCACTATAAAAGCAGATCTTTTCCTTACCCCAGTGTAATCACTTTTTTTTTGGCATGGTTGCACTGCATCAAATTGCATGTCAATCATCAGTGATGTAAGCGGCAGCCCAGACTCTGGTAGGCAGCTTTTGTCAAGCCGGGGGGGGGGGGGCAGCGGAGGAGAGGGAACATCATGCTTTTTAGCCATGCTGTAAATTGATTCCCAAATTTTGGTCCTAATGATGTTTTGGACTTCAGCTTCCAGAATTTCTAACCTGGCTGGAATTTCTGGGAACTGAAGTCCAAAACATCTGTGGAAGACCATTTTGAATCCTCTCCTGGACAGGAGGCTGAAATGGAGGGCATATCCTGGAGAAGGAGGACCAAGTTTGGATGCAAGTGACCCATGGGTGGAGGTGGGTTTCCCTTGCCATCCCTGCCTTCCTTTGTCAACAAGATTTTTGTTGATAAATCTTGCCAACAAAACCCCTTGAAAGGGTTACTCTGGGGCTATACAGACCGCCCCATCTTGGCACTTCTTTGAGCGCCTACAGACCGCCCCTTTTGGGCAGTCTGTATAGCCCCAGAGTGACCCTTTCATGGGGTTTTGTTGGCAAGATTTGTTCAGACGAGGTTTACCATTGCCTTTCCCTGAGGCTAAGGGCATGTGACTTGCCCAAGGTCACTCACTGGATTTCATGGCTGAGTGGGGAATCAAACCATGGTTTCCAGAGTTATAGTCCAACACTCAAACCATTAGGCTATGCTAAATTAGAGAACCTGGGGCAAATAATATGTAGACACTACTGGGTGAAGAAATCCTTCTTGAAATGTTAGGACATCAATGGGTGACTCATATCATTCATACAGTGAAGCTGCAGATAGCAGTTGCAGACGGGTGCTTCTAATGACCACAAAGTGTCACTTAATGAAAAAAACTGTAGGTTATGTAAGAGCTCTTGACAAAAACTTCTCTTTGTGAATCACAGTTAATGAATTTTCAGGATATAGAAAATGAGGCTCCAATAGCGTAGACCTGTGGTGCTCTTAAAAAGTAACTTTAATGAAAACCTGTTCTTTTACAACAAAAAAGCATTTAAAAGACACAGACACATTACTCCCTCATGTTGACCCTGTGAGATCTGGCAACAGCTGTGAATACACATGTTTCAACACCTGAAAAGAGTTCTAAAGCTGTGGAAAGGCTGGAAAAAGTAATTGTCTTGCTGTCTGGACCAATGTATAGATAGCCAATTTCAGAGGGATTTCTCAGAGAACTCTGATGAATAAGAGACTTATATGGGCGTGTTTGTTGGTTTTTAAAAATAATAACAATAATAATAATAGCATGACTCTTTTTATCATGCAGTTTCTGCCACTCTGCTGATCCTGTAATTGCTCTGGACTGTCTGCTAGGCACAGACACCTAAAAATAGTCTTATTAGCACCACACATGGCTTCTGAGCATTTCATGTGCTGAAACGGTGCACTACAGACTGGAATAGGGGGACAATGGAATAGAACAGACCAGAACAGACCAAAGATTTGTTTACATTAGCCAAGCCAGTGTTGTTGTTGTCAACTGCTGTCAAGTAAACTTCGACTTATGATGACACTATGAATGAGAGACCACCAAGTCACTCTATCATCAACACCCTGATCAGGTCTTGCAGACTCAGAGCTGTGGCTCCCTTGACTGAGTCTATCTATCTGGAATAGGGTCTTCCTTTTTTTTCCTGCTGCCTTCTACCTTACTAAACATTATTGTCTTTTCTAGTGAGTCATGTCAAACCAGTGGCAAATTCATAAACAACCCACCTTTAAGAGAATCAATTCAATTTCACTTCAGTCCTGTTGCTATGGTATCATCTCATTCCCTCTGAAGAAAGTTCCCTCCCTCTTAGATTACTGCTGTTTTTGTATCCAAGTTAGTGGCTATAGAAGCCGCCTTTACAAAGACTCGTAGGAGAAAAATAACAGGAAATATCATAGGGAGATGCTTGCAATGTGTTTTAAACAACAACAAAAAACTTCAGTTATTTCAGGCTTTAACTCAAGAAGTTTCATATTATATATGTGCAATTCCTTCAGCTATTTTTCTCAAAAGGATGGTGTTTGCTTTTCCGTCAAGACAGCCAACAATGTTGTAGGAATGACCTTCATACAATGCTGCCCTTGGCCTGTATGCCTCACCTTGGCCAGCTGCCTGACATGGAGGATCACTTTCCCAATTGACTGTGGGGGATGTTATGGTGTGAGGGAGAATGAAGCGTTTACTAGCTACACACAATGAGAGACTTCTAACAAAGGGTAACAATCTAGCATGTAAATAATGATGTGTTCCCTCCTGCGTGCACAATACAATAGACAAAGTGAGTGATGACGATGAGGTGTCTCTGTCTCAAGTTTCTGAGTTGCTGTCACATAGGGGAAGGAGTGAAGAGAGACAGTCTGACTCAGGGCTTTTTCATTCCTGCAGCTGCCACTGCACCAAAGTTTGTTTATTGTGGGGTTGAGTGGGTTTCTGTCAACTGTCAGACAAGAACTAATCATGAGCTGAAAGAGCAAAGATAAGGCTGGATGCCCCAGGCAGCTTCATATGCTCATGACAACCAGGAAAAATAAATACAAATCATTTTATTTGTTTTTGATTTTGGTCCAGATGGTTTTTTGACCTCTAGGCTCTTTGCCAGGGAATGTGAGTTGTTTTCAAAGAGTTGGGTTTTTTTTAAAAAAATAATTAAATAAATTTGGCAACAACACTCAGATATAATGTGCAGGCTTGTATGCTCAAGCCACCTTGAGTCCCTATAGCAGGAAAAAGGTGGTATATAAATAAACAAAATAGTAGTTGTAGTAGCAGCAGTAGTAATAATAATATAATAATGCACAGAGGCATCAAGCCACTGAGTATCAATACGTCATTTAAATAGACTGTATACATGTCCAGCAAGATGCTATGAGTTCAGCTGGGCTTGCTATGAGGTAATGTAGGATTGCAGCTGTAGAGCATCATTCCACATGTTTCTTTCATAGACAGCCTACACAGATTTCAAAGACCTGTAGAGATGCTGTTTCCCTGTCTTGGGAAAAAATAGATTCAATAAGGAATTGATTCCAGTGATTTACATACTCTCACACAACCTTCTGTCTCAATCCAGTTCACATGCACACATATACACCCCATGCCTATACTGTAAGCAAAACAATATTGTTGGTTGCAAGCACATGATTTAAAATTACCTTGAAAGCTCCATCTAGTTTGACTCTTGAAGTTGCTGTCACCTGCAATATAGGTATATTTAATATTACCCACCTAAACACAGAGTGAAGTGTGTGTGTTTTAATTGTATGCAGTCAACATTGATAATAGGAAGAGATGGGATGTGATATTTTATAGGGTGGGTATATAGACAAATAGAATATATTATCAGATAGCAAATCAAACAGCAACACACATCAGAATGTTGTAAATGATTTGAGCACAGCACAGATGCTTGAATGGGATGACCTCAGAGGCCCTTTATAGCTTTATAATCTCATGCTTAGCTTTTCTGACTTAGTCACCACTCTTTTCCCTTTAAATATATACAATGAAAACAAACCCTGAAACACATTTTCTTGTGATCTGTTTATAGGAAAAATAGATTATAACAGCAGTACAAAAATCTTGTATAATCCTTGTTAACATTGATAACTCTGCCACTTCCATAAATCTTCCAAATTACCTAAAAGAAAGGGCCATTTTTTTCCATTCTGCCTTGATATATCCCAAGAATGTTTCAGTCTCTTCCCCACCATTGGCCCTCAGGGTCTTTGCAAGTGTGTACCAGAAGGAGTTTTGGGGGTGACCCATTAGCAAAACTCACTTTGTCGAGGCAGAGCTTTTTCAGACCCATCTTAGCTTCCTCTTAGGTGACTTGTAACAGTAAAAAAAAAAAAAAAAGGTAAGGATGTTTCTCTGCATTATTTATTTGATATTATAAAAATAACTATACTACTCAAGTGTAAATTAGTGTAAATCTTTAAGGAGGAGAAAGAAAAGGAGGAGGTTCTAGTCCATGTGCTTGGGTGAGATCTAATTTAATTTACACTTGAGCCATTGCATTCTGGGAGCCAGTGCTGGGAGGCTACTTAAGGCTACTCAAGGCTAGCAGAAGCTTCATTTCCTTTAAGGAGGAGAAAGAAAAGGAGGAGGCTGTAGTCCATGTGCTTGGGTGAGATCTAATTTAATTTACACTTGAGCCATTGCATTGTGGGAGCCAGTGCTGGGAGGCTACTTAAGGCTACTCAAGGCTAGCAGAAGCTTCATTTCCTTTAAGGAGGAGAAAGAAAAGGAGGAGGCTGTAGTCCATGTGCTTGGGTGAGATCTAATTTAATTTACACTTGAGCCATTGCATTCTGGGAGCCAGTGCTGGGAGGCTACTTAAGGCTACTCAAGGCTAGCAGAAGCTTCATTTCCTTTAAGGAGGAGAAAGAAAAGGAGGAGGCTGTAGTCCATGTGCTTGGGTGAGATCTAATCTAATTTACACTTGAGCCATTGCATTCTGGGAGCCAGTGCTGGGAGGCTACTTAAGGCTACTCAAGGCTAGCAGAAGCTTCACTTCCTTTAAGGAGGAGAAAGAAAAGGAGGAGGTTCTAGTCCATGTGCTTGGGTGAGATCTAATTTAATTTACACTTGAGCCATTGCATTCTGGGAGGCAGTGCTGGGAGGCTACTTAAGGCTACTCAAGGCTAGCAGAAGCTTCATTTCCTTTAACAAAGGAGAAAGAAAAGGAGGAGGTTCTAGTCCATGTGCTTGGGTGAGATCTAATCTAATTTACACTTGAGCCATTGCATTCTGGGAGCCATTGCTGGGAGGCTACTTAAGGCTACTCAAGGCTAGCAGAAGCGCGCACCTAACGGCGCGCAAATTTTGATTTTTTTTAATCTAGTCAAGGAGGTGTTTAGAGAATAGAAGAGGAGCCGGCCTGAAGCATCAGAGGAAGTGAATCAGAGACTTGCCTTTGGAAGGAGCTTTTAGCCAGGAGCTCTCTACCTAACTATAGGCCCCGTGACTTGAACTCAGTGACAGAGCTTGGGAATAAAGGCCAAGTCTAGCAAGGGAAGCCCACAGTCTTGTTTCAGTGCCTCTTTAAGACTTCTCAGTATGGACACTGAAGGCCCTGCAGCAGTCACCTGCAACACATGTGGGATGTTTGTCTTCTTGCCTACAGAGGTGGCGAACTACACCTGCCACAAGTGCAAGTTGGTAGCCCTCTTGGAAGAGAAAGTACAGCAGCTAGAGGAGCAGATATCTGCACTCCAGCATCATAGAGAGCAGGAGAATCTCCTGAACAGGTCAGACCAGAAAGTCTTGGGTGGGAAACAGAGAGAGGAAGTTGTTGGGGTGGAGGAGGTCACTCCACATATAACAGAGGTAGATGCTTGGAGGAAGGTCACACACAGAAGTAAGGAAACCAGGGAACGTTCTGTGAGCGGCTTGCAGCTACAGAATCGCTTTGAATCTCTCTCTGTTGTCAGAGATGATGAGGAAAAGCAGCAGGGACAGACATCAGGGACAGAGCAGGAGAGCCTGAGAGTATCACGAAAAGGAACAGCCACTGCTAAGCCTCGGAGGAGGCGCGTGGTCGTGGTGGGGGACTCCTTGCTGAGGGGTACAGAAGCAGTGGTTTGTGGGCCTGACAAGATGTCTCGGGAGGTGTGTTGTCTCCCTGGGGCAAAGATCCATCATGTGACGGAGAGGCTGACAAGACTTGTCAAGCCTACTGACCGTTATCCCCTTCTTTTGGTTCATGTGGGAACCAATGATACTGCAAGGCACAGCCTTCAGAATATCAAAAGGGATTATGAGGCTCTGGGAAGGAAGCTGAAAGAGATGGATGCACAGGTTGTCATCTCATCTCTACTCCCGGTAGAAGGGCATGGTCCAGGAAGGGAGAGGAAAATAGCAGAGGTGAATAACTGGCTCCGTAGATGGTGCCGCCAAGAACAGTTTGGATTCTTGGATCATGGGCTGCGGTTCCATGAGGAGGGACTTCTGGCAAGGGATGGACTGCATCTCACGCCAGTTGGCAAAAACGTTTTTGCCAACAGTCTGAAGAATCTGATCAGGAGGGCTTTAAACTGAGTTATGTGGGGGAGGGAGACATTATACTGGAAGGCAAAAGGGATGGAGAGAATAGTCCAAGTGGCATAGAGGGAACAAGGCAAACAGTGCAAGGACCCAACAGTAGGAGGCAAAAAAATGTGCAAAAGCAGCAAGTAAAGAGGACACATGGTCTTAAATGCCTCTCCACTAATGCACAGAGTATGGGAAATAAGCAGGATGAACTTGAACTCCTAGCACAACAAGGGAAATATGATATAATAGGCATCACTGAAACCTGGTGGGATGAGTCTCATGATTGGAATGTAGAAATAGAGGGGTATAACCTTTTTAAGAGAAACAGGCCAAGCAGGAAAGGAGGAGGAATAGCATTATATGTCAGGGATATTTACACCAGTGAAGAGATGCAGGAAGTCAATACTGGAAGCCAGGTGGAGAGCATCTGGATAAAAATTAAAGGAGAGGGAAACAACAGGGATGTTACTGTGGGAGTCTACTACAGACCCCCGACTCAGGCAGAGGAATTGGATGATGCCTTTCTAGAACAGATAATCACATACTCAGAAAAGAGAGATGTAGTAGTGATGGGTGACTTCAACTATCCTGATATTTGCTGGAAGTCAAACTCAGCCAAATCCTCAAAGTCTAGCAAATTCCTCACTTGCCTGGAAGACAATTTCATTGTCCAAAAGGTGGAAGAGGCAACAAGGGGATCAGCCATTTTAGATCTGATCTTAACCAACAGGGAAGACCTAGCTGATGGGGTGCAAGTGGTTGGATCCTTAGGTGGAAGTGACCATGTTCTCCTGGAGTTTGTAATACAGTGGAAGGGAGAAGCTAGGCATAGTCAGACACGCACTCTAGACTTTAGGAGAGCTAATTTCAATAAACTTAGAGAAATACTGGGAGTGATCCCATGGTCAGGAATACTAAAAGAAAAAGGAGTTCAAGACGGATGGGAGTTTCTGAAAAGGGAGATATTGAAGGCACAATTTCAAACAGTTCCAATGAGGAAGAAAAATGGAAGATGTCTCAAGAAGCCAGGATGGATGACTAAGGAACTTTCAAATGAGCTAAGTTTTAAACGGAACATGTATAAGAAATGGAAAAATGGAGAAATCACGAAAGAGGAATTCAAACAAATAGCCAGCACATGTAGGGGTAAAGTCAGAAAAGCTAAAGCGCAGAATGAACTCAGGCTTGCTAGAGAGGTTAAGAACAATAAAAAGGGCTTTTTTGGATATGTCCGCAGCAAGAGGAAGAAGAAGGAAACGGTAGGGCCACTGCGTGCAGAAGATGGCAAAATGTTAACAGGGGACAGAGAAAAGGCAGAATTACTCAACACCTTCTTTGCTTCAGTCTTCTCAGAAAAGGCAAAGGGTGCTCAACCTAAGGATAATGGAGACAGAATAGAGGAAATTCAGCACAGAATAAGTAAAGAGGTAGTACAGGAATACCTGGTTAACCTAAATGAATATAAATCTCCAGGACCAGATGAACTACATCCTAGAGTATTAAAAGAACTGGCAAATGTAATATCAGAGCCATTGGCAATAATCTTTGAGAACTCCTGGAGAACAGGAGAAGTCCCAGCAGACTGGAGGAGGGCAAACATTGTCCCCATCTTCAAAAAGGGAAAAAAGAGGATCCCAACAATTATCGTCCAGTTAGTCTGACATCAATTCCAGGAAAGGTTCTAGAGCAGATCATTAAGCAGAGAGTCTGTGAACACTTAGAGGCCAATGCCATAATCACAAAAAGCCAACATGGGTTTCAGAGAAACAAGTCATGCCAAACGAACCTGATCTCTTTTTTTGATAAAATTACCAGCTTGGTAGATGAAGGGAATGCTGTGGATATAGTATACCTCGATTTCAGTAAGGCCTTGGACAAGGTTCCCCATGACATTCTTGCAAACAAGCTTGCAAAATGTGGGATAGACAAGTTAACTGTTACATGGATTTTTAATTGGTTGAGTGGCCGAACTCAAAGGGTGCTCAACAATGGCTCCTTTTCATCCTGGAGAGAAGTGACCAGTGGGGTCCCACAGGGTTCTGTCCTGGGCCCAGTGCTATTCAACATCTTTATTAACGATTTGGATGACAGAATTGGGGGCATACTTATCAAATTTGCAGATGACACTAAACTGGGAGGAGTAGCTAATACCCCAGAGGACAGGATCAAAATTCAAAATGACCTGAATAGACTAGAAAGCTGGGCCAGTGCTAACAAAATGAAATTCAATGCGGAGAAATGTAAGGTTCTGCACTTAGGGCGGAAAAATGAAATGCACAGATATAGGATGGGGGACACCTGGCTGAATGAGACCACATGTGAAAGGGATCTAGGAGTCCAAGTAGACCATAAGCTGAACATGAGTCAACAGTGTGATGCGGCAGCTAAAAAAGCCAATGCAATTTTAGGCTGCATCAATAGAAGTATAGTTTCTAGATCAAGGGAAGTTATAGTGCCACTCTATTCTGCTTTGGTCAGGCCCCACCTGGAATACTGTGTCCAGTTCTGGGCACCACAATTCAAAAAAGATGTGGAGAAACTGGAGCATGTCCAAAGGAGGGCAACTAAGATGGTGAAGGGTCTGGAAACCTTGCCCTATGAAGAACGCCTTAGGGAACTGGGGATGTTTAGCCTGGAGAAGAGAAGGTTAAGAGGTGATATGATAGCCCTGTTTAAATATTTGAAGGGATGTCATATTGAGGAGGGAGCAAGCTTGTTTTCTGCTGCTGCAGAGACTAGAACACGAAACAATGGATGCAAACTGCAGGAAAAGAGATTCCACCTCAACATTAGGAGGAACTTCCTGACAGTAAGGGCTGTTCGACAGTGGAACACACTCCCTCGGAGTGTAGTGGAGTCTCCTTCCTTAGGGGTCTTTAAGCAGAGGCTGGATGGCCATCTGTCAGGGATGCTTTGACTTGGAGTTCCTGCATGGCAGGGGGTTGGACTGGATGGCCCTTGTGGTCTCTTCCAACTCTATGATTCTATGATACTGTTGCAGTGTTGTTGTTGCTGTTGCTGTTGTTGTTGTTGTTGTGTGCCTTCAAGTTGCTTTTGATTTATGGCAACCCTAGGGCAACCCTATCACAGGTTTTCTGGAGGCCAAGAGTGTCTGAATTGCTCAAGGTCACTCAATGGGTTTTCATAGCAGAGTGGGGAATTGAATCCTGATCTCCAGAGTGCTAGTTACATCAAACACCAGCTCTTATACTAGTGCTAATACTATCTTTCTACAACAGGGTTAATAATAATATAACTAGCACACATTATTACTACATAAAAAACCAAACAAACCCTACTAGTATGATTAACATGACCCAGGCACATCACTGACCACTGATTCTATGCTATTTTTGTGAAGTGAAGTTATGAAGCAGTGAGGTCCTGGATACCCAATAATCCCCAAACAACGTACACTGATACACAGTATAAGGAACCCACAAAATTCAAGCCAAAAAAGACCTTGTGCTCCAAGGTTGCTTCTCTGCCTCTCCAGTAACATGTTCACCTTCTTCTCACAAATCAAAACTGGTCCTGGTGGAAGTATGTTACCAATATTTTCCAGGTACTTTCCACTTCTCCCGATTAAAGTAAAGAAGCACCATGGGAACAGTGAAGCATTGAGCAAAACAGTTTCTCCTGTTGTTTACAATGTTCTATCAGCACTAAAATAAAAGCATTCTAATAGCAGCCACACTATGGTCCCCACAACACAGCCAATACTTTATCAACAGAGCATAGCTTCTAAAATAAATCATCAAGGCAAATGCTGCAGACTAGAGTAATCCTCCTTTGGAAACCATTTCTTGTGCCTTTCAGCAACAGACTTCTCTGTTGCTACCTCTAACTGGTACATTTGATTTGGTCATTAATCACAAGGGAAAAACAGCAAGAAGCAGAACATAACTGTGTCTTCTGGGAAATATCCTGAAATAACAGTTTGTATTAGAAGAATCCCAGACAGCCACACTAGGTATATAGAGCATTGCAGGACGCCTTCAACATTTGCAAATAGGGACATTACTTAAAGTCAGGTAAATTTACCTGTGCTTTTGTTCACTCACTGCACATTTTAATCTTGACTGAGTAAATGGATCCTTGATTATGTCAGTCTCTGGCCAGAATGTTGAAGCATTTCAACAGATAAATTTACTTGGAGGACTAGTTTTCATAGTGCTCCTTTCATATGAAAACGGAACATATGAACCACCATATTATAGGTTTTGTTTTGTTTTTTAGCTGCACACTTTACTTTTATGTTGCTGGTCTATTGCGGGCAGTGTGTTGCTAAGAAAAAATAGTGATATGCTGGTTTGTATATTCACCTTTTGCAAAGGTGATAATGTTCCAAAACTGAGCTCATCCAGTCTGGCCAAATGTGACAGCATGTAGTGGTTTTCATCACTGCACTTATTTTTATTTCTGAGATCCAAATGACATTTCTCTTGTCCCTATGTTCCTGGTATTTTCCATCAATTATTTCAATGTTGTACTCTTTTGTTCAATACAGCCATTTTCCTGTCTTGATACATTTTAGTGCATGTTGAATTCCAAATTCACATCTGACCTTAAAAAATGGCACCCAAAGCGCACCGGGAACCCAGACTGCAGCTGAGCTGGACTTGCCTGGCAGCTTCAGCAGCAAAATCCTTGCGATTGGACCCGGCTGCAGTCCGAATTACACTTCAGTTCGAAAGAGGTAAGCCAGGTTATTTAAGCGGTGCTATAAGGTCCTTTAATTCTATAATGCTGGTCTTCTCTATGTCTTTAGGAATACTCATTGTTGTGTTCCTTCAAGTCAGTTCTGACTTATGGTGACCGTAAGGCAAACTTATCATGGGGTTTTCTCAGAAAGTTTCTTCAGAGGAGGTGCGCCATTGCCTTTCCCTGAGGCTCAGAAAATGTGACTTGCCCAAGACCCCCAGTGGGTTTCTATGCCTGAGATGGGATTTGAACCATGGTCCTCCAGTATCTCAGTTCAACTCTCAAGCCATTACACCACACTGGCCTTCCAAAAAGTACTCTTAGGGGGCACCTGGATTGTACCAGGGATCCCTTGACATTCTACTCATTTTAAATTAGTAAACTACCTATAGTCCTAGTTTGGGAGGAGGGAAACAGGGTATCAATATCACCCCCTTTATGTAATTTTTTCTAGCCCACCTTATTGTAAGATCTCAGGGTGGCATAAATGAAAACAATGGCTGGAATCATCTCATGTACAACTTTGCTATGCAACTACAGTAGCCATGTAGCAATGCATTAAATCTTAATCCAACCTCTTCCCAAACACTACTTAATGGTCTGTTAACCAACACCAAAGTCTTAATAAAAATAAAAATATAGTGGAACCTCAGTATCCATGGGGATCCATTCTGGACTCCCCCTCCTCGAATAGCAAAATCTGTAGGACCTCAAGTCCTGTTGCCCCAATGGCAGCGTGAGCACATAGCCACACCACCAATAGGGACAATATGACTTCCAAATCTGAAGGCCTGTTCTCCCTAATGGCAGTGTGGCCACATGCCTGCACTGCCATTGGAGACAATGGGAGCTGTTCCTAATGGTGGTGTGGCCACATGCATACGTTGCCACTGGGGACAATTCGGGCTTGCTGTCCATGGATGCTTAAATCCATGGATGGCAAGTCCCACTGTGTGAGGCAATGGCACACCTCCACTGTATTCAGAAATTTGCCTCCTGAAAATCTAGTATCTTGTGTATTGGTATAATACCTAACACCATTATAGGTGAATAGACTCAGTCAAGGAGGGCACAGCCCTGCATTTGCAAGACCTGAGGAGGACTGTTGATAACAGAGTGACTTGGAGTCACCATAAGCCAAAGTCAACTTGATGCAGTTAATCCCAAAAATAGGGATTTCTCATTCAATAGGGGAGGTCATACAGATCTCTCTCTTGAGCCCTTTTAACAATATGAGCAAAACTTCAAATGGGAATAGGAAGAGGGCTTTTTTTGGCTCTAGCATCTAAACTCTGATGGCTATATCTGGCCCACTGCAAATGGTCCACTTTTCACTCATCTCATTAATAATATTTCAGGCAACCTCCCCACTTCTTTGGTTAATTGTTTTCAAAAATCTGCATGTTTATTGACTCAAACACTTTTGAGTCTTAATTGTTAACACTTTGGAGGAAGATTCTATGTTGATCCTTATTCTGTGAGGGGGTAATTTCTTGATGAACACAAACACTGTCCCATCAGTACTATAAAAATTTGGCTTTCGTTTCAAAGTGGAACAGATCCCCTGAGTTCATGCTGGGCATGAAGACAGTAGATGTGTCAGAGAAAATGTAAGGACATGCATACGCCCTAATGTTCCAAATTACCTTCCAGAATCATGAATAAGTATTTTGTTTTTCCTATTTGAAGTTCAGCACAGTAGTGAGAAAAGAATATGATGCCTTTTATGGACTGTTCTTATGTGGAAGTCTTTTCTTTTTCTTTTAAAAAAATTGGCCATGGGAAATAACAATAATTCATTTGCTATGTGTCATAGAATATAACACTCTAAGATTTTACTAATTAGGGAAGGAAGAGGCAGTCTGCTCAGGTTCTAAGAAAATACAAGAAACTGCTGCTTTAATAATTAAGCTAAGTGACATGTCTGACATGTTTAATTATAATTACCAAGCCTTTCTCCCAAGGGTTTTTCTGAACCTCACCCATTTAAGAACAATTATTCTTCCCATGTCCAGTGTTCTTAAACAAGCAGCAGGCATGTGGATGGAACCTATAAATGTAACTTCAGGGATGTTAGCCCTGAACAGAACCCCTGTTGGTGGACTCCGACTCATCATCACACACCACACTGACACTGGATAAGGTTGATGGAAGATGGAGTTGATCACTATTTGGAGGCCTACAAGTTCCTTACTCTTATAATAGGAAAAAAACAACAACTCCACTTCCTGTACTTTGTGGGGAAGGGTTTCTGTTCAAATTTTGCGATGTAAAAATTGGCATGCAACTTTCTGAGGGCCCTCTATTCTTCTCCCACTGTGCTTCACCTCACTCCCACCACCTCTTAAAGCATTTTAATTTTTTTTTTCAATTTTTATTAAAATTGTACATATATGTATAAAATACAATAATTTCATATTCCTTTGGAGGGGTATATACTTCTCCTTGGTTAGATAATATACAGACAATAAACAAAAAACTTCCAAATTTACTTAAAGCCTTGTCTCAATTCATTAAACACAAAAATCTCATTAGTCTCTTATCCAGTTTGTCTATAGCAGTACTATTATTGTTGTTGCAATAACCTTATCGTGATCTGCACCCTTAATAACAGGCAAATGCCACAATGTTTCTTCCCAAATACAGGTGTTTGCATAGCAGTGGTGTTACCATCCTCTTAGAGTGTCACCTGGTGCGGTTCGCACCCCCCGCACCCACCTACTGATGCCACTGTCTATGGAGTGTCTATGGAGTGTCCACTGTCTATGGAGCTAGACAACAGGATCATGACCAATGAATGACCTAATTATTGAAAGAAGCCCACTCAAATATTATGTCCAAGGAGGGACTTGATAAACTCCCTGATTTACCTGAAAGCTGGGTGGACCACGTCTTTACAGGACTTTCTCAATGCTTCAGATGTCCCATTTACTGGAGTCTGATGAGGAATTGAGATGTCATCATCTTCAGTCTGTAATCATCCCATGCTTCCCCCTTGTTTCGCCATCATTTTTTCCTCACTGTTAAGGGTAAAAGTCAAAACAGCTACAAATTGCCTTCTCATTATGAGCTGTTGGTCAACTCCAGATGTTGTACTCCAAATCCCATTGGCTCGAGACAGTACAGCAGTCTAGCAACAAGGGGACTGAAGTCCAGTAACACTTGTAGGGCCACAGCTACTACATTGATCTAGAAGCACCCCCCAAGCTACCTTTGAGTTGTAGAAAGTATGTAGCAAGCAATGGCAGATATAGCTTCATCATATCATGTAGTTGTGACATCTGAGAAGTGGTCTACACACTGAGGGAGAAACATATTACATAGCATGGGGGAGGGAACAAGAAGAGATGACTGTCATTTTAGCATTTGGAATGTCCCAATTGTTTAATTTTCACTATCTAATCTTGTCAGTCAGATCAGTATTATTGTTCCCTCTCAGATGGAAGGCAACTATGGACAGATAATAATTTGCCCAAAGCTATCTAGTGAGTTCACTACTGGAGCAAAATATATAAACCAGGAAATTACTCTCACTTTGAATGTTAGCCACTAGGCAATAGTATCCTCTTAGCCTTGAATCATCTTCTAATGCATTCATTCTTTAATATCCTTACCTCATGTGGAGAAGGTCAGGTTAGCTATCTGAAATGAGCCCTTCTCAGTTATATACAGTAAGGTTCCTTTCAGTGATAGGAAATGATGATGTCAACAGCCATTCAGTCGCACTATATCATTACCCTTATTGTAAAGCATCATAGCTCTATAGAATATTCTGACACTATAGACTGCTGGTAACTATACTGGGAGTGATCATATGGGCAAAGGGGATGATCCACTAGGATGCTTTCCTGATAAATTACTCAGCATAAATGGAAAAAACAACAATTGGCATGCACATGGTTTGTGCAGTAAGTAGCTTGCCAGATTGATTCTGCTACAAATGTGTTGGGCATAAATGTACATGACAGCTGGCATCCTGTGCAGTTCTTCAGCTCAACTGACAACTTCGTATCTGCTGGGGAATCATGTTGCAGTCAATGACAACAAAAGGTGATTCCCCAAACCTATCTTTCCAGCCACACAGCACCCCTGCCAAAGGGTTGATAATGTGCTACATATTACAGCACTGGGAAATGATGTCTGAAGTGCTCTCCCAGTCATGGGGCACACTGGGACAAGCAGTTCTGGCATGACCCTGAAGGGGCTCTCCAGTTTATCTGAAATCACTCATGCACCCCTGATCTGAAAAGCACTGCAGACATCATTTCCCCTCACCTGAAAAACTCTTCAGTTGGAAAGTTGCCATGATGGAGCTCTATTATTATAGGTATATCTGATGAAAGAAGATCCCAGCCTCATTTTTTCATTTTCCCCCTTTGTCACGTTTCTTAACAGTCATTTTAATGTCTTAATTACTGAACAGTATTTGTTGTTATTTTTCTGTAATTTACACTCAATATGGGAATAAAACTGAACAGAATGAATGATCGCCTGTTTGAGATCTTGTAATATCACCATATTTCTTCCAAATATCCTCTCAAAATTGTGGTCTTTTGAATTTATTGTAAACAATCTAAATAACTGTGTAAAAGTTTATCTCTTTACCCATGTGAATACCAAATATTTTCAATGCAATAAATAGGTAAAAGAGAACCAGTGTGTTGCAGTGGTTTGGACTATGACCTGGAGACCAGAATTTGAATCCCTGCTCAGCCATGAAAACTCACTGAGTGACCTTAGACAAGTCACGCACTCTCAGCCTCAAAGAAAAGCAAGGGCAAACCTTCTTGGGGAAAAAAATCTTGCCAAGAAACCCCATGGTAGGTGATAGGCCTCCCATGGGGTTTCTTGGCAAGATTTTTTTTCCCAAGAAGGTTTGGCCTTGCTTTACTCTGAGGTTGAGAATAGGACTTGAAGGCACACAACAACACCACATATATGAAAAGAGTAGTTGAAAGAAATGGACAGTTTCTGTGGAATTGTGGTTGCAACTGTGCAAACACAAAAGAAGAAATTAGTAAGATGTCTATATTGTTCATCACATTTTCTCCCTGCTTCCCTGCATTTCTCTTTTGTTTTATCTGATGGTGGAATTTATCTGGTGTTATGGCAGGGGGACATGGGAGATAAACAGGCAGTGAAGTATAATCTACAGGGAAGGGGTTAATAATGAGGCATTGTCTTTCCCTTTAGAAAAATGCAACCTCCCCCCCCCCCCCCAGCAATGATCAGACACAAATGAAACAATGACTAAGAGGAGGAGTCTTTGTTGGAAGAGAAGCACAAATAATTATTTTAATAGATACAAACGTGCAGGCAAAGAAACAATATAGGGCTGTAATCACTGAAAATCACAGAAAAGAAAAGAATGAGGTTAAGACTGTACCAGTTTCCCAGGTTGCCTGGAGAGACAGAACTAAATAGAAGAGCTGTGCACTGGGTTAATTAACACACAATGCTAAAACAGTAGGGAGGATGAAGTGCTTGGTATTTCAGTTGGAGATTTCTGGTGGGAAATGATCTTCTCTACTAAGCTTTGATCCCACAGTGTTCTCCTTCAGTTATTATCATCCAAACTCCCTATGTTCACAGTTCATCACAGAGAGAGATTTGCCGTTCTCTTCCTTCCATTGTTGACACTTGTAATGACATAATCACATTACACATAATCTTGTTTATTGGATATCCTCTCCACAGCACAGATTTCCTAATAGCTCTTCTCCACTCAAGGATTTGTCTCCTTGGATACCTCTAATATAAACAAATCTTGCAATGGTGCTCTAGGTGCAACATCACAGCCATGCAGCTGTTGAATTCCATGTTTCAGGAGTTAGTTTATTGCTCTATGACCCATTTTAGGAGAAACAAGTACTTTATGAAGAAAGAAGGCTTCTCTGGGATCTAGAACTAGCATATCAGTTGTTCAGACAGAATTTGGCTGCAAAATCCTATGGCCTCTGGGAAAGCAAACTGTAAGCCAGATAAATTTTTAGACCTCTGTTGCCATCAAAATTAATTAACTTTTAAAAGTTTTGGCAAGACCTCACAGGTATCCATTTTGAGACTTTGGGAAAATCTGCAACTCATGCTTCCCTGATCATCAGATGGGATGAGGAGGGGATATTTTATTTATGGGCTTGCAGAAGCTGTAGATGCACTGGATCTAATGTCCTTTCATGTCCCTGACATCACATTTCCCAGTGGGAGGAGAACTGGTCTAACACCAGCAGTGGCACAGGCAAAGGCACAATTAATTTTCCATTGTGAAGGAAAATGACCACAGGATTGCACTGTAATCTGGCCAGATGGTATACTTTGTGGCACGTAGTGCTATTTTGGAGGCGCTTTCTCAGATGTCAGAGTCATGAGCTTATGAACTGTGGTCTGCAACTGGCCTGGAATCTCCTGAATCTCTTCACGGTCCATTTTAAAAATGTAATTTTTCTAAACCTCTGAACTAAGAGGCTGATCTGAAAGGCAAGTTAATATTTAAAAGATTAGCATTTTCATATTTGAGTGTTTTAAGAACTCTCAGATGGTTACCATTTGGAGACAGGGATCTACCTATTTTAAAAACATAAACAAAACCTAGAAGAATTCAGTCTGTCACCACTGTTTGCTTCGGTTTCCCAGTTTCCCTTACTGTGGGGGAAACACCCCTCGGTTTCTGCTCTACAATGCAGGGCCTATATGGTCTACTATAATGAAAGATACAAAGAATCCATTTACATACAGTCTTTCTATTCTCTTTTAGCACATTGTTAATTCTCTTGTTTCATTATGTAACCATCTCCTTAGCTGGTTTTTGCCTTGTCATTTTTTAAAATAGTTGATCGGTCATAATACTTTTAAATGGTGTGTGTGTGTATGTGTGTGCACAAACATACACACACTTTCAAGTTGCCTTACTCTTAATATGTTCCTCAAATTGTTTATTGCATTCCCTATTTTAAAGACAGGAAAGAAAAAAAATCATCTTTTTAAATAATCATCTATTAAATGGAGAAATGAATGGGGTGGGGAAATGTGGCAGCACCATTAAGACTAATTAATGTCTCTTGATCCCTGCCCATCACGGCTGGCTGTCCAGGGGGGTGATGCCTTGATGACATTTCTTAGAGCTGTCATCAATACATTCCTTAGGGAAGATTGTGTACCATCTCTATTAAAGAAAGTGGTTGTGAGACCGCTCCTAAAAAAAAACCTTCCCTGGACCCCCTGCACATGAAGAACTATAGGCCTGTATCCCATCTGCCATTTTTGAGCAAGGTGATCTAGAGGGCTGTCACTCTTCAGCTCCAAGTGGTCTTGGAGGAAGCCGATTTTCTAGATCCATTTCAAACTGGCTTCAGGACTGGATATGGGGTGGAGACTGCCATGGTTGCCTTAACTGATGACCTGCATCTAAGCATCGACAGAGGAAGCATGACCCTGTTGGTGCTATTAGATCTCTCAGTGGCATTTGACACAATCAATCACAACATCCTCTTGGAACACCTGAGAGAGTTAGGAATCAGAGGCACTGCTTTGCAGTGGTTCCGTTCCTCCCTCTCGGGTTCCAGAGGGTGGTGCTCGGGGACAGTCGCTCCTCAAAAACAGAGCTCAACTGTGGTGTCCCTCAGGGTGCCATCCTGTCCCCAATGCTATTCAACATCTATATGAAGCCACTGAGAGAAATCATCCATAGACATGGGGCGGGGTGTTATCAATACGCTGATGACACCCAAATATACTTCTCCATGTCTCGATCATCAGTGACAATGACAGCATTTCTCTCCTCAATCGGTGTCTTGCAGCAGTAATGGACTGGATGTGGGAAAACAAGCTCAGGTTGAATCCAGACAAAATGGAGGTAATTATGGTAGGGGCTCCTAAACCAGGTACTGGGCTGCAACCTCTGGTCCTAGAGGGGGTCACGCTCCCCTCAAAGAACTGTGTTTGCAGTTTGGGGGTGCTTCTTGATCCGTTGCTTCACATGAGGAATCAGGTGAATGTGACAGTCAAGAGTGCCTGTTATCAGCTGCGGCTGATACACCAACTGCGCCCCTTCCTGGAACCGGGAGACCTCCAAACCATATTACATGCACTGGTAACTTCACGACTTGACTTTTGTAATACACTCTACATGGGGCTACCCTTGTGCCTAGTCCAGAAACTTCAACTGGTACAGAATATGGCAGCCAAGTTGATTACAAGAACAACTAGGAGCGGTCATATTACACCAATACTGAATTCGCTCCACAGGCTGCCTATTAGTTTCAGGGCAAGGTACAAGGTGTTGGTGATCACCTTTAAAGCCCTGCATGGCTTAGGCCCAACCCATCTAAGGAATCGCCTACTTCCATATAATCCACCCCAAACACTCAGAACCTCTGAGAGGAATTTATTACAATCAGTGAGAACTAGATTAGTTGTCATCTCCCAGAGGACATTTTCTGCGGTTCCTCCCACTCTATGGAATGACCTGCCGGACGAGATCCATCTAATATCCAACTTAGACAGCTTCAAGAAAGCTGTTAAGATGGATCTCTTCCAGCAGGCCTTCCCAGAACAGCCCCCGGCCACATAAAAAGAACCCCATACTGCTTATATTGGTGTAACCCTGGTTACAATAATTCTGCCCACCATTAGTAGCGACACTTCAGCATGTCAGGGAGCAAGAGGTTTTCCTCGACACAACGGAAGGAACGATCTTGGAAGGGGACCACACAGAGAAAGTCGCTGGGGGTGAGAAGGTCACTTCATGTACACAGGAGGCAGACAGCTGGAGGAATGTCACACAGAGAAGCAGAGAAATCAGAGATAGCAGTAGGAGCTCGCAGCTACAGAATCGTTTCGAAGCCCTTTCACTTATCAAGGAGGATCAGGAAGAGCAGCATGGACAGACTTCAGGGACACAGCAGGGGAGCCTGGGAGTTCCATCGCAGGGAAGAGTTGCTGCTAAGCCTCAGAGGAGTCGCGTGGTTGTGGTGGGGGACTCCTTGCTGAGGGGTACAGAAGCAGTGATTTGTGGGCCCGACAAGATGTCTCGTGAGGTGTGTTGTCTCCCTGGGGCAAAGATCCGTGATGTGACAGAGAGGCTGTCAAGACTGGTGAAATCTACTGACAAATACCCCTTCCTTTTGGTCCACGTGGGAACGAATGACACAGCAAGACACAGCCTTCAGAATATCAGAAGGGATTACGAGGCTATGGGGAAGAAGCTGAAGGAAATGGATGCACAGATTGTCATCTCGTCTCTTCTGCCAGTAGAAGGGCATGGTCCAGGAAGAGAGAGGAAAATAGCAGATATCAACAACTGGCTCCGCAGATGGTGTCGCCGAGAACAATTTGGATTCTTGGATCATGGGCTGCGGTTCCATGAGGAGGGACTTCTAGCAAGGGATGGGCTACATCTCACGCCAGTTGGAAGAAACGTTTTTGCCAACAGTCTGAAGAATTTGATCAAGAGGGCTTTAAACTAAGTGATCTGGGGAAGGGAGACAGCAGTCTGGAAGGCAAAACGGCTAGAAAAAATAGTCAAACTGACATAGAGGGAAGAAGACAAACAGTGCAAGGACCCAAGAATAGGAGCCAAAAAAACATGCACAGACATCAAGTAAAGGGGACACATGGTCTTAGATGTCTCTACACTAATGCACAGAGCATGGGAAATAAGCAAGATGAACTTGCACTCCTAGCACAACAAGGGAAATATGATATAATAGGCATCACTGAAACCTGGTGGGATGAGTCTCACGATTGGAATATAGAAATAGAGGGGTATAACCTTTTTAAGAGAAACAGGACAAACAAGAAAGGAGGAGGAATAGCATTATATGTCAAGGATATTTACACCAGTGAAGAGATCCAGGACATCAATACTGGAGGCCAAGTGGAGAGCATCTGGATAAAAATTAAAGGAGAGGGAAACAACAGGGATGTTACTGTGGGAGTCTACTACAGACCCCCAAGTCAGACAGAGGAAATGGATGATGCCTTTCTAGAACAGATGACCACACAATCAGGAAGGAGAGATGTAGTAGTGATGGGGGACTTCAACTACCCGGATATTTGCTGGAAGTCAAACTCAGCGCTATCCTCAAGATCTAGAAAATTCCTCACTTGCCTGGAAGACAATTTCATTGTCCAAAAGGTGGAAGAAGCAACAAGGGGATCAGCCATCTTAGATCTTATCTTAACCAACAGGGAAGACCTAGTTGATGGGGTGCAAGTGGTGGGATCCTTAGGGGGAAGTGATCATGTTCTCCTGGAGTTTGTTATACAGTGGAAAGGGGAAGCTAAGCATAGTCAGACACGCATTCTAGACTTTAGGAAAGCTGATTTCAATAAACTTAGAGAAATACTGGGGGTGATCCCATGGTCAAGAATACTAAAAGAGAAGGGAGTTCAAGATGGATGGGAGTTCCTCAAAAGGGAGATACTAAAGGGACAATTTCAGACAGTTCCAATGAGGAAGAAAAATGGGAGATGTCTCAAGAAACCAGTATGGATGACTAAGGAACTTACAACTGAGCTAAGTTTTAAACGGAACATGTATAAAAAATGGAAAAATGGGGAAATCACCAAAGAGGAATTCAAACAAATAGCCAGTACATGTAGGGATAAAGTCAGAAAAGCTAAAGCGCAAAATGAACTCAGGCTTGCTAGAGATGTTAAGAACAATAAAAAGGGCTTTTTTGGATATGTCCGCAGCAAAAGGAAGAAGAAGGAAACAGTTGAGCCACTGCGTGGAGAAGATGGCAAAATGCTCACAGGAGACAGAGAAAAGGCAGAATTGCTCAACACCTTCTTTGCTTCAGTCTTCTCAGGAAAGGCAAAGGGTGCCCAATCTAAGGATGATGGGGCAGAGGACAGAATAGGGGAATTTCAGCACAGAATAAGTAAAGAGACAGTACAGGAATACCTGGTTAATCTAAATGAATATAAGTCTCCAGGACCAGATGAACTACATCCTAGGGTATTGAAAGAACTGGCAAATGTAATATCGGAGCCATTGGCAATAATCTTTGAGAATTCCTGGAGAACAGGAGAAGTCCCAGCAGACTGGAGGAGGGCAAATGTTGTCCCAATCTTCAAAAAGGGGGAAAAAAGAGGATCCCAACAATTATCATCCGGTTAGTCTGACATCAATACCAGGAAAGATTCTGGAGAAGATCATTAAGCAGAGAGTCTGTGAATATCTGGAAGATAATTCCATAATCACAAAAAGCCAACATGGGTTTCAGAGAAACAAGTCATGCCAGACAAATCTGATCTCTTTTTTTGATAAAATTACTAGCTTGGTAGATGAAGGGAATGCTGTGGATATAGTGTATCTTGACATCAGTAAGGCATTTGACAAGGTTCCCCATGACATCCTTGCAAACAAGCTTGTAAAATGTGGACTAGACAAGGTAACCGTTACATGGATTTGTAACTGGTTGACTGACCGAACCCAAAGGGTGCTCAACAATGGTTCCTTTTCATCCTGGAAAGAAGTGACCAGTGGGGTCCCACAGGGTTCTGTCCTGGGCCCAGTGCTATTCAACATCTTTATTAATGACTTGGATGACAGTATTGAGAGCCTAGTTATCAAATTTGCAGATGACACCAAATTGGGAGGAGTAGCTAATACCCCAAAGGATCAAAATTCAAAATGACCTGAATAGACTAGAAAGCTGGGCCAAAGCTAACAAAATGAAATTTAACACAGAGAAATGTAAGGTCCTACACGTAGGGCGGAAAAATGAAATGCACAGATATAGGATGGGGGACACCTGGCTGAATGAGACAACATGTGAAAGGGATCTAGGAGTCCAAGTAGACCACAAGTTGAACATGAGTCAACAGTGTGATGCAGCAGCTAAAAAGGCCAATGCAATTTTAGGTTGCATCAATAGAAGTATAGTGTCTAGATCAAGGGAAGTAATAGTGCCACTCTATTCTGCTTTGGTCAGGCCCCACCTGGAATACTGTGTCCAGTTCTGGGCACCACAATTCAAAAAGGATGTGGAGAAACTGGAGCATGTCCAAAGGAGGGCGACTAAAATGGTGAAGGGTCTGGAAACCATGCCCTATGAGGAACGCCTTAGGGAGCTGGGGATGTTTAGCCTGGAGAAGAGAAGGTTAAGAGGTGATATGATCACCCTCTTTAAATACTTGAAGGGATGTCACATTGAGGAGGGAGCAAGCTTGTTTTCTGCTGCTCCAGAGAACAGGACTCGGAACAATGGATGCAAACTGCAGGAAAAAAGATTCCACCTCAACATTAGGAGGAACTTCCTGACAGTAAGGGCTATTCGACAGTGGAACACACTCCCTCGGAGGGTGGTGGAGTCTCCTTCCTTGGAGGTTTTTAAGCAGAGACTGGATGGCCATCTGTCAGGGATGCTTTGATTGGGAGTTCCTGCACGGCAGGGGGTTGGACTGGATGGCCCTTGTGGTCTCTTCCAACTCTAAATTTCTATGATTCTATGATTCTAATTGTTAATAGTTTTATTGTGTTTTTTTACCAATGTTTAGATTTTAATAGTATTACTGTTTAATTCTGTTTTAAGGGGGGGAGGGATATGGTATATATCTTTATTTTTATTTTATCTTTGTAAGCTGCTTTGATTGTTCCCACAAAAAAAGGGGTATAAATTAAAGTTTTATTTATTTATTATTTACTAATTGATCTTTATTTTTTCATGAGCTTTCGTGGATATAAACCCATTTCTTTGGATGCAGTACTTCTTTGGATCTGAAGAAGTGGGTTTATATCTGTAAAAGTTCCTGTGAAAATTAAAAAAAAAACAAACAGTTGCTCTTAAAGCTGCTGCCACATTTCTTTTTTCTGTTTTTCCCCTCCTCCTTCCTTCTTTCTTTTTATATTGCAAAAGACCAACATGGCTACTTTTTAAAAAACATCCATCAAATGAGTTCACAGAAAAAGAAGAAAGATAGATATGAATTACAATATTTCTAAAGTAGCCTTAAACTCTTTCAAGCCTGGAAACCACTGAAACACTTCTTTGTTTAAACCTGTTTTGCACCCTTACATTATCTGATCTGTTTCACTGCATTCCTTACTACTTCCTCTTCTCCTTGCACTTTGATTTGTATGTAAGCAAGCATAAAAATAATAGCTCAAATAACAGTCTATGGTTGCTGAGAAAGCCATTTTTAAAAAGGCAAGAGAGTGCATGAAAATCTAGCCAGTATTCTTCTCCTGGAATCCTGGCTATTCTTCCATACAAGTTCCATGTTATGGCAAAAAGACCCTCGATATGACACAGTACACCCCTGGACCATGCTGTATATATTCATGTATAAGTCTAGAAATTTAGGCCAAAAATTGATTTAAAAATGAGTTGACTTATCCATGGGTCAATGTGAGTACTGTATTTTAACTCTTAAAAAAAAAAAAAAATCCACCCCCTGGTGAAAGGCAAAAATATAATCTGTACTGGAAGCACTGGCCCCCTCTATTCTCTCATTCATCCAACCTTTAGTGTTAGAACAAAGAGTTATGCCTGCTGGAATTTTGTAAATTTGTTGGCATTGTTTTAGTTTGCTTCATCCTTTACACTATTTGTTAGATGCTCCTAAATTTTACCCTCGAATTATCCATGGGCCATACCAAAATCCATAACTTTGGTCCCAAAACCTGCCCTCAACTTATCCATGAGGTCGACTTATAGTTGAATATATACAGTACTTGATGCTGAACAACACTTCCTGCTCTTCTTTCCACAGTTCTTTATTTCTATTTATTAAGTGTATATCATACATTTTCTTCAAGGAGATCAGGTCAATGTTCGTAATTCCCTTATTTATGCTGACCACAACTCTGTGAAGTAGCTTAAAGAGAAGGAAATTGGCTAGGCAAAGGTTACCCAGTAAGTTTCATATTTAAATGGTACTTTGACTCTGCAGAAATAATGCACTTTGTCACCACTTTAACTGCCATGGCTCAATGCTATGGAATTCTGGGAATTGTAGTTTTGTGAGATATTTAGCCTTCTCTGTCCGAGAGCTCTGGTTCACACAATAAACTACAAATCCCAGGATTCCATAGCATTGAGCCAGGGCAGTCAAATTGCATTATTGCTTCAGTGCAGATGTTGCCTGGGCCATTACTCCCATCCCTGCCCCCGGCAAGTAATTTTAAAAAATGCAGGCATAATTTAGGTACCTGCATTTTTTCACTGGTGGGCTCATAACTTTAGGCAGTGATATAGATCTGGAAAATGCTGTGGAATGTTACAAGTTAACTGCACTCACCCACACAGAACATCTGGCCTAGTCAAATAGTTGCATTCTGATATTGTTTGTTCAGTTGTCCCATTTTACTACTGATTGCTTCTAAAATGGTTCCCTCACCTCCACCCCTTAAAACTAGAGATAGGTGACTCTAAACAGGGGCATTCCAACCCCCGCCCCTTTTTTGCACTGTTCAAGATCTCTCACAAAAAAATGTTTTGGATAAAAACTGAATTAAAAAAACACATCTAAACCATCCTCTCTTTAATAACTTTTGCTACCTCAAGCACATTTTGCATTTGCTTGCCACACATGCTATTCAATTTTGAAATACTGGAGGGTATGCATTACCTAGGCCTTTCTCTGTGACACACTATCAGCTCACTGGAAGGGCAGAAAGAAATGGACGGCATCTCTCCCCTAACCAGCACTTCTTCCCACTGCCAGAATGTAATCACTAGAGTTACTAAGGTCCTGTCTGCCTAGGCCAAATAAAACATCCTTCTCCTATTCCCACAGCAATCAGACTGGGTGATGAAGGACCCAATCTTCGGTTCTGATATGAACTGTCTGGATGATGTCTGTCCAGTTCAGCAATGAAGCAAAGGTATACCACCCTTACAATGCTTTTAAATAAATCACCCTTTGTTCCAGATATTTCCAGATAATCTGGAGGCCTCCATTGAAATACCGGGAAGCCCATTAAGATCCTGTTGTGATGCTTAATGTCATCATTGCTGTTATGAGTCACTTGCTCTGAGGTCAGAGCATTACAATTTCCAAAGTTCAGAAGAGATCAGTGTTAGCAACATACCCATCCTACTGAGTTATAAGACCTGACTGTTTATTGATGGTGCACTGTGTCTACTGACCATTATACAGGCAAGTGTTTTACAGTCTTTGGACATTATGCTGGATATACAATATATGAGAGGCGTCCTCTACATATTGGGATTTCTTAGAAACCTTTCATGGTAGCTGTAGGGTTGGGAAGGCAGGAGGTGGAGCAAAGAACAGTCAGTGTCTGTGTGTGTGCGTTGACTCTAGTGGGAGCAGTGAGTTTCACAATTTGATTTGCGGCAGTGCTGGAAAAAGTTACTTTTTTCAGAATTATAGTCCAAACCTTTCATGCTGTGATCTGCAGACATAACATCTGCCATTTTTGGAATCTATTCTGTAAGTGAACACAGCATTTTGACTAGGCTATGCTTGTCTCTCAACATATCCCTAGCTCCGATTAAATAAAAATTGCTCTTTGAGCAGTGCTGTGTTCACTTGGAGCAGTGAGCTTTTGGAAGAATAGCAATAGCAAGTACATTTCTATACCACTTATCTTAAGCCTTCCCTAAGCAGTTTACAATGTGTAAGCTAATTGCCCCCAACAAGTTGAATACTCATTTTAGCAACCTTGGAAGGATACAAGGCTGAGTCGACATTGAGCACCTAGCTGGTATTGAAGTCACGACCACGAGGGAGTGGCTGCAGTACAAACATTTAACCAGTGTGCCACCAGGGCTCTAACCTTTCATGATGACTGGCTATATGGCATTCTTTCATGATCATGTGAGTCTAATAAAATACCAACAGAAAAATAACAATAAGAAGTAGGAAAAAGGATAGCACTTATAACAAATAATATATATAAATCCCAGAACTGGGTTTTATCACAGAAAAGTAATCAATGAGTGAATTTGTAAGCCAAAAATAATTTAATGTTATACTACAGTTGTTATATTATACATGTATCCATAGGAAACCAGTGTTAGGGACTAAGATCTTTGCAACTGTTTTGTACTCTGCCTATTCATTAACTCAGAGCATTAGTGCATGACAAAAATAAGGTGACACATAGCCAGAGAGAAGTAGCTTTCTGATTACCTCTCTGCATGCTGTTTAAGCACTTCCGTTTTCTTCCTGAGGGAGACAGTTGTAAAATTGGGAAAATCTGTTTGGCAAAAGGCATGCTTTTACAACTGTCTGAAAGCAGAATGAAAGTGCTACAATGTCATGAGGAGAAGTAAGCAAAAAGCTGCTTCTCTCACTGTGTGTCAGCTTAATTTTGTCATGAGATAACACTCATTTAGTAGCTGTATGTTTTTCTTCAGCATGTGGCAAAACAATATGCTTTAGATCTTCTCAAAACTTGGTGAGAAAGGGATCTGCCAAACAATGGTAACAACTGTGGCAGAAAGTAAAGTAAGGGGCTTTACAGACCACCCAAAAGGGTGGTCTGTAGGCGCCCAGAGAAGCACTGGACTGGGACCAGGGCTGCCTCACCGGCAGCCCTTGTGGCCCCAATCCACCACTTCTTCGTGGCCTGAAGCGGGGTGCAGCGGGCGCCCTGGGTGCCTGCTGGACCCCACCATCTGCAGCGCTCCCAAGGGGAGAAGGGGCTGCCCGCGTGGTCCCTTCCCCCTCGGCATCCTTGGGGCGGCTGTGAGAAGGCCATGCCGAGGACACAAGCCCCAAGAAGGAGCTCCTTTTTGGACTCCTTCTTGCACCGCAGAAAGGTTGCCATAGGCGCCCTCCTGTGGCACTATGCTTTCAGGCTCACACCGTGCTGTCTAAACATGGTGTGTGCCATGACATCATCACAGTGTGCGCGTATGGATGGTGCACTGTAAAGATGGTGCCATCCATATGTGCTAGGGCTGGGGAGCGTGTGGTTGCTGCGCACTCCCCAGCCCTATTCATGCCCCGGGGACAGCCTGTACCAGACCTTAATTTCACTCCACATTGATAGGCCTGAGTCAAGGCATCTTCCTTCCTTCTGGTGGCAGAGTGCAACTATCTTGGTCCCTGTATCAAACAAATCCCACAGGACTATATCTCACCTTTTGTATAGGGCAGGACAAAACAGAAACTTTTACCTACCAGTTAGACCAAGATATTATTGATGATGTAATGTTCCTTCAAGGTGACTCTTATTCTGGCAACCCTTTCATAGGGTTTTCTTGGAAAGGCTTATTCAGAGGAAGTTTGTTGTTGTCTTCCTCTCAGGCTGTGAGAGTGTAACTTGCCCATGGACATCTAGAGGGTTTCCATGTTTGAATGATTTGACTTTGAAGGGAAGGAAAGATGTGGGATATGTAGTACACCCTGCATACCCTGCGCTGTCATTGGGGTCCTTATATTTTCATATTTCATGTCTGGAGCCAGCATGCTCTTTAGAAATCACAATGACCTTTATGAACTCTGAGTAAGGTTCCTAAGAGAAAAGGAGTGAAGACCTGAGGATATCTGGATGATCCAGATAATAATACACTCAAGGCTAAATGGGTGCACTGATTGCTCCTTCCTTCCCTCACATCCACATTTCCTCTTGCACCAAGAGACAAAGAAGGTAATTGTACCAAATTAGTAAGACAGCTCTCTCTCCTACCCCCTGCTGTGCTTCCTCCCAACCTCCCTGTCCACCCACTCTCGGATTGTCCTCATCCAATCACTGTTTTTGTCAAACTAAAGTTAAAGCCATCAGCCAGTCTGTAATACCATTGTTGATTCATGGGAAAGAACATAAAATATTTGTAACTTGGCAGGATAGCCCATACCCAGAGGCTAGTTTTCAGGTACAAATATTGGTCTCAAAAACCTAGTCTCTGCGCACACAGTACACATACAGTTGTCCCAGTGTCAGTCAAAATTCATTTTTCTGAATTTTGCTGTGTGTGTGATATTCCACATGAACCCAGATGGACCCTGCCATGCAGTCTGCAATAAACCCCAGAGCGGCGGGACATGTGCACACTACACCCAGGTGAGGTCAGCGCAATGGGTCCTTTTGGGAAGAATACCTCTAGTACTAGCCCAGCACGTAGTTTGGGAGTCACTGATGGGTTCATCATCCCCTCCATAATCAAAAGAATGGTCGATGATTGTCTAAATGTCTCACCTTATGAGCCAGCTAATGATTTAACTCTCTTCCCATACTTTTGCCCTGCAGCTACTTTTAGCCCTTAAACCCCCCTGGAAATCTCTCCTCACTGTGCTAGTTTAGAGTTCATGGGGACACTACGTCACTGTGATCTCTAGCCTAACTCTGACACTTCCATTTAACCAATGCTCTCAGAATGGCTGTGTCTCACCCTACTTCACTCAGTTGGATTCTGGAAGCAAGCCCCATCTATAGTAAGTATCGCCCGTAGTTCTGCCTCAGCTCTACTTCAAGCTAACCCCTGATTTCCTGAGCCTTGAATGAGTGTGTGATAGTGAACTGCTGTGTGATTTTCGCTCTCTTAAATAAAAAATATACTTAATTGAAGACTTCTGCCTCTGCATTATTTCTTGGCTCCACCAGCCCCTCAATATACAGGTGGGAGATGATTTTGTAGAGTCCTTGTAGCTGATCCACTCTCAATTTGAGCTAAGTAAAATTTCCATACACAGATTTCGGCTACACGAGGCTGCATTCCATGTATATTCTGTGTTGTCCTCAGATCTCAATATGAACCACACTTACTTTCTGTGGTCTACTCTTCATTCTAGCAAATATTGTCCTCATTAAAAACCTCTCAAACTCTGCTATACTGTTTCGATATTTCCATTTGTTAGCTCTGGATGCTGTGTCTGTATGAGTTGCTATCATGTGTGTGTGATTGCATGCTGCATTTTTCTAAATAAAACCTTCTTAATTCATTGAAACCTGGAATTCTCCTCAGTTATTACTTATATATACAGGATCCAATGATCCTAAAGGTTACCCAGCCTCTTGCAAAACATTTCCACAACATTTAAAGTAATGCTGAGATACTTGGCGTGCCCGCCCCCCACAGTTTTCCACCTTTCTTTGGGTAACAGATAACATGGTCATTTCAGCCTAAGTCTTTCTAAATGATTTACAACACAAAAGTGAAAGAGATAAAAGTAATATCCAGAAGTTTTTCATGGGATGCTAGTTAGCTAGTGCCATGCTGGACAGCCATGGTGGAGTAATGGTTTGAGTGATGTACTAGGATTCTTGAGAATCCAGGTGTGAATGTCTGATTGGCGATGGGTGACCTTGGCAAGTCATGCTCTTTCACACTCAGAAGAAGGCAATAGCAAAACATCTTCTGAATAAATCTTACTAAGAAAACCCTATGATAAACTTGTTGTAAGTTAGTGTTGATTTGAATGTATAGGGTTGTAGACTGCCATAAAAAGCTGGCGAGGGGGCAGAATAGGGGCGTGGCGACTGTATTCTGGTCACCTTGACTATACCATCATGCAAGCAACCATATGTTGGGCAGCATCACACCACATCTTCAGTGCAGCATTTACACACACTGCACCAAGGAAGCGGAGAAAAGCCACTACTGCCATGGTAGCTTCTTTTTGAACCACAGAAAGGCCACATTGGGGGTGTGGCATGTGCTTGCTGTGGCCCTAATCCAGTACTTCTAGGGGCAGCATGGAGTCAACCCTTAGGGCCATCTGTCAAGTTCTACCATGTTTCTCCAAAAATAAGACAGTGTCTTATATTAATTTTTGCTCCCAAAGATGCGCTAGGTCTTATTTTCAGGGGATGTCTTATTTTTCCATGAAGAAGAATTCACATTTATTGTTGAACAAAAAAATGAACATTTTTATATATTGTATATATATTTATATACAAAAACTTTACTAGGTCTTACTTTTGAGGGAGGCCTTATATTTAGCAATTCAGCAAAATCTCAGCTAGGTCTTATTTTTAGCAGATGTCTTATTTTCAGGGAAACAGGGTATGTAACAACAACCTAAGCTAACCAACATCTAAATGCTACACTTTTAACAGATGAATGGCTAATTTCAAAAATGCATGGTTTTTTTTGTTTGTTTCAAAACATTTCTTTTTTATTTAAAAGCTTCAAAAGTGGCTTACAGTAAAAGGAGATACCATAAAATAAATAGCTAAAAATAATAAATCAATAAAACAGAAAAATACATTAAAAACATCTAATTAACAGCCTGGGCTAACTGAAAAAGTTAACAACAAGGGAAACAATCAGAAAAAATGCCTGGGCAAATATATAGTTGTTTAGTCAATAATGGAAAGACCTGACATCAGAAGCCCACCTGCTCTCAATGGGAGATCATTCCCCATGGTAGGCATGACAGCAGAGTTTTCCATTCAACTGATAAACAATCTGTCCTTTTTGAATTTGTACCGAATTGTCTATTGGAGGTGGAGAGGTGATAAAAATGAACAAACAACTAATGCAAAAGTGTACAACTAATGCAAATTTAGGAATTATGCATATCCCAGATATTGAATGGCAGCTAATTTTCAGTTATATCATAATGAGAGGCACTGAAATACAAAACTATATATTCATTTCTTTGAAAAGTAAATGGTATAACCAAAAAGTAGAGTATCACTTCAGGCAGACATAATATATTGACCATCTGGCATTAGAGATTATCAAGGGGAGGGAAGAAATTATTCATGTGATTAAGATTGTAAAACAGTCCAACTGTGTGGAGTCTGGACATAAGAATTTCCCCTTTGGAAAAAAAAAAGTCTGATTTTACTTAAATGCTAAATATATAATTTCAAAACAAACTTGTTTGGTTTTGTTTCTTCCTTAACAAAATCTCCAACGCTACCCAGATGACGTTTCCTTGTAAAAGATCTGAAGTATAGCCTGTGATTTTAGTTAGTTAGCATGATATCAGGTTTGTGGAATGAAGCAAGCTTGTTGCCAAATATGGAAAGAGGCTTTTTGTACAAGTCCTCAGATTCTCACTGGTTCAGATTGTTGCATAAAAGCATTGCATGGCATTTAAACATTCCTACAAGGGAAGTTTAAAAACTTGAACATTTCAATCTGTCACACTTTACTTAAGTAGGGCTAACCTTCTTGTATGCTCACGATGGTCTCTGAAGACAGAGAAGATCCCAGATAATACTGATGATCCTTTCTTTGGCAAGCAGAAATGTTCCAGGGTGATATCATGTGTCAAGTAATGTGGTATTATAGAAAATGTGCAGAATCTGGTTGATGATTCACCAGGTCATATCCTCTTTCTTTCATTATGGAAAAGAGTAAATTTACAAGGCTAGAGGGATGGATTTTATGCAAACAAAGGCAAGAGATTCATAAAGGAAAGGGAACCCTTCATGTACAAATCTCATCATGCAGAAGAGTGAGGACTGGCAGATGCTGTTGCACTCATGTCCTGCCGCAAGGCTTCCCACAGGCATTTGGTTGGCTGCTATGGGAACAGAAGGCTTGACTTGACTGACCTTTGTTGCCGCGCAGGTCAGGGCCCCCCCAATAAATACAGAAACCTGTTTGGAGGAAAAAAGGCCACAACTTTATTAACTGTTCCACACATGCAGAACAACACAAAACCATAGGGTTGGCCCAAAGCATAAGGTCTGGATCTGGCCATCAGCAACACCCTGGTTGGTTGATGTACCCTTGGTAGCAGGGGCAAACATCGGGATGACGTAGGTGCCAAGCTCCGCCCTGTTGCGCAGTTAGGCAACTGCGCTGCTTCACATCGAATTGCGAGACATCCTAGTCACCGGGTATTAATCGACTGTGGCCCCCGCAATGGCCACAGCGAACCGCTCCTTACCCGGGTCATGAGGACTCCCGATCCAGTGCCAGCGGGCCCTGGAAACCCCTACCCCAGATCCAGGCCTATGCTGCCGCCACACAGGCAGGTCTGAAAGAGCGCCTGCCGCCAACCCTAAGAACCGAAAAAGAACCCTCCACAAATAATATTAATAGCATCCGCTTGAGCAAGAGTCCAAATCAGGGTGCACATAGCCCGCAAACACCCTAGACTTCCATCAACCAATTTACTTGATGACATCAGTAGAGAGTCCAGCACAGGCTGTAGATGTGGCTGCTCCAATGCGGAATGAATGGCCCCCAAATTCAACCAAAAGAAGACCCATCGCCTGAAGGGCCAGCTTTAACACAGCAACAAATTGAAAGCGTGTGACAGGTGAGCCATCAGCATGACAAAATAGGGATCCTTGACATGCAGGCTGGTGCCTAATAAACCTTTTTAGAACCCGAACAGGACAGAGGTGCGAGTCTTTTAGGTGCCCCAATATGATCGATGAGGCTCAGCCCAGTTTATCACATTTTGACCTGAGAACTGTCAAACATACAGCATCAACATTGAACAAAACATCAGTGATGCACAAGTATCTTTTTGAGCAATAGGTCTTCGAAGACAGGACCAGCTCCTCTACCCTCAGGGCCCCAAATTGCGGGAAGCTGGGAAACAATATCCTGAAGCAGTGTAAAAACAGATAGGGTGCCTGGCATCGTTTTTGTCCATATTCATGCATCTCCAACCCTCCAGAGTGCAACGCACTTGGAAACAAGCACATGGATCAACCAGGCTGGAGGCTTTTGCAAAGAACAAAATACCTGCAAGGTGAACAGAAATAGAGCGTGGGGAAACCCCACTATACTTTAACCACGCCATGAAGCATAAAACAGTTGTCGAATCCATAGGTCAAAGTGCCGGAATGCCTAGGGCACCCCACAAGGAGGACAATTTAGAAAAAACCTTATTATAGGCCCTGAGAGTGGAGGGGGCCACCGAAGACAAAATGCCCTGGGTCACATTGGAAGTCCAATCTTCCTGAGGAACTCTGGAAATGGCACGGGAAGGGGGTCTGCCTTTGGAGCCAGCCATTGAAACCTGTCTTCCTGGAATCGAGAAAGAGCATCAGCTAAATTATTTTGCAAACCAAGAACAAACCAAGCTGTGATAGAAATGTTAAAATTAAACAAGTGAGTACGAGCCACAGCACCAGCACGACTCTTTCTGATTTGAAAGACAGGCTATTAACAACAGCAACTATGGCTTGATTATCGCAGCAGAACAGAACACGTTTGGTGGAGAACTCATGTTTCCAAATAATGACAGCCGTCACAATGGGAAATAATTCCAAAATAAATAAATAAATAAATAAATTATTAACAACCTCCTCTTAAGCCCAACCCTTTGGCCATTTTTGAGCACACCAGTGTTCTTGAAAAAACAGCCCAAATCACAATCTTCAGATACTCTCTAATACCCTTGGTAATGCTCACATGGTAATGAGGCCTGGAAATACCTGCAGTAGCTCTGGCCAGCCTGGCACAAAAGGGGCGACCAGGAGTAACCACACAGCACGCAAAGTTCAGGTGACCCAGGAGGGATTGCACCTGTCTCATAGTAACTTTTTGGGATGCAAGAAATTCTGAAATAATTTTTTTTTTTAAGAGCACTCAATTTGTCAGGAGGGAGACGAGAAACTCCTTCAACCGAGTCCAATTGGATACCCAAAAATGTGAGGGACATAGCTGGCCCCTTAAGTGTTATCAGCTGCTGAAGGGACCCCGATCTCAGATGCCAAAGCAGAAAAGGTATTTAGGAGCATCTGGCAATGGTCTGAGCCAGACCGTCCGATGAAAAGGAAATCATCCAGTTAATGAGTCACAAGCGGGGAGCAAGCCCTGCGCTTTACCTCCCATCCAGGAAAGTACTGAAGGCCTCAAAGGCTGCGCAGCTAATTGAACAGCCCATCGGTATAGCCTTATCAAAATACCATCGGCCTTGTACCTTAAGCCCTTACAGGTGGAAATCATCAGAGTGAACAGGCAAAAGGCAGAAAGCAGACTGAATGTCACATTTGGCCATTTGGGCTCCGCGGCCACATGCCTGCACTGGCTGGACCACATGGTCGAACGAAGCATAGCTAAGTCGGAATTCCCCCAGAGCCTTCTTGGGGACAACTCTTAAGGGAGACACCTGAATGTTTGGAAAGGCGGAGAATCAAAAGGCCTTTCAATGCAGCCGGCATCTATTTCTTTTTGAATCTTTTTCATAAGAACCTCCAGCATATCTCAAGCTGATTTAAGATTCTTAGACTCTGAAGGAGGAGGGGAACAAGTCACCTTGGGCAGGGCCCCATGCTGAAAGGGATGGTGGCCTGATTTTGGGCAAGCTGCCTTACTATGGGGCCCCCGACAAAGTTCAAAGATGTGGTCATATCTGCAGTGAGACCTGGAGCACATTCCTGCATTATATTCCCAGCAGACCAATTTATGTCCCTCTTACCATCCGGTCTGGTGGCCCCTTTGGACTTGGTCAGAGGGACCACCTCAAGCAACCAAATTTCATTGTGAATAAGATCCCAGTGCTCTCTAGAGCTCTGAGAAGCCTGCTGACAAAAGGCTGCATCATAGGTGATAGCAGCTGCCTCACCAGGTACATCTCTGACTCTAAGAACATGAAGCATGTGGCAATCTAAGTGTCAAGCTCTCTTGAGGAATGCCATTGAGATAACAGCCCTATGGAGAATGTATGCTCTGCTGAGGGAACCTTAGGGTGTTTTGTTTGTTTGTTTGTTTGTTTTGCCCATTTGGTGGATGTAACAGCATCCAGACATGCAACACCAGCAGATGTCGATACTTGGGAGGCTGCCATGGCCTTAGCAATGATTTCTGAGAAGGACCACATCAGTTTTGCAGCCATCTCTTGGCTAATGATCAAAGATGCCTGCAATGGGGGAGGATGGGCCTGGACCATTACTATAGTCGCAGGATCCACCACAACTGTCGAACTCCCCTGTCTACAGGCATACGTACGTGCTGGGCACCTCCTAGTCCCTGGGGCTAGCTCTTCCCAGGACCTACAATTTGTTTTCACAAAGAACTGGTAACTTGTGCAGCACCACTTGACTTCCTTGATTTTGGTGACATGTTGAAATTGGTTGGTCTGACAACACTAAGATTGGGACTGTAGTCAGCAAGAAAAAAGTATTGCAAAGCTGCTTATAGATGAAGGGAAACACATGCCCAGCAGGGCCGAAGCCGCAAGCACCGTGTAAATTACAGTTCACCGTTGTCAAGTCACAAGCACTGGTTACAAATCACGTGCCCAGCTGGCCAAAGCCGCGTGCACCGTGTAAAGTCAGCAGTGCAATAATCACCAACCAAGTAGAGAGCATGTGCCCAGCAGGGCCGAAGCCGCGAGCACCGTGCCGAAGAACAGTTTGCAGTCACAAAGTCATCAAGACGATTGTTTGCACGTGTCCAGCAGGGTTGAAGCTGGGAGCACTGTGCAGTTAAAACAAAAAACAAACCAAACCAAAACAAAAAACAGTTTGAAGGCAAAATTCCGAACACCACCAGGAGCACCGTGCAGTTGAAAAAACAGTTGAAGCCAAAATTCCAAACACCACCAGGAGCACTGTGCAGTTGAAAAAACAGTTGAAGCCAAAATTTCAAACACCACCAGGAGCACCGTGCAGTTGAAAAAACAGTTGAAGCCAAAATTCTGAACACCGCCGGGAGCACCGTGCAGTTGAAAAAACAGTTGAAGCCAAAATTCCGAACACCACCAGGAGCACCGTGCAGTTGAAAAAACAGTTGAAGCCAAAATTCTGAACACCGCCGGGAGCACCGTGCAGTTGAAAAAACAGTTGAAGCCAAAATTCTGAACACCACCAGGAGCACCGTGCAGTTGAAAAAACAGTTGAAGCCAAAATTCAGAACACCGCCGGGAGCACCGTGCAGTTGAAAAAACAGTTGAAGCCAAAATTCCGAACACCGCCGGGAGCACCGTGCAGTTGAAAAAACAGTTGAAGCCAAAATTCTGAACACCACCAGGAGCACCATGCAGTTGAAAAAACAGTTGAAGCCAAAATTCCAAACACCGCCGGGAGCACCGTGCAGTTGAAAAAACAGTTGAAGCCAAAATTCCGAACACTGGATGTGTGATCAGCAGGGGCCAAGGCCGCAGGCACAACAATTATTAATTATTAAGACTAAAAAGGAGGACAAAACAAAACAAAAGGCCTTCTCAAAAAACATGAACCCTGTCTGCCAGTCCCTTAGCAACAAACCTGAAGGAGCGGGTGATTGTTACCAAGAAGTGGGGAGGTGGTAAAGATGCCCTCAGCAACAAAATGCCCCACCTACTAGGCAGCGAGGAAGGCTGTCAGACCCAAAGCCCCACCCCCTACCGTGCGGCAAAATAGGCAGTGAAGCCTCTGATCTGCTGGCCCCCAGAGCAGAACTGGCAATGGTGCCGACGCTCACCTTACACGGCCTTAAATAGGCCCAACAGCCAATGAGGGCTCAGGAACGATGGAGGCACCACCCTCTCCGAGCTCTCCACCAATAGGAGGGCACGCCATACCCTGCTGTGGCCAATCAGACAGGTTCCTTTCCTGCTCCTCCCAGTGGCCAATCAGCATCGAGCCCGCGCTCGCACCGGCCGCTGGGGCGCCCAAGCCTGGCGCGCGGGAAGGGGAGAGGCCTTCCTTCACGCGGCAACAGCGCCGGCCCGTTAATTCGGGCGGCGCCAGAAGGCTTGACTTGACTGACCTTTGATCTTACCCACTGTGGCTATCCTTACCTCCTTAGGACTGGACACAACACTGTAGCATAAAGGAATTTGCTAGTTAGAAAAGTCAGGAACTTTTGGCTATTTCTTTATGAAACCCTATAATTGCTTCTGTTGCTTGTGCAATCAGCATGTTTTTATCTGCATTATAGCCAGACTGTTTGGGATTAGGTTAAAGCCTCTTGCATAACCCAGAAATGAATTCCAAAGATCAAGAAGATAACAAACCTAAGCCTGATTTAGTGGCAAATAGTAAGGAAGACACAGCTATGATTTAACTACGTGCAGAAATAATGTGATTCCTCCAAAGCCTGCGAATGGAGAAAGCATGTGTCCATACTGGGATTGTTTTTTGGACTAGGACACTGGGAGACCAGGGTTCAAATCCTGGTTCAGCCATGGAAAACCACTGGGTGACCCTGGGGAAGTCACACTGCCTTGGTCTCAAAGGATGGCAATGATAAACCCTCTCTGAAGAAACTTGCCAAGAAAACTCTGTGATAGGGTCACCTTAGGGTCACTGTAAATTGGAAATGACTGAAGGCACACAGTAACAGAAACAATGACTCTGGAGACCAGAATTCAAATCTTTGCTTGGCCATGGAAACCTACTGGGTGACATTCTCTCAGCCTCAAAGGAAGGCAATGGTAAACTTCCTCTGAACAAATATGCCAGGAAAACCCCATGATAGGTTCTCCCTAGGGTCGCTTTAAGCTGAAAATGACCTCATGGTACACCACAAAACAAAACAACAGCAAAAAAACCAAATGCTTCCTTGGGCCACAGCTCACTTCTAGACTTACACATGAGTATAACATTTTTAGACTTATCCATGAGTATATTCAGTAATTTTCTTCACAATCCTAGACTCACCATTTCATGATTCTCCTCACATTATAACCCAGTTATAACCACACTCCACAGCAAACTAGATCAAGGATGTTTAATCACTGTGCAAATGCAATAGTTGGTGCTGTTTTAAGCAGCTCATGGCTTGGCAATTACAAAACTAACTAAACAAAAATGATTTATTTAGTATAAAGATGTGGTTGGGGGTTTCCACAGGAGTCTTCTATTGTACTGTCTGCCATCCACACCATTTTAAAGTGAGGCCCAGACATTGTTATGTGTAATTTGCAGTCTTAACGGCCAGAATCCTATTGTACAGTGACATCTGTGTAACCTAAAGTTATGCACTTGTGATTGCTTCATATTCCTAGCCCCTATAAATCTCCTAATCTAGGGGATGCATAGGGACCGTGAAAGTCTCCCAGTCCCCACTTATAAGTCAGCAACCACTGCAAATGATGGGGGTCTGTTCCCCTGTTATTCATATAAATCTACCTTAATTACATTGGCAACTTCCTATGAGATCCTGGGATTTACAGGATTAAGGAGTGATACTTAGGAGTTTATCATACGATGGAATTTGGGGGTATAATACAATGGCAATCAGAACACAATCATGGGGTTTCACGTTATTGCATATGAGTGTATCTCATGCAATTTAGGGCAACAGGAAGTCATTCTGAACACAATCATGGAGTTTCATGTTATTGTATATTAGAGTATCTCACACAATTTCGGGAGTCATTTTCAGGCAATCAATGGGAAGTCATTCTGAAGGCATTCTGAACGCAATTAGAATTCACGTAAATTCGCTAAACTAGCAAATTCACGTAATTGCAAATTGGCTCCATTCGAAATTGAGAGAAATTCCTCCTGTGTGATAAACTCCTTAGAATTCTCAGTCAGAGAACTGCTCTAGTGCCTCACCAAACTACAAATCCTAGCATTCCATAGGAGGGAACTATGGAAGATAAAGTAAAATGATAGCAAAACTATAGCACTTTGTGTCATGTTAATGGGTCTTAGAAGGAGGCAAAATTTAGATGTGCTAATGCATTTTTTGAGGCTGCAGTCTCCCAGAGTTCTTTGATGCCCTCCCCACAACAACAAAGTAAAGTAAAACAAAATCAAAAATGTAAATACAATTTTTCTATTCCCTAGGTGTGTAATTTCTACTCAAAGCAAAACGTGCCTCTCCCAACCCCCAAGCTGTATCTATCTGTCTGTCTGTCTGTCTATCTATCTATCTATCTATTGGCCAGTATTCTATATCGGCTTAGGACCTTATCACACCACTTACTGTAAATAACCCGGTTTACCTCTTCTGAACTGAAGTGTAATTCGGACTGCAGCCAGGTCCTACCGCAAGGATTTAGCCACAGAAGCTACCATGTGAGTCCAGCCTGGGTCCCAGGTGTGCCTCAGGAGCCTCATTTAGAAACCGGGAGCTTTCCAACTTCAAAAAATGGCCACCGAAGCATGCTGGCGCCCCAGGCTGCAGCCAGGCTGGACTTGCCCAGCGGCTTTGGCAGCAAAATCCTTGAGATAGGACCTGGCTGCAGTCTGAATTACACTTCACTTTGGAAGAGGTAAACCAGGTTATTTAAGCAGTGCAATAAGGTCCTCAGTTGAGTATATTCACTTAACTGTTCTGTGTTCACAAATTCTATAAAGTCATAATTATGACACTGTCCCCATGATCATAACTCCCCTCCAACTTACTTTACCAGGTATTAGCTGCAAGGGAGAAGGAGATTAATTTTGCTGGTGGTCAGAACACAAGTGAATTACATTTCCATCAGGCTTTCAAGGGGTGGGGAAGCAGGAGAATGTACTTAGTTAAGTACACTTATGTATACTTAACTAAGTAGCTGATACAGAATACTGTCCATAATGGAGTTCCTTTTCAGATCAATTTTTAAAATGCATTAGAAATTGACTACCATTTCTGGTCAATATTTAGAAAACATTTCTGATCCCGATACTGCTTACAATTGATTTTGGGGATGAAGAATTGGCATCTATAACTTTTTAAGTATTCTACCTCAGTTTATCGCCACACCAATCATTCTCCTCATAGGCATACTTCAGTTAACAAAGTAGATGTGTTCCTGGTCATTATTTTCTGAACAGAAATTTTTGGTATCAGAAGCAGAAATAACAAGTGATAGATATTTACACTGTATATACATAAGAAGAAAATCAATTCATTTGAAATGTGGTGATATGGAAGAGTGCTGTGGATACCGTGGACAGCCAAAAAGACAAACAATAAGGTCCTTGAACAGATCTCCCTGGAAGCCAAGATGATCAAGCTGTGGCTGTTGTACTTTGGCCACATCATGAGAAGGCATGACTCATTGTCTTTTTTCTCATAGTCGCTTTGAGTCCCTATGTTGGGAAAAAGGCAGGAAATTTAACAACAACAACAAAAGCAACAACAATTTAACAAGACAATATTGCTAGGAAAGATAGAGGTTAGCAGAAAGAGAGGAAAAGCACCTCACAAATCGATAGACTCCATTAGGAAGTTCAAGGGCCTGAGTTTGCAGGACCTGAGCAGAGCAGTGGAGGATTGTGGGTTCTTGGAGATGTCTCATACATGGGATCACTGTGAGTTGGGGGCAGCTCAAGGGCAGTTAACAAGAACAGCAACAGCAACAACAAGAAAAAGGTCCTTACACCCCAAAAGAACAACAGTTTGACATATTTCAGCAAACCTTTTCTTCATAACTAACAATATGCACATTAAAATGCAACAACCAGTTCACAGAAGCCTTACATAAGCAAACAAAAACTTTTTATACTTTCTAGAGACCACTTAAAAGATGCAACATGGATCCAGGAATGATTTTTTTTTTCCTTCACCAGCCTCCACTTTTCTTACGATTTTCATTTTCGAGGCCAAATCTTTGCATTTTTAATTTGCTGGATGTAGCTGGTGATGGAAGCTTATCTACTTTCCCTCCTTTCTCTTGTTTTGTTGTTTATGTTCAGTGAGGGCTTCCAGAGACAGTTGCTGTTTAGCTTTTGTGTTGTAGGTAGCAAACACTGTTACGGTAAGATTGGCTAGAGTGGAATCCTACTTTTCCCAGCTGATTGCATTGTTTTGTTTACTGTAGACATACTGCAACAATGTGGCACTGAATGTCTGTTTCTCCAGCCCTCCTTTACCATGCCAATGCTGCTAAAAACCTGCCAGCTAGACAGAGAATAAGGTAGGAGAGTGGGGCTGGATAGGCCTAAACAAGAATTTGTTTCTAAAAGGACCTTAGTTATCTATCAGAGGCTATGTTAACTAAGGTATGCTATGTATCTTTTGGGAGCTCATTTATTCCTACAGGAAAACCTTGGAACAGCAATTTGTGTTCCTTTCTTAAAATGTTTGGCAAGTGCTAGGTGAGTGCATGAAAACGGGGTATTCAAAATGCAATCTCTCAGGTTTTTCTATCTGTCAATACATCACTACAACTGAGACGGAAAGAAGGGATGATTGCCCAGCACAGTGTGGACCTTGGTTTGTGTATGACATCAGTGTTTTGGCTGGGTTCCAGAGTACCCCAGAGCTGTTCCGGGCTGTTCTTGCCAACAGACTGGCAAGATACAAAGGAGGGGAGGGTTTCTTTATCTTTAATTATAAAATCTAAGAGGAAATTTATGAAGGACCCCACCAGTAATCTGCACAATTATGAAATATTAAGAAGCCCCATCCTATTTTGTTTCTAGTCACTTACTTGCAATGTGTACTTGGTATGTTATTCCATCTCATCTACTCAAACTGCTCCAAGCAAGAAAATTTCCTCCTCTCTGTTTAGTGTCTTTGGAACATTTTTTTTAAAACAAGAGACTTGGTTCATTCCTGAGCCCAGACAAAGTGCCTCATATCTTATCTGAGAAGACTATATTTCTTATATTATATATTAGACAGCAGCTGATATTATTGCTTCACTAGATTTTAAAGAAAGCTAACAAACTGTCAAAGCCTGTGATAAAAACAACTAAACTTGTAATATATGTAAATTAAAGGAGCAATGTTTTGTCTCAATATGAAATGGATGGTTTATACCTAGAATCCTAGATGATCCAGGAAATACAGTTGCCCCTCCTAACTTGTGGATCTGGGATTTGCACCCCTGAATATCTGCGGAGGGGCAACCTTTGCTATTTCCAATGGCACACACATCCAAGAAGAAGGCTCCAAGGGAAGCACTTCAGTCAGCAGGCCCCAGAACCACCCCCCCCCCCCAGGAATGGGCACTCTGGAGCGCTGCCCTCGGAGCTTCTTTACATTCAGGTCCCATGCTTGGGCATCCCTTGCTGGAAGGAAGGGACCTGGAAGGAAGGAAGCTCTGAGGACAGCGCTCCTGAGTGCCCATTCCTGAGGGTGCTCTGGGGCCCGGCTGGATGATCTTGAGGTCCATTTCGGCTCCGGACTTGCTGAGGCTCCACCGCTCTGCTTCCTCCCTCTCAGCTGCTGAGTGATAGAAGGGCAAAGAGTTGGAGGAAGAGGAGAGAAAGGCAAGGTAAGCTTTGGGTCACTGGGGAGAAGCCCCTTCTCTGACAGAAGAAATCCATCAAATAACAAACTTAGGCAGCTTTTAAAAAGCAGTCAAGATGGATCTCTTCCAGCAGGCCTTCCCTGAATAGAGCAATCCAACCCATTCTGAGCTCTCTCCATTCCATCCAACATTGCTGTTTACCAGAAAATCATTGTTTTAATATCATGTTGTTGTTTTAATTGGTGAGTAATTTTAATTGGTGAGTAATTTTAAATAGCATTATATTTAATTCTATTTTTTACCCAGGCAATGTTTTATTTAAACCTATTTTATTCTATGTAAGCTGCCTTGATTGACCAGGCAAAAAGGCGAGATATAAAAGTAAAGTTATTATATTCCCCCAGGGGCCTCCTCTTCCTCTCTGCTATCACCTCTTCTTCCTCCCTCCTCCTTTTCCTTTTCCCACTCCCACCTCTACTTCCGCATCTTCCTTTCCCTCCCCATCCTTTCTTTTGCCCTGCTGCTTGTGTGCCTTCCTCCTCTTCCCCTCCTGCTGCATCCCACAGATTTGTCATTCGCATAAGCTCAAATTCGCGGATGGCAAGTCCGCATAAAAGGAGGGCCCACTGTACCACTGGCTTTAGATGATTTGTACACTGCCAATGTGCTTCCATTCAAAATTCAAGGTGCTATTTATAAAATGTAAAGCCCTCTGGGAAGAGTGCTTCTCTTATATACATCTTGTCAAAGACTGACATCCCTGATGGGCCCTCCTTTGTCCTCCACCAGTTGAGGTCATGTCTCTGTAGGAGGACATGAGAGAAGCCTTTTCTGCTTTGGTATCCTAGTTTTGGAACACTTTCCCTTTAGAGGCCCAATTGGTGCCAACTGTGTTGCCATTCTGATACTACATAAAGCACATGACTTTTTATTATAGCCTTTGGGAACTCCATCCAAATCTGCATGTTTCCATGGCTTTAAATGGCCTTAAGTTGCTTTAACTGGTTTTACACTGTCCTCTTTTAGCTTGTCAAATGATTTAATATACTTTCATCTTTTAAAATTATTCTTACTGTTTTAAAATTGTTTTAAACTATATTATTGCATGCTGCCCTAAGTTATTTGGATATAGGGCAGGGTATTAATATTACAATATAATAACTATTATAATAAATAGGTAATTTCAAAAATCTCACTTAATGTTGACGTCATGATGTCTGCACGATCTCACTCTCAAAGTGGGAGTAGGGAGGAAAAGATTCGCAGACAATGAAATAAGGCACTTGCAAATAACGTGATGGTTTTAGGTTCCACCTGCAGCTGCTCCTGTGACTGCTGGGAGAAAAAAAGACATATTTGATTTTTCCTATTTCTGAAATTATAAAATCCAGCTGTTACTCAGAACTGCCTCCCTCCTGGGTGAAGCACACAGGCTCCTTTCAGAGAAAAACGAGCCAATCGTTATTTGAGTAGAGCTGAGATAATTTCAGATCCATGCATTGAATTAATAACATTTGAGCTCAGGCCTTCTTTTCTCATCTAACTTGTTGTAAGCATTAGCAACTAGACTTGCTTTGTTGTCTGAGGATAGCTCCTTCTGCAGACAAAAGGGTAAGTCTGTCTGTTGGTAACTTTGCACAGTACAAACCTGAGCTACTCTTTAGGGAAAACCTAAGATCCTAGGGTTTGGGGTGTGTGTGTGGGGGGGAGTGCTTGTTGCAGTCATAATGGTTTGGATTTAAACTTTTACGTCAGCCACCTTCCTATATGTGGCATGAAAGGCTGTTTGTGAATTTTTCTCTTTATCTGCAGAGGCGATTGGATGAATATCACTTCTTGTTGTTCCATGCCTTAAAGTTGTTGGTGACTTATGGTGACCCTAAGGGGAACTTTCACAGGGTTTTCTAGGCAAGATTTGTTCAAAGAGGGGTTGTCTTTGGTTTCCTCTGAGAGTGAGAGAGTGTGACTTGCCCAAAGACATCTATGGGTCTCCATGGCCAACTGGGGATTTGAATGCTGATCTCCAGATTCATAGTGCAATGCTCAAACCACTACACCATTCTGGCTCTCTAGAAATATTACTACTATGACTTTAATATACCTCTAACGGTATAATGCATCTGAGGAAGTAGACTGAAGTCTACGAAAGCTCGTGCTGCCAATTTCTTTCTTTCAGTTAGTCTCAAAGGTGCTACAAGATCTGTCTATGTACTGATTCTACAGGCCAACACGGCTACATATTTGAACTTTAATGGTATACTTTCACTATTCTGGCCTGTTATACTGGTTTAATCCCTGCTAAGCAGGGACATACATTGCAATAACTGTTTTCACTGTCCTACTGTCACCCTCCCCTCACTGTCCTAGCACCAGCTCACCCTTGCTCTTATTTCTCTAAATACAGTCTGCCTTTGTTGCATGCTGTTATTTCCGAAACAGCCTTCCTTTATGCCAAGAGGTTTCAGTTAAAGCAGGGCTCCAATGAACAGGGCATGCTGCATACACAGACACAGACTAAGTGACAGCTTTTTGTCTTAAGCCGCATGTTAAAACAGGATGTAGAGACTGGGCATAATTAGAGACTGTGGCAAAGAGGACAAAAGTGACTGTAATGGAAGTAGTGACACTACAGCAAACAGAGAAGCGAGTTGCACACACAATCTGGAAAAGGCGGCTCTTTTCTTTCTTTCCTTTTCTTTTGTTGCAGACAAAATCTTCCCTAAGCATGCTGGTACTTCTTGAGCCTATAAGTATAGATTCCATGATCTATTGGATTGTATATGTTGCTATCTGTTTTAAAAAGAGGTGGGCAAAGTCTGTGCATGAGCTGCACGTCGCCCTCAGGTCTGGTTCCCCCCCACCCTCTGAGTTAAATAAATAAATAAATAAATAATCCCCCTTTCCCCCTCCAGGGGTATGAGGGCATTTTCACCATGTTTCCCTTCCCACTACCACTTTAGATCCCAGAGAGGCCTTTTTCTAAAACAGAAAGTGAAGAAGTGACCTTGGTTTACTTTTGATTTGTGTGTGTGTGTGTGTGGTGAGGGTCCGACAGAGGGGTCGTGTCCTCTAAGATCCTCTGCCAGGCTAATGTGGCCTCCTAGCATCCCACCATTGCCCACCCATTTCCAGATCATCAACTTTTTCAGATGGGGCAAATATGTCTGGACGCAATGGTATTTGTTGTGGTATATCCTCCCCCCTCTTAAGATCCAAATGACATTTTGCTCACAGACAATATTTGAGCTTTTTCTCCGTATCTTTTAAAATGTATAGCTTAGTTATATTTCAACTTTTGTATGTCTTGCTTATGTGGAATTTTATTTGTACCTATTTTTTACTTTGTAAGCTGCCTAGAGTCCCAGGGATGGAAAACAGATGGGATATAAATAAAAACAATCACAACTGCGACCTGGAAGTTCATCTTCAAAATCTCACCCATACTGCAGTACTGTACAGGGAAATCAAACCTAAGAGCTGATCGGAGTCTTTCACAGCCTACAGAACTTTCACTGTATACACAGTTCCATCTGTTCAGGTTCACACACCTCCCTGCTTTTAGATTCTATTTTCCGCCTGGTTTTGTTATTGCTGTTTCACTCGTGAATCTTGATTTGTGAACTTTATTAGTTTTTTGCTATCTTGGGAGCAGTAATGCTGAAGGATGGCCTATAAATGTTTCAACTGAATTAAATTAAAATTTCAGAACTGAGATGCAGCATGGCAGACTTAACAGACTCACTCCTGCCATTGCAAAGGATGCCGCTTCCTATTTAAATCACCTCATGTAACTCAGGATCACCTTAAAGTAACTCAGAATTTCTTATGCTAGAAAATGGAGGGATACAGACACAATGAAGAAAATGTCAAATACCTTGGTATCCACTGGGGATTGATTCCAAGACTTCCTGTGGATACTAAAACCCATGGATGCTCGTCTCATTAAACACAATGTTCTAGTAAAACGGTGTCTCTTGTATAAAATAGCAAAATCATGGTTTCCTTTTTGGATGTTTTTCAAATATTTTCAAACCATGGATAGTTAAATCCATGGATACAGGATTTTATAGGAGGAGAGTTATAATTCCCTTGCCTCATTCATGGAAACTTATAGGTAGGGGTCCAGATCTGATGTGCTATATAATAGACTTATTTTTTATAAATTATGCTGATGGGGGCCAGTTTTAGGGAACATATAACTCTCTTATTGAAACAGCTTCACTGGCCACTGGTTCATTTCTGGACACAATTCATAGTGTTGGTCATGACCTATAAAGCCCTATACGGATTAGGTCCAGGGTATTTGAGAGACCGTATCCCACCCACTTAAACCAACCAGAGCTCTAAGATCTTCAGGGGAAGGCTTTCTCTTGGTCTCACAACCATTATAGGCTTGCTTGGTGAGGACATGTGAGTTTTCTTGTTGGCTGCTCCCACCCTCTGGAACCCCCTTACATGGGGTTTGGGGGGTAGGTTGGTGCTTTCCCTGTTTTCCATTTGCCGGCAAGCAAAAACAGTTTTATTTAAGCAAGCTTTTAATGGTTAAGAAGAAAAGTTTCTTAATATAGATATACGTTTTATCTGTTTTTAACTTCTGTATGATTTTTATAGTGTTTTAATGTGGTGATTTTTAATTGGTTTTAAAACTTTTGAAAAACATTTTAAATTTGTTCTGGAAGCTGCCTTGGGTTTCATCCTGGGAGAAAAGTGGAATATAAAAAAAGGTGGCACATAAATAAAGATGCTGATGCTGAGGATGATGATGATGATGATGAAGAAGATTTCTGGTAGGGGCACAAAAAAAAGGGGGGGGGGAAAGAGGGGAACAAAACTGAAAAATCCCCAGATTAGCAAAATATTATTTGGCTTTTTTTAAAGTTAGTGCCTGTATATTCACGAGAATTACTGCATTCTGGCACATTTGGCCAGACTGGATGATCATGATGTGCCTTTGCATCTGTAACTTTTCAATGTTTTCTTATTGCCATTTCTTTCCTTTTTTTCCCCCCTCAAAAAATCCACTGACAGAAAGAAAAAAAAATCTGTAGTTGCATAATATCTTCTGATTGATAATGCCATATGTCATCAATGTGAAAGTAACATATGAGAGCGGATGCTGTTTGGAAGCTGTTTTCTTCTCCTGCTTCTGAGATTTTTGCCTGTTCCATATCTTTTGACATTTTACAGATGAAACGAGGAACCCTTTTTCCTTTTGTGTATTTGTAGTCCACAACCCCACAGCACTTTCTGAACAACATGCTTACCCACCCACCCCACTGCACTCACTATTACAAACACATCTTCACCATCTGTTTGTCATCATATAAAATTTATTTGAAAGTGGGTGAAAACTTCAAAAATAGCAGCTGAAGGGCTGCATCCAAACCAACACAATTTTAGAAAAACAGCCTCCCAATCTCCGCAGTAGGGTAAACAATATATAACAGTAATATTGGTTTTCTAGAAAATAAGAGTGGTAATGAGTAAATGGGGGCAACTGGAGCATATGTGGAACCACTGTGCATATCAACATTGCTTCAAGACATTTTGAAGGAAAATAATGTACAAAAGACCACCAGAGTAGCAATTATATCTTCAACAAACAAAACAAAAAACAAACAGCTTCATTTATTTACCTCTTCATACTGCCTAAGCAGTGTCTAAGTGGTTTGCAACTGTAAGCTGCTTGCCCCCAACAATCTGGGTACTCATTTTAGCGACCTTAGAAGGATGCAAGCCTGAGTCGAGCTTGAGCCCTTTTGCTGGTATTGAACTCACCATCTTTAAGAGGGGGAGGGATGTAGCTTGTTTTATTTGATGTAATTGTATTTTATTGTTGTTAGCTGCCTCGATTGATCTCAAAGGGGCGAGGTATAAATAAATAAATAAATAAATATTATGGTTTTGAGTGAGTGGCTGCAGTACAGGCATTTAATCACTGTGCCACCAAGGCTCTTCAACACTTTCTCAGCAACCCTGCCGATGGGACAGCGGAGGGGATGAAACTTCAGGTTTGATCTGTTCAAGGACCCATTTGTCTGCCCTTTTGGCTGTCCACACTATTCTCATCACTTTTCTCCAGCATCACAAGTTTATACACATTCTCCCATAGGAATTCTACTTTTTATCCCCACAGCAGCCCCTTGAAGTGGGCCAGACTGAGAGGGAATTATTGGTATAAGGGCAGCTTTTCCTCCATGTCTATTTGCAACAAATTTCTATGTAAATTTGCAATAACTTTGTTTGATTCCATGCATAATATATTTTCAAGTTCTCAGCCTAAAAAACTTGTGCATCAATTGCGCCCATTCCTTGAGAAGCCAGATCTGGCCACGGTGGTACATGCCTTGGTTACATCCCGTTTGGATTACTGTAATGGGCTGTACATGAGGCTGCTTATGAAGAGTGTTTGGAAAATTCAGCAGGTTCAAAGAGCTGCTGCCAGGCTTTTAACAGGGGCAGATTACAGAGACCATACAACGCCCCTGTTGAAACAGCTTCATTGGCTGCCAGTTTGTTTCCGGATACAATTTAAGGTGCTAGTTGTAACCTATAAAGCCCTACATGGCTTAGGTCCACACTATTTGACAGACCATTTCTCCTGGTATGAATCGGCACGGACTCTGAGATCCTCTGGAGGGAATGCAAGAGAGAGCCTTCTCGGTGGCTGCCCCTAAACTCTGGAACTCCCTGCCCAGGGAGATCAGAATGGCTCCCTCCTTGATGGCCTTCCGCCAGCATGTGAAGAAGTACACAGGTGTTTAAGGAATTGTTATGAGGACAGGCGGGGTTGTTGAATCATTTTTTAAAATGTTTTAATTGTACTGGTTTTAATGTTGTGAAGCCGCTATGAGTCCCACTCCTGGGAAAAGAGCGGGATACAAATAAATATAATAAATAAATAAATAAATAAATAATAAAGCCTGTGATTTTTTTCCATCATTTAAAATGTTTCATATATATGTGTGTATGGCTACCACTGCAACTTTATACCTTGTTTAATTCTTTTGGAAGAGTTTTCATTGGTGAGTACATCACATGTGGACAAGCTGCTAAGGCAAATGAGGAAGACAATTTGTCCTCTTGATCCCTGTCCTGCCTGGTAGGTGGTCTACGAAGGAGATGCAGTTAGAGTTCAACTACAACTTATCATGTTGTCAGGGAAGGAATTTTTCCACTTTCTCTGAAAAAAAAATATGATTGCTTTTTAAAAAGCCCTCCCTGGACACCCTGGACTTCAGCATTTACAAACCAGTATCAACTCTTCCATTTTGGGACAAACTGCGTTGCCTTAGTAGATGATTTTTGCATTAGCACTGACAGTGGAAGTGTGTCTCTGCTGATGGTCTTGTATGGTAGCATGCTGGAATATATGTGGGGCTTGAGAATTAGAGGCACTGTGGTTCATTCTGGTCCAGTCCTATCTCTTGGGCAAGTTCCAGATGATGGTTCCTCAGGATAGCTGCTCCTCAAAAAAGGAGCTGTTATATGGCATGCCACAAGGTGCCATCCTATCCCTGATGCTATTCAATATCTACATGAAACTGCTAGGAGAAATCATCCACGTACATGGGGCAGGCTGCTCTCAGTACACTAATAACACCCAAATATATTTCTCCCTGCTTTCAAAAATAACACCAGCTAAGGATAGTATGTCTCTTCTGGATGAATGCTTGGTAAGAGGTAACAGGTTAGGTAAGGAAAACAAATCAAAGCTTAATCCAAACAAAAGTCCTAACTTGAATTTGGAAGTGTATTAACCAGTCCTGGACAGGGTTACACTCCCCTAGAAATTCTGTGTTCGCAGCCTGGTGGCGATTCTTGATCCACCACTCCAAATATCAGCCCAGATAAATGCAATGGCCAGGAGTCAGCTTCAGGTGTTACACAGCTGTGCCCTTTCAGAGGTGAAAGAGCTAATGATGATGGCACCTGTGCTGGTAACCTTGGGGCTAGACTTCCGCAATGTGCTGTACACTGGGCTGCCTTCGTACCAAATTCAGTAATTTCATATCCAAAACAGGGTTACTAGTACATCTAGGAATGATCTTATTACACCAATTTTAAAATCACTTCACACTGGCTACCAGTTATTTCTGAGCAAGATACAAAGTGCTGGTTGTTACCTTTAAAGCCCAACATAATTTGGGTCCAGGTTACCTATGGGATCATTTTCTCCCATATATTCTAAGGGAAATCTGCTTTGCTAGGTTGATATTTGTTACTCAGAAGACATTTTCTTCAGCTACCAAAAGATTGTGGAATGGCCTGCCAAAGGAGATGCCAGCTGGATACACTTTATGAATTTAAAACAGCAGTGTCTTCCAAGCCTACCCATATGATTTTTAAATCAATGGATTTTAAGGGATATATTGATTGCTTTTAATATGTATTGGTTTTGTATGCTCTTTGAACTTGTATTATGAGTTAAATTTCCTGTTCCCTGCCTCAACTCATAGAGATAAGCAGGGAGAGGCACATCGAACTCACAGCATTTTATATATTGTTTTAGTCTTTTATATAGTTATAGTCATTATATATAGTCTTTTAGAGTTTCATCAAAGTCAGAGATAGCATTGATCCAGACTGGGTCATTATTATGGTAATTTAAATGTTGAGAGGGTTGTACAATGGGCTCTTGGTATCTGGTAGGGTTTGGTTCCAAGACACCTCTCCCACATGGATACAAAATCTGTGGGTGCTCAATTCCATTCAAATACAACGGCATAGTAAAAAGGTGTCCCTTATATAAAATGAGAAAATCAAGGTTTGCTTTTTTGGAATTATACATACATACATCAAGCTGTGGGTGGCTGAGTCCATGAATAAAGGATCTGTGGATATCAAGGGTCAACTGTAATTTCACCCTTGCACAGTTCTGTCCAAAGGTTGCTTAAAATCAAATTCAACATGCTTGTACAAGTTGTGTCATGTTGAAGCAGATGAGAACAGTTTTTAAACTATGGTGTAGAGATTTGTGATTTGTACTGGGATTTGGAAGATCCAGGATAAAACCTTAATTGAGCCTTAAAACTATTGTGTGAGTTTAGGCCAGTTGCTCTGTCTCAGCCTGACCTAGAATACAGAGTTGTTGTGAAAAGGGATTAGCAAGAGGACAACCATGTACTCAAGGAAATACATGGTATAAAATTAAATAATATATATTGCATCTCCAAGACCTACCCTTGTAAAATCATCTGAGTGCCATCACTAAGCTCCAGGGCCTGGTTTACCCCTGATCTGGCAATCACAGTTGTGGCAAGAATCAAGATAATAACTACTGTGCCCTTCTCCAGCTGCAGTACTAGTCCAATTTACTTGAGATTAAATCCCACTAAATTCAGAGGAATTTACTTCTGAGTGAGCAGGCCTGTATAAAATTGCACTGTCATATTTGTTTTGTTTTTACAGAATTGTGAAATTTTGTCACACCACAACAACATGTAACAGCCTGATCTGATGCATTTGTTTCCCCTTAAACTGCAAAGTGGCTGAGTTTATCCCCTCATCACTGAACTAAGTCTTCATTTATGTAAATGAAAGGAATAAATTATTTTGCTAACAGGTGTGTCATGCTAGAAAATTATAAATGCTTTCACACTGCTGTTTGCACTGATATTGCTAAAACATTCCATTTGTCACTGTGCTAGAAATAACCTGGTATAATGAGATGAAGACTTGTGTGGAATTTTATTTTTTTAAAAATGCTGAAGGTTTGTGGTGTGGAACGTTTATCTGAAATGCAAATAACCGGAAACCACTGTGGCTTTTGCTACAACTGGACATGTCTAGTTGCTGCTTGAACAACAACTAGCAAGATTATGTTGACATTTAAAAACAAAACAAAACCCATGTACTGTATGCTGACAGGAGACAATTTTTCAATAAAAGTTCCTTTCTAACACAGTAATGCACCAGTTAGAGAATTACTTGAATCTTCTATCATTTTTTTTTGTTTCCCAGAGTTTTTTTTTCAATAGGTTGTCTATTTTTACTTAATAGTATGTTAAGTAAATCAGGGTAGTCTGTACATTTCTAGGTAGAAGTAGAATGGGGTCAGGAGACCAGCAGGGGAGCTTATTAAAGCTGCTTGCATCTGCAGCTTTTGCTGAGCAGGGAGACATGGTTACCAGTGCTATTTTACATCACCCAAGAGGAAATTAAAGTAGAACGGGGAGAGAAGCAACATTTGGTTCCCTGATTCCAGATCTCATACTGTTATATAAATAAAAACAAATAGCAAAACCAAATATGTTTTATTGCACTTAGAGTAATGGACAAACTATTCTGAGCCTCCTGCATCAATTCATAAGTCAGTTGCAGAGCAGGACTGTTATGGGTTGGTTGGTTAGTTTGAATGTTTCACAAGAAAAAAAGGGGGAGGAGATGTGTCTCCAAGTGCTCTGTAGATGGTATTTATTTGTTTTATTTTGGAACAAGACTCATTTTAAAAGTTTGAAACAATCACTGGGCTTGTTTCAACTAACTAACTAAGGCCCGTTTACAGACAGGTGATTTGTGGTGCCCTGGGGCCAAAACTAGGGTTCAGGAGAGCGGAGCGACCGCACACTCCTGAACCCTAGTATGTAATGGCACCGCCATCATGGCAGCCTCTCACCATCATGATGCAAGCACGACGCAACATCCGCATGTTGCGGCACCATACTTGCATCATCAACACACGACAGTGTGCTAATGGCACACTCATGGCATCTGCTGCATGCACAAAGAAAAAACCCTGCTTTGAGCGGTGGCTCCTGCAGCCTCCCTCCAGAGAAAAAACGGGTGCCTCCAGCCCACCCTTTTGGGGCGGTCTGTCAAGCCCCTAACTAAATATTATTTTCCCCCTCTCCTCCAGGCCCGAGGTGGGATGCAGCATGTTAAAATACTAAACATAATTAGCAATTAAAAACACATAAACCTGCAGTTAAAATACAATGCGATAAAACCATTACAAGATACTCATAAGAGTTCATATACAAATTAAAAAATTGTTATTTAAAATCAACTGAGTAGGCCTGCCAGAAGAGATATGTCTTTAATGCTGTTTTAAATGCAGTCAGCATTTTCAGCTCTTGTATCTCCTTCGGCAGATCATTCCACAGTCTGGGGGCAGCAGATGAAAAAGTCCTCTGGAAAACCGTTGTCAGTCCCCCTTTTTGTCTTCTAGATTCTTTTGTGTGCTATTCATTATTTGTCTCTTCAGTTTTAATGTTAGCCTGTGGTTTTTAAAGTAACAGGGCAGAAAAGATGTGCATTTAATAAAGAAGTGTTCCTTGTTGTACCATACCTTCCAATGTTTACAGATGAGAATTGAGACTCAGGTGGCCAAGCAACATCAGAGTGTTGTTAAGATGGCAAAAATTATAAATTAGAGTGAATGCACATGTGAGGAGAGGTTGCAGCAGTTTGTTTTTGATTGTGCCTACTGGGAAGGGCAAGATTTGTTCCCTCTTCTCCTCTCCCTGATGGCAAGTTAATTTAGTGCAAATTACTTTTGCACTTTGGACTCAGTTTTCAGCAATTAAAGTAAGATGAAGATGAAGAAGAAAAGTGGGAGGAGGAGAGAGAAAATGGAACATTTTAAAAGCAGCTGAAAGACAGAGGATTAATTGGGACTATCACCGCCCAACTGGGACTGTTGGAGGGTATGTTGTACCTCTCCACTTTGAAACCTTCCTTGGGGTAAATGCAAAAGCCTACTCTTGTGTGTGAACTACTGACTCAGTTTTAGAGCTGTAGTAAATTTGTAGCATAATTAGGAGATTTCTCCTGCAGTTCTGTTTGGGGTTGTGTAAGTCTCACAGAAGCCAGAAGGACTAACTTCTGCATAGGTATGCACAGGATTGAATTGTTGCAGAGACATTTCTGCAGTACATGTCTCAGGTCTCAGAAATCCTGGAAAACCTATTTTCCAGGATGGGATTTCCATCCTCACGCTGTAATATGATGTATTTTGACTTGCAAATAAGCACCACTGAACACAACAGAATTTTATTTTAAACAAACACTGTTACTGTTAGATAACAAATGTTTAGATAGAAGGAGAAGTCATGCTTTCCTGTCAATCATTTACCTAATACAGCATTGCAAGTAAGTTGTTTGCTTTATGCTAAAGAAGAAGAAGACAGCACACAGAAGAAGAGGAATTACATATATTTATAGAATTTCCTCTCATCCTTGTCATTTGGCATATTTGGTGTACTATACCTAAAACAATGCAGCAATTCACCCATGGCAGTTAAAGAGATGTCAAACAGTAATATTTCTACAGTTCAGATACAGGCTTCAAAAAGTGTTGTGTGCCTTCAAGCTGTTTCTGAGTTATGACCTTATCATGGGGTTTTCTTGGCAAGATTTGTTCAGAGGAGGTTTGCTATTGCCTTCCTCTGAGGGTGAGAGAATGTGACTTGCCTAAGGTCACCCAGTGGGTTTCATGACCGAGCTGGGAATTGAACCCTGGTCTCCAGAGTTGTTCAACACTCAAAGCACTATGCCACACTGGCTCAGCTCTAATAAAAGGCAGAACCCCATCACAAAGGTAGACATCCAGAGGATGACTGATGACCCTATTGTGCGAAATAGTGCACATAGGTAATGCCTCATTCAAAGCTGAGGGGAAAGCTATTTGAGAGAAGTTTCTTCTTCTTTCACAAGAGATGTTCACATCACATACAGTTTCATTTTTGTGATGATAGGCCTTGTTTCTCCTTCTCTCATGCCAATCACAAAATATTTGCTATCTGAGGCAAAGGACTCTTACTGGCTCTGTTCAGTACACAGAACTGAACCTGGGAGTTAATTCTTCGATGGGAAGCCAAATGATAATGAAAAATTAAAAAAAAAAAACCCTTTTGCTACAGCCTATATTTCAGAGAAAGGAACCAGCAAACGACCTGTGTTGTTCTTGCTTAAGAAAACCCTATGAAAAATTAATGGGGTCGCCATAGGTTAACAGGTGACTTGAGGGCACATATGTGCACGTGCACACATACACACACATCCTACTGATGTCAGTGGTGTGTATTTCTGAGTAGACACATGTAAGGTTTAGGGTATAAAGAAGAGATTATGCTGAGGGCTATGCACAAATAAGGCAGAGATAGAGGTGTTCAAAATATAAGTCTACATATTCCAAATTACATTCTGACAAGATATTGGAATCTGTGCATATGTGTAGAAATAAACATAAGTATAAATGAAAATGCATGCAGGGAAGAAAGCAGGCATGTAGCTTATCCTGATCCATGTAGCCAAGACAATACAGTGGTCCCCCGGGATACGAATCCCTCGGGATACGAAATCCCCGGGACCCAAAATGGCTGGGGCTGGAAAAATGGCCCCGGCCTACGAAAAAATCCCCGGGTTGCAGAAAAAAAAAGCAACCCGGGCCCTTAAAACAGCGTGCTCCAGCGCGCTGTGCATCCAAAAATGCAGTCCTCCGGGTTGCGAAACGCTTCCGGGTTACGAAAGTAATCCCGGAACGGATTACTTTCCCAACCCAGGGGACCACTGTACCAGCTTTCATGCTAACGAAACATGTACATGCATAGTGCTAGTATATATCCCTTTATTCTGATTTTACCCTTTTCCAAACCGTGGTGTAGAAAACGGATGAAATTCACCTCTAGTGGATGGCGTTCTTCAGGAGCCTCCTGAAGATGCGTCTGTTGGGCTGCCGCTCCCAACCGGACATCCTGCTGATTTTACACTTTAAAGCCGACCTATGTACCTCACAAGACCTCTTGAATTTGCTTCAGTTTATTTTTGACTGAGGTCAGCCAGTGGCATGCCACACTAGTCACACGTTGCTGGAAGGAGCTCCATTTGGAGCTCCTTTTTGGGTGGATCGTTGTTGCGGCCGTGTGGTTGCTGCAGCAATGATGTAATCTGTACTGAGCCTTAGTGTCCTTCCTCAAATTAAAGTGGTGTCAAACTGCTTTATTTCTGCAGTGTGGGTACACCCTACATCCTCTTGCTCAGATGCATGGAGTGAAACTGTGCCCAGGAGACCAGTTCTCTCCAAGAATCTAAGGAAGTAGACCTAAGAGACTATCAGACAGGGAAAAGAAATGGGAGAAAAAGGAATGCTCCCAACATAATTGCACAATCACACAAAGATCTTCAGATGATGTCGCACTCATCCAGTACTTCTCTTGTGCACACACTGGAATACTCCCACAACTTCTCATTCACAGAGAAGGGCCATGAATAGTTTGCCAATAGCACAAATGAAGCAAGATTGTGAAGGTGTGAAAATTAATAAGGTTTCATTCACGGTATCAGTGAAGCAATCTGGGACTTTGACGTTTCAATATAGGCAATTCATACTCACTGCTAGAATTGGTTTTGTAGGGGTTTTCAGTCTTGTTTTGAGGTGTAGGGCATGATTTTGCTTCCACTCAATAAAAATAATGTTGTGAACTCTATAAATTTTATTTTATTCTGTTTGGAACAGAAACATGGTTTTCAGACATGCACAGTAGCGTTGAAACAGGGCATGAGTGAAATATAAAATCACAATTTAATAATGATACCCTAATGGATGCATGTGTAACGCAGTAACATTTCTGTTTCCTTTTTATGTCATCATTACAGAGCCATTGTGAAATAGTGCAAACATATAAATCACTATAGTGCTATTATTCCATTATTTTTCAATAGCGTAAGTTTTGTGAGATTGGCCATGGTGTGATAATCTCCATAGTCTATGAAAGTTTATGCTACAATTCCTTTCACACAGTATCAAAGGTACTACAAGATCCCTTTGCATATTAGTAAACCAGGAATCTGCCTCCCAGCTGCACTGGAAAAGGAAAGAGTGGGTAAAGTGAGCTTGAATCTTCTCTGGTATTCCTTTCTGCTCAAGCACATAGCACTAACCTGTGGTGTTACATGCACACCTTCCCACTGAAACACAATGGAGCAGCAAGACAGGAGCCTAGTGATATAATTCCCAGTCATTTCAGTGATGATGGTGGTGGAAATCCTGGGTGGATTATATCCCAAAATAGGAATTAAGGACAATAGGTTAATGGGATATAAAATACAAGATGCTATATTAGATAATCAGATAGCCTTTTGTAAAAAAAAAAAAAGAAAAGAAAAAAGAAAAAAAAGAATTACCTATCATGCTTGTTTAGGTTTGCAGGAATGCAAGTCAAATTTGGTAATGGATTCCAGTTCTGCACACTTTTACTTATTTCATATCCACTTGTTTGATGTGACAGATTGTTTGCATTTTCAATGTGCTTTTGGTTTGTTCTGTCTAGTAAATATTTTGTCAGGCTGCTTTGTGTATGTCTCTTTCTGTGTATATCATAAAAGTGTCAAGTCTGTTAACAACTTCTGGAAAATCTTTTAAAAAAACATGGGCATGATTACTTTAATTGTGATTCCTTTTATGAACTCTAGAAAGTTGCTAAGAGGGGGAATACTGACAAGTTTTGAAGGAGGGAGATTGGTCTGTTGATAACAACAGTGAACTACATGACAGCTGTTATGTCTAATAAGCCTAGTTTACATTATTATTATTTAATTAATTAAAAATAAATTTCTATAGTGCCTTTCAACTTTACAAGGGGCCCAGGTGGTTTTCAAAGCAAAATGCTACCACTGTTCAAATAATTAAATTAAAACTTAATTAAGAGATCCGTCTTATCAACACCCTAGATACCTTTAAGAAGGAACTTAAGATGTATCTCTTCCAGCGGGCTTATCCGTCTGATCCACCTTAACAATTTGAGAGAATAATTCCTCCCTTGGATGATTTAAATGCTGTACTGAAAGTGGTAACTGTGGTTCTGGCTGTTGATTAATTTGATAGATTGTTGGTTTTAGAATTTTATATTGATATTGTATTATTGACTTTTATTGCTATTCTCCTGCCTCGATCCATGGGGAGAGGCTGAATATATAAATAAATATTTTATTATTATATTATTATTATTATTAACAAAGCATTTAAAAACATCAGTATTCAAACTTTCTGACTCTATTTTAGTTTTAAAAATAATTGCTAATCCCTCCCTCCCTTGTGAAATCCCATAGCTCTCATCCCAGAGTATTCTTTTCATTCACCAACACAGCCAGTCCTATCAACAGACCCTAGCTCCAGTACTATCACAAAATACCTCGATCCAGTCTTATCACAAATATAAATCCCGGAATTCCATAGTGTTGGAGCCATGGCAGTTAATGCGGTGTCAAACAGGATTATTTCTGCAGTGCAGATGCTGCCTAAACCTACCACATTTCACTTATCTTGTCATTCCCAGCCAACAGCCTGTGCCTCATCATCATTTGGGGAAGAGAAGTCTCTGCCATTTGTTGCTGCAGAAACATGTGCCAAGCTTCCATATATGCATTTCTTTCTCAAAATGCCCCAACTACCTAGGATTCATTGTACAATTATGTTAAAATGCTAATGCTCTTGTTAATATTGATTTTACTCAACTAAGATTCCGATGCCATTATCCTAAAACAGCAGTTGTTGCCCATGGGAACAATCGGTTCCAAAGTACTTCAGCCATGTTTTGCTGCTGTTTGGAGTAACTAATGCACCAGAGGTAACAGCCCCTGTCACTGTGTATATAATGGTTTATTCTAACATAAAAAATTAAACAAGCAGATGAGTTTAGAGCATCAAGTTTTTAATCTTGTTTTCCAGTCATTTCACTTTCTTGATCATCTCTTCAGCGGGGAGACAAGCTGACAGGGTAAAGTCCTAGGATCATAGGCCTTTGAGTCTGAACCTATAAAGGTTAAAGTGAAAATAATGGAGTGCTAATAAAGCATTTCCATCCTGGGAAGGGTGGGACAGGTGCTGATAGTTTTAGAATTCCCCCAAAGCTAAACATAACTTCAACTACAGTGGAAAATATGCAGGAACTGTCTTTGCTAGATCAAACATACATGGAAACACCCATCTATCAACTGAGAAAAATTGCACACCTTGTTTTTATATCACATATTTATCTTAAGTTAATGTCTCCACAGTCTTCAAAACCCCTTCTATCACATACATCTTTTACAATCCCTGGTTGTACATCTTCAGCTGTTAACCATCTTCCTTGGAGCGGAAGGGAACACACAGAAAAGCCTCTACTATTACTGAACGAAGGCATGTAATTTTTTGCAGTCTCCCTCCCCCCTTGTAGCATAATGGTTTAACAACAAAGTGCTCTGCAGTAGCACACAGCTGCCTTAGGATGTGAACAATAGGGTTTATTACTGAAGCAACATAAATCATATTTTGCCTTGCTCACTGCTTAGAGGGTAATTAGAAAACAATTTAAATAGAAAATAAAGTATGCTGGAAACAGAAATTGAATTTCTCTGCTACATAATGGTGTGACAATAAAACTGTATATGAATAGGAAGCTTGTTGCTGCTTTTAAAATTTCTGTTACAAAAGGTTCCCAAACATGGAATAACCATATTTAGATGCCAAGAGAGAAAGAAAAACTTGTTCTTCTAGTTAAAATTGCACAGCCTACCACATTTGTTTTTAAGAGTAGGTCAAGATGAAGGATTGCTACTGTCTGTTCCAATGTGATGTAGTAATTTGGGTGTTAGACTACAACTCGAGAGACCAGGGTTTGATTCCCTGCCTGACCATGAAACCCACTGGGTCACCTTGAGCAAGTCACACACTCTGAGCCTCAGAGGAATCCAACAACAAGCCTCCTCTGAAAAAAAAATCTCACCAAGAAAACCCCATGATGGCCTTAGGGTTACCATAAGTTGGAAATGATTTGAAGGTACTCAACGACATTAATCTCCCCGGTTGCATAGCTCAAGGTGAATAGGAGATACATTACTCAAAATATGGGGGTTTGCTTATAAAAATGCCCTCACACACAATTGTGCTGATGATGTCTCTTTCCTCTCCCCAGTTCAGAGAGGTAAGTGGCAGGTATACTCACTTATCCAAACAATATAGATAGTGTTCCTAAAGAAATACTGCTACTACCATCACACCAGGCTGCATCCTTTTGAAAATCCACTATTTGATCCAGTATACTTCTTCTTTCAACATGCTACAGAGTAGAGCATCTTGGTTTTCCCAGCAAGCCACTGGGCCCACTTGGCCATCTAAAGGTGGCAGGCATGGTGGCAACACAGGATGTTTGAAAAGTTAAAGATGTAAAGAAGAAAGAAAAGAAGCCAGTGCCTGGGGGAAAGTGAGAGGGGAAGAAAGCTAAAAGAGCTCTAGGAAGGAGTAGGAGGAATGCTGGAAGGTGTATATGAAAGAGAAAACAAGGGTCAAAGATGTGGGGAGAAACTGCATCGAGGTTCTTCTGTTAGGATCTGAGTCCCTCAGAATTCCTGCCATGGTTGCTAGTCATTTATGCTGTATCCACTTTGCTTTGGACTACTGGATGAAGGGTTATGTCATAACTTTGGTGAGAGCAGGGCCATGATTAAAGTAACTCTAGACAAATATACGGACTAATCACTGCTTTGGTTTGATTTCCTAGGAAGAAACACACAGCACAACTGAACATTGGATTGATCCAGTCTCTCACACACGGACATTGATATGTCCACATTTATAGTCAGAAATCTCTGCACTCATTTCTTTGAACTTCTATTGTTGTTCCTAGAAGAAGGATTGCATAACATCCAAATATGAATGAGTTTTATTTTTAGATCTTTAGTGAAGCAGACAAAAGTAATGTAATGAAACAGCTATGTTTTACATCTCTGCTGCTCAGAATATTTTTGTCATCTTTTTGGTAGCCAACCCTGTTATTACCTATTTCTTTGTGCAGATGTCATATTCATGAAAGGCATTTCTTGAAATAAATATGCAATATTTTTTTCAAGGCAGTTTTTACAGTGTCTTACCAAAGCATTCAACACCCCTCCCTTCCCACATTTTATCATGTTAAATTCTGGAAATGAAATTAATTTAATTGGGATTGAGCTACTTGATATAAACTTGATATACACAAGATAATACTAAGAAGACAATGTTTTTCTTGTAGCACAAAAGGTAAGTAAACAAAAATAGTCACTTGTTATTCTCACACACACCCCTTTTCTTTCTTTTTTCTTGTTCTTTTTGTGTCACAAAGTAGACTTCCAGGAGAATGCAAAGTTATTGTAAAGATGAGGAGTTTTTCTGCTTAGTCCTGTAAACTGTCTGGTTGCTCTGTGGAGAAGCAGCAAGGATGTATGGATTCTGCCCTACCCCCATTCCATCTAAAATTATTTGTTGTCATCCAAACCAGCTACAATGTCATCTTCCAAGGCTTGTACTCAACCCACTCTTGCCTTTTTCCATTGCATTGTTCTTTCTCATTTAGAACTCAGGCTATTCACAGGCTTTCTTCCTAGGAGCTTACTGTTGTCACTTCCATTCTTCTTTGTCCCAGTGGCTTCACTGGGGCCAGTCTTACCGTTAAGCGGTTTCAGACAGCATCAGCTTTGGGGTTTTGTAAAAGGGTAGCATATTCTTATTTTATTTTTACCTCTAGAGGTAGCAGTTGTGGGATTTTCTACCACATCTACTAAAGTAACATGTTTATCTTTGGCCCAGCATCATTCTCTGCTAAATAAAAGGGTAAAGGTAGTCCCTTGACATTAATGTCTAGGGGCCAGTACTCATCTCTGTTACTAAGTTGAAGAGCCAGCGTTGTCTGAAGATGAATCTGATGTTCATATGCCCAGCATGACTGTACCAAACACTGTTACCTTCCCATTGAAGTGGCACATATTTATCTATTTGCATTTGCATGCTTTTGAACTGCAAGGTTGGCAGAAGCTGGGACTAGTGACAGGAGCTCACCCCATTGTGCAGCACTTGGGCCTCGAACTGCCAACTTCCCAATCTTCTGATCATCAGAATTGGCATCTTAACCACCGCAGCCTTAATGGTTTACTACTTAAGCCATTAGTGGGGTGGCTGAAGGGATGGCGTGGGTGAACGGGTGAGAAACTTGCTCCTTCCACCAGGCTGTGGAACAGCAACAGGCGGTTGTGGAACTTGTCTCTGGTTCCAGCTGTCCCTATGCAGACAGGGACGATAGAACAACTTTCACCCCCAATATAAGTATTTTCCTTCTTCCTTGAATGTGCAAGTGCAGCTGGAACTTGCCTAGCCACATCTCTGCTGACAATATGGAGCTGTGACCAGGAACCCTCATTTCACAGCATCCCCCAGAATACATATGCTCCTGGGGCGGAGCGCCTGTGAGAGGGGCGCTCCCTTCATAAAGCCGGCTCCCCGGGCCCCAGAAGCAGCCTCCCCAGCGCCGGAACATCGCCACAGCTGCGCTGTGGGAAAGACTCCTGGGGCGGAGCGCCTGTGAGAGGGGCGCTCCCTTCAAGAAGCCGGCTCCCCGGGCCCTAGAAGCAGCTGGGCTATTATCTCTTCAACACAGCTGGGCAGCGGACTTGTGACTCGAGAATGGAGGAGCAGATATCGGTGGGAACTTCTTTTTGAGATGGCCCACCGCTATTTTTAACCCCAGACGCGAATAATACAATCAACTGACCTTTCGGTGTGCATAGGCTCATGGGGGGAGGGTTTATTAAGGGTATTGTATTTGGTATTAGTTTTATCCAGTATTCTTAATGTTGTAACTAGGCAGTAACACAATTGTTGTTGGGGAGATAAGCCTGATCGAGTGTGCACATTGTTGAGGTTTAGGGATAATAGCGGCCTATATCCCTTATACTATCTGATTCCAACTCCAGAGCATGGACATCGGGAAGGGGGCATTAGAGATAGTAGCAGATAACTTTCTTAAGAGGAACGGAGCTCCTATTCAAGTAGTGTGGGGCAAGGGGAGGTATGGCGGTAGGAGTAAGGACCAGCGTTACAGGGGAAGGCGAGATCGATGCTTAATATCTATCTCTCCTTCCAGTCCTACTCCTAACCAAACGGATCTGAGGGTCACTCCAACCGTACCACAAACCCTGTCTCTGCTCCTGTGTAACGCCAGATCCATTAAAAATAAGACCCACATTCTCTCTGATCTAATAGAGGATAACAACTGCGATCTGGCGTGCATAACCGAGACCTGGCTTGGGCCTGAAGGGGAAGCTGTGTGGGCTCAGGTCCTCCCCTCCGGATACTCGGTGAAGGACCAGAGCAGGTTAGGTGGGCGGGGGGGGGGTGTTGCCTTGGTGCATAAAAACACCTTGTCTCTAACCAGGAACCATGTTCGTCAGACTTCCTATATCGAGTGTATTTACCTGACCCTGAAGGCTAGAGACAGTCTAGGGATTCTGTTGGTCTACCGGCCACCCCGTGCGCTAACAGACTCCCTTAACGAGCTGACACAGTTGGTCTCGGAGCTGGTGCTGGAGTCTCCCAGGCTTTTAGTCCTGGGAGACTTCAACATCCCCTTCGCGGCCAACAATGTTCCATCTGGTGCGGCTCGGGAATTCATGGACACCATGACAGCCATGGGCCTGTCTCAGCTTGTCACGGGCCCAACGCATTTTGCGGGGAATACACTTGATTTGGTTTTCTGCACGGACATGGAAACTCCGTGGGCGGAAATCACCAACATTTCCGCCCTGTCATGGACGGATCACTTCCTGGTAGAGGCAAGCATCAAGGCTTCAACCCAGATCCCCCCCGGGGGTGGCGGACCTATTCGAATGGTCCACCCTCGAAGGCTGATGGAACCTGATAGGTTCCAAGAAGCCCTAGAGGGGTATATGGTTGGAAGTGACGGCGACACTGTTGATGCCCTAGTTAACATCTGGGACACGGATCTCTCCAGGGCTATACACAGTATCGCTCCCAAGCGCCCTCTCAGGCCTGCTTCTAAAAAGAAGCCCTGGTATACCGAAGATCTCCGGGCAAGGAAGCGGGTCCTGCGACGGCTAGAGCACGCCTGGCGGAAACACCAGCGTTTATCCGACAAGGCTCTCCTAGACCTTCATTTGGAGGACTATGGAGAGGCGATACTAGCAGCTAAGAATTCGTTCTATGCTGCTCGTGTCGCGTCCGCGGAGTCGCGTCCAGCAGAGTTGTTCAGGGTAGTGAGGGAGCTAACTCAGCTCCCCCCTGCCCCGAACCAGATCCTTGAACCAACCAAGGCCTGCTGTGACAAATTTAACAACTTCTTCGCGGATAAAATCTCTCGGATAAACGAAGGTCTGGACACCAGGGTTGAAACAGAAACCAGAATAGAGGCATCGAGAGCTTCCGTGGACTTAGTTGCACTGGATCAGTTTGAGTCTGTTAGTACCGAGGATGTGGACAAGATCCTTAGAAGTGTTCGGAAGACAACCTGCTCTCTCGATCCCTGTCCCTCGTGGCTAGTGGCCCAGGGGGGACCGGTTGTAACCACATTGTTACACCGGATCATCAATTCATCCTTGAGGGAAGGGCAATTTCCTGAAGATCTAAAATTGGCCATTATAAAACCTATACTGAAAAAGCCCTCCCTCGACCCCCTGGTTCATAATAATTATCGGCCAGTTTCGCTGCTGCCATTTTTGGGGAAGGTGATCGAGAGGGCGGTTGCACTCCAGCTTCAATCGATCTTGGATGAAACGGATTTTCTAGATCCATTTCAAACCGGTTTTCGGGCGGGCTACGGGGTTGAGACTGCCATGGTCGCCCTGGTCGATGATCTCCGTCTGGGCATCGACAGGGGTAGCGTGTCCCTGTTGGTGCTCTTGGACATCTCAGCGGCTTTCGATACCATCGACCATGGTATCCTTCTGGAACGCCTGGCAGAGGTGGGAATCGGGGGCACTGCGCTCCAGTGGTTCCGGTCCTACCTCTCTGGGAGGTTCCAGATGGTGCAGCTGGGGGACGTGTGCTCCGACAAGAGGGCCCTTACATCCGGGGTCCCTCAAGGAGCCATTCTGTCCCCCATGCTATTTAACATTTACATGAAACCGCTGGGAGAGATCATCCGGAGGCATGGGGCGCGGGGTTATCAGTACGCTGATGATACCCAAATAGTCTTCTCTATGTCTCCGACTGATGCAGTGACCAGGGATGGCATCGCTCCTCTTGTGGCCTGTCTGGAATCGGTAATGGACTGGATGAGGAAAAACAGACTCAGCCTGAATCCAGAGAAAACGGAAGTACTCGTTGTGGGCTCCCCCGGCCCAGGTTTGGAGGTGGTTCCACCAGTCCTGAACGGGGTCACGCTCCCCGTGAAGGACACTGTACGCAGTTTGGGGGTGCTCCTTGACTCGTCGCTCCATCTTACTTCTCAGGTGGATGCGACAGTCAGGAGCACCTGTTTTCAGCTTCGGCTGATACGCCAACTGCGTCCCTACCTGGACCGGGGGGACCTAGAAACAGTAGTACATGCTCTCGTAACCTCTCGGTTGGATTTCTGTAACGCGCTCTACATGGGGCAGCCTTTGTATCACACTCGGAAGCTACAATTAGTGCAAAATATGGCAGCTCGGGTGGTCACTGGTGTTTCCAGGACCGCCCATATAACACCTATTCTGAAAGATCTCCATTGGCTGCCTATCCGCTTCCGGGCTCAGTACAAAGTGCTGGTCGCTACCTATAAAGCCCTAAATGGCTTGGGCCCAGAATACCTACAGGACCGCCTCTCTCCACACAATCCGCCCCGCACACTTCGATCCGCGGGGCAACAGCTACTTAGAGTTCCAGAGGCTAAACTAATAACAACCTCAAAGAGAGCCTTTTCCATCTCGGCCCCTAGCCTCTGGAACTCCCTCCCCACTGAGCTCCGCTTGGCTGCCTCCCTCCCTGCATTCAAGAAGGATTTAAAAACATACTTGTTCAACCATGCGTACCCTTGACATCTTCGCACTCTTGAGTCCCCTTCGTCATTGGTTTAGACCTTGATATACTGCCGCTGTAATTTGATATATTGTCTTATCCTTGCTTAATGTTTTAATTGGTTTTATTGTTTGTATTGCCTGCTTTTATGTTGTTCACCGCCCTGATCGTAGGAAGGGCGGTATACAAATAAAATTTATTATTATTATTATTATTATCTTAAATGAAGGTTACACCAGCATATGTCACCTCCAGGATCCTGGCTTTTGGTTGCTATGCAACCTGACATAGCTGGGTGGGTGATGCTATTTTCTCTTCAGTCTGAGACATAAAATGTCTCACGCTGTCCCTGACTGGTACTTTCTTGAAGAAGCATTGGTCCCACACTACAATACCAACCATCTCCTTATCTATACAGAGGATTCCTGGTGTATACAGCTGGCTGATTGTGGTGATTGGGATGGTAGTCATCCTTCCTTCTCAGAATTACTCTAGCTGGTTTTCTTGCAAAAAGATTATGCTGCTCCTGCCTGTGTTGATGGTGCTAAAGGATATGAAGACCTGCTTTAGGGAAACCCAATTTGTTTGTTTGTTTTGTCACTGGGCTATGGCATTAGCTGTGCCAAAGGACATGTTACAAACTTTTCTGAACAATATCCCCTTGAGAAAGAGCTTGAGGGTAGAATTAATTTAACTGAAAACATTATAGTTTAGGTTTAATAGGAACAGATGTAATGTATGCTTGTAATGCATACATTTTGATCAGTGGAAAGCTCTGAGTAACAAATAGCAAGCAATACTAGTGAAATCAAAGTGTGTATGATTTCACATGAGATGCAGCATGATATAGTGGTTTAAGCCTTGGACTATGACTCTGCAGACCAGGGTTCAAATCCCAGCTTAACCATATATACCCACTGGGTGACTCTGGGCAAGTCACAATCTCTCTTCCTCAGAGGATGGCAACAGCAAACCCTTTCTGAACAAAACTTGCCAAGAATACCTGATTATAGGTTTGCCTTAGGGTCACCATAAGCCAGAAGCAACTTGAAGGCACACAACCACCGCCATGATTTTACCCATGATTTTACCCACTGATCTGCACAAACCATATATGAAGAATCAATGTTGGGATCTTCCCATGTGCTTAGATTATTGAAGTGGTTCACAGTCTCTGAAGGGGAGTCTGGCCAACTGTGGGGTCAAGCAGATGAGGCAAAAGGAATGGCCAGAGGCTGCTCCTGCCCTGATCACTGCCCAGTTCAGTGTGGGATCATAGCGACTGGATGCTGCAGTCCTGAGGCCAGCCACCACCATGGTCCAAAATGGACCACCATCAAGGAGTGCTACTTTTGCGGCATGGCTTTGGACCGATCTGAGGCCGTGCTTCATCTGAACACCACACCCCAAGATTGGTCCAAAGCTGGCACTTTTGGCTCATGATAACAATACTGTGAGCATGGGTGCAGGATGTTCCTAGGAGAGAATGGGAGCTGGAGTCAGCAATACACCAAATGCTTTGAATGCTGTGCAAGCTTCCACTGCTTATGATCAGGCAGAGAAGGAAAGTGCTTCTAGAACACTAGAATTGCAAAGTGTGTTCCTGCACCTTTAAGGCTTATTCTGCTGGGAGCGTTCATGGAGTGGACACCAGCATCTCACCTTGCCTCCATATTGCGTGCATCAAAGATTCTTACAAAATCAGTTAATGTAAACATTGCATTGCAGGGTGAACAGTACTTGGCAGAAACATTCTCTCCAGATCACTAGCTCCAAAGTCTGGGTTTTTGTGCTGAAACATTGGTACCCACATTGGATGATCTGGTATAAATAGTTAATGGCCAGTCGTACACATGGTGGATGCACAACTCCCTTATTACAACAGCTCAATTGACTACTTATATTTGGGTCTATTCTATCTGAAGTATTTTCTTCATAACCCTTCCCAGGTCCTGGGATCTTTAAGAGAGGTCTTTCTTTGGGAGAAGCCCTTCTTTTGATTTCACTATCCACATAAATGTATTTGGTGGGAACGTGAAAGAAGGCTTTCTTGGTGGCTGCTGCTATGTTCTGGAACTTTCTTCCTAGAGATGCTTGAATTTCTTTCCCTTTTCTTGCTGCCATTCTGTCAGCAGGCTTTTTGGGAACTAGCTGTTATTAAATAAAAGACTTTCATAAGGTGTGTATTGTTTTTGACCATTTTGATTGTAATGAACTTTTATATTGTTTTACTGTAACTGATACTTTAGTTGCATTTTAATGAAAGTATTTGGTAAGTTTTTATCTATATACCATTTGTTTTTTATTTGTAAGCTGTTTGGAGTCTTGATCCTGGGGGAAAAGAAAAGGAATGACAAAAATAATTCACAATTTCTCTCTTTTTTCCCTCCATCCCCTCCCTTCTTCCCCCTACCACCTCTGCCTTGCAGCTTGAATTCACTAACACACTTGGAAAATATTCCCAGATTTGACCTTATGCTTGTGAAAATCATTTATGATTCCAGCAACAGACAGGCTTTTGAATAATATACAGTAGTTATTTGTGATTTAAACATGGTTATGCCTTGTACTTATATGTACTTATATGAAACAGGAATTGGAAAAATACACACCTGTAAATAAGTCATTCTTACCTCAGTGCCACTCCTTTAGGAACACAATGAAGGAATTTCTTTTCAATGCCTAAGGATTTTAAACCAATTTTAAAAAACTTCTTTTTACACCTCAGTTTTCAGGAAAACACGTTTTTCCTGTTTTTGTTTTGTTTTGTTTTGCAACATGCATCCTACCAGATCAGTGTGGTATTGGGGTGGAGTGGGACAGTCATTTCAATCTACACCAACTCACTTCCTCCAACCCAGGAGGACCCAGGCTATCCCCATACTGTTGATCTCATGGCTGGGCTCAGTTGGGGAGAAGGCAGTAGCAACTCCAAGGAGGAGAAAGAAAACAGTTTTTAAAAAAATGTGAGCTGCTGAGACAGCCAAGTGGTAGCAGCCCCAAGGTGAAGAAGAAAGAAGCATTTAGCTTTTCTTTATCCTGCTTGTGGCTGCCATGCCCCACCCACACCCCCACTCCCCGGCCAAACCCCATGCAATAAGTTGCTCCATAGGCAAAGACTTCAAACAGAATGAGGCACCCAACCACAAGATCAATGGTGAGAGGGTAGCCCCAATCCACCCACTAGGCCAGGGGCAGACTGGGTCTTCTCAGGTTGGAGGAAGTGGGTTGCTGCAGACTGGGCCTTCCATTTTACATTTAACATTGTTTATAACCATTCAATGGTGAGGGGGTAGATTGAGCTCCTCTGAAGGTGGTCTTAGGCAAGTGACTAGGTCACTAGGTCTCAGTTTCATACACTACACAATGGTGTTGTATGGATACAATAGATTCACCCCATGTGCACTTCTTGGTACACCTTTGGGAAGAAACACAGACACAAATTTGAGAAATAAATTATAGGTTTTGGGCCAGAATTGGAATTGCAGTTAACTTGAAGAATAGCCAGTCTAAAGTGTTACATAAGGTTACTGAAACTACTTAATACACAACCAATACATACTGATGCCACTGGATCTGCCATGACCACCCCTCTAGGAGCACCACCATCCTGCCTGCTTGCCCTGGCTCTCTCCTCATCCCTTTCCCCATCCTGCTCCCACTATCTATGCACCATCCACCTACAATCGTGTGTGTGTGTGTGTGTGTGTGTGTTGGGAGACATTTAAAATTCCCTCACTTGCTCATGATTGCTCACTGGGTCATGAAGTGGAGAAAGGGATTGGATGGGGGAGCCATCCAATGAGACTTTAAGGTGGGTGGCAAGATTGACAGGAAACCAAGAATGGCTATTGTTTGATAGGTTGATGCATTCTGGAGAGGGGGGGGGCGCAGTTACTGATATCATATGACCTAAAATACTCTGATTCAGACAGAGAAAGAAATGCTCTTTTGTATTTGGGCAGGGGAAACATGTGGCTTTCAATGCGAGTCTGGCTTTACAGTAGGTGTGGTGTTAATGGGGTGAAACAAGGACAGAATACTGCACACTGGAGCTGGAGAATTTTGCTGGTGTTGTTAGCCCTCATCTAGATGAAGAATAAGAGAAGGAGAAGAAAGAGGAGGCAGTAGACCTGCCTTTCTGGTTCCTTCTTTAAAAGCAGTGGGAACAAAGCAAAAGCATTTCCCTTTCATTCTTGTGGTGCTAGGGCCAGATGTCTGGCTGCCTGGCCTCTTTGTCAGTCAAAAGAGTAGGAGGAAGAAAGAAATCGTAAGGATAAATGACATAGAATAAGAAAAGATAGATATACATATATAGATGGATCTCCAGTGTGCAGGTCATGTATAAAACTGTGACTATAGAAAAAGAGAGACAAATGAGCTCTGTCCTCTCAGATCTGCCAAAGCACGCTCAGTTTCACTATACAGTAATTTCATCTAAAATGATTCAGGTTGAAAGGTTATTTTTTTCCCTCTTTAGCAGCTTCTTGGTATATATGCTGGACAATGATGTGTGTGTGTGTGCGCGCGTGCACACACACACACACATTACCCTTCCAAAGGTTTAGCTCAACATTAGTTTTACAGACATGATAATGCTACAAAAAGCATGGGAAAGAAAAAAAACCCCAAAGAAATGGTTTAGTTCAAGGAAAAAAAGGTATAAGTGATATAGATTTCAATAATAATAATAATAATAATAATAATTTATTTCTAGTCCGCCCCTCTGAACAAGCAATCGGGGCGGATTACAACAAGAGTTAAAAACAGTTACAGTTAAAATATCCCATCCTTTCCCTTACCACCCCCCTTAAAAAAGAATTAAATCACAATACAGTTAAAACATAGAATAGCTAAAATAGGCAATAAAAAACAGCAGCAGGGAAAATGGACCTAAGGCCTAGGTCATCTAGGAATAAGGTACAAGGGAAGGAAAGCTGGAAAAAAGACGATTCTAGGGCCTAAGGTTAGGCTCAGGATTGGAGCTGGGTGATATTCACATTCTCTGGGAAGGCCTGCCGGAAGAGGTGCGTCTTCAGGGCTTTTTTGAAGCCTTCTAGGGATGAAATGAGACGCATCTCATCCGGCAGGTTGTTCCACAACTTGGGGGCGACAGCTGAAAAAGCCCTCTGGGAGGTCTGCACCAACCTTGTCTTCATGGGCTGTAGCAGGTTCCTCCCAGAGGTCCGAAGTGTGCGGGGAGGTTCAAAAATGAACAAACTGATACATTTGCCTACTAAGCATTTCTTTAAAACAATTCTAAAGTCTTTAAAACAATTCTAAAGTCCATATGTTTTCTGTTTTCTGCACAGAAAAGGCTGTTTTACGTGCAAATTAACTATGTGGGAATCTTGTGCAAGAAAGGTCACCAGTTAGAGTATTTTCTGTGTAGGATTTTCTGTGCAGAAAACTTATTTCTCAGTGCATAAATATTTTCTTTACAGAAAATGCACAAAGTAAGACCTGAATTGTGAACGTTTAATTATTTAATTATTTTATTATTATTTAATTATTTGTTTATCCCCAGGATGGGAGAAAGCACAAAACAACCACATCTGGATTTTGTGTAGAATAGGCCCTAAGCTGCTGAAGATTCTTGACAGTCCAGAATTCTTGTTTCCTGTCTGATTTTTATTTTTGAATCAGTTGCTCTCTGTTACGCTGGTTCACCCCACGCAGTTGTTAAGAATATTAAGTGAAGACAAGGAGAGCCATATACACTGCCTTCTGCAAAATGAAGGAAAGAAGCAGTAATCCATGTGTAATCTGCTGCATAAGTCTTCTTTTCTGAGAGCTCTGAGTGCTCTTCAGGCCTTTTCAGTATAGTGAGGAGAACTTGGAAAGGCTGCCTTCTAGGTCACTGCTTCAACCTTCACACATAGAGCCTGGAGATTTGACATGGAGCACTTATTCATAGGTACACACATGTGTGTCCCATTTCAGACTTTCAGATTCTGCAGCACCATGGGCCTGCTCTATGCACAGGCTCAGGATCTGTGGATTCAACTACTGAACACAAAACAATACACAATACACAACACAAATAATGTAATACTACAGTACCGTATTTGTGAGATTGGAAAGGCTGCAGAGAGATGCAATGCAGAAGTAGGTGGCTGGCATGCTCCTGGGAGATGGGGGGTGGTGGTGGTCCTGAGGAATGTGTTTCTGGTGGCCAGGTCTTGCCACTACCTGCATTCTGCATTTTTTGCTGTCTGTGTGGAGTCCTGGAACCAAACCTCCGCAGATACCAAGGACCTACTGTACAATCTTGCTTCCCACCTCCTCCATACATGTATTGTATGCACCTAACAAGTGACTGAAGTAGAAATCCAGCCTAGTCTCCCACCATCCGTAAAAATGCTAATACTTTTTGGATTACCATTCCCAGAACCCCCCAGCCAACAAAACTATTTTCATGTCCTTCCCAGGGGACAACTGTCCTACATCTCACTTATGTTGGCACTCACAAAGGAAGATATATTTCCTTCTTATTGCACAGAGGAGTGTGAAGAGTGGAATATGGCACTAAACGATTCATATATTAGTTAAAAATGGCAAGAATTCCATATGTTGCATCAGGTCTGGATTATTTGCAGTTCCAAGTAAATACTTTACAACAGATCATAGGATCATAGCATCATAGATTTAGAAGAGACCACAAGGGCCATCCAGTCCAACCCCCTACCATGCAGGAACTCTCAATCAAAGTATCCCTGACAGATGGCCATCCAGCCTCTATTTAAAGACCTACAAGGAAGGAGACTCCACTACATTCCAAGAGAGTGTGTTCCACTGTCAAACAGCCCTTACTGTCAGGAAGTTCCTCCTAATGTTGAGGTGGAATCTCTTTTCCTATAGCTTGCATCCATTGTTCTGGATCCCAGTCTCTGGAGCAGCAGAAAACAAGCTTGCTCCCTCCTCAATATGACATCCCTTCAAATATTTAAACAGGGCTATCATATCACCTCTTAACCTTCTCTTCTCCAGGCTAAACATCCCCAACTCCCTCAAGACCTTTCACCATTTTAATCACCCTCTTTTGGACATGCTCCAGTTTCTCCACATCCTTTTTGAATTGTGGTGCCCAGAACTGAACACAATATTCCAGGTGGGGCCTGAGCAAAACAGAATAGAGTGGAACTATTACTTCCCTTGATCTAGACACTGTACTTTTATTGATGCAGCCTAAAATTGCATTGGCCTTTTTAGCTGCTGCATTGCACAAACAAAAACAAACAACTTCATTTATATGCCACTTCATACTGCCTGAGGAGTGTCTAAGCGGTTTACAACTGTAAGCTACTTACCCTCAACAATCTGGGTACTCATTTTAGTGACCTCGGAAGGATGCAAACCTGAGTCGAGCTTGAGCTCTTTTGCTGGTCTTGAACTCGCAACCTTATGGTTTTTAGTGAGTAGCTGCAGTACAGGCATTTAACCACTGTGCCACCAGGGCTTCCTGTTGACTTATGTTCAACTTATGGTCTACTTGGATTCCTAGATCCCTTTCACATCTAGTTTCATTCAGCCAGGTGTCCCCCATCCTATATCTGTGCGTTTCATTTTTCCGCCCTAAGTGCAGTACCTTACATTTCTCCGTGTTGAATTTCATTTTGTTCATCCCTTCCTCTGTTACACCTTTCTTATTCTAACACATGCCAGCATTTTCTATTATTTTCTGCTTACCTTCAGATGTCAATGAAAAATATAATTCTCAAGAATTCTGATGGGGGAAACAAAGAACAATATAATGTATTTAACAAGAGCAGCTTTGCAAGAGCTGGATATCTCTTCTGAGGTTCTGTCCATTATCAACTGCCTCCCACCCCCACCTTTGTCATTTCAGAAGAGGAAGGCGTTGGAAAAGGGGAAAAGATGTTTTCATGATTATGAAAAGGCAGTCCACTTCCTGGGAATCAATATCGTGCAGTAATTATTTAACTTAACTTTTCTGGGGAACTAATCTCCAAAGCTCTTAAAACACTGGAGAAAAATAGATCTTCTGTGTTCAGCTAGATCAAAGGCAGATTTTGGACACTGCTTTTTTTTTTTTTTTTTTTTAGTGTTTCGCTTTTCTCAAAAAATACTTTCTCTGTGTAATGTGTAAGCAGAATTCCATAATGATTTTGGAATAGAAGAAATTAAATATCAATTATTTCCTGACACAGGAATAAAATTTTAAGTTCAAACTATACTTGGACTTACTTTAAGTGAAGTATCAACAATATTGAATCATTTGGTTACTAACTTACATATAAGTTTGCAGCCCCAAAGTGATAATTAACTCATTAATTCATTACTGTTGACATTTCATAAAGACCTACCTGGGAATAAGTCACACTGGACTCAAAAATACTTTCTTTAGAATAAATATGTATAGGTTTGCACTGCTAAAGGGATGCTTAATTTTTTATTTGGATGGGCCTTGTTAAAAAAAAAAAACTTTAACATAGTTAAAGTATTTGATGTGTATTATGGTGACTTCCACAAACATTCCCAATTCATAAAAAAGAAGACACACAAGACTGCAGCAGCTATAGGACCATAACATTAATTTCCCACACACCCAAATTAAGTTCAAAATCATGTTCAAAACTCATACATGGAGAGAGAAATCACAGGGGTGCAAGCAGGGTCCAGGAAAGGAGGAGGCACTAGAGTCCATATTGCAAATATATGATGGCTAATGGAGCGCACCAAAGAATTCCAGGAGAAAAAAAAAATCAGTATGTGCTTTATAGACTACAGTTCATGAAAAACTATGGATGGATCTTAAGGATATGGGAGTGCCATTACATCTGATAGTCCAAGGATATGGGAGTGCCATTACATCTGATAGTCCTGATGAGAAGTCTGAAGTTAGGACAAGAGGCTCCAGTTAGAAGAGAATATGGAGAAACAGAATGGTTCCCAGCTGGCAGAAGGATCAGGCAATAATGGAATATCAACAATCTAAAATACATTTATGACACCACATTACTAGCTGAAAACACCACAAACTTGGAACAATTTTTAAAGAAGATCAAAGAAGAAAGTCCAAAGCAAGCTTAATGCTGAACATAAAGGAAACAAAAATAATGACTATGGAGGACCTACACACATTTAATCTAGACAATGATGAAATCTAAATTGTAAAAGAGTTTCTGTACCTTGTGTCAAACATCAAACAGAATGAAGACTGCAGTCAAGAAATCACAGAAGATTAGGAATGAGAAGGGCAGCCATGAAAGAGCTAGAAAAGATCCTAAAGAGTAAAGACATACAATTGAGAAGAAAAGTTAGAATTTTCCAAGCTACTGTATTCCCCATCACCATGTATGGGTGCAAGAACTGGACAATGAAGAAAGTGAATGAGAAGAAAATCAGTTAATTTGAGGTGTGGTGCTAGAGAAAAGTTCTAAGGATACCAACAACCAAAAAGACAAACAAATGAGTCCTTGAACAAATCAAACCTGAAATCTCCCTGGAAGCCAAGATGATCAAACTAAGGCTGTTATTCTTTGGCCACTCCACAGGAAGGCACAACTCATTAGAAAAGACAATAATGCTTGCAAAGATGAAGGGAAGCAGAAAGAGAGGAAGGCCACAAGCTGGATGGATAGACTCAATTGGGGAGGTCACAAGTATGAGTTTACAGGACCTAAGCAAAGAAGTTGAGGACAGGGGGGCTTGGAAAAGTTTTACCCACAGGGTTGCCTTGAGTAAGGGTCAATGCGAAGGTAGTAAATAATAACAGCAATTGTGACTTCATTGTTAAGACAATGAGTGGGGTTCTGTATCAGCTACTTAGTTATGTATACTTAAGTAAGTTCTGATGGCCTGACTTCCCGAAACCTGATGAAAATGTAATTCAGCTATGCTCCACTAATTCCAGGCTAATGCCTGGGAAAGTAGGTTGGAGGAGAAATTATGATTGTGGCAATAGTGTCAAAATCATAACTAAGTAGCAATTGCGAATACAAAACAGATGAGAAAATCTAGGTAACTGTTCTGTATTCTTGATCACTACTTAGTTATGATTTTGATATTACAGTATTGTCATGATCATAACTTCCTTCCCAACTTCCTTTACTGGGCATCAGCTGCATGAAGAAAAGGAAGTCCATTCTGCCAGAGGTTGAAGCATGAGTGAATGACATTTCTGTCAGGTTGAGGGTGGGTATGGAGCCAGGAGTGGTTTGTACAGATTCCAGCCATCATTGTTTTTAATTACCATCAAATTGTCTTTCACATATGGTGAACCTATAAATGAGAGACCTTCCAAATATCTTATTCCAACATCTCAGTTAAGATCTTTAACATTATTCTCTCTTCTAATTCGTCATGTCATCTCATAATATGTTCAAAATATAATAGTCTCAGTTTAGACATTTTGGCTTCTAGGTTTGATCTGCCTTACGACCCATTTGTTTGTCTTTTTGACAGTCCACAGTATCTGTAGAACTCTCCTCCAGCCCCACATTTCAAATGAGTTGCTTTTCTTCCTATAGTCAGCTATCACAACCATTGTCCTTTGCCCACCATCACAGTATCTTTATGTGGTATTGGGTTTGTGTGCTCCTGTGAGACAAGAAGTGATGGTAGTATTGCTGCTGGTAGCTTTTCCCATGTCAGATGTGCTTTTACTGAGGAGCCAGACTAGATGTGCCACACAGCAGTTGCAAAGGGTGACACTGGCAGAGGATCTCTCAGACCCTCACTGGGTCCCTCCAGGTGCAGGGGGAGGGCTCAGGGGGCACGGTACTTCCATGGTGTGAGACCTCTGAGAGTTGGGTTTTGGGTGCTGGTGTGGGTTTTGAGGGCAGGGCTTCCAGAAATCGCACATATTCCCTCTCCTTAAGCAGGCCTGTCCTTTTCTTCCTCAGGGTGCATGTGGGGAAACAGAGCAGTGTGTGGGGGGGGGGGGAGGGGGGAGGACAGAGAGGTGCACACAAGTGATGGAGAGGTGCATGGAGGGCAGAGAGGTACACATGTGTGATGGAAAGACGCATGGACAGAGAAGTGTGCATGGTGGACAGAGCATGGGGGATGGTGTGGGGGGACTCTTCTGAGGTGTCACCCAGTGCTGTTTGTATCCCCCACACCACCCAAGTGACACTACTGCTCTCAGAGACAAAGGCAATGGCACTTTGACTTTAAAGGAGTTAGCCCTCTGCAGAAGAAGGTACCAGGAAACCACTTCTGAATGTCTCTCCCATGAAAACCCTATGATGAGACAGTCCAAAATGAAGCAAAAGGTAATATTATTATACTTTATTTTATTTATTATTATAATAATAAATAATTTTTTTTATTTCTACCCCACTTTTTGTCAAAACAATCAAAGTGGCTTGCAATATTAAAAAAATACAGCAGTATATACAAAATATCCCCCCCCCAAGAGAATTAAACAATTAAGATTAAAATTATTTCTCTTTCTCACAAAAGAAGATTTAAGGCAGAAGAATATGTTTAAAACAATTTAGAATTTGTATGTCAGACACCAAACAGATTGCTTTAGTATTATCAAGAAGAGAAGGACCTTTCCTGGGCACTTAAATATATGGGCACAATTCTGGTGTTAGTTTCAGTTTCCCAATCTCTGAGCAGCAGATTTTGCTGAAGTCCCACAGCTTCAGCCCCTATTTCAATATAATTATTGGTTCCACATTTCAGAGAAATGTCCAAGATGTTTCCATGCATGGAATATTTCATTTGGGCTCACAATAAATCATGGCTTTTGTAGTCTAAAGACTGCAAAAGTAGTTAATTCTCATAAATGTGAGTCTTCCTTATGAGAGCAATTGGTATAAAGCAGTGGTTCCCAATCTTTAGTCTAGCAGGTACTTTGGACTTCAGCTCCCAGTATTCTGGACTGTTGGCCAAGCTGGCTTCTGGACTTCTGGGAGTTGAAGTCCAAAACATTTGTAGGATCAAAGTTTGGGAATCACTGGTGTAAAGGATTTAAAACAGCATGAAATTACAGAGAGAACTCCTGATATTGCCTGGGAGGCCAAGTATCCACGCGCAAACACATCACACAGTGGGTTTTTAGGAAATATTTTTCATGGTTGCTGCAAAAGGGGACACAAAAGCATCCAAAACACCTGGAACTCTTACCAGCATGTCTCCTTTTGCATTGCCAGTGGCCACATGGAAGCAGATATTCGAGCTTCTGCAGTGGGGATTGCAGCTTTTGTCGTATCACAAAGGCAGAAAAGCAGAGACAAATAGCAGCAGCAGTGGGTGGATTCAGCCATGTGGAGGGCACATGGAGGCTGCGCCACACATGTCTGGGGCTGCTTTCAACCTGGCTGTGTCAGTCATATACTTCTGCCTTAACAGGGCGCATGTGCTCCTCTAAGGACTTTATCACACCCAGCTTTTAAACCACAATTAGATCTGGAAAAAAGCAGCTTTGGTGACACTTATTGCTCATTGCTGCCACTGACCCATAGCTGATGTGCCCCTGTGTTGGGAGCTATTTAAAATTCCCTTGCTTACTTGCTGGGGCACAAAGAGGGGAAGGGGATTGGGTAGGGGAGCCATCTAGAGAGAGTACAAGGTGAGCGATAAGATTGACAGAAAAACAAGAAAGGTGATTGGTTGATAGGTTTATGCATGCTGGGAAAGGGGGAAAGTGCATGAGAAGAAACACCCCTTTGTACCTATTTGAATTCGGGTGGGGAAATGTGTAGCTAGCAATACAATCTGAGTATGGATTGTTACAAATCAGCATGGCATAAATGGTGAATTCTGAGCAAAATACTGTGCTTTGGATTATTTTGCTTGTGTGCATTCATTCAGCTTCAGAGGCAACAGCAGTGGGGCCATAGCTAACACTAAAGGAGCTAGTATTGGGCAGAAGAAGGCAATGGTAAACAATTCCTCAAGACTTTTACTTTGATGAGCCAGCTTTTCCAAGAATGTGAGTATTTATTTTTAAGCTCACTCCTTCCCTTTCAGTGGGGAAGGAGGTAGAACAGTGTTTAAAAACAAAACAAAACAAAAACAAAAAAACTTACAACTACTTCTCTCTCTCCCAAGCTCCAGCACCATTTACTAGGCACACTGTGAAATTACTTTATGCCAGGTGAATATTCTGAAATGTCAAACAGCATTGCGAAACATGCACAAACACACTGACATTTTAAAGGAACCTACAAAATGCTCAAATTAGTACATATAGTTCCATGAAATAATAACTAATGTTCCAATTTTTTGTTTACTAAAAAAAGCCTATGGCATCTCTTTAAATATCAGCATATGTATATGTAGTTGCATTACTGCATTCTCACATGCCTTGTAAAACATTTTATAAGAGTCTAACACAGTCTCCCATCTCTTCTTAGACTTCAGGTACAGACAAACTTCGGGTCCAATTTGCATACTATTGATTTTTGTGGGGGAGGGGGGGGGTTGAAACCTTGATTTGAATGTAATGAATCTGGATTGCTGCATTACCCATAAATTTAAGCCTCTAACAGAAGCTTTTTTCTTAAATTATAAACTACATTTTTTCCTCTTGGGTGGGACAATAGCACGATTATGTACTATTAAACTAATTCCAATTATTAATGCCTCTGCATGTTCATTTAAACAGCCTTTCTGACTCCCCAACAGTCACATTGTGAAACTATTTCATAAAATATAGAGATCTGAAAGTTATTCTGCAAAGTGTCTTTGGGTCCACCATACAATCGGTCTTTTCTTGTCAGAAGTAAACCATATTTTCTGCAAAGCTTGGAGAGGTTATTTTTGGACCACAATTCTGAGAATTCTCCCAATTAGCCTTTGGAATTCTGGCAGCTATAGGCAGCTAAAAAATAGTCTTTCAACTTTGTGGTTATTTGCCCTTAAGATCTTTTGAGATCTTAATATTCTTTTATACAGATATCTATCAGCTGGGTCTCAATACCTGTGATTTCAATACCTGTGTATGTTGGATTTTTGTTGAGACATTAAACTTCTAGTTATATGAATACATTATTTTCCAAAAAAACATGCTGAACCAGGCGTAGTTCTCTGCCCCTATCTCTTAGAACAATGAACTGAGAGCCTTTGCCATTTGTCAACTAATCTGAATCCTGTCTGGGGCCACATGCCATTGCCTTGCCATTCTGGCTACCCAAGGATCCAAGTCATGATAATGGTTATACCAGATAGTCCACTTGAGCATTCGTAACTATTGGAATTTCAAGATATTTACATGAGAAATGACCAAGCTCTTTGGTATTGTTTTAGGCTATTTATTATATATATTCAGAGAGAGAAAGAGAGAGGGGGGGGGGAATTCCCCTTAAGGAAAAACAAAGACACAATAATGTCTGGTCACTTAATTTCATTAAATTTTATTAAATATGCAAAGTATCTTACATTGAGTGTATTACCTCATATGGCCATCAAGATGTTACCCTTTCATCAGGACATTTCATTGGGAATTTATCTCTCTATTCAGCTCTTTTACAGACTTCGTAATAATGAATTCTTGTGCTCTTTATCTCATAGTCTATAGGTTATATTTAGGTTACATTCTAATGTGGCAACTGAGTAATCTGGCCAGTAATGATGCCACTATGCAGAATGTAGCCTAGATACTCTGTTCTCATATAATGGTTTGATATAACTGTTTAAAGGCATAGAAGAACCCTGAAGCATTTCAGAAGCCTAGAGCTATCAGACCTCTGATGGCCAAGAGCCATCAAGTGGAACAAAAATTCCCTAACTCAACTCACAGGAAAGATGTGAACTCTGATAAGCTATGCTTCCCAGACCTATCTGAGCCAGGTGTTTTAGAGGCTACATTGGCTCATGGTTACAGAAGCAGCTGAGAGTTTCAGAGAAGAAAAGTATTAGGGTTGCACTCTCCCCCTACTCCAGGAATGGGCAACTGCAGAGGGGATGATGGCCATTTCCCCAGCAGGCTCCACTATTATGTTTTAGTGCACCAGAGGAGACTTCTACCACCATTTTGACTGATTTTCAACCTTTTTTAATTTGTGTGTGTGGAGGGGTAGGGGCTCAATGGTGGAATTAGTGAATTGCCACATTTGCAGCCACTTTTGTATTAATCTGACTGTATTTTGAAAAAATGCCTGAAAAAAAAAATCCCATAGGGAAGTACTTGGTAAAATCCCATGGTCAGAAATGCTCTTGAGCCTTGAACTGCCAACCTTCCGATCTTCTGATCACCAGAATTGGTATCTTAACCACTAAGGGGTGAAAGAGACAACCGTAAAGGGGTGGCTCAGTGCTGCTCCTTTGAGCACCAGATCAGGGCTGCAGCAAATGCACACTGCAGCCCTGATCCAGCATTTTTCTAGTCCCAAAGAAGCAGAAAAATGCCGCTCCTTTTGGGGGCAGAAAAAAGTCACCATTGCTGCCACGGTGGCAGCTCTTTCAAATTTCTTCGGTGCAGCATTTGTAAACGCTGCACTGCAGAAATGTTGTGATGCCACCTGCCGTCAGGGCGGGTGGCATAATGCCAGCTTGGGGGTGGAGTTGGGGCATGCACCATGCATATGCCACATCCCCACTCCACTCTGATGCTGGCATTTCTTACCAGTCTGTACAGCCCCTAAGTGCCCACATCAGCTGCATTAGGTAACTACATTATTTAGCATGGAGGGATCAACTCCCTCTGAGGTTCATAATGAAAGCTCAAACCTAGCCAGTTCTAGTAAAGAGGGTAGACAAAGATTTAACTAGTGAATGCATCTAAACTAGAGCCAATACATGCCAAGAGTTAAATCAATAAAATCCTTAAAAGGATTATGTTATCCACTGAAACTTTACCATACTATATAGTTCAAAGGCACATTTCACCTGTAATTCTGAAATCTGAAAGGAAATCTGGTTCTCATATAAACAGATCTTTTTAAACTTTTGCAGAGGCTATAAACCAGGATTACCAGCAAACTTAACAAATTAAAATGCATTCCGTTATGGATTAAGTTGGAATTTTGCCAATAGAAAAGAGGGAAATTAGTTAAATTTATTTTGTAATGAAAGTGGCTGACTGCAGCTGGAATTTTCACCATTGATGTTTCTCCAGAATTAAGTTATTCATTAAGGTTTTAGTTAATTAAATGAACCACAATGACAGAGCCAACAACATATTTTACATTACTCAGTTGGCCCTGTACTCAAAGTCTACTTCCCTTGGTTTGTTGTTGTTGTTGTTGTTGTTGCAAAACTACATCTCCTTGTTTCTTTAGTCTCTGATGGTTGGGCAAATTCAAAATGTGGGACACAATTATAAAAGGCAGCTTGTAAGGTGGGGACCATCTCCTCACACAAACCTACCAGAGTTCTACGATCTACAGGGGAAGTATTTCTCTTAGTCCCATCACCACCACCACAGGCTTTCTTGGTGAGGACATGAGAGACAGCCTTCTCTGTGGCTGCTCCCACCCCTGGAATTTTCTTCTATGGAAGGCTAGGCTAGCCCTCTCCTGCTTTCATTTCTCCCGTAAGCAAAGGGTTTAAGCAGTCTTTCAGTGGGTAAGGAGGCCAGCTTCTGACCAGGATGTGTGTTTTATTTATTTTTAAACTTCTGTATGTTTTTTAAGTGATTTTGCAGTGGAACCTCTGTATCCCCTGAGGTTTGGTTCCAGGGATACCCCTGTGGATACCAAAATCCATGGATGCTCAACACCCATTATATACAGTGGTGTTATAAAATGGTGATCCTTATATAAAATGACAAAAACAAGGTTTGTTTTATGGATTTATTTTAAAAAATGTTTTCAAGCTGAAGATGGTTGAATCTGTGGATGCAGAATCAGAGGATATGGAGGACCAACTGTATACAGTTTTATGTGGTGATTTTAATTATTTTACAATATTTATCTGTGATGGTTTTTAATTGACTCTTTCAGAGAACCACCTTGGATCCCACTTTGGGAGATAGGTGGCATAATAAATATATAAATACATAACTAACTAACTAAATAAATTCCTTATGCCCCTAACATTTGCCTTCTGCATACTAGCATATTAGACTGTTTTCACTTAATTTTAATTTAGCAGTTTAATGCCCATTCTCCTATTCTGCAGATATCCTTTTGGAACTTTTTATATATTTGTTTTTACTCACCACTCTAATTACTATAAATAAAACTATTATTATTATTATTATTATTATTATTATTATTATTACTCTAAGCAATTCAGCAGCAGCAGCAAACATGCCACATCATAAGACACTCTTAGGTCCAGGCTTTTCATCATAAGATTCTCTACACCATAAGCTTCATATTAGAATTCAAAGTAATGTAGTATAGAATAGCAGTATGCAAGGAGATCTTGTAGCACATTTGAGACCAACTGAAAGACACTGATAGCATAGGCATGCATCTGAGGAAGTAGACTCAGGTCTATGGTACCATTTTCTTTCTTTCAGTTAGGGGCTTGACAGACAGTTGGCTCAACAGCGCCTGTTTTTGCCCCGGATGGAGGCTGTGGCAACCAGACACCGCGGCCTCCGGAAGGAAGAAAAAGAACCCCCTTCCCAGCAGGTTCTTTTTGCATTCCTGAAGGGGCACCATTGGCACGCTTGCACACCATGATGATACCCCTTGTGTGTAGCACCTGTAGCGCCGTGCCCGAGGGATGTCATCATGGTGTGCCCTGTGTGTACAGGTGAGTGCCATGATGGCATCTGGGTGGCAGAACTAGGGCTTGGAGCATGTGAACACTGAGCCCTAGTTCAGCCCTAGTTCGCCTGCAGGCCAGCACAAAGTGCTGATCTATACAGGCTATTAGTCTCAAAGGTGCTACAATGTCCCTTTTAATACTCATAGGTAGATAGACATGTTTTGCATTGTCTTTTGAGCCTGTCTTGTCTTGAGCCCTTTATCTACTAGTTTAACTTTACAGCCTTTACATATAAAGTAGTGTATTGGTGGGTTAGGTGTGTTAGAATACCTCACAAACACTTTTGTAGTCACACAATGCAGTTTCACTTTTTTTTTTTTTTTGCTTGATATATCTGTCTTATTTATTTATGTGCTCTCTTTTGTACTATTTCATTATTATTTTATCTTTGCCTGCATGGGAGTCATATTGTTAATTGCTTCCATAGATGACAAAAAAACATTTTAATTAAATTCATTGTGTGTTTTCATTATTTTGTCAAAACACCCCTCCAATAATAATAATGACCTGCCAGGCAGTGTTGAGTCAGCAACTGAAATAAGCTGGGAACAAAGAGGGAAAGCAGGAGCAGGAGAATGAAACTGGAATATTATAAAGAAGCTGCAAAAGTGAGATGACAGAGGATTAATTGGGACTGTGCCTGCCAAACTGGAACAGATGGGAGCTATGCTATTCATCTACATTGTTTTGTGCTGTTTGTAGCCCTTACAAACAGAATAGCTTTTCTGATAGGCTTAGGCACACATAGTGTATTTCTCAAAATTAATATTTTAAAACTGTTTTGGTCTTTTTTGTTTTTATAAAAAAATGAAGACCTTCTAAAATTGTGTTTTTACTTATTTGATTGTTTTTTTAAAAAATTACTCTACATTGCATCCAGATCCCTGCTGGGAGAAAAGGCAATAAACAAATACTTTCTAAAAATTAAGAAAAAAATCTTGATACATTTGTATTTGTGGCCTGCTGTTTCTGCTGCTCCAGTTGTAATCTGAAGTGCTAAGGCTACTTCAGCCCTAAATAGGATCAGGGCCTTTGCGACACTAAATGGAGACAGAGTTTCATTATAATCCCGTTTTATAATAAGACTTGTGTTTGAAAATAAGATTTGCTGTTCTAGATTCCCAGTTTTCCAAGGTAGAAAGATTATTGCTATGGCAACCACCGGTGGCAAAGGTAGAGAGGGCGGACACACTTCCTTATACTCTCCCGGGAGAGATAAGTTTAAAAGAATGCACTCCTCCATTCAAGTAGAAATGTTTGCCTATGCAAAAGTCTGAAGTATGTTTCATTTCCTTTCACTTTTGCCACTGCTCTGAGTTGGAAAGAACTGATGGTGAGGAGGAGGTAAAGTAGATGTGGGGAGTAGATGCAAAGAATAATGCTTGACTAATCAAGACAACATACGGACAAAGCCAGAAAGACAGCAGAGAAGTCAAATGACTCTCGACAGCAAACAGAGTACCTTTTTAAAAAAGTAATGCATCACCAGGGTGACCAGACATCCTCTTTTCCAAGACATCCCCTACATTTCAACCTTCTGTTCAGAAGGAATTCTAAAATGCCCTTCGTTTGGATCATGACTAAGATGCATTAAATTCATATTTATATGAGTGTATGTAGGTTTTTTTGGTCATGCCCTCCATTTTTCTTGAATGTCCTGCATTTTATGGTGCCTTTTCCTCCTTTGTGACCAGGTTATCTGGTCACCCAGAGCATTGCTGGAAAGAAATATACTGTCTCTTTAAAGCATGTCCAGGGGTAGCCAAGTTGGCCATATATCAACGTACAGTAACATCCAAAATCTACAAAACAGTGGTACCTCTATTGGGCCAACAGAAATGCACAACATGCATGTTGCAATATGTATATTGTACATTTTGATTATCCAATAAAGGTATCACTGGGCCTGAACAGACAGGCCAAAATAAAGTTGCTTTGGCTCAATTTGGAGGTATGCCGTTTAAATGATGCATTTGTCCTAAGAGGCCGGAAGCCATACCTAAGCCATGCTCCAGTCCTAAGGACTGGAGTGCAGCTTTTTCACACCTTCTGACCACTTAAGATATATGTGTCATTTAAACAGTATACCTCCAAGCTGACCCGAATCAGCTTTATTTTGGCCTGTCTGTTTGGGCCCACTGTTTTGTGAATTTTGGATGTTATTGTACTCTCTCTTTAAGAAGAACTAAGGGGCAGTACAGACTGCCCTTTTGGGGCAGTCTGCAGCTGCCCTTTTAAGCAGTGGGATGCCCAGAGGCCCCATCCCGCCGCTTCTCCAGGCCATGGAGAAGTGGCAAATTGCCACTTCTCTGTGGCCTGAAAGTGGGGTGCAGCAGGTGCCCTGGGCGCCCGCAGCACCCCGCACCCAACGGCGGTTACGAGGGGAGAAAGAGGCTGCCGCAGCAGCCCCTTTCCTCTCGGGGTCCTTGGCGTGGCCGTCTAAATGTCGCGCCAAGGACCAGGCACAAAAAAAGGAGTTTGGTTTTTGAGCTCCTTTTAGCGCCACAGAAAGGGTACCATTGGCACCCTCCCACAGCACCTTTATGTCAGGCCAGTGCAGCATTATCTAAATGCTGCTCATGCCATGACGTTTTAGTGGTGCACCCGTATGGACACCACCATTTTAAAATGGCAGCATCCAAACGAGCTAGGGTTAGGGAGGGTGTAGATGTTGCGCCCTCCCTAACCCTAATTGCACCATACAGACAGCCCTTTTGGGTCATCTGTATCAGCCCTAAATGATCTTGATACCTGTGCTTTCAATGTATGCACAGACCTTTATGCATGCATCTCCCCACCTTCTCTTTTTGACAAAATAATCAATTGCTCCAAACAAACAAAACAAAACAAAACAAACAGCTTCATTTATATACCGCTTCATACCCTTAATGAGTGTCTAAGCGGTTTACAATTGTAAGCTATTTGCCCCCCAACAATCTGGGTACTCATTTTAGCAACCTCGGAAGGATGCAAGCCTGAGTCGAGCTTCAGCCCTTTGCTGGTCTTGAACTCGCCACCTTATGGTTTTGAGTGAGTGGCTGCAGTACAGGCATTTAACCACTGCGCCACCAGGGCTGAAACAGAGTTAGAGCCCCCTCCCTTACTTCTTTGGTATTATCACAGTAAAATCAGAATCAGAATTTTAAGTTACTTACAACAGTACAGCTGTATTAGAAAGCTATGGCACTTTATAATAATCTCCCTTCCCCCATTTGTGAGTCTCACTTTGTCTGTTTTCATGTGAACCAGATGTCAAAAGCTATTATTATCTATCTATAGCCTGCAGAGAGAAAACAATAAAATGAAAGTTGCAAGTCTTTTTCCTGGTGTAAGCCACATTCTGTTCAGCAAAGTTGGCAATAATAACATTCTATGAACCATGCCACTATCTGTCAAATGTCTGTCTATCTGTCTATTTCTATCTGTAGTTTAGATGAAAAGTATGCTATTATTGTTGTTGTTGTTGTTGTTGTTGTTGTTATATCCCACCTTCCTCCTGGTACAGGGAATATGCATCAGGATGGAGTGGGATTACTGGGTGCCACCCTACAGGACAGACTACTGTCAATGTGCTTGCTTTCTTTTTGCCCCTGCCATTGCTATTAAATCAGGACAAATGAATATCCTCTGGTACATCCACAAGACGAAAGGGGACCTACCTGCTGAGTCCCCAACCCACAACAGTGTTTTATCAAGTGTTTGTCCTAGACCTAAATCAAACTACAAAAAGCTGAACTGGTTACAGAAAAGAGTTAACATTATAAGGGATTTTTTAAAAAAATAAAGCATAAACTGCTGCTGCTGCTTCTTGGTCTTGATCACTTGTTAAGTTAAGAAGAGGTCTTTTAAATTAAAAAAAAAAGAATACTGCTAGTAGGATCCATTTATTAAGACATACATAGTGGTTTATATTTTATTAGCTATTTTTCTTACATGGTGGTAGAGAAATAATAGGCAAGACTCCGTCAACTTTCTTCATTCTCAGCCACAGTCTCTATAAGCTGAAATTTTCGTTTCATTTTGCACAACTGTCAAAGAGCTATGTGACTTGCAAGTCGCAAAACAGCATCAGTCAGAAAAGAAATTACTCATTTCCTAACAATGGAAGGCATCCATTTTGTCCTTTGAAGAAATTGCAGTCAGGGTTGAAATGACTTCCATCTACCTAACAGGAAGTTGTATAATGATGACTTTCTGCCAAACTCACCCTTGCATATTCACCGGTTAGTCTCCTATTTAAGAGCCTTTCTTGCTGATTGAAGCCACGCCATAAGGGAACTGAAGTTTCAGTATTTCCTATTTTTCTCTAAACATATGAGTTTGTTGAAAGAGTTTTTCTCAGAATTATTAACTTACCGCTGTGAAGGGGCATAGCCTTGTTTAATATTAAAAGACAGTTAATAAGATGAATTTGTCTCCATATTGTTTTTCTTTGGTTTATTTCTTTAAAAATGGTTCAGATCTTTTTAACCTAGGAAAGCTATTGGCCTCAATGAAAACAAGATGGATTTATACAAACTATTGCCCAGATTGTATTTTAACTGTATACACATTAAGCATGTTCCACACTTATCCAAATACTTAACAGAATGGGCCTCTCTTTAGCAGATTGGTTTTGGGGGAGTTTGGGGTTGCATAACAGGTTTCAAGAAATACATTCTGTTCTTTTTGCAAGGGAGCTCAGGCAATGTAAAATGAATTGAAAATGAGAGTGTCTGCTTTTGTTTGCTGTGATCTCTGCTAAGCTATGATATCATCCAACAAGAACTCCATATACCCATCACATCATGTATACACATACACATCACCATCGGCACAGTTAGATGATACGCTATTATCCACTGATATATTCAAGTCTTTTAGTCTATGGGGCTGTACAGACCACCCCTAAGGGGTGACCTGCAGCCACCTCCATCTTCCTCAAATCAGGATCGTGGCAACCACATGCCCCAGCCCCAATCTGGCTTTTCCAGGGTGCAAAAAGGAGCCTCAAAAAGTGGCTCCTTTTTGCACCCTGGAAAGGGTGCAATAGCCATGGGGCCATGGCTTTAAGGTGCTCCTTTGGAGCTGTGTCATGTAAACACAGCTCCAGAGGAATGCCGTGATGTGGTGTGCCGTGCGTCACGCTGCCATGGGGGTGGAGTTGGGGCATGTGTCATATGGACACCACACCCCAACTCTGCCCCCAGGCCGGCCTTAATGGTCGGTCTGCACAGCCCCTAAGTCTCTACTTTCAAGTCTCAAGTCCTTGCAAGAGATTTTCAAGTCAAATCTCAAGTAGAGTGTCAAGTCTGGACTCTGGAGCCAAATTTTAATAGAAAAAAAGGAGGCAGGGTGTATTTCTTGGAGGAAACAGCAAATGTGTTAGGCTTGATGAGGGGGCTGAGATCTGCTTGGCAGCCTGTCCATGCTGCACATCAGAGGAGCCTTCTCAAGCTTTTCAAAAGCTTTGGAAGGATCCTTTCACCGCAAGCCCATTGCCTAACACATTTGCTGTTCCCTTCCAAGAAATGCACCCTGCACTTTGGGTAGAGGTCTTATCTACTGCTCAAAGTCAATGGCATGAGCAAGTCAGTTGTTAAAAATTTACAAATCTCAAGTCAAGTCAAGTCAAGTCAGTGTGTCATTTTTGCCAAGTCAAGTCATTGAAGAGACTTGAGTCTGACTTAAGTCCAAGTCAATTGACTCAAGTCTGCATCACTGCTATTATTGATCAGCAAGGTGGCCTTTGCTGTAGCATTTTTCACTGGCTTTTCCAGAAGTTTATAAGTATAGGGCCTAAGAAAACCTTATGAAATTCATGGGGTTACCCTAAGTTGTCAGGTTACTTGAAGGCATATGTGCACACACATTGGGCAGTTACTGGGAATCAGTATAGTGGTCAGTACACTGGGGGCAAAAAGTGAAAAGGGGGTGTGATAGTTGTCTTTAAATACTTCCAATGCTGTCAGGCAGAAAATGAAAGAGGTTGGTTTTCTGTTGCTGGAAAGGGTAAGACTCAATGTTATGAATGGAAAATCTAGGAAAATAGATTTTGGCTAAGCATTAAAAGAAACCTCCTAATGGAAAATCCTTTTCAACAATGGATTGGACTCCCTTGGAAGAGGTGGGCTGTCTTTCAGTGGCAATGGTTTCATACTCCATTGGGGGGGGGTGCCTAGGTTATTTATGGTCCAAAACACACAGCAAGAGCTGTGATGCCACAGGATTCCCTAGCACTGAGTCAGGGCAGTTAAAGCAATCTCAAACTGGATTATTTCTGAAGTGTGTTTTGGACATATAACACCATCCCAATTCATCCCAATTGTGGTAATACGTGTTGTTTCAGGACTATACAGATGATACGGGCCTATCCAGATCATTTTTAAATTGTAAATTATAAATGATGACTTGTTTTGGATTGTTTTAATATGTATGAATCTTGTTTGCTCTTTTAAACTGATGTGAGTTTTTAACTGATGTTGTGTATTTGTTGGTCTGTTGTTGTTCCCTGCTTTGATCCATGGGGAAAGACTGGTAAGAAATAACTATTATTATTAAGAAAGAAGAAGAGCCCTCCCTCCAATCCATCTGCCATGGTCCAGGCCTCGGAGGGAGAGAAGATCTGCTGGACTTTCCCTCTTCCCCATCACCTCTCTTTTTTCCTTTTGTTTCATGTCTATTTTAGATTGTAAGCCTGAGGGCAGGGACATGTCTTAATTAACAAATTGTAAGCCGCTTTGATAGCCTTGGCTGAAGAGCGGGGTATTAATTATTATTATTATTATTATTATTATTATTATTTTATTATACCAGGCCCTGAGAATTCAGGACCATAGCCTGAAACGTGGTGGTGACCCCTTGTGATCTTTTTTTTGGGGGGGGGGGGGCTTTAGAGCTGTGTCTGGGTCAACCCCTGGGGATGTCATTGAGCTTCAACTAAAGCTGCACAAAGTATAATTTCCAAGTCAAAAAGTCTAACAAGTGAGTTCTGTGCATACAGATTTTTCAAGGCAGCACTTTTGCCCTGAGATTCCTTGCCTTCACCCTGAAGACTAGAAAAGAGCATCCAGGCTCTGAGACCTGGGGCTAGGCCTTGAAACCAAAAATTCTATGTTTTGATCTTCACTTTTCCTCTTGTGCTTACATCTTTTAGCTGCTGCAGGCAGGGCTTGTCTATTTATAATCCTTAAACGGTGCCCAATAATATTAGATTATCTATAGCAACCAACGTCTAATTTCCCTCAGAAACTGAAACCGTTTTGGTTTGTTTTCTGTCTTTTTTTAAAAAAAATCTTACAAGTTAAAAAATTCCTGAGCTAGCACAGTCACTTGGGTTTGGGACATGTAGTCTAGAAAAGTATTTTTTCCAGGGTCTGATTTGTATCAGCCACATGTTGATGAGCATATTGTATGGTTCTGCATTAAAGCTGGAATCCTCATGGCCAAAATATTTCCAAACTGTGGTGCTACACTGAGGCTTTAATGAATGCAGTAGAATATACAGGCCCACACATGCAAGTAACTAGGAGCAGGTGTGCATCTGTAACATATTGCTCTCTGTGTCCTAGGAGAATGCAGCCTGCATTCAAGCAAAATTACAGTTTCCCACAAGCAGAGAGCAAAGACAAGGGACCAAGGTGTCCCAATGCCAGATGTAGGCCTATAAGTCAATTCATGTTCATTGTGATTTCAGAAGTAACTCACACACCGTGTAGTCAAGGAGGCTGTTAGATCTGCCCCTTGGAATCTTTCTGGGAAAAGCATGATATGACTCCAGCTAGGGTTGGGTCGAACCCAGGTATTGTAGAAATGGATCATGGCAAAGACAATGAACTGAGGCAAGAACTGACTCAAAACCAATTTCCACTTTAAGTCAATTTGTGAAACAATGGTTTTGAAAACTGCAAATTTAAATCTAAATCTGGTCATCAAATAGCCATGCCACCGATACCACCCCTATTAATTTAGGAAGTTCTTAGAGGAAGTGAAGAAGTTGATCTACAGGGCACATGTGCTGACTTCGAATGTTGCAGTCAGCAGCTTGAAGGGTTTAAAAGAATACTTTGGTTTTTTAGAAGCTTTGTTTTATTTTCATAGAATCAGTCCCAGGGTTCTTCTTTTTGATCCACCAGAGACCACCAAAATAGCTAAGGGAGATGAAGAAAATAAATTTCTGTTCCAGTCTTCTGCAGAGTGAGCTTTGTGGCTCCAACTGGAAACATCATGTTCAACAATGCAGTTGGAACAAGGAGAAGACAATTTTTATTCAGGCTCCTGCTGTTGAAAAGATGGCCAGCCCTTGACAAACTTCAGGCATTACACAGGCAGATGGAGTTACCCATTGCCATACGTGGATTACATAGTCAAAAGTAGATGGGATGGGGTGTCTGGGTCAAGCTAAGGTAGAGAATAAGACTCTGAGGAAGAGAATACAGTTATGGATAAATTGGGATGATTCTCTGTGGCATCTTTAGTGCTTCATTGCTCATATTTAGAAGTAAAGAATAGAACAATAGTTATGTGGAGCAGTGGCCCTTAAACTATAATCCTTCAGGAGTTTTGGACATCAGTTCCCACACCATAACCATAATTGGCCAAGCTGTGAGTTGTAGTCCAAAAATCTGGAGGACCAATGTTTGAGAAGCACGGATGTCAAGTCAGCCAGGCCTCCAGTGTCATGTGATCTGGCCAAGCTGATAAGCCACAACACCATCTTTAGCCAGAGAAAAGGATGGAAGTGTGGCAGAAGAGACATAAGGCTGGTAATTGCTTTCAACCTGCAAATTGTTTTGATAATAGAACTCTGAGAATTTAGAGCTGTGTTAGTTTGGAACGTCAGTATACAAAGAGACCTTGTATGGTGCATTTGAGGAAGGTCATGCTACAACATCTTTTGTAAAGGTGCTACAAGATTTCTTTGCTTTGATAGTGTGAAAGGTTAGGTGTCCATGACCTGCTTGCTGAGTCTGGATTCCCTAGAACCTACAAAGGCTGCTTAAACACCTACGCTTTAAGTGCAGGGGAGAGTGTCCCTTCAGATGGTCTAGTCATATAATTAAGGGTAGTAATTGTTACTCTCATTGGGATCAAAGGGAAGGGGGAAATATAAAAGGGCAAGCTTTGGAGGAGGAGGAGGAGGAGGAGGAGGAGGAGGAGGAAAAACAACCTCCTAAATACAACCCCCAGAAAGAACACATATTTATAACTTCTCTTGTTGGCATAAGATTGTATTGCAAGTATATTTTGTTTGCTTGTTGCTTTCCCCTATATCATCCCTGATTAATTTAATTTTGAATTTAAAATCTCATACATTGGGGGGAGGGGGGAGATTTCATATGTATATGTCTGACCAATGCCCTTTCATATTTGTTTTCATTCTGAATCACAAACCTTAAAATAAAGCATCTTGGCTCTTCTGAATCACTGGAGAAATTCGACAAAGCAAGCAAGAGTGAAAAATCATGATAAGGTAGCCATAACAATGTGTCATGGAACAAGATACAATGGATCACCAAAACTTACATGCCATGAATGTGCTGACTTCTACTATTGGCCATGCTGACTGGAGATTCTGAGAGTTACAAGCCCCCCCAAAAAAAGAAAAAAAGAAAAAAAGAAAAGAAAAGAAAAAGTAGATATACAAGAAAATATAGCCATTGCACCAAAGCCCTTATATAGTTATATATTTCTCCTAGCACTTTACTCCATGTATCCGATGAAGTAGAATTAAGTCTTTGAAAGCTTATACTACCAACTTCTTTCTCTCAGTCTAAAAAGTGCTAAAAGATTCTTTTACATACTAATCCACGTTAACACAGCTATGTCTTTGAATTATACCCTTTCATAGTGTGATGGAAATAAAATGCTTAGCCATGGAAATCATTTTGAAGTTAGCTCGATACTGAATTGTCCAGGGAAACTCAATTACAATGGTTTATACAGATATCTACAATCTTAAGATAATAGGTCAACTTCTATAAGTCTCTTCTCTGGACATTGTTTTATGTGGTTGTTTATTAATAGGTCAGAAACATAACTTGGAGGAGCAATATTCCAATGAAAAAGACCAAAAAAAGGGGGGGCAGGGGGTGAGCCCTCATCAGGCTCCCATCCTTCCAGACAGGAAATTCCTCATTTGCTAAAGCAAAGAAACTGCAGTGTAGGTACATTTTTCACGCATTTCTGTAAATTGACCAAAGCATGTGTTAATGTAAACATCACATGAGCATTTTGACTGGCTTTTCTTTTCCTTCAGATTGTTACAGGCACAGGAAATAGTCTGATATAACGTAGCAATAATCCTGGGGGATGCGAGAGACAGCTTGTTCACCAGATTTGCAGGAAATGGTAAAAAGCTTTATCAAATAGTCACTCTAAAAGGGTAGCTTTTCCCATATTAGCAAAAGCATTGCTAGGCCTGGCCACATGGGCAGCTGGGCCCATATCTATCTCTTAAGGTCCCAAACAGGAACCTTGGAAAACTGGCAGTTCTGAAAACTGGAACTGTGGGTCTGAAGATTGGTAGGGAAGTCTTCATGAATTTTGCATCCTTGCATGTATGCTTTTAAAAACAGTAAAATACAAAATATAGTGGATGGCAATGATACCACAAGCAGTTAACAATGAAGGCAATGACAAAACAAGTGAAGTTTAAAATTAAATATATCGAATAAAAGGGGAAAAGCAACTGTGGAGGTGGCTATAAGCTAGGACACTTTGTATTTCCTCAGGGGGCTTGACCACACAGGAGCCTTGGTAGCCCTAATCTTTGGTGCCTGATATTAGGGGAGGCACTCAGCCCCCTCCTAGCCTAGTCTTTGTGGAAGCCTAGGAGACATGGTCCCAGACCTATTTCTCAGATCCCCTGTGTCCACTGGTGTCAGAGGATGGTTTGTTACGTAGATTTATTGCCATGCAAGGGGAGATTACAAAGTCGATTACAGTTGGAGAAGGAAGGAGTAACATTGCCTTCCTGAGATATAATGCAACAGCTTCACACAACCTCCTTGATGTGCTGTAACATCCCCTGCATGCAGACACATAGACGACACACAAACACACAAACACACATTCTCTTTGCTTTGCAATTAAACTGAGGGGAAACCCTTTCCATTGCTGAGCATGTGGAATTCTAGGGGATTATCACTGTAAACATTCTATATGGTACGTCTCCCAAGTCCCCTCACTTGGCTTGGCAATTAAGTTTAGGAAAAACAATGACAACTTTTCATGGTCTGAGCATAGAAAAGTCACTTGAGAGGGAATTAATTTGTCTGGGATTATGGGGAGGACAGAGAGAAATGAAGGGGAGGGGGAGACAAATATCTTCATACCTTTCTTAAAAGTTTGAACAATTTGGACAGGAGATTATTCCATTATTACCCCACATATAGGTTAGATCCTGATAAGAGTAGGAGATGTAGGGCTTCTCCTGATGTTTGTGTGTCTTGTACATAAGTAGTACATATGTATCTACACAGTACATAGATACATTGTGTAGGCCAGTACTACTCAAAGTATTGGTCTGTGCACCAGGGCCTATCTGTGAACCATTGGCTGCCAATCCACAGAGAATTTCCAAAAAAGAAAGAAACAACAGCAATTGTTTGACATTTGCAAATACATAACCTGCAGTTATGCATTTGTAACTGCTATGTATTCATGATCCCTATGCAGCCCTAGTTTAGGGCCTATGTATGGATCATGGAAGCTAACCCCATTCACTAATAGGTAGCCACTGTGATCCACAGGGGTTTGTTGCCCTGCTGATCAGGAAACAGCTGCCTGATATTGCCCCACCACCACCACATGTGAGTTATCTCCGGTGTGAGGGGAATTTTTCTGCCTGCCACACCAGGGAATAGCTCCCAGGATGGGTGGGAATGTCAAGCATCTGCTTCTTTTTCGACATGGGAATGGACGCCTGTCAATCCCAGCAGCTTCTTGCCAATAAGTGATGTTTTGGGGAATTCTAGAATTCATTATTCATGCCAGAATTCACTATGTAGCAATGTTGTTATGTTGCTATGTAGTATGCAGTGGTCATATAAGACTCCGGCAAAGATTCCTATTGTACTAGTGGACACAAATGTCATACTTGTTCTTGACAAATTAGAGGGGGGGGGGGAATGGTGATTTCCCCAAATCATGTAACATGAGAAGCACAGGCTTAGGCTTCCCATCTGTGTGGTTGATCTTTATTCCTCATTAAGTTCCTTTCCCATCAGAAAGGGAACAATAAGTGCATTTAAAAAGAGGAAGCAGCATATAGAGTCTCCTCCAGAGAAATAAAACATCCTGGATTTTATCTTCAGTATTAACCTCATCCTTGCTCTCGCCCTCACTTCAGTCCAGGAGTAATGTAATTTAAGGAAAACAAACTTGTTTCTCTTCCTTGCAGCAAAAGACGATTTTACTGTAGGTGCATTTCTTCAAAACCAGTGGTGGGATATGTGCTCAGGCAACAAAAATGAGAAGCAGAGAGCCATCATATAATGCTGTTTTATTTCTTTAATGTAAAAGATACATTAAATAGGGGAGCTTTTCTGCAGAGGTAATGGTTTTAATGGGCTACTTGGAGTCCTTTTATCTTGTATTGAGTTTATAGTACACATCCCCTGAAGAACATGTTAAAATTACAGTATGTAACTGTGTGTGCGTGTCTGCTTGAATGTTTTGTGTGGTGGTGATAACTCAGGCATTAATCCAGTGACACCCAGCAGACCTTTCACACAGTACCATTTCATATGGTACTCATATTTCCAACTAATACACCAAACTGGGGAATAACATTATTTTCCTGGTGACAAACTATTTGAGTGCCATATCTTTTCCAAGAAAACACCAACACCAGGGAAGATGTCTAGATTCTCTGAAACAAATGAGTCACAACAGCCACACATTTATGGTTCAATAAACTGTTAAGTGCTTTAAGCATGGAGGAAATAAATCTTACCATTCTAGCCTAGATTTAATGGTTGATTTACCCAATAACTGTGGCAAAAGCAGAAATGGCATAATAAATAGATTTTCGGAGGGGAATCTATAATAGGAGATATTGGCATGTCTCACATTTCTTTATTTCCTTGTTGTACTCTTTGTATGGTTGTACTCTGATTGGACAAAATCCAACAGAAAAACAAAGAAAAAACCGAGCAAGTTGAAACAAGAGGTGAAATTCAGTGTTCTCTGCCTAAGAAAAGGGGAAGCTGGCATCTCAATAGAAATTCTGCTGCTGCTGCTGCTGCTGCTGCTACTAATACATTTGAAATTGTATTGCCCTTTGTGCCCTTTCTTCATATGTCCAAGAAACAGAATCCTTTCTGCTTGCATTGATAGCCCTCCAGACCATCTTAACTGCCAACAGATGTAGCATCTGAGACAAAATGTAGGCCTGCAGCATCATCACTTTTCTTCTCTTGTAAGATTTTTAACATCTTTGACTGATGAAGAAGCCAATGAAGCCTGCGCGGTATATTTCATACAATTAAGTTGATCCAATAAAGGTATCACTATTATGTGGAATTTGTCCTTTGTTGTATATCCCTGCATGGCCAATATGGGTACCATGAATATGTTTCCAAGAGTCAGCTCTGTGGCCATACACCCATCCGCCACAGCTTTCCCCTTATTATTATTAACCTTTATTTATATAGCGCTGTATATTTGCCTGGAGAAATCATAACCCTCTCCAAAATATACACATGGCAGCCCACAAAATCACTTAAAATATAAAAATACAAATGCATGAAAAAACATAAACAAATATTACAAATTGTGTGTCTTCAAGTCACCTGTTGACTTATGAACTCTACAGTGTTTTCATAGGCAAGGAATATTCAGAGGTGGTTTTGCCAGTAACTTCCTCTGAAATATAGCCTATAGTACCTGGTATTCATTGGCAGTCTCCCATTCAAATACCAACCAGCATTGACCCTACTTAGCTTCCAAGATCAGATGGGATCTGTTATTAAGCTTCCTTATTACAAATTAACAACTCAAAGGGCATTTCATTTCCCACCCTGGTTAGAACCCTATGCTAAGGGTAATTTCAAAGGGATGGTACTGGGATACAAACATTGTATCCTTTCCTGTCCAAAAATGTTGGTGGAATCCTTTTCAAAATCAATTTCCATCTTATGTATTGTTTGTATTGACATATTTAAGTATTGACTGAGATGTGTATCAGCTTTTACAGAGCTGTTTTCTTATGGTGAATACCACAAAGTCAAGACAGTAGTTTAACATTTCAGTAGAAATTAAACATATTAGATGTTGCATTTACAACTACGCATAGGAAGACATACAGCTAATGCAAGTTCTTCTGTTAGACATGTTTTCTTTGACTTTTTTTAATTGCATATAATGTTAAAACTTAGAGGGTTGTCCTAAGCAAACTTATTTGAGAGTAAGTCTTATCATCACCAATAAAACTAATTTCTGGTTAAAATAATTGGCCAGTTTTTACTTCATGTATGAGTTTTATATTTTTTAAAAAAATACATCCAATATGATACCACGCAATACAACGCAGCTACATAAACACAGCAACTTCCTCTACTCTCTTGTTATCATAATCCACATTGCTTTGTGGTTGGCTATTGTTTGAGGTCACTTTCTGTTAAAAATGAGAAAGCATTTTTCAAATACTGCAGTTTTACCAGACAAAATATGGGCCTTCAAATTTTTGACTGTTACAGTTATTTAGACATTATGCTTTGTAGTGCCCAAAATTGCTTGGGAAAATAATTAACTGTTGTTAATGATCATTCCATTTCAACTGCTCTGGAGGGTGAGCACATATCTTCTTGAGTATGCACATATTGCTTACATTGCAAATCAATTTTGAGTTGCTATTTCCATTGGCCATGAAATATATTACAGTCAGCCCTCCATATCCATATATTTATCCATGGATTCAACCATCCAAGGTCTGACACACACACATATATGGTCTGCAACATAGACTTCAAAATTCTGCAACATAGACTCGAACCATACATGGAGAGAGAAATTCCAGAGGTCCAAGTAGGGTTCAGGAAAGGAAGAGGCATTAGGGACCACATTGCAACCATAATGGCTAATGGAGCACACCAAGGAATTCCAAAAGAAAATCAGCATGTGCTTTATAGACTATAGCAAAGCCTTCGACTGCATAGATCATGAAAGACTATGGAATGCCCTTAAATACATGGAAGTGCCAACACATCTGATAGTCCTGATAAGGAATCCAGGACAAGAAGCTAGTGTCAGAAAACAACACAGAGAAACAGAATGGTTCCCAATTGGCAAAGGGGTTAGACAAGGCTGTATCCTTTCAAACTATCTGTTCAATGTGTATGCAGAACACATTATAAGAAAAGCAGCCTTGGACACAGAAGAGGGAGGAGTGAAAATAGGAGGAAGGAATATTAACAGATATGAAGATGCCACCATAGTACTAGCAGAAAACCTCACAAATTTGGAACACCTACTAAGGAATATCAAAGAAGAAAGTGCAAAGGCAGGTTTAATGCTGAATATAAAGAAAACAAAAATAATGACCACTGAGGACCTTCACAAATTCAACCTAGACAATGAAGAAATAGAAATAGTAAAATAATTCTGCAGTCAGGAAATCAGAAGAAGATTAAGAACGGGGAGGGTGGCTATGAAAGAACTAGAAAAGATTCTAAAATGCAAAGATATACAGCTGAGCACAGAAGTTTGAATCATACAAGCCATCGTATTCCCTATTATCATGTATGGGTGTGAGAGCTGGACAGTTAAGAAAGATGATAGGAAGAAAATCAATTCATTTGAGGTGTGGTGCTGGAGAAGAGTGCTGAGGATCCCATGGATAGCAAAAAGGACAAACAAATGGGTCCTAGAGCAGATCAAGCCAGAAACCTCCCTGGAAGCCAAATTGAGGCTGTCGTACTTTCTACACATCGTGAGAAGGGAGGACTGACTGGAAAAGACAATAATGTTGGGAAAGGTGGAGGAAAATAGGAAGAGAGGAAGGCCACATTCTTTGATTGTTATCTGACTGTTACTGGATATTTGATCTGATACTACTTCCACTACCATCCAAGAAGAGAGAGAGGCAGGCTAGCTCCATCAGGCTTTGCCTGAAAGAACAAGAGCCCTCCCTCCAGTCCTTCTGCCTTGGTCCAGTACTGTACTTAAAAAATGAATCATCCTGAGGGAGAGAAAGATAGGCAAGCCAGCTCCATCAGGCCATGCCTGAAAGCAGAAGAGCTCTCCCTCCAGTCCTTCTGCCTTGGTCCAGGCCTCTGAAGGAGAGTTGAAGTGCTGGACCTGATCCTCTTCCCCTCCACCATTCCCTTCTCTTTTTGTGTCATGTCTTCTTAGATTGTAAGCCTGAGGGCAGGGAACCATCTAACTAAAATGCTTGTATGTACAGTGCTGTGTAAATTTACAGCGCTATATTATTATTATTATTATTATTATTATTATTATTATTATTATTAGATGGATAGACTCTATTAAGGAGGTCACGGGTATGGGGTTGCAGAAATTAAGCAGAGCAGTGGAGGACAGAGAGTCTTGGAGATGTCTCATCGATAGGGTCGCCATTGGTCAAGATCGATTCAAAGGTAGTTAACAACTACACACACACACACACGTATGTTCCACATGGCATGGCTTCAAGCCAGGAAGGAGTGGGAAAAAGCTGCTTCTTTTTGAAATGGCTTATCTCTGCATAAGGCGCCTAGAGGGCACTTTCCTGCTGGCTTCAAGGAATATGTCATCTAAACATCACACCTTCAAGCCAGCCTGAAAGTACCTCTTTTTGCCTGTTTAGCTTCATTGTCCCATTGGAATGCAGACACATTTAGACTGTTCTATTGGGAAATGTTTATTGCAAAGTTTATTGTAGAAAATTAGTTAATTAGAACTAACTAAGGTAGAAATGCAGGGAGACAGACTTGCTACCAGTTTCCCAAGAAAGCAAGCAAGATATCATCTCTGCAAGCACAAAGGCTAAGAAAATGTGCCAGAGAAGAAATAGTAAATGACATCAGGAGCCCTAAGAGTTATCAGTCTTGGGTTGAAAGAAATTCAGCATAGGTCAGAGCAAATGACAATTAGGAAACACAGGGATCTCTACCCTCCAAATTCAAATGCATCTTCAGTGCACACTTGTACCATGATTGTGGTTTTCAACAAGCCCAGCAGAGCTATGCAGCACTCCAAGGCTTCCTCCGGGTCATCTTCTTTGCTAGCCAGAAGAATCATGGCTATGACACCATCAGTAGAAATGGATGGCAAGAGAAGCCGAAGTATGTGCCTGCACATCATTTGATAGACAGTAAAGCAAAAACAAAAAAACAAAAAAAGAATGTTCATCAGCCACTTATGCATGAGTATAAATAATTTGCAGACAGTACCTTCCTGCACACTCTCTTAATTCGTCACAGTACTGTGTGTGGTCCATGGCATTTGCATAGACATGAACAGACATGGAAGAGCACAAGAGAAGTAAAGACAATTCTGCATCAACATGAAAGTGTGAATAATAACACCAATGAACAGAAAATGCTTACAAGTACACCAACCCTCAGTTGCATCCAGTCACTTCCAAGATTTTCAACCTTTGTTGAACCATCAGTCCTACTGGCTGCTACTGAGCAAATCTCTTTCCTTCAATCCAGTTACTTCTTGACCTGGCAATAGCATGTAAACAATAGAATAACAATGAATAACATTCAGTGTTGTAAGTTCCAAAGGCACTTTTGTTTTGTTCATACAATTGCCTGTCTCAGACATGAGATGGGAGTGATCAAGAAGGGTTGTGGGAAGAAAGGATAGACAAATCTGCATGGAGACATTTTTAGCCACAAATGGGATTCCTGTTATTTATCTGCAGCACTGTGCATAGAGTTGCAGGTGTTCTAGTGTCCCATTCAGGCACTTCCTATTCCTATTCCACATTGGGGGGGGGGGGGAGAACAGGATTAGGTATCATCTTCATTTGCACAGCATCTATTTCAATATAGGAGGAAAGGGCCTTTCCCCTATGCTTTTGTGCACTGGAAAATCCTATGAGGATGTGTTTCATGTGATATCCATCATTGTGGAGAAGAACATGACTCACATTTATTTGATTAATGTGGATGACCTTTCTCTAAGCTGTAAATTATTGCTACATACATACAAAAACAAATTGGGGAGCCATGCAATGCAGAACACATTCCTGTACATCTATCATCCATAGAAGTAGGATGGTGGTAACACTCTCACCACCACATGAACACATAATGTAGGTGGCCAATTCCCCATGGCTGCCCATTATAATGTTACCATCTATGGACATCTGGATCTGGCCACTGATGCTGTGAACGAGAACAAAAAACTAGAGAGTTCCCTTGATTCACATATTTCCTCCACATAAATAAAAGTCTGTTACAAAATAATGTGAGTGGGGAAAAAAACCTGCATGGAGTGAGAAGAAAAAGAGACACAATTTCCCACATGTGTTCATTAGGATATAATAAATAGCTTGCCTATGATAGGAAAGATGAGATCACTGTCTTCCTTTTTTTAGCATATTGGCGCAGCTGTTAAAACAATAGCACAAGGAGAAACCAGCAACTTAAAACTAGATCCCCAGTATCTCCACATTTGTTAGACTATCCCATTGGCTCATCTCTCTTAGGTCCCTGTAAGTTTCTCTAATTTATCACTTTGTATTTTCTTGAGCTGGGAGAGTTTTAAATTATTGATTTGTCTTTAGGCAAGAATTTTTAATTTTTTTTACATGTTGGGGTGGTGATTTTTAAGATGCTTTAGCACTACCATATAGGCCACACTTGTTGGGGGCTGTCTTTGATTAAATGACCCTAAGCAAGTACTCTATAGTCTTTGATATTTCCTTCTATTCTTTTTTAAGTGTATAGGGGAAAGATGGGTAAGAGAAATATCCATATCAAAATGGTTTTGCAGGGACAGTTTCATATCCTCCAACTGTCCCATTCTGGCAGGGACAGTCCAGCTCAATCCTCCATCATCTCCTTTTTTAAAAAAAACTGCTTTTGAAATGTCCTTATTTCCCCCTCCTCCTCCCACTTTCCCTCTGTGTCCTCAGCATACTTCAGTTGCTGAAAACTCAGTTCAATGGACTTTATCACACAGACAAAAAAGACAGGAGCACAGTGGGATGCTCCCATCTTTTTTTCCATAAATAAAAAGTGATTGTCCCATGAATAAAGTGTCACTAGAATTCCTCTTTATTCACGCAGTCATCACAGGATAATTGCAATATCATGCAACGTCATGTGAAAACCTTTGTGCTATAGCACAATATTGACAGGAGTATCCTGCTGTGTGTCCACTTTTTTTATTCTGTGTGATAACATCCAAAGTATAATAATAGTTTGCACTCAATTAACTCAGTGGGAAGTGGGGAGAAGAGCAGAGGTAGGAATCTTAGCCTTCCCAATAGGCTCAGGCAAAAGCCAACTGCTGCAGGTTATCCTTGCTTGTGTTCTTCCTCATTGATAACTCTTGCCATCTTGACCGCCCACTTATGTTACTTGACCACATATGTCCTGTTTTTCATCTGTGAACTTCCTAATCAATTCTCTAAGAGGCAATTTCTCTAAAAGGTGCAAAGAAAAAAAGGCACTCAAAATCTTTGTGATGCTGCAACAATCAGAAACAAGTTTGACATACAGCATGGATTATATTCTGGGTTGTGGATGTATTTATCACTCACATAAGAAAGTGAATCCCAGCTTTAAGGGAAAGGCACTTTCTAAATAAAGCAATAGAATAGACCAAAATGAAAGTTTCGTATCACCAAAGGTACAAAAAAAAAAATCATAAAACATTTCCTCATTAAGTCCTCTATAACAGGGTTATTTTTAGTCTCGTATTAATAGATTATTGGTTGTACTTAGTGAAGGCTGACTTTAAAAGAGAAAGTAAACAAGTAAGTGAGATGTGATCTGATGTGGACAGGAAGACCTTGTTGTTATTCATTTATATCCATGAATGTTCATGAAATATCATGACATTGGGGGTGAGATAATTTCTCTTCATAGCAGAGCAGTGAATTTTCTATCATTAATTGTGAGCGAAACAGGCTGCTTTGAATAATGTGTGTATGTGGGGGGTGGGTACTTGGTGATTCAGAAAATACTGGAAAATAGGTACTCAGTTCCTTTCTTCCCTCCATTTATTCTTTTTTACCCCCTTTAGCATTGAACCCAATAGTCTGGAAAGACCCTGGATATTTTAAAGAGATGCTTTGGGAGAAATAACATCAGTGTCTGCTCTTTTATCATCCTAGAAAGAAAAATAAACCAGCCCTTGCTGTTTACCAACCATCCTCTTGCTTATCTAGATGTGGCTGCTATGCTACAACTGTGTCTTACAGCTGCCACATAGCCAAAGGATTTTTGCTTAACTGCTTTCTCTCCTCAGACACAACAATGCCCTCTCCTTCTAAAACCCTCTCCACCTATGCTTTATACACCACCCACACCTCTCTATAAAAAGAAATAATTTAATGGCTTCTATTGTTTAAAAAAATGACCTCTGCTGCAAAGTGTTCTGTCTCATTTTGCACCTGGCTTTGGACTTATGGAAACATGGAGCATCAGGGTGGAGGATTTTTTCTTGAGGCACTGAGGGCAAGAGTTTGATTTGTTGCTTGTATTTTCATGCAGGGGATCAGCTCAGCCCAGCTGCAGGACTGCTTGTCTGCCTGCGTGCAGAGTCTCCCTTAACCATGGGACTTTGAAAACCACAGCTGATTCATTTCAGACCAGCCGCCCTGAAAGCTACTTCTTGTTGCAGCAGTAACAGGAAGTGCATAGAAAGCCTGTCCGTTCCCTCCAGATCAACCAATTAATAGCACTCTTTACCCTGTCCAAGTGCTTCTTGGTTTCACCTTCCATCACATGCACATAGGACCAAATGTATCAAACCCCCTCCACTATTTCGAGAGGAAATCAATTATGGGTAAAGCAGACATGTGGCTCAGAATTATGCTTCCAAGAATACTTAAAACCTTGGGTAATACAAACCCCCTCCCCTTGCTTATGAATTATGCTGTTTTCCCAGTATTTAATCCTGCTGTGGTATGACCTGGCTGGGCCTAGCTGATTTCAGAGGAGAAAGTGTTTCTACTCTATAATGAAATAATTGTTCATTGTGGTATTTGCATGTTAGCAAACTATATGGATGTTAAAGCTTGCCTCTTTCAGGGATAGTCCTTTCTTTTAATGCAAAAGGGTTGCAGAAAAGGAGCAAAGCCCTCCTCCCATACCCATACCCATTCCAATCTAATTTGGCAACTAGTTAATTGTATTGCAGTTTTATCTAAGCTCTGCCATTTAAGCACTCAGAGGCTGCCTTGCCTTCATTTTCACATAACATCTTCACCTCCAACAGGCTGCCCCCAGGATGCCAGTAAGAGGAGATCCCGGAAATGAAATTTCTTTTGGAATCCTAAGCTTGGATTTGGAAGGCAGCCAGAGTCTACTCAAGAATATGAGATCTAAAATGAGGAGACAAGGACTTCTTTTGGAAATGCAGGTCATGGCACAACAATGGAAATGTTGCTCCTTCTAACATTCACCCTGGAGCTCTTGAAGGTGGGGGGGGGGGAGGGAAGAATCCCACCCCCACCTGCTGTACTAACTATAATAACACATAAGTAACTGCTTTCTCTTTATTTTAACTCCACATATGACCTGTTCAGCTTGGGAAGGAAACCACTAACCATTTGTTCTTTCTTTACAAAGCAATGTAAATATCTGAAACTGTCAAACAAGGGAAGGGAAGGGAAAATCTGGATGGAGCCATTTCGACATTACTGAGCTATTGTTAAGTAGAAGCTACACTGCATGAAGTATCATAGATTGTGTAAGAGAAAAGCTGCCTGGATACCTTTTCTTTCATAATATTTCAGATACCTTTAGCAGCCAAAGTGAGAATGTGCGCTTACTCTCCTTCCTTAGTGAATATCATCCAACATTTCTTCCCTGGTGTTCAGAGTAACGTACAAGTTGCTTGCCCATCCAGTTGATCTCAGACCACCACCTTATGCAATACATTCGACTGTAATGCAAAGGCTTATGCCTCTGACTATTTTACAGTCACTCCACCATGTGGGAGGCTGAAAAGGTACAGAAAAAAAAGGAATGAAATTATGAAAGGGTTGGAACAACTCTCCTAGAAGAAATAGTTAACAAGGTTTGGAGTGCTATGGTTTAGAAAAAGGCAAGTAAGGAAGGGATCATGATAGATGAAAAAGTGCCTAGTGAGATCTTTTTCTAATTAGAGTTTCTGGGTCAGCAACACCCCATTCCCTGCACTTTCAGGGCCAAACCTTGCAACCACAGAGGCAAGCCCTTGTGATGTCATGGAAGCAAGTTGAGCAAAGAATGATCAGAAATGTATCTGGGCCAGTTAATTGAGGAAACATAGAAGAGGAAATACAGATAAATTGTCCCAAAATCTAGTAAAACTCTACTAACTGGGGTCCTTCTCACAGTGTCCTGTAGTATGGAATCCTGAGCTATAGGTGAGATATTAGAGCTCTCTAGTTGAAATACTAAATTGTGGTGGTGGTATGCCTTCAAGTAATTTCTGATTTATGGCAACCCTAAGGTTAATCTATCGCAGGGTTTTTTTGGCAGAATTTGTTCAGAGGGTGTTTGCCCTTGCCTTCCTCTGAGGCTGCAAGTGGGTTTCCATGGCCGAGTGGGGGTTTGAACCCTGGTATCCTAGTACAACACTTAAACTGCTACACCATGCTGGCTGTCAAAATGCTAAATACTCTTCCCAAAATCAGAATATCATAAATGGGCCATGGATAAATAACAATCCAAATCTGGCAAGACCCCATTTTTTAACAGCCAGGAAAGTGGCAGAGTTCACTGCAGCTGTAGCAGCTATCACCATTCTTGTTGGGCTTGTATTGCACACTGCCTTACTTATAGCACACAAGACATGTGGTAAGACTTTCTATGTCCTATACTGTTGCATGTGGAGATTTTGGCCTTTACCAAAAGGCAGTCCCTGAAAAGATTTTGTTTTCCACCCTGTGCCAGTGATACCAAGGCTTATGCTACAAAGGGGCCCTGAATCATGACACCCTCCACATCCCTGCCTTGCTGCACTTAGCAGAATGGGCCCAAATGTATGTGCCCACCAGAGCTTCCTCCAGTTTTCTCCCCTTGCTTCTAGGTTTCTTAACACCTCAGTGTGTGTCCAGCCAAAGCCGCCACCACTGCAGTTCTGTTCCCCATCCATTCCCCATCCGTACCAGAGGAGGAGATTTTTGAGAACTGTTCAGAACAGTTCTCAAAAATCTCCTTTGTGAAGGATGGGGAATGGAATGGAATGGAACTGGGACTTCCTGTGTGCAGTAATATGTGTCCCTGATTCTTTCCGTTCCATCCCAGCCCCTTTTGTAACACGCCAGGCCCATTCCAGGGGCCTATGCAATAAACTTAAATGTTATTGTGTCCATAACCCTGGGATTCTCATAGGGTCCTCTGCCTTTTCAGATGAGTAGACAGAAAGTGTCATGGATGACATCACAAAATGACTACTGGGAGGTTTGCTCTCATTAAATGACTGCCATAGTAAGGATAAAAAAACCTCTTGCCCAAGAATTTGTGTACAAGACAGACATGGGGTCTGAGCCTTAGGATGCAAATCCAGATGAGCCTAAAAGCCAGTCTATATGTTTAAAATATTCTCATTCTAGATGAACAGAATGTGATTAGGCCTCACATACTTTGTAGGACTTTGAGCTTTTTTGCAAAGGGTCCCCCCAATTACTCCTTAAACTCCGCAGAAAAAGGCTTCACAGTTTTTACTAGAGTATCAGCTGAAATCCCCAGAAAAAAAACATTATTGTTTTGCATGGACTTGGACAGTTACACATTTTTGGCAGAGGGATGGTGAATAGATGCCAGATGTATGCAAATTTGCACAGGAAGATGAAGACAACCGTCAATGTGAATGTGTGAAAATGTGCACTAGTTCTCATAGTGCATACATGTAGACTTGTTCTGAGACTGTAACCCTAAACATACTTATCATGGAATAAATTAAATTAAGTTCAGTGACCTGAATCTAATTTAACACTGGGCTGAGATCCTACATTGCAGAGTGTGGCATAAATGTCTGCAGCAGATATTATGCTACATTTCTTCTCTCAGTCCCCCAACTAATAAAGAATAATAAATAATAGAATATATTCATATCCCACCCCATCTGGACTCAGGCAATCGGGGTGGCTTACTGCATTAAAATTATACATACCATATCCCCCATTAAAATAGAATTAAACATTTTACAATTAAAACAAGTTTAAAAAATGGACAATAAAACAATAAAACAACAACAACGGGCATGCAAACAGCAAACAGGACTGGTCCATTTCTTTCTCTCTCAGTGGCCAGCATCTATTCATGAAAGGCCAGTTACACCAATGTAGCCCTCCTTCCACAGCCTTTCAGTAGCTGTTAGACAGTGGGGGAGACTGGACAAGTGCATGCCTACATCCCCACAGCCAGATGCAGACGGTTACATAATCTATCAAGATCCACTGGGGTTTCTCCAGAGAACTCAGCGGATGTTGTAGACATAAGTAGACAATGAATGGCCATGGAAGAACGTGGCTATCACAATGACATAGTGAGTCCTGGGGAAGCTTGGGTCACTAAGGAGGAAGGAAGAGAATATCAACCTCTGCAACAACCAAAAAAAAAGCATATGCAAACATACATTGGATTTTAGCTTGCTTATTTCACGAACAGAATGCTAGACCTAGAGTGAAAGCTGCTATTATTATTATTATTATTATTATTATTATGACATTTATATCCTACCTTTAGAGATAATTTACTTATACTGTATAGAGATATAAAGATTCAAGGCAGCTACCAACAAATTTAAAACAGTAGAAAATAAAAACAATACAAAAACATTAAAATGTGTAAATATAAAGTTAAAAACCAATTAAACAATTTTAAAAGTTAAAAAACATTACACATTAAAAATATTTAAAATGTAATAAAAACTATATACAAACCTTGACCTCTGAACTGAAACAGCATTTAACAACCCAACCCTTGTCAGCTTGTTAAAGCTTGACAGCACAAAAATGTTTTTACATGCTACCAAAAGGAGAGCAGGTACGAGGCTTTTTCTAGGGAGGGAGTTCCAGAGCCTGAGAGGAGTAGCCACGGAGAAGGCTTTTTCCCTTGTTCCCAACAAATGAGCCTAAGAGGCTTGCTAGTGCAAGTGAACTGGATTAGACTTTTATGCAAGCAGTTGTACAAAGCACTTGGGCAATTGTTTGTACAGTGGACCCTCCACATTCACTGGGGTTAGTGCACAGGACCCCCATGAAAGTGGAAAACCGCAAATGAAAAAACACTATTGTTTTCCTCAAAAGAACACTTCTCTAGGCATTTATAGGTCCTCCAGGGCAATTGTATGGTCAAGATCTGCCAGTGGTTGACAATGAAATTGCTCTGGAGGACCTACAAATGCCTAGAGAAGTGTTCTCTCTAGACATTTCTCCCATCCAAGTACTCACCAGGCCTGACCCTGCTTAGCTTTCGAGATCAGACGAGATCGGGTGTGTGGCTGTATCTAGGTTATCCAGCATGACTTTTGGCAGATGTTGACAACAGACCATACAGAGTCACGCTGGAGGCTCTAGAAATTCCTAGAGAGAACACATTAATCAAATCTGCGAATAATCAAATCCACAAAAGTCAAAGCCACAAATGTGGACAGCCAACTGTGCAGTTGTGCAGTCAGTTCCCAATCCACTTGCATAACCCCCTGTGCAGATATTGGATTAGATACTACAGTACTTTTTAAAAATGTTCAACTGCTAGTGCTTTGCACTAGTGCGATGACATAATTGGAGAGAGGCACAGAACTCTACAGTTGAGCTAGCATGCATAGGTTCCAGTTCTGTGCATACTTACTTGAGAATAAGTAAGTTATTAGATTTAGTGGGGCTTACTTTTCAGTAAAAATACAGAGGAGTGCTTTGTTACTGTCCCACATTTCTATTGCATTCCATGGTAGAACATCCATAGGCCCATGGCTCTGATAACACAGTGCAATCATTCTCTATTTGACAGGTTTATATTTTTCCTTCACCCATTTCTAATTGGCCTTCCCAGTGCTCTGATTTCATCCGAGACACAGAAGCATCATGAATCATGTTGTCAGTAAAGCATAGTGTATATATATCACTTGCAGTCCCCTCACATTTTATTCTTTTATAGAAACTCGGGCTGCAATGAGTGACATTAATGGAAGTGCAGGCAAGTAAGTGGTTTCGCAGTTGCAGTCTCATCCATTACTAAAACTGCATATAGCAGACAAAAGAGCAGCCGCATCCACTTCTAACAGAGGTTAAAGCAAAGCTGTTAAAGAGAAAGAAAGGAAAATGGGTAAGGAGAGAGACCCTCCCAGCCTCTCCTCTTTACCTCCCCCTTCAATCGATTGCATTTCTCAGTGCTTGTCCTTGAGACACCAGCTGTAGACAATGGATGGTGGGGGAAGGGTGAAATATGATCCACAACCATTAAATATCAGTGATCCCATTGGAGAAATGGTATACTTCTGCAATGCTTTTAAAGCAACCAAAATGAACTCTCTCTGTGTGTATGAGTTTTCAAGTCACCTATCAACTTATGGCAACACCATGTATTTCATAGGGTTTTCCTAGGGGAAAAATATTCAGAGGTAGTTTTGCCAGTTCCTTCCTTTGAAATATCGTTTACAGCACTGATGTTTGTTGCAGTGTGTCATCCAAGTGGTAACCAGGGTAATCCAGCTTAGCTTTCAAAATCAGAGAGGATCTGGTGCCTTTAGATGGCTCTATATCTATTTATCTGCATCTTAGGAATTTATCACACTGACTTATCTCTTCCAAATTTGAGCCAAATTTGAGAGTTACAGTATGCTTATTTTATCACATGGACCTTTCCTTCAAAACGACTTCTGATTTGAAAAAAAAATGGCGACTTATGGGGCTCGAATTCAACACTGGAGGCAATGGGAAGCCGTTTTGAGGGGAAAGTCCATGCGATAAAATCAGTGTAACTTCCGAATTTGGCTCAAATTCAGAAGATGTAAGTCAGGCATCGGAAGCAGTGCAATAAAATCCTCTTTCTCCATCTCTCTCTCTCTCTCTCTCTCTCTCTCTCTCTCTCTGAGTCAGACTGTGGAATATTATGAAAAACTCCACTCACACACACAGAGATGTATCTGCGAGAGAAAGAGAAATGTAGGCAGTTTACATGATGTGACACAAGATGAATTTTAAAAGTTTCCTTTCAAGGAAGAAGAAGCCTTCCAGGAAGATAATTTGGAAAGCTAAGCTGTGCATAAGAAACATATCTCATCAGTCCTTAAACAGCTACAGAGGGTACAATTCTGGCATAAATCAATGCATCATTGGTGACTTAGTTCTTAAATGGCTTGGAACCTAAGCACCTAAAGGACCAACTTCCTGCTACCCTGTCTTAATCATTTGAGCCTCTCCTAGTCTGCCCCTCCAGTCCTCTATATTAAGTAGATGGTGACTGGACAGTGCCTACTCACACATGGCCAAAATAGAGAAAAGGGGTTAACAGACAATAATGGGGAGGGAGGGGACAGATGTTTCTACTAAATTTAGTACAATAAGTATTAATACTATTTAATATATATAAATACAAAGTAGAATAATTACAGGTACGAAGCATGCAGCTCTCCAGATGCTGGACTATAACCCCCAGCATTCCTTACCAGTGCCTGTGTTGCTTAGGGCTGCTGTGAGTTGCAGTTCAATGGCACCTGGAGAGCTGCACCTTGTATAAATAAATAAATAAATAAATAAAATACAATTCAATACATCTCACAGTGTGGAATACTTTGGACCTCCATGTATTACCAGGGAAGCTATGTGTCTGCTTGATTTTCCCCCCAGGTGCTATTTATGGCCAATTTCCTTCTGGCCTTTGTTCCCCTTTCCTATGGTATGTTATATTTAAGACAGACTTGGGCTGGACAGTCCTTCAGACACTGAGCCTCCTTCAGAAAGGGCTATTCATTTGTAAAGTAGGGTGCATGGCTGTCCTGCTAGAGAGAAAACCTTCTTCATCCTGTACCTTGTTTATGAAATACCCTCCCGAGAGAAGCTTGCCTAGTTCCAACTGTAATATTAGTTACATACTCGCCAGGGCGCATAGTATAACTAGCTGTGATATACCTGAATTTGGATGTTGAATTTGGATGCTGAGGTGTTTGTGCTGTGGATCAGTTCATCACTCAGTCTTAATTATGGCATATTTTTTACATTCTTTTACTTTTGTTTGTATATGGTCCCAATGAAAGCTGACCTATTGATAATTTTTAATTTTATTTTAAAAATCAAGATAGATAAATAGACAGGCAGATAGAATTTAGGGCCTAGATGACCAACAGAATGTGGGACATGTTTTGACATATTTCTTTCTTCCTCCTAATGGTAAATCCCTTTCATAGCATACAGGACAGATGTTTATTCTAAAGCAGCCTAAATGATTGCCATCTAAGAAACCAACCAAGCTCTTAGGAAGGGATCCTCTGGTCTTGCCCTGGCATACTGTCTTCTCCTGTAGACCAAATGAGATCATAGTAATAATCTAATACTGCATAATAAACCAGATAATACACTGGTATTTGGCTTCATTAAGAATTTTCACAGGATATGGCTATCTGAGTCATGAAGGTAAACAAATTCAACTGTCAGATCGGCAATCTGTCAAATGGTGTGTTTTTCCTCCTCGGTTTTGTAGCAACATGTAAAAGCTAAACCAATCACAAGAATGTGTTCAATCAAGAGTCGTAAAGCCTCTTGTTCCCATCGTTGATGTGTTTCACAGAAACATACGTGGGTCAAAGGATCATGATGATCTTCTTTAGTGACTAAAAATAAAAAGGAACTGAGCAGATGTTTGCCTTCTGAAAAAAACAGATTGTGCCGATCTGTAGCTAACTCATTAAAAGGAAGGAATGAAATGTGGTAAGAAGACCAGAATACTTTCAGATCATAAATATGGGAAAACCCCATTTTGTCTTTCTGGGCTGATTCATACATGTACTGGGGGGGGGGGGCGATATTATTTTGTTGGACTACAACTCCTAGGATGCCCATCCAGCATTGCCAAGTTATGTCCCCAGTTGTTACAAAATACCCATAATATGAGTAGCTATCCAAAATGAAATTCTATGGATTCTCATTTATGTGAAATTAATATATGTTTGAAGTGCCTTCCCAGGACAGCAGTCTACATCACACCATTACTGCCATTCTTTCTGAGGGTTCCCCACAACCACCAGTGGCATGGCACAAATCATGTGAACCATGTGTTTTTACAGGAATGGCTTCCATATAGCACCACAGGGGAAATCAAGTAGTCAACCTACTTGAATAGTGATTATACATGTGGACATAAACAAAGCCAAAATTTCACAAACTTTTTGTCCTTTGTGTATGCATGTGCCAAAAAAAGAAAGAAAGAAAGAAAGAATATAAGATACGTGACTTCAAGGGTCTAATACTTCTAAAATGAGATTTAACTGAGGACTCATACCACCTGGACGTCATAGCCTAGAAGCAGAACTTGGATTAGTTATTTTCAACTGGAAAGCTTTCTGGTACTTTCTGCCTGGAAGGCCTACTTGCTAATTCTGAATACATTCAACAATGATGGAAAAGTACTTTGTGGGATGTATTCTCCAATACATGTTTTGATATTGGAGAAGAACCAGTTTGGTATAGTAGTTTGATTGCTGGGCTAAGATTCTGAAGACCAAGGTTCAAATCCCTGTTCATCCATGGAAACCCACTCTTGGGCAAGTCACACTCTCTTAGCCACAGAGGAATGCAAGGACAAACCCCCTCTGAACAATTCTTGCCAAGAAAACCCTGTGATAAATTCACCTTAGAAGCCCCAAAGACAGAAACAACTTGAAGGCACACATCAACAACAACAAACTGAAAACACCCTGCGGCCATGGCATTGCACCAGTTAAGCACAAAGTACAAGATATGCTTCCCTTTCTTCTTCTTTGCAAAGCTTGTCTTATGCTGCTCAGACCAAAGGGCAAGGCTGCAACTTTGAAACTATTATTAGTCATACAGTTATCTTTTGAAGATGTCTTACTTCCCAAACCTCCAATAGTATATCAGTATTAGAGGGATTACATACTAAGCCACAAACATTCAAGTTGGTGTCTTGACACTGTGGTCTTTCAAACAGACGTGTTTACAATGCATATTTTCCTATCCCTACTATTATTGTAGTTCTTAAACTGCCATTCCAGAATGGGCTTTATTACTCAGTTGACATCATCTTTGCAATGTGTAGGTGTGTCTCTGGCACTTGATCCACTTAGGTTTACAGTGCAAACACTCCTGAGACTTTCAGTTTAAATGAATAGAGATAATGAATGAACAGAGATAATGGTTTGTTAGCACACTACGTATATTAATAAATAAGTCCTTACAACTGCACATATGACAAAATAATTAGAGAAAGAAATCCTTACTTCAAGGGAACTGACTTTCTCAAGCAGAAGGTGTTGCTTTGACACATCAGCAAAGAAGTTGTTTCAAAGAGCTATATCATCTTGCCAAACTCTTCAAAGGTTTATGATCAGGGCTGCTGTTTGCATCTTTCAGTATCCTACTACACTATGGTCCAAACTATATACAGCAACTGCTTAAATACCCAGAGCTTTAATATTGAGCCTATCAATGTATCGGAAAGAGTGGACTGAATTCCATGAAAGCACATACTGAAATAAATCAGTCAGCTTTCATAGAAATCCTAGATTTCTTTCCCCTTTCCCTTTTTATGCTGAGACATGCTAACTATCATGGCCGCCTCTTTGAAAAATGCTGATCATATGTGTCCTCCATAATGTTGGCAGGGTTTAATTTCCAGGGGCCTGTGCAGATGCTAAAGGAATGTGGGTTATCACATTCCATACTATTCAATGGCATCACCAACACTGAATAATATGGGCCATACTGATCTACAGGAAATCAAATTCTCAAACTGGAAGCCCAACAATAGGGAGGGCTCACTGAGTAATGCTGTCAAATACATAATAATACATAATAAATCCACACTGAATTTACAATTAATAATTTTTATTTTTTCTATGATAAAAGGAGGCAAGATAGGCTTTCATTTGGGAATATAGACCTAAACCCTATTGTTGGTCCTAACTAGATGGGATCCTATACAACTTAGGTCCAGACTATTTGAAAGGTTGTATCCCCCCATATGAACCTGTCAGAGCTTTATGATCATTAGGGGAAGGCTTTCTTTTGGTCCCACCACCACCACAGTATGTTCTGGTTGGAAGTAATAGGCCATTGATTTTGAATATTTCAATATTTTATTTTATTAACCAAGTTTTGTTGGTCCATTAACTTCTTCAGAGATTGATTTGGTTTAATTATTTGTTTTGGTACCTGAATAACAAAACTCCAAATCACGGTGTTTGGTGCTATGCAGACCCAAAGAATTTTAGGTGATCAGATTATACAGAGAAATAATTTTTTGTTTTACTATGTATTTTATGGCTAGGCTTTTCCAAAAGCCACCAACTATATTTAGTTTCTTCTTCTGAATGACCATTTTGAATGATCATAGAGGGGAATGGGAGGAACCCTGCTTACTCAACATGCTGCTGTTTCTTTAGTTATGAATCAAATTAGCTGCAGCTGCAGCAGGAGCTCATACCCCACCCAAGGGAAGAGTTCCTCTCTCGCACCAACCCATGTAGTATCCTGAAACAGTCTTGCTTACTTCTATTAGAGCAGGATTAGCACACAACTCCTAAGCCTACTGTGTTGAGCAAGAGAGCTGTAAGATCTGATAGTGGCCTTTTGGCCTGGTGGGATTGCAGTCATTTCCTGCAACATACCAGATTGCTTTCACAAACATCCTAAGAAAGCAAAGCAGAACCAGGTTGTTTCACAAAATGAAATAGACTGCTTGGGAATGTCAGAGACCAAGGCTGTCATCACAGGACTTCACAGCTGGCCTCACCCTTTTCTTCCAATATGACTGCCATAACCTGGTGCCTGCCATATGTGTTAGATTCCAACTTCCGTTGTCCCACAGCTGCAGCCACATCTCACAGTTGATCTACTCATTTGTTCTTGGGGAAGTTACTTTTTGGAGTACCATGCACTGGCAGGGAGATTTTAAGATTGATAATCTTAAAAGTAACTTTTCGAAGCTCTTCTGTAGGTGTCCTGGCTTCTTTCTAGAGCAGATGGACAAGCTGACTGGAACATGGACTGAAGGAGAAATGTGTAAGGAACGAAGACATTCAAGAGAGGGAAATATCTGACTGCACAGTGCCCTTTTTGAATTTTTTCCCTTTGCAAATATTAGTCAAAATCTTGCCCCAACAGAGGAACATACATTTTCACTCACTGGCCCATTCTATTTTTTCACATTCTGAATACATTAAAAATAATGGCTGGAATCTTACAGGCATATGCATTTGTGATTGTTTCGTATTCACAATACCTGTGTAGGGGACGTGAAAGTTCCCAGTCTCCACTTACCATGAAACAGCCATTGTGACTCATGGATGTCCATTCCCCTGTTGATCGGGAACCAGATGGCTGATAGTCTCACCCTTCTTTGTGAAAGGAATCTTTGGTGTAAGGTGGAATTGCATTGGGGTCCTGCTTCTTCCTGTCATACTGAAGACTATTCACAGGATAGGGTAGGAACACATGTCAGCTGCTACCTGAGAGACAGGGGAACAGACCCCCACACCGTCAGGATAAGAGAGGATTGGGATGGGATTCACTGTGCAGCACCGTAACTACAATCCCCGCAATTCCAAACCCTTGGGCTCCTGCCACTCACCTTGCCCCCTTTCCCCTCAAGATTCCTCCCTAAATCGAGTACTTGGGCCTCAAGGTGATCCCTATATGTATCAGTGGCTGTGCTGTTCTTTGGGTTCAGTTTGGTAAGCATGACCAGACTATCCAAACTTAATATAAATAGCCAAACACAACTGTAAAAAAGAATAAAAACTAGAGGTTTATTAACACACATTTAGATCACACATTAATCCCAAAACTAGTTAATCACTTGCAGCTCCCCAAAACCCTATTCAGTTCTTCCCTGCAACTGACCGTCCTATCTCTATTATGCCTTTTCCCTATCTCTAGGTCATCTTTTCCCTTGTATTCCTCTGCAATCATATCCCTATCTGCCTTCTATGAGAGACAAGAGTCATTTTTTCATCCTTCTCCCCCATAGGCCCCCCTTCACAGTATTCCCTTAGTTGTGATAGACTGGCTCCAACCAGGCTTGCCCAGCTCCTTGCTCCACATGCCACTCCTTTAGATGTCATTGCTGTATTGAGGCCTCCAAAGGTCTGAATTAAGACAATGAGATCTAGCATCTTAACAAAAACAAAACATTGAACATATTACACTATTTACCACAATTCTCTTATGGTCTCATACATTACATTTTGGCACAACATGCTTAATATTCAAACATACCAGCCTCTATTTGCTCACACTGAAATATTTAACATTTTATTAAAGTTAAAGTGTTTTATCTTATAATATTTAGTCATACATCATAGTAATAATTCATACCATTTACATACAGTTTCAAACACACACTTCAGATGGTAAATGCAAAACCTACAGTGCATCATTTGTATCTGCAGGGGTTTGGTTCCAGACCCCCCCCCCCCCCTCCCATGGATATCAAAATCAGTGGATGCTGAAGTCCTACTAAATACAATGATGTATATCATCTTGAAATAATTATTTTAAAAAATTGAATTTCCTTTTCCTTTGTTATAAACCTATCACCCACTTTTACTTTAGGAATTATCCTCTTAGCTTTTTCTTTTCTTAATCTATGGTGTTATTTCTATAAAATAGCAAAATCAAGATTTGCTCTTTGGAATTTGTTTTTTGTTTTTTTAAAATATTTTCAAACTGTAGATAATTGCATCTGTGGATAAAGAATAAGTGGATACAGTGGGCTGACTTTATATAAGCTAGATATCAGAAATACTTCCATCATTTTACCTTTTAAACTTGCCCTCAGCTTTCCAAAATTTTCCCTTTCAAACTTTCCTTCGAATCCCCCTTCATCAGTTGCAATTTGCATGCATAACTCACACAGAATTATACAGATATTGCAAACAAAGCAATTAATATAACTTAGGGGTGAAACAGACCACCCCAAAGGAGTGGCTCTGTGCCACCCTTTTGCATGCCGGATCAGGGCCACAGCAACCGCATGCCAGGGACCTGATCCAGTGTTTTTCCTCCACCAAAAAGAGTAACAAAATGCTGCTTCATTTAGGAACAGAAAAAAAGTTGCCCTTGCTGTGGTGGCAGCACTTTTCAGTGCGCGTTTTGGTGTGCGGCGTGTAGTTGTTGCACTGCTGGAGAGCTGCAATGCTGCCTGCCATCTGGCCGGGTGGGCAGGTGGCATAATGGCAACTTGGGGAAGGAGTTAGGGCACCCTGACATTGGCCCTTTTGGCTGGTCTGTACAGCCCCTAAGTCCACTATGATAGTACTTCCAGCAAGTTTTCTCTTATTTACATTGGATTTGTATCCCACCTTTCTCCCAACATGGGATCCAAGGTGGCAGCATCCATCCATATATGTAGCTCTTGCCTGGTAGTCTATCTGGCACACAGTGTACTCATTCCCAGGAAGTAAGAGTTGTATAGTCTTTGGAAGTAGCCTCCTCCCTCTGGATACTGATGACCAATGGTGTACACTCACTGACTCCTACAGGGATTCCATTGGGCTGTATTTTCACTTTTTCCTTCATCCTTGCTCTTCTCTTTCTCTTTGCTGTCTCCATCTTGTATTTTACTAGCTTTGTCAGGCAAGTCTGTCCCTTTGGCATTCACATTTGCAATAACTTTCCAAAACCTTTAAGATGGGATATAGTTATTGGGACAAGCAAAATGAGAATTCTGCCCCCAATAAGAATTCTATCCTATCCCCTTCATTCCCCACATTCCTACACTGCAGTAACTTAACACTTAACAGCCGATCATTTAGAAATACTATTTAGGCATCCAAAGAAAAAAGGTAGGCAAAGTTACCAAGAAAATGTAAACACAGCAAATGTAAGAGTTCCAGGTGTTAATTATTTTCAGTCTCTCTCTTTCTGGAATTCTAGAAAGTGGAGGGGTGAAAGAAAAATTTATGGGAAGGCAGACATTTTATTTGGGAGACAATGGGGCTTTACAGACTGTCCCAAAAGGGCGCCCTCCCAGCGCCTGTTTTTCCATCGGAGGGAAGCCGCAGTGGCAAAACCGCATGGCTTCCCGCTGGCAGAAAACCCATGAAAAGCGGGTTCTTTTTAAGTCACGGGAGCATGTGGCAGCGGTGTAACAAGTGCGCCACTGACGTACTCATTACGTAAGCATTGCATGGCACTGTGCAGATGCTGCACGGCGCTTACATAATGATGGCAGTGCCCATGTAGACAGGGTGCTGCCATATTGATGTTCTCATCACATGCTAGGTTTGCGGGGTGTGTATGTGCACCGCCCCCAGGCAACCCAAGCACTGCAAAGGGCTGGTCTGTACCAGCCTAATGATCTCATTTTGCCACCTCCCACACACCTCTACAGTTGTACCATAACTAGGGGCAACTTTACTCTGTAACAATTGCTGACAATTGTAACTGGGTTTTAGTTGTTTTAGCAGGGTGCTTGTCGTCCCATGTCTGTGATGTGCTTTTTGTACCACAGGATGATGGCCTGCAGCACTTTGATGTTTCTTTTGAAAGTACTTTTAAAGACTGTCGCTTTTAAACTGCTTTTAAAATACAATTACAATATCTGAGACACATGAATTACAATTATATTTATTTTTACAGGTAGCTTTCCAACTGCTGACCATTCTGTCTTGGAAGAGGCACACTGTTGTCTGGTGCCTCTCAATTTGCTAAGTAGCCTTTTGGTAGCAAGCAGAAGATCTGGCTTTGTTTCTCAGCATGCTTGTCACAAGGCACTTTCTATCATCTGCAAACACCCACCACCTGAAAGATACTTCTCAAGCGTTGGAGTGGTTTTCTAGGTTAGCCACTTCACATTTCTGGAGGTGCATTGGGGCAAGGGGGACTTAGTCAAGTAGCTATTGACTGTCGCTGAAGTGGAAGCAGCTCTACAGGGACGTGAGTTGTTTTTCCCTCGGTTGTTTCTTGTGTAGGATGTAGTTAGCAGCGTACACTCTAAATGTGCCTTGTTCCTCATTATAGCTCAGGCTTCAATGGTGCCTGAGAGGTTATGAAACACTGCAGAGAGGCCACAACAGGAAGTGCAATCAGCAGTGAGTAAAGAGAGACTTTCCTTCCTTTGCCACCGTTTTCAAAACTTCCTTCTTCAGTTCCAAGTTCTCTTGAAGATTTTGTTGCTTTTAGCTGGGTCTATCTGCAACCCATTCCTCCGATCCTTGCTTTTAATTTCTGCAAACCCACCTGCCCCATCGGTCCCCCAAATAAGCCCAGCTTGATTTAAGACATTGAATTCTTGTGTTTCCTCTCATTTGTTAAAAGCAACAACAGTTGGCTTGCTGCCTGTTTTTTTTTTTAAGACCTTGGGAATGTCTAGGGCCTGTTTGCTGACAGGAAAAAGGTGTGTGTCTGTGTTGCATGAACAGAATGGCAAGTGGGGGAGGGAGATATGATGGCTGCTTACCACATAATCAGCTGCATGATGCAGTATGGTTGAGATGCTGGTCAGCTATAAAATCTAATCTATCCACCTACCTAATTTTTCACACAAAAAAACAAGCTGTCAGAAGAGAATGTCATAACTTCATCTCTCTCTGGAGACAGCCACCAAAGCACTAGCCAAAGGTCAAAGAACCAAATGATGCATTTCCCATCTCCAGCACTGTGTGAACTCATGCTGGAGCTCTTCAGTTTCCCATATATAAAAGGCATATGGGGAATCATTTCCTCTGTCACAGTTCTCTTCCCAACGTATTAAAACTGCTACATTGGCTTGTAAGAAAGAACAATTCCACAGCTGGTTCATTGTTTCGTTGCTGCTTCCAATGCTGCAGCATAGCTAGATCTTTATAGGATTTCCAAGCAATCTACTTAACCATTAAAAAAAAAGAAAAGACATTCCCTTCTGGGGCCATGCTGATCATTTGCTCTTAGGCTCCTCACATGTGCATGTGTTTGCCTTCAACTTGTTTCTGACCTATGGTGACTCTAAGGCAAACCTTTGATGGGATTTTCTTGGCAGGTTTCTTCAGAGGAGGTTGCCATTGGCATCCTCTGAGGCTGAGAGAATATGACTCACCCATTGGGTTTCCATGGCCAAGTAGGGATTCAAACCCTTCTCTCCGGAGTCATGGTCCAATACCCAAACCACTACATCACTCTGTCTCACAGTTTCCTCACTCAGAGATAGTTACTGAGATATGTCCAGTGTGTGTCTTATATTGAACCATGTCTTCCAAATGTATTTATTTAGCTGCATTTCCCCTCTTCTGGCATACAGCTTGGACAATCAAAAAATGTACATTGCATTCCTATGTGTGTTGATCTATTGAGCTCACAGAGATTTGCTCCCAGAGAAATAAATGCATGAGTGGTTGAGGTCTTGAGGGTAGAACAGAGCATTGAATTATATGGAGATCTGCCATCTCTCGAGGTGGGGGGAGAGACATATTCTAAGTGGATGATTCACAATTGGATATTAAAATTTCCAAAATTATTTAAACACTCCAAAATTAAATGTCATTTAATAGCCTCTACGCATAGGTTTGCTGATGAAGACTGCTCCCTGTATTACCAGAGTGGGTTTACATAATGTAAATATTTGTACATTATTCTAGAAGAGGAAGGAGAGGTGGGTGCACTGCACAGTATTTTGCAACTTAACCACTTGCTACCAGAGAGATGTTATTTGGGACACAGCACAGGTTACCAAATATTCATCATGTTACTGATCTAACAAGTAACCAGGACTGGAAATATGTACTCTTCAGAAGTGACAGCAGACATGATATGATACTCTTGGTTCTTGATATATTTCATGAATCTTATTGTAAAACCAAGGAGGTAAATGGGTGGCAGGCTGCAGAAGTTTCTCAGCTCTGAAACATTGCTGGATGACTTTTCATTAGATTTAAAATTTTGTGGTGAAGTTACAGATCTTTGACTGGCTTAACAATTCTTTATACAGTTGAATTATCAATGCAAATTCCAAACAGAAGAAACAACTATGCAACAGCAAGCACAATGACAACAAAACCATCACACAGCTCAGTTTTTGTGCATTTATATGAAGTCCACAGCTTATAGTCAGAACAGCTGGGCCAGCCTGGGGCACATGACAATAATTCTTCAAAACACATGCACACAGGCAGAGCTAAATAATTGATCATCCTCCTTCTTCCCCCACATAAACAGATGGTGTATTTCACACATTTGCTCTGTGAGCCCCACACATGCCCTTTATAATGAAGGGATGGCAGCGCATCAAGCTGGAAAAACCTCCATGGCCTTAAGCTTCAAAAGGCTTAAATCTTGGATTACAATTGATGACCACAATTGATGACCACAGTTATATGTGTCACACATATCCAACAGGTGTTATGAATGCCTAACTGTAATGTTTACATTCCATGTATATCAAATCAGTAATTAATAAATGTGCATTGGTGTATGCAGAGAGACTTGTTGTACATAATATGGAAAGATCCATAATATGAATAATATGGACTTAGTCAAGGGAAAAAGGACAAAGCAGTTGTTCCTGCATTTTCTTCTGCATTTTAGAAAACCACCAACGTGGCACTCCTTCGTATACAAATCAGAGACAGGAAACTTCTACTCAGTATAATTCCCAGCACAAGCTATTTAGAAACACTCTTCTTCACGTAACAGACCTACTGCTACCCATTTCATTTCAAACGAGCGTGTCCAAAGGAGGGTGATTAAAATAGTGAAGGGTCTTGAAACCATGCCCTGTGAGGAACATCTTAGGTAGCTGGGTATGTTTAGCCTGGAAAAGAGATAGCTAAGAGGTGATATGATAACCCTGTTTAAGTATTTGAAGGGGTTGTCACACTGAGGAAGGAGCAAGCTTGTTTTTTACTGCTGCAGACAATAGGACACAGAGCGATGAATGCAAGTTTCAGATAAAGAGATTCCATCTCAACATTAGGAGGAAACTCTTGACAGTAAGGGCTGTTCAACAGTGGAACACACTCCCTGAGACAGTGGTGGAGTCTCCTTACTTGGAGGTCTTTAAACAGAGGCTGGATGACCATATGTCGGGTATGCCTTGATTGTGATTTACTGCATGGCACGGGGTTGCACTGGATGGCATTTGTGGTCTCTTCCAACTCTTTGATACTATGGTTCTATGATCACTGCACATGTGTATCAGTCCACACCTGTTAGGCATTTTTCTAGCTTAAATAGAACTTAAATGGTGTTTCACACTTGGCAAATACCTTAAGAAGTCATTGCGATGTACCCTCCAGACATAGATTCCTGCATGCAGTGGACTCATATATGAAGATGCAGAAACGTTACTCCTAAAAGAACCTGAAGTCCCAATGTATGTTCTGTAATTTTCATATTCTGTACATGAATTTGGTCTTCAAAAACCACCCGAGGACTTTAAAATACTTCTGCTTGGTGCATCTTTCAGGTGCCAATTACTGCATGCAGTGCTTGCATGTATGAAAGTATAAATATTTCACTCCTAAAACAATCCAGAATCCTAATACAAGTATTGACATTCCATTAATTACTGCAATTTTATGGCTTAAAGTCCACTGAGACCTTAGTCACATTTCTAGAAAAATGGGAGGAGCAGGGAGTCAGCAAGAGTAATTTAAACTCTACAATTCCTTTTAAAAAAGAATTGAGGGTTTCATTCCTTTGAGTGTTTCACTATGAAAAAAAATGAAGGTCATGCATTTGTACTTTCTGTAGAAATAGCACTGTGGTGTTAAGAAAAATGACAGTATGTTGTTCTTGTGTTAAGAGTAGAACATTTAGTACACTTGTTTTCAATGAATCATCATACAGGATTTCTCTCTCTCCTTATTGGTTGTTATGTTTTTCACTGTACTAACTAGCATCTTTGAATTGTACTGACAACTTGGGATTGCACGCAGCAATCAGCAAAAATGAATGATTGTTATGCTAACCCGTGTGAAGCCAATTTAGAGGAGCCCAAATTGGACCATTTTCCTATCCATTATTACTGCAGAGAGGATTGTGAAAACCTATGTAAACTCTTGATACTGTGATTAAAAAATTATGCTTTCAGTTCACTGGACTCGTTAGTCTCTTTCTTGTTACTTCATAATATTAATTTCCTCTGTAATAATAAAAGGAGATAGCCTGCCTTCCCATAGTCATGACTGAAACTCCATGACATCTGAAAATGGTTGTGCAAACTAAAGGGATTGGTTGTGCAAACTAAAGGGAACTAAAGGGAACCTAGGAATGTATACATGGGTCTTAGGGGGCAGAAAACCCAGGTTTTTAAAAAATGTATTGATTCATTTTAATTAATTTAAATTAATGTGCATATTTAAAACCTGCATTACCATCTGCAGTCATTACATGGTAGACTTCCCTACCCAGCACATAGGTTGTAGCAGATACAACTGGAAGTCAAAGATCATCTGAGGGACAAAGTTATAGGACCAGAGGTGGGTGGACAACCTCCCTCAGTATATAGGGACAGTGTGTTTAATGGTTCCAGTGATCTGGCTTCATTCAGACAAGCAAATTATGTCCAGTGTGACTAATACATAACTTTTCTTGAAGTTTTCACTCTGTCAGACTAAGAGTTAGTCTGGGACATGGCAATACAATTTAAAGAAAATCCAGAATTACTTTGCTCTCTCTGTGTGTATACACACAATCAAGTCATCTGTTAACTTTTGACAAGTCCATGAATTTTATAACAGTTCCTCAGACAAGCAATAGTTAGGTTTTTTGTCATTGCCTTAGCTCTTGTTTTTAATAGGACCATTCCCCCCCCCCCCCCAAGTAACATCTTGACTTCTTAGGTAAGTTTAGGGAAGCTACACTCTCTTAGCCTCTACTCCCCATATATTGATGGTAGATATTGTCTACTTCACAGAATTTCACTGACGAATGCAATAGGGCATGCATTGAATGCTCTGAATACTCAAATATACTGTTCAAATGGGGGTGATGGGTGTGATGTAGTGCTATTACAAATCCAGTGGTTCTGATACACATGCATATACACAAAGCAACTGGATTTTGCATGTGTGCTTCCTATCACTGAAAATTCCCATTTCGCATCTGAGACTATTCACACAAGCACACACCACTCCCTCCAGATCAAATCACTGGCAAAAACATGGATAATATTTTTGCAATGAAGAGGGTAAATGGAGGTTGATTCAAATTCCCTGTTCCCCTTTCTGTAAGAAGACAATCAGAGCTATAGAACTGATGTTCTCACTAAAGCTCAGCATGCACAGTATGGACTCTGGGCTATGGCTATATAGTATTAGAAACTACACGCACCCACAGATTTTCATCCAGCTAGGGATGCATGTAGCAAAGTCTTTCAAAACATGTACACTCCTTGCTGGATCAATATGAGTATTATATCCTTGTATTCATGTAATACACAAAACTCTCATTTTAATCTTCTCCCAGGCCATGCGTGTTAACCCTAAACTGTGTCATATTAGACTCCAAGCATACTGAGGCTTACAAACATGGTACAATAATGGTCATCAATTATGTTCAAGAGGAAATAAAATACATAGTGCCTATAGTAGGTGGTGTTTTGTTTTAAATATCCAGTCTATAAACAGAACTTTTGGATTGGTCACCTGGTACAATCACTGTAAAGGCAAAGAATATTCGCCAGTGACAAGTGCAAATGTAAAGGAATTTAAACAGAAAGAGGGAGATTTGGGGTCTCTTTTCCTAAGTAAAGCATGCTAAAGTGCAGTCTTCAGGGGAAACAACCACTACTTGCCTGTGTTTAGTATTAAAAATAAAACCTCCAGCAAACTTTCTAACTTTCTATCTGAAAATGACAGTCAGACCATTAGACAAAGCACAACCCATGAGACAGAACAGGTACATTGCTATAATTTTCACCTTTGAAGGAACTTTTTAAAAAGGAGAAATATGTTTGCATTGGGACAGGGTGGTTACACTTCACTTTCTCTTTTGTCCATCACAAAAGAAGGGGAACCAAGTGGGCTGAGGCTGACTGTCAAGATGGTAGAACCTGTTTCATCAGTGTCTGTGTGACTGTTTCATGAAGCTCTTTATTAACTCATTGCCCCATAGCTGAGCAAAGAGAAGTACCCCCCCCCATTTGCTCACAGAAGCAACTTTGGTAGTTAATTAAAAAAATAAAAATTAAACATAAAGGTAGTCCTTTGATATGAATCATAACCAACTGTAGGAAGTGGTGCTCATCTCTGTTACTAAGCTGAAGAGCCAGCATTGTCCGAAGACTATTCTGGTGGTCATGTGGCCACATGACTACACCAAATGCTGTTACCTTACCACGGAAGTGGTACCTATTTATGTACTTGCATTTGCATGCTTTCAAACTGCTAGGTTGGCAGAAGCTGGGACTAGTGACAGCAGCTCACCCCAGTATGCAGCACTTGGGCCTTGAACTGCCAACCTTCTGATCTTCCAATCATCGGAACTGGTGTCTTAACTACTAAGCCACCACATTCCTGGTTCAGTGGTTAATACAAAAATGGAAAAAAGAAAGCTGTCTTGAAAAAACAAACAAACTCAGGCACATAGTAATCTAAATGGTTGAGAACAATCATTTGAGGATCATTATGTAAATATGTAATATATAAAATATGTAAAATGTTGCTGCCTGAGGTGGACCAATGAATGACATCCTTCCCTGCAAAGTCATGGCACCTGAAAGAGAGGGGGGAAAAAAACACCCACAAATACTTCTATCTCCCTAGAGGTAAGCATCATAAATTCATAACTAGTAAGATGCTGCTTTTTCATGATCTTCCAAATTTCATTATGTCTGAGGTGGTTGCCTCACTTTCCCTAATAGTAGGGCCAGTTCTGCATAGATAGCACTGGCTCCCAAAACTGCTATATGAGTAGACACTTCTATGAGGTAAGGAGTCTGACACATTCTTTCCAGCAAAGGACAAACGACAAATATGTCATGCCACATACCACTGACTGATCATTTGATGTATCTCTTAATATTAGTAAATGGAAATGTTTGAAGCAGCTTGCCAAATTAATGACTGTTCAGCACCTTCCAGTTCTTTTTCTAAATCAATATGCTAGGCCCATATGTACCGTGTTTTCCCGAAAATAAGACAGTATCTTATATTAATTTTTGCTCCCAAAGATGTGCTAGGTCTTATTTTCAGAGGATGTCTTATTTTTCCATGAAGAAGAATTCACATTTATTGTTGAACCAAAAAAATGAACATTTATTATATACTATATATATATATATATATACACAAAAAAACTTTGCTAGGTCTTACTTTTGGTGGAGGCCTTATATTTAGCAATTCAGCAAAACCTTTACTGGCTCTTATTTTTGGGGATGTCTTATTTTGGGGGAAACAGGGTAGAGCATCATCTAATGCCAGTGTGAGTACCACTTGAATAAAATGAAAATATTACTAGCTCAATGAAATAATAGCAAGAAAACTTCCAAAAGATAGTGGAGGTTGTGGGAAATGTTTATCACACAAAATAGTGTGAAATGAATAGGATTAGTGAGAACTGCAGTGCACAGACCCATTAATTGTGTGGCTTTGGGTTAAAGAAAGTTTTCTTCATCATCAAGAAGGGCAGAAACCTAGTATCATTATCATGATCAACAACAGCCTGTTTTGTTGTTTACAATATTCCTTAACTGTTAGAAAACTGTGCCAAAAAGGTACATCTTAGCCTGTTTCCTCACAGAACAAATTGAAACCAGGCCTGAACATCACAGAGTTAGAGTAAATTCTGAGTAAGAATCAAGTTTCTGGCTACCTGAATTTGTTTACATTATCAAGAATATTGTAGACATGTACGTATTTTTTAAAATTAATTACCAAGCAAAGGGTCCAACACATATTCAAATGTCATAAAGAAATCCTGGACTAGACAGTATCAGATAATCCTAGTAAAGTTTTGGGTTGTGAAGCAGTATCATGGAAAGTTTTATGTATAGTTAAAGTATCATCTGTAGTATTTTAAGTATCTTAAGCAGTGTTCTCAATACTTGGGTGTTTACTGAGATTGAAATTAACCACATCCTGCTCTAACTCAATTTTAACAGATTTTCTAGGCCATGCTGAGCTGTGATCACATACTGTGGCAGAACTTCCAGAAGATCACTTATACTACAGCAGTGCAAAGAAAAAAAAGCCAGCCCATAATTTTTTTGGACTTTGGAGCTACAAAAATAAAAGGCTGTGCTCTCTGTTTCATGCTATCATACAATATTGAATGACTACAGATGTCTACTCAGGCCAAACCAATATTTTCCCACTGAGATAAATGGCTACAACTATGCTGCACCAGTCTCTTTTCAATGGGACAGTTCCAAAACCACACAATTATAGAATTGTCAAACTCAAAGGGATCTTACAGCCCACCTACATAAGATTTCTTCAGGCTAGCACTCTTCAAATATTCTATAGTTCAATGCCTGTCATTCCTGAGTGCTGGCTATATTGGCTGGAGCTGATGGGAGTTGGAATCCAAAGCCTTTTGGAGGACATAAGCTTGGAGCCGGATGATCCAAACCTGTCTCCTCATTAGGACAAGAAGCTTGCATCTATTATAGGACAAGAAGCTTGCCTCTATTATATTTCTGACAGATTGTATCCTGTGCTGGGAGAAAGATGAGATACAATACAAAGATAGATGATAGATAGATAGATAGATAGATCATATTTTTGGCCTTTCCCAAATAGCTCTAGAAAAAAAAAGAGCCCTTTACTTACCAAGGCAGCCTATTGTACTATCAGATATGATAATACTGTAATCTATCCAGGAATGTGTGAGCAATCTGCTGTTGTTTTTGCATGCTTCACCTGGTCAGCACTTTCTTGACTCTCTGTGCATTAACCAGACACAATTTGTGCTCTGAAAGTTACACATTGAGGTGCAAGTGCAGACATGTCAGAAAAAATATGCACAGTTCAAATGCTCAGATCAAAACACAGGCCCAAGAAACTGGACATATACTATATACTGATGAAAAGAGGAGCAAAATCCATGGATGGACTTTAAAGAGCTGCAGTGATCTCCAGGAATCCTAATAAGATAGTTCCTTGTAGATTCATGAATACAACGAGTTCTTCCAAGTGCAGCGTAAAGCGTATTTCTAGCCTTGTGGCTAGAGAAAAATCTTTTTAAACTTGCATGTTTTAGCATGCAAGCCAAAACTATTAACTGATGGGATTATCAAAGGAGGCCTGCTGGTGATCATTCTTCTTAAATTGTTGTTCAATATCTTCAAGTCATTTCTGATTTATAGTCACCACAAAGTTAACCTGTCAATGAGTTTTCTCAGCAAGATTTGTTAAAAGGAGGTTTTCATTGTGTTTCTCTGAGGCTGACTTGGCCAAGGGCAGCCAGTTGGTTTCCATGGCCAAGCAAGGATTTGAATACAGTACTACTCAAACCACTACAACACAACAGCTTGTATTCTCATTTTTCTATAATGCCGCAGATCAAATATTCTTTCTACCAAATTATAATTGCAGGTTACTATCACCAGTTGCATGCAAAAGAATTGATCAGATAATCTTGTCCATTTCAGGCTTGTCCATTACAAAAGATAGAAAGCACTCCGTTATTTTGAAATTTTTGAAGAATGAAAAGAGTGTTAAAATAGCATTCCTACTTCTGTCAGGAATCCATGTACCATTTCTGCACTTATTTTATGCTATTGGCTTTCTTTGTAGTTTATTTGGTAGAGCAATTGACCATCTGACTGTAACCTCTGGGAGGAAGTAGGACAGATGTGACAACACTGGGCCCATGCTAATAAGTATATGGTTCTATATTATTTCAGTTGGCCTGGATTATATTTAGATAATAAGTAATGCTTGTGGTTTTCCTACAATAGGAAGTTTAGTAAACAGAGTCATTTTCCCCTGAGGACAATAGCGCACTTTTTTTTAAGGAGAAGAATTTTTTAGAATTTCCATGTGCTGCATTAGTCACTTTTCAACCATGGACTAAACAAATGTTGTCCCACGTAACATGTTGCATCCTGTATTTCACCCATACTTAAGAGTACATATCCCCATCACTCACTAGGCATATCTTGTTTTATCAGCAAGAGCATCTTTGAAAGGTAGGATATCTGGATAAGAAATTTTACCTCCCCTCACAAGCTTAAGGTCTATCAGAAGAAATCCCATAATTTTAACACAGACGGGCTGCTTCTGTGTCTTCTGGGCCTTCGTTTTCACAATACATAGGAGATTTTAAAACTGTTTCCATTCAAGAAAATCAATTTTCCCCTTCAGATTAGAAAATTTAAGACAAGCACTTTTGATTCTGTACCTTGAATTTTCCATCACATAATTCAAAGCACAGTGAAATGTCTAAACACTCCATTAACTGATTTCTCTCACTTGCAGCCTACATTCTACATTAGCATTGGTGAAAGCCAATGATTGTCTAATAAAGTGAGTCATTATCCTTGGAAGCAATTTCAGTTATCCTTAAAGTTGCCCCTGGACTCTTAATTTTTAAACAATAAAAATAAAGACTAACATGGTTATCATGAGGAAAGTCAGTATAGAAAGGCTCAAGAAGTCCCTTGTGTGATAGAAAGGAAGGGACCAGTGGCTACCTCATTAAATACTTCAAGCAGAAATGAATACACAGGAGACGTGGCACAGTCTCTTCTCCTTCACCAAATGAAAATATGCAGGCTGAACTTTGACCCATCTGTGACAACAGTTTTATTTGAGGAACACTGTGCAAACATTTGGCAGAAGTAATCAGAAAGTAATTGAGATGTCCTTAACCAGGGGTGGCACAAAGGGGTGAAGGCTGCACCAGGTGACACTCTAAGGGAGTGACACCACTGCTCCCCAAACATCTGCCTTTTGACAGAAATGGGCTGGCATTTGCCCACATCCCTTTAAAATGCTGAAGAGATGGTGTGAATGGGGTAAGGCTCACTGGGAGTTATAGTTTGTTTCTTTGTTTGTTTTAAGAAATTGCAATTTTAATATTTTAAATGTTCTTTTAAAAAAATTCTTTAAAAACATCACATCTTGCCAAATTTTTCACTTTAGTAGCGACATTAAACTATGTAGATGTAAATATATTTGTGATGTGCATATGATACTGCAATTTAAAGGTATAATTTTAATTTTGCTAGCTCTTTGTGTCACAACTAATGCTGCTACATTCAGTGATATATGGAAATTACGATTTATGAGTAACATTTGTACAGAGTTACTGCACTGGGTGATGCCAGTGTCCTTAACTAGAAACAATTAGAACTGTTAATCAAGGCCTGTTTATCAAGATCCATCATCTTGCAGCCATTTTTCTGAATGAGGATCCTCACTGTTTGAGAACTATACACTAATAGGGAAGTGGGAGAACCTAAGCAGAATTTGACAGATGAGATGAAAATAAATATAAACCAGGAAAATTAAATATAAATCTGGTAAACATGTATATAAAGGAATAAATTGTTTTAAATTATAAACATACAAAATATATTTATTTTATCTTAATAAAAGACACTGTAAACAAATATTTCCCCAACCCACAATTTCACTTCCCTGTAGACTAAGGCAAAAGCAAACTACTGCTAGCTCTCCCTACATGCTGTCCCTACATTTTACCATTTTGACAATACTCTGATGTTCCTTGGTCACCCATGCACTGGTTTTCATCTGTGAAATGTTGAAGGATATGCATGTATTACTTGAGAGAATGTGATTCATTTATATCTTTTATATACAGATATGAATCTTTCTAAACTTTTAAAAATATGTTTATGGATATATTTAAAAACAAGGTTGTGGTTGTAGTTATTATTTAGTATACATAGATTTGTTGCAAATCACAGGTACACTCTTAATCAAAATAAGTTGATGTTTTCTTGATGATCTCAGGAAAATATTGCTACGGTGCACTTTTTTCCCCTAGTTCCTGCACTGTTTTTAACCTTCACAAAGTAAGAAAAATAACCTAACTGATTAATAAACACGTCATTTCTTCAGGTGGGTCTTGGAAGATAAAGTTGCTAAGGAGTCATATCACTACTACAATTGAGTCATTTTATTATTATCAGACTTCATCTCAGACAGTTGAGCAAATATTGTGCTTATGTAAATACTGCACACCTCTTAAGCCAGAAGTAGCAAAAAAAAAAAAAAGTGTTACATAAGAGAGCGCTCAAACAATATTGGCCAGTCCACAACACATAGTTTGGGAATGTAAATAAAACTCATAAATGTTTTCATCATTGATGAAAAATTTGGATCATTAATACTGAGACAAGCAGCTGTGACAATGAAGAACAGCCCCAAGATTATTGACACTTTGAGATTTTTTTCTGAAACAATTCATTTGCAGTGGAATACATGCTTTTTTGCACAAGCAAGCTTTCCAGGCAGGAGATGGTATATCCCTCACTTGATTTCTAAGGTGAAAAAAAGTGGGGGAGCATGTTTTCTGTGCAAAAATAATCATGGATTTGTTTGCAAGGAAAGTCCCCAAGTAAAAATATCGGTCCGGTACAGATGGGCGGAAAGTGGGTTTGGGAGCATGCATTGACCGCACTCTCCTGAACCCTTGTTCGTAATGCCAGTACCATCATGGCGGCCTCCCATCCACATGGGGGCCACCATGATGATGCAAGCATGGCTCAGTGTCTGCATGGTGCCGCGCCTGCATCACCACTGCATGCAAGTGCACCAATGGCACACTCATGGAAGCAGCCATGCACACTTTTTGGTGCAGAGGGAGCCCGTGCAGTATTTTTGCTGTGGGCTCCCTCAGGAGCAAAAACAGGTGCCTCCAGCCTACCCTTTCAGGGTGGTCTGTCGAACCCCATCGTTATCACAAACTACACAGAGATCACTGTAGTCTTGTGCAGCAGGAAGAAATCAGTTGAAATTATTTGTTCTTGTATCCAAGATGGTAATAAGTAAGATTTGCATCCCTAGTTTATATTCATCATACAACACAGCACAAAAATAGGTAACTTTAATGCATACAGTGCCAGTTCCAAAGTACAGAAAGTCTGGCATTTGTCAGAGTCCTGAGATGAGCAGGAGTCCTACTGGCCTAACAGTGCTAATATTTCCACTTTGTGCAAAGTATTCTGTAAAATCAGTTTTGAGCCAAGTGAAATCTTAGTTTTCATGTTCTGCTTTTCCAGGTAAGCCCCCCCCCCCCATGCACAAATTAAGTTACTATGCCAAGAGATGCTTCCCCTCTATGTTGGATCAAGCATCAAATATACATCTAACTGTGTGATTGCTCCTAGTATTTGTTACATTCCAACAAGGAAAATGGAAGGTACAGCAACCAGCTTCAAGCAATTTTGTTAGGGAAATGGATCCCTTACCTCATACACATTTAGTCCCTTTGGATTTCACATTACTCCCATATGCTGTGGAGTTCAAACACTTATCCTGATATTCATAATAGTGCACATGCCTTTCTTTTCTCTCATAATTCCACAGAAATAAATGTATGAAGTACCTTTAGCTCTAAATGAATGGTTTTGTTACCATTGTCATATTCATGGTGACTTCTGTTATCAGTTGAACAGATACATTAAACTTTTCTGTAGTTTAATGTAACATATACAGCCAAATTGCATTGTGCTTTTTTGCCATGTGCAATATGCAGGTACCGGGGGATTAGTATTAGACCACCATCTGCATAGGAGCAGAGGGCATTGTGAATGATAGGCAAATATATATTGCGATGTTTGCATAGTGGAAAATCCATGAATTAGCACTGTGGCATATTCAGATGTATTATGAGTCATATTCCAATTGAGGTGTAGAAGCAAAGGAAAACATTCTGATAGTTGTCCATTAATCAACCATTCTACACATCCACACATGCACCCTGGGAATTACTTCTAGCCATTTCCTCTGTGTTTCAATCCTGCACAATTACAAAATATTTCAAAATAAAATAGTTTCTTTAAATCTTTGGGATTGCTTTACTAATCTCACCCCCTCCAGAAAGGTCCAATCACCTCTAGCCATCCTTTAATGAATTAATAGCCTAACCATGATGACAACCATCTCATTTCCCCATATGACCAGGCCACCTTAGGGTTACCATCTGAATCCTGCTCAGGGCAAAACAATTAATTAGTGTAGGACTTTTAATAGTCATAATTTGCTGTTCAAATAAACATACTAAACTAAATATGACAAAGAAACCTTGGCATTAAATGTTAATATTCCCTGATATCCAAACCCTGAGATTTGGTACCACTTCCACTAGCTCAACTTGAGAATTATGTGGGCAATTTCATAAGAAGTACATTTGTACTGGCATAAGGGTGATTTGGAGGTCTCTCATTCATAGATTTGCCATAAGTCGAAGTTGACATGCTAACAGTTAACAATAACAACAGATATACAATCCCTAGTTTGTCCCTGGATCCAGTTCAAGGCTGGACACTTACTGCACTGTGTACCTTCATAAGCAAATGTGAGATATGGTGGCAATCCCAGCTTCTTCTATAATATAGATCCAGTGTGAGCCAATGTGGTGTAGTGGTTTAAGTGTTGGACTACAACTCTGGAGACTAGGATTTGAATCCCCTCTCAGCTGCAAGTCACACACTCTCTGCCTCAGAAGAAGGCAAAAGCAAACCCTCTCTAAACAACTCTTGCCAAGACAACCCCATGATAGGTTCACCTTAGGGTTACATTAGTCAGAAACAACTTGACGGCACAAAACAACAACAACAAAATATAGGTCCGCTTGTGTCTTCCATCATTTTCAATACTGCACATCAGATTTGCTCTTCTACAAGTAAAACTGTATAATTGGGGGAGGGGGGGGTGTCTGACTGGGTATTTCCCAGCAGCAAGTTTATAACAAACAACTAAAAGATTAAGCCATATCATCTAAGCTATGAGCAATTATCAGGATAACTCTTAGTATGGATAGGGTGCACAAAAGTAATTTCTGCAACAGAAACAACACTTTTCTTAACCATATATTGTAAACATAGGGTGGTTGGTTTGATATGCATGTGAGTTACCTTAATGTTTTTCCAAGTGGGGAACTTTAATATGTGTTACTCCAATGTTTTCCCATAGTATAGTGCATGTAGAGTAAAGAACACTTTCATTAAGACAATCCATCATTCTCTCCAGCTGAGGAGAAAAGTCTTCCTGAGCATGGGAAAGGTGCCCTGCTCTCAGCATTATTGTATAGAACCCAACTGTCTTGGATTTGTGGACCGAGCTGTCAGATGGGAATACTTGCTAATACCTCTGACATTGCCAATTAACTGTAATTTAGAATCATTGCCTTGGAGAGTAAAATGAGCTAGAGATTGTTTTAGTTCTTCTAAATCGCTTTAACTGTAAGATTTATAACATAGTCAGCAAGTGACACACAGAATGAGCACAAACAATATATATTTGTCACATTATCCTGCTTCTGTAAAAGTCACACAATCAATAACCTGCTTTCACCAACATGTTCACGTTGCCAGAAATAAGATCCATCTGGAGTCAACTAGTTATAATTGCAGCCTTAAAAATTGATCCAGTGTTCCTAGAATCCCACTGAGAATTTTTATTATTGATTGAAAGAGAGAGCCTTTGAAGAGTATACTCAAGATCCTGAAATGCAAATTAGTTACCTCTTAACACCCTTAATAGAAACAATAACCTAAGTGATAAAAAGAGACCAGAATTTTATTTTGTATTAATTCAGATTTTGAGGCAAAGAGTGACCATTATGATAATTTAGTGTTTGCAGTTATGAGCACAGAACATAGGGAGTGGTAAGATCTGATTAATCAGAGCAAAATAGCAAAATTGGACCTTTAAATTGAATACTACTAATCCCCAATACAATATTATCAGCTACATTGGGGCTTTTCCAGATACAAAACGTACACTTGATCAAACAATACTGTACACTGACAACCTTTGCCAGAAGAAATAATACTTATGCAGGAAGAACTGGTGTCTGTGTTAGTCTGCTCTTCTGTATCTGATAAAATATGTATTCAGCATACTAAATGTGAAGAGATGGCCTACTTTCGTCGGAAGAAACACAGTGCACTGCAGGAGACTGGTCTGTCACTAGGTTAAGAATATCTTATGTTCAGCCCATAAGGCACAAACGGTCTATAGGAAATAAAATTAACGTGCAGACATGTCACATGTGTATGGCAATTTCTAGGGATCTGATTAAATTTAGTGATGCTTTCTGCTTACAAAAAGCAAAGAACAGCAGTGGATGATAAATAATTCAGCTTTCTAGAGAACAAAGGAATGGATTTAATCAGAAAATTTATGCTAACACAAGGAAGAATCAAAGCTAAACTTGTATGAGAAATCATGGATGTTATCTCAATAACTGGAATCCCCTGGAAAGCCTTCATGCATGATCTCTGCTGAAATAAATATGGTACCAAGATTGTACATGGACTATGATGGCAATCCCATATATTTTAAGAGGAAGGAGAGCATCCTGATCAATTGCACTAATTTCTTCTACTATTCTCCCTTACATTGTCTAGTATAGATTAGGCCCCTTATGTAGGGGTGACATAAAACACTAGGCTTTGATGACATCACTGAAGATATCATTATTCCTTCGATTTCAAAAGTTTGCAATGTTTATCCATGTAAACACTCTTGTCCCATCAGATGAACAGCCCTTTGATTAATCCATGAGTGAACTGTCAGTCAGGTGGCATGCTATTTTGCTAGATGACTTATCTATTGGAATGGCACCCACATGAGATGATGAGAAAGCTCGAGAATATCAGTTTGCTCTCTTTCTTTCATATTTCTGTATGTAAAAGAGGGGGAGTTTGTCTCAGAGTCCTAAATATATTTTTCTGAAGAACTTGGGCAAGTGTTGAGTAATTAAAATAACCTGTACAAGTTAAGTATTCTTGCCTTGGATAGACTGGTCACCTATCTTGTCTTTACAGAACAAAGTCTCCTATTTGAAGAGCTGGCAGAAGACATTTGAAGGTGCCCTCTACTTCAAGGAATGGTCTTTCCTAATCTGATTTAAAGAAGAAGCATCATAAGAAGGCAGAGTGCCTTGAAGTTGCCATCAACACCTAGGACTCATTCCCACTATGATTTAAAGCAAATTGCGGATCAGGTTATATGTGCCTCATTCCTGCTTGAAAACGTTTCAATCCAACTGAGATCAGCTTCAGTCATGATGAACAACGAAAAACCTGCATTTAAATCATAATGGGAATGAGCCTGTTCTTTGCCTGTTCTTTTAAAAAGAATTCTGAAGTGTGTTCAACCAGTGGGAATGATGGATCTAAATTACATCATTCTGGAGGTGAGAGAGGGGGGTTGGCAGAGGGGTGTTTACCATTCCTCCTCAGTTCTGGGGAAATCAGCGCCCCCCAGGGCTGCCTTTGTGCTTGTGGTGTGACCTATGGGCACATGATCATATATTTTCTTTTTATAAAAAAAATGTCAAAATATATAATTTGCAACTACAGTACTTCCAATTACTTGGGTGGCATGCCAGGTGATCGGGCCAACTGTAACTCAGCAAGGCAAGTAGCTGCAAAAGCAATGGATCCCATATTCGGTCATTTTTAAAAATATATATATCATTCCCAAACCAGGTTGCTCAAACAGGAAAATGTGTGCTTGACTCACACAGGGCTGCTGTGGGGCTGCTGGGGTGGGAGGAAAGAGGGAGCAATTCTTCCCCCGCTCCTCCTCCTCCGCTTCCCAGCCTTTACTTTCGAGTAGAGCCCAGGCTGCTGGGTTGAAAAAGAGGGAGTGATCCTTTCAAGGCAGTGTTGTGCAGCAGTTTGAATGTTGGACTGGGACTCTGGGGACTAGTGTTTGAATCCCAGATCAGTTATATAAACTAGTGGGTGACCTTGGGCTAGTCACACTCTCTCAGCCTCAGAGGACGGTGATAGGAAAGTCCTCCATGACACCCATTCCAAGATTCCATAGAATAAAGCCACTGCACTTAAAGTGGTGTTAAACCGCATTATTTATATAGTGTAGATGCACCCTAAGAGAGGCAGGGCTAACCCAGGCAATCTTAATACCTGGAACAAAGAACAAAATAGCAGCTGCTATTATACACAGACTAGCAGTTGAGTTTTTATCAGAACTTTAAAGGAACTATCTGTGGTTTAGGGTACCTATTTAGGATATAGTGTTCAACAGTTCCCACTGGATTTGGTGACAGGCCATCATCCTTTACTCTACCCAAGGGCCACTGGCTACTATGGAGGCAACAAGAGACCAGCCATGTGGCTCATGCAATTCCAGCCTCCACTTTCCTCCCTCTGCCACCCCATATCTCTCTGTCTGTGCCACTGGCTACAGAAAATCAGCTAAATCTCTAAAGTGCCAGGAAGGTCATCATGCTATACATCCATCCATTCTGTACTCAAGAGGGGAAAACTTTAAATGATTCAGTACTCCGTGCTGATTTGAAGATACGTGGGTGGGAGTGATAACATGAGCATGTTGCCCATGGTTACGGCTCACACTGCAAAGAGTCGCACTGTGGGGCCTTTGCTCCTTGAAATAAGAAAACTGATTTGTGTGAAAAGGCAAATTCTTAACCCAAGAATCTATGACTTTTAGTACGATAATAAACTATAACCTAAGAACATTTTCCCAGCTGGAACTAGAAGTGCTGTTGAGGGAATTGTGAAAAACTTGTGTGATTGCAAAGGTGGGACAGGCAAAGATTGGAAGGAGGGCAGGAATCACTTCTGGGTCCAAAATGGGTCAAACTTGGCTAATCATGGCCTATTGAAAGGCAGATTAGGAAATAGGGATGTAGCCTCTGTTCGGTGGGATTACACTCCTGCTGAAATTGCAGCAATTCATTCCCAGGCATAATTCAAAATATTGGCTTTGACCTTTAAAGCCCTACATGTCTTGCGTCCAGACTATCTGAAGACTGCATCTTCCTATACTAGCCAACAGAAGCTTTAAGATCTATAGGAGAAGACTGTCTCTCAGTCCTGTCACTCTCACAAGCTTGTTTGGAGAGAGCCTTTTCCATATCTACTCCCTGGCTGTGGAACTCTCTTCTGTGGGAGGTCTAGTTGGGTTTTTTTCCTGTTTTCTTTCCATCACCAGGAGAAGAATCCCCCCCCCCCCCCAATTCTGGCAGGCCTTTGAGTTGTCAATTATATAGCAGTAGTGTGTCCAAAGTGGTATACTTTTTTTTTTACTCTTTTATTAATGATTATGTTTTTAAATGTGTTTTAAACTCTTCGACCCATGGGTTTTTTTAAAAAAAATATTGTTATTTAGTTCTTTTTAAGTTTTGTAAAATAAGATTTCAATGTATGTAATCTTGTTTTAAATTTCTGTACCCTGCCTTGAATCCTGTCCTGGGAGAAAAGTGAAGTATAAATTCAATAAATACATAAACAAATAAATGGCTCCTTAGCAGTAAGGTGAGGGGGGGGGAGCAGTGTTGGCCAGGAAGGTGGCCAAATTTGCCTAGTAGTTGCAGGAGATGCTACCATTCCCTTTAGGGCTTCCATTCCGTGAGGCCTTGCCTATAGCACACATGACACGTAGGGAACTTTTCCAGGCCCTGTAATATTGCTAAGTGTTGTTGAAGGTTCAATGCCAGCCCTCTGGGAGATTCCCAACCACCACCACCACCACCACACACAGCCCGGGCACAGCACCACTGCAGAGCTTATGCAGTAAGAAAGCTCAGGAGTTACACTGCTGGCACTCCATTCTTCACCTCACTTCAAATGGCATGCACATACCAACCATCTGTCTACTTTTGATCCTGTTTGTTTGTTTGGTACAACACACACAAAGAATTTGCAATGAACCCGGAAACCTGGCATTAGCTGAGAAAGAGTAAAACCAGATGCCCAGTCTTCAAAAACAAAAACCCTCTCTCTCACACACACATATCAAACATTTTCATTCTCCAGTGTTTTTTGCCCTGATTTTTCTTTCCCTCACTGGATACCCAGACAAGGGCAGCAGCTGAGATCCTGCATCATATGGCAGAACATAAAGTACAGAACTAGGCCATGTCCCCTTCAGAACACACTTGTGCCCACCCCCAACTATTTACTGGCTGGGAGGGAGCAGAAGACAATCACACAGCATGTGGCTATGATCCTATAGCTGGTTACACAATGAGACCTCCCAGTGGGGCCTCTGAAAATTGTGGAGGATGATGTTATTGTCATGAATCCAGCTATAGGAACATAGTCAGGTGCTGTGAGACTGTCGCCTGTCGTCCCCTAGCCACTAAATGGTTGGGGTGGGTGCACAGGAGACAGATGAAATCAATGGTCAGTGACACAAATTGGAACTATATTCCCCCACAACGATCATAAAAAGATTGTCATAGGCAGGTAAATGAGACTTGCTCCTACAGATGTTATTAGATACCACCTAGTAATTCAGCTATCACTCCAAGAACTGGCAACTACTGTATAGCTATTAACGCTGTTTTTCTTTATATCTGCACCCTTAGGAATATGAATATGCAGGCATGAACAGAGGAGCAGCTGAGTTGTCTCTAGGTTCAAAGCATGGTTTGTTAGTTTTTTAAACATGGTTTTAGTAGTTGGAGTATTACAGTACAATCCTGCTTGTGTCGACACAATGTGAAGTCCCATGAGTTCAATTAGACTTTTTCGCAGGTAGACACAAGACGTCAGCCTTAGGAAAAGAGGAGTCAAATGTACCTAGTTTGGCTTCTACTGCTTTTATTTTTAACTTAGCCCATCAGCTAAAATTATTTCCAGTTTTGTTCATGCAAGGGTTGCCTAGTTTCCTTGTTTTTCTTCACCAATAAAGGAGCCTGTGTGTTTTGCCCAGGAGGAATACAATTCGAAGTAACAGCTGGATTTTTTTTTCCAAGACAGAGGGATCAAGCTTGTCAAATTTTTCTGCTCCCAGCTGTCATGAGAGCAGCTCCAGGTGCAACCAAAGAGTCTATATGCTTGCTAGAGTCTGGTTTTAATGTCTGTGGAACCTGCCTCCTCCCTTCTGTCTTCAAATTGGAATCCAGGCAGATGGAATGACTTCAGCCAGTGAGCCTTTCTCCTTCCACCAAAACTCCTTTTTGTAACCAACCAACCAACAAAAAAATCCTGTTGAAAAGATCTGGAGATGAAGAAATCTTTTACATTTTTATAATTTTTTGGTTGATGTATGAAACAATTACACTGTTGCTGTAGATTTTTTAATGTTTTTATAGGCTGACTTTGCTTTATGCATACCGTAGAAGTGGAATCCACTGTAGCACCCATTGTGAAAAGATAATTTGCCAGTCCTAATCTTGAAGATACAGCCTCAGTCACCCCTTTTCATTCCACCTCTGCTCTCTTCATCACTCTCCTGATTTTAAATTTCATCTGTCCTTAGAATCATAGAAATTTAGAGTTGGAAGAGACCACAAGGGCCATCCAGTCCAACCCCCTGCCGTGCAGGAACTCCCAATCAAAGCATACCCGACAGATGGCCATCCAGCTTCTGCTTAAAAACCTCCAAGGAAGGAGACTCCACCACCCTCCGAGGGAGTGTGTTCCACTGTCGAACAGCTCTTACTGTCAGGAAGTTCCTCCTAATGTTGAGGTGGAATCTTTTTTCCTGCAGTTTGCATCCATTGTTCCGAGTCCTGTTCTCTGGAGCAGCAGAAAACAAGCTTGCTCCCTCCTCAATGTGACATCCCTTCAAGTATTTAAAGAGGGCAATCATATCACCTCTTAACCTTCTCTTCTCCAGGCTAAACATCCCCAGCTCCCTAAGGCGTTCCTCATAGGGCATGGTTTCCAGACCCTTCACCATTTTAGTCGCCCTCCTTTGGACATGCTCCAGTTTCTCCACATCCTTTTTGAATTGTGGTGCCCAGAACTGGACACAGTATTCCAGGTGGGGCCTGACCAAAGCAGAATAGAGTGGCACTATTACTTCCCTTGATCTAGACACTGTACTTCTATTGATGCAACCTAAAATTGCATTGGCCTTTTTAGCTGCTGCATCACACTGTTGACTCATGTTCAACTTGTGGTCTACTTGGACTCCTAGATCCCTTTCACATGTTGTCTCATTCAGCCAGGTGTCCCCCATCCTATATCTGTGCATTTCATTTTTCCGCCCTACGTGTAGGACCTTACATTTCTCTGTGTTAAATTTCATTTTGTTAGCTTTGGCCCAGCTTTCTTTACTCAGATTGTTAAAAACACACACACACACAAAACTATACCAGACTAGCTTTTTTTCAGTTGGATCAGCTCCTGCCTTCTTGTTTATCTGGAAAGACATTGGTGTGGGAGGCATTAAGTATTTAACTGAGGGAACAGCACATGCAATGCCACCCGATAAAGAATCATTTCTTTTTAAGGAAACCCATGCTAAAATTTTGCCAACACAATACTAAGGAATAATACTGAGAGAGACAGAGGCCCTTCCACGTACTGTACTCCATCCTCCTGGCACACACAGCCCTACTCATAATCTGAAATCAGGATTTCTGCCACTTTGAAGTATCCTTATTTACAGCATGCCTTATATCATCCTTTCTCAGCCTTAAGACAATATACAAACAGACCTGGATTGAAATTGTTAAAAATTAGTTTCAGCAGATAAAAAATAAAACTTTTATGTTCATTGTCAGTCACCAAGCTGTCCACTGCAATGAAAGGTGTTTTTTTAAGGACTTGTGGCCAACCAAGATCAGAATGTGGTTACGATGGCAAAAGTTATTAATGAGGAAGAACAGATAAGCCAGAAGAGGCTGCAGCTGTTTATCTTTGACCAAGCCTAGTGGGAATGGCAAAATCCTACTCCTCTCCTCTCTCTTCTTCTTAGTTGAGGGCAATCTACTTTTGCACTTTAAACAGTTTGCAGCAGTTGATGTAAACTGAGATAAAGGGGGAAAGTGAGAAGAGGAGAGAAAAAGTGGGACATTTTAAAAGCAGCTGAAGATTTGAGTCCCAGCTCAGCCTTGGAAACTCAGTGACCTTGGGTGCATCACATTCTCTCAGCATGCAAGGATGGCAATGACAAACTCCGTCTGAAGAAACTTCCTGAGAAAACTCCATGATAGGATCACCATAATTCAGAAACTACTTGAAGGCACACAACCACAACAAAATTATCAACCTACCACCTCAGATTGCTCCACCATCTTGTCTAATTTCCAATCAAAACTGTTTTTTTTAAAAAAAAAATAACCCAATGGGTATGAATAGGAAAAAAATCAACTACACATGAATAAACTATCAGTAAATTTTATGTCTGGTTTGGCCCTCGGGCCAAACAGAGAACTCATGTCTCCCTAGGGTTTTATTGCAGGCAGCACCAGCTTGTCATGAAAACACTATTTTAGTTATTGATGGATAATTATTATTTTTTTAAAGTAAGCTTGGCATGTGGGATATGCTTCCAGAGTCACATAACAACAGTACTCCAGATACTACAGTGGCTTCACAACAGGTAATGATCCTGCAATACCTGAACTGGACCAGCCACTTCATTTCCTCTCATTAATGGCACTGTTCTATATGCAAACAGAAGAGAAAAGCAGCCATCATTATTAAATAGATGTGAACCATTTTGGTTCATTCTGGAAAGAAATACCTCATACCATGGCTACTGTATATTCATTCAACATAACAAAGAAGAATCATTCATTTTTATTTATTTTTTATTTATTTATATTTAAATTGACAAGAAAGCACAGAAGAGAAGGTTTATTCATCACAGGAGACACTCTCTTTTCGAAAACAGTTTTCTGACTGTGCCACAAAATATCGCCTGTACTATACTGTGGAGGTGGAGAGCAAACTGGCCTATAGCTAGTTGTGCAAAGCTTGTAACACACGCTGATAAGCTTCCTCAAAATTCTCCTCTTTTGTCATAATTTTCAAATACGGATGACTATTTTGACCACCAGAATTGTAACCCAAGTAAGGTCACTATCTTGATTTTCATCACAACCAGTCAGAAGTTCTCTGGATCAAGAAAACAGGAAGATGGGGAAGAGATAGTAAGGACTGGCACCTTGCATGGCATAAGGACATGCACCAAAGCATAGATGGATTGTGCTGACTGCAGACTTGCAGCCTAGACATGGACAAAATGTGCGACTCTCCAAAAATTGATGTACTGCAGCTGGCATCAGCCCTTGCCAGCATTGCCAATGGTAAGAAATGGTGTGAGCTGTACTTCAACAACATCTGGAAGGCTATCTATCAAGTGAGAGAGGGCAAATGAGAAAGAGGAGGAGGGAGAGAAAAGGAGGAGGAGAATGCTCTACTGTGAGGTTCTTGAGATACTCAAAAACAAACATAAAAAGTAACAATAAACAATTTTTAAAACTATATAAATAAAAATAATGCTTAAATTGTTGTCCCAGTGTATGTACAGTAGCCAGAGTAACTGCATGTAAGAAAAAGAAGAACATACACAAAAATGGATCCATTTAACACTTTAAATTTAATATAAAGTGCTGCTATAAATATAGGAAAGTAAGTAACATGTATTATCAATTGAATAATATTATGACTTAAAGGGCTAATATGCAAATTTTAAACCAGCTGTAATTTACTAAAAGTGCATTTGCGGGGTGTGTGTGTGTGTGTGGTAATTCAGCACTACTATATATTTATTCATTTCCAGAGTTTATTTTCTACCATCTCTCTATAGCAGGGATGGGAATCTGCTGGCCTTCCAGATGTTATTGAACTACAATTCCCCACATTCCTCATAATTTATTATCCTGGCTAGGGCTTCTAGGACCTGCAGTCCAATAACATTCGGAAGACTCTCTGATTCCCTTGCTGTTCTATAGGAACAATCAAAATGGGTAAAAATAATCAATTGAATATTACAACCAGAAAGCATTGAAAAACCATTAAAATATTTTTATTCATCTAAACATAATCTAAAGTCAATAGTGCCAGAAGTTAGAAACAGTACAACCATCTGATCTGAAAACAGCATCCAGGAAGAAGAAAAACCACTGAAATAAATTAATATTTTTTCCTTTGTAGACAAGGAAGTGAGGCTAAGGACAACTAGATGTTTTGTACATGGGAGATGATTGTACTTAAGACTTCCTGGCACACAGATCACCAATTTAGTCAGTCTGTTGTATCATATCCCATATTGCAATCATATTATGCAGTGTAAATAGGACAAGATGAATCAGAGCAGCAATAAAAAAACCCTGAATGTTTAAGGCATGGAATCTAGCTAACTTTCATTACCATTCATGGGTAAAGATGTGGTGCAAAACTGTGAAGAGGGTCAAAGTTTTCATCATGTGATGTTGGGGGAGGTATGCTGGGTAGGGCAAAAGGTGGGGAAGCAGGGTTATGGGAGAGTCAGGAAGAGAGTGCCATGAGACCAACTGCCCCAGTCACACAGTTGAGAAGACATGCAGTGGTGGCTGCTTTGAAACCATTATTTTGTTCTTATTTTGTTACTAACGTGATAGCTGTGAGAATGGGGTGTGTGTGGTAAAGCTTTAACTGTAGCCCCTGTTGACTTCAGTTTCAGTAAAACTAATTTCTACTGGGTGGCAGACTCAGCCCTAGCATTAGCCATAGCAAAGCAGTGCAAGAGGTCAACAATAATGCTACCTAGTCACAAGGCCTTGTGAAGATTGGTCTTCACAATGTACCCATGGTACACTTGGTGCCTTTTTCAATTGCTTGGCAATTCTAAAAATTCTTTAAAATGCACTGAGTGGTGGTACATGTGAGCTGAGTTGTGAACAATGTGGCTGGGGAAGGAAATAGGAAATGAAAGCACAACCACAGATATACTCCTTGTGCTAATTTAGTCATAACCATTGGTCCTAAATTGACTGCATAATCAAAAGGCAGCAGGTCTCTTCAGTTCATTATACTGTCTTTTCTTTTAAATGCTTTTGCAGTCTTTCAAAGAAACAGTTACAGATGTACCACAAAAATATGTGCCAAAAGAAACTTCAGTGAGCACATCTGCCTCCCACCTGCAATGGTTTTACATTCATTTTAAAGAAGAACAGAACTGTACATACAGAGAACAGCATACATGGTTCATGTTCTCTAAATGTGGGTTGGCAGAAGTTCCTAACAACATGATTCTTTTTTCTATACATTATTTTTATTTGCTTGACAACATAATTCTGCAATGCCTGCATGATCACCATTTATAAGGAGCTAGTACTTGGAAGATTGAAAGCCAGCATGGTGTAGTGGTTTGATTGTTGGACTATGACTTTGGAGACCAGGGTTTAACTCCATGCTCAGCCATGGAAACCCACAGGGTGACCCTGGGTGAGTCACATTCTCTCAGCCTCAGAGGAAGGCAAACTCCCTCTGAACAAACCTTGCCAATGAAACCCTGCCATAGGTTCACCTTAGGCTCTCCAGTCAGAAACTACTTTAAAGGTACACAACAAAAACAAAACACAAATTTGAGGCTGCAGTCATTTCCAATAACTTCCACATATTTTTTTGGTTCTGTGACTCATTGCTAACCAAGCTATATGTATACATCTAAAACAGTTGAGATACTCTGGTCTTCCAAGTGTCGCTGGAGGTGGAACTCCCATCAGTCCTAGTTAGCATGGAATAGTTAGAATTAGTTAGAATTAACTGAATTCTTCCACATTTTAATCATCACAGATATGTGCATATAACTGCAGTTCTAAAATAGACTTCAAATAATAAACCTAGATTATATGTTCTTTAAAATATATGCTCCTAGGTTGGAGGAATACACCCCTTTTTGATAGTGGAATAAGCACAATTCACTTTTGAAATGTTTTCAAGCAGATCTTTTAAAAGCTTTGGCAACCACTACTGATTCCTCAAGAACCATTTATAATCTGACCTGTTCCCACAAAAAGCACCAATAGCATGCTGCTTTTAGCTAGAAAAATATTTACATTTCATTTTTGTGTTATTTAGCCAACTCCACAAGTATCTGATTTTGGGACGGAAACAAAAGTAAACATGTCTCCAAAGTCAACAAAGATCCCATATGCTTGAGGATGTTCAGATGCTGAGCAAGAATTCATTGTGTGAGTAAGGCATGGGTCATTTATTTGGCAACAGTCACTGAGCAAAATTTTATTTATAGCAGAACTTTTGACAAAATGTGATTCCTTCCTTCACTCAGAAAGGAAAGGGAACTGAGTTTTCTATTTTGCTTGTCACACTCTTGTAGAGGTTAAAAAACAGGATACATAATCCACACTGGCAAATAGTTTTAGTCTTACCGGGAGTACATTTGTCCCCCAGTATATAGTATTTAATCCTGGAGTTGACTTCTGGGAGCTCACTGTACAATAGACTGAAAAGGTTACTATTTGGAACAACTCCTAGAATTCTTACCCAAAATAGCTAATGACAAATTTCTGTGACTTGAGGGGGTAAATAACTTTTCAAGTTCTGCATTGTACACATGTAACAGATGTGCCACACCTGCAGTGTTCTACATAGTATCACATGTATCATATATAGAAAACAAGAAGAAATCCACTGTTCTGCTTTCTGCACACAATAACTGAGTGGATCCCATTATAACAAAAGCAATCCTGTTTCTAATCTGATCTTGTACATGCTTCCTCAGAGGTAAGCTCTATCAGATACAACAGGCAGCTGACTTTCTGCCAGGTAAGAAAGCACAAGATTGCAACTTCAGTTTCTTCAGTTATTAATACTAGGTAAATGTCTACCTTTTGCCCTCCACCAGCCACAAAACAGTGGTACCTCTTTGAGGTATGGGGGTGGTTGGATGGCTGGCTGGTTGAATTTTGCATTTTATTTTGATGTATGGCCAATACAGCTATCCCTGAATGTGTTTCCTTTTACCTTCTGTTTTGTACTTCTAGTTTCCTACCTCCACTTATAATATGCTTTGACACCTTGTTTCCTTTTGTGCAATGCCTAGCATAATGTAATTGTAACAGAAATATATTTACTGTTGTCATCAAAGTCCAAGGCACGTTTTTGTACATATTACAATGTACAAGCAGCAGTGATTTCAGGATAGAAAGTCCAGGGCCCTACTCAGCAGAATAAGCAGCAGGATTGGCCTGCCATTCTGCCACATGCTGATGTACATTAATACACACCAGGAAGAATCCTATTTGTGACATATGCAAGCCTAATTCTGCTTTATGTTTGTGTATGTGGTTTTTTGGTCATTGCAAAGGATTGATATTCCCTCACTCTCTTTGCAACCTCACACCAGGACTCACCATCACTTTGACAGCCCTGCCTCCACAGACATTCTGCTGCTGGTGGAGAGCAGAGGTGATCAGAGAGGATTCTGGCTATGTTCCCATAACAAGATGCAAACTAATGGCATGATCTGCTGAGGCCTCTGAAGGACCTTGGCTGATCTTGGCAGAAAATATCCTTGGTCTGTGTCTGACTGTGGGAATATAGCCAAATGCTCCTCTGCACCCTCACCAGCAAGCTAAGGAAGGGCGATTTGGAGGGGACTATTGAAGCAACATAGTGAGTCCTAGGGCTGATGACAGGAGAACCATAGCGGAGTACCTCCTATGGAACTATTACACTACCCGCAACCATGTAGAACCTCAGCCATTGTTTGTCAAGTCCACAGCCTAGAATTGTCTGGCTGTCCCACTGTGTACGTGTTGGAAAAACGTTTAACAGCCAGCCAGTCTGCTATTCTAGTTATGTATGCCCTGCCCACATTTTGATGTAAGAACCAATGTAAGCATTATTGCTAATAGAAGGCAATATATCTAATACAGGCCCATCTATCTGAATACCACATTACCCCTCTTTAATGATCTCATCAATTTCTCATTCTTGGATGTAAGTTAGGCAGTTAGGACCCATTTCCTGCCACTGGGATCCCAGAGGAGCTACACAGAATGCCAAGAAATGGAGGAACAAAACAAACACCTAAATGGCCAGGAGCCCACCTCAGGATTGGAACAGCAGGGAGATGGACTGGATGACCCTTGTGGTCTCTTCCAACACTATGATTATATATGATAAATGGTGCAGGGACCCTATTTATAATGGTGGTTGCTGCTACTGGAGGCCTTCAAGGGGCAATCCATAATTTTTATGGCCAAAACACAAAACAAAACAAAACAGGAATTGAGAGTCAGCAGGAGCTGAGGTCCCCAAAACCAGATTGGGGGCCCATATGTGGCCTCGGGGCCACAATTTCCCCTCCCCTGAGATGAGTGGTTAAAACGAATTCAACATTGACCTAGCTTAGCTCTGCCAAGTCTATATACAGGTATACATCAGTTAACAAGTAGATGTGTTCTTGGGTGTTTCTTCATTAACAGAAACTTTGGTACCAGAGCTAGAAATAACATGGAAAGAATAGGGATAGGTTTCTGCACCACAAAAAAGAAGAGCAGTTCAACATGTTTCTGTAAACTTTCCATTCAAAACTAACAAAATGCACGTGTGAACTGAAACAACCAGGTCAGATAATGAGTGTGAGCAAAGAAAAACATGCTGAATCTTCTTGAGACCCTTTGACGACTTCTTCCAAAATGCAATCACAGATTATTTTTGCTTTCACCAGCCTCCCACTTTTATTTCTGTTTTGGTGGTCGAATGTACAGGCCTACACTTTTAAGCATGCTGGGGAATATGTGGAGATGCAGGCTGGCCTTCCCTTGCATTCTGTTTTGCTGTTTGCACATGCTCAGGAAGGGATTCTGTAGGCAAATGGTTTTTTGGTACTGTATAGGCAAGCAAAACAGCTTCAGGAGGACTGGCTAGTAGAGTAGAATCCTATTCTCTCAGCAGAAGCTTTATTACATTGATTATTGCAGACACACTGCTGCAATCTGACTGACACAGAAAGTCAGTTTGCCCAGCCCTCTTCCCAATGTCAGTGCTTGGGGAAAAATTACTTCCAACTAGACAGAAGACAAGAAGGGGAGGTTCCAATAAAAAAGACTTTGTAAAAACTGAACTTCTTTATCAGAGGATTTTTTAACTGAGGTATGCCTGTATGCATCCATTATAGCTAGCATTTCTGGCTCCCTCTGAATTATTTTTCTGTTTGCGATAACTTTGTAGTCAAAAGGAGAGGACAATTCTGCTTTGCTTGTGATATCTGCATTGTTGCTAGGGAAGTTAGAGGTTTCTAAGGAAGTCTGACTACAGAACAACATTCTCAAAGATTAATTTTGCGCTGTACATGAAGGTTAATGTGAAAGTCAAAATGCATGCCTATAAGGCATGCAGATCATTTTGGTGACACAATTCATGTTTAAAACGGCAACTTCCTGTTTAATAAAAATGGCAACTGAGCATAAGCAGAAAGTAACTGTGCTTCAACTAAATAGTCAAATATTTCACAATATGGGAAGTTTAACCGAGAACTGCTCTTGAGCGGCCGCTGCCAAACTGCAGAATTAATGTAGTTCGACACTACTTTAACTGCCATGGCTTTATCCTATGGAATCCTGGGATTTGCAGTTTGTTGCAACACTTGAGCTCTCTGACAAAGAAGGCTAAATATCTCAGAAAACTAATCACAGAATTCCATAGCATTGAACCATGACAGTTAAAGCAATGTCAAATTGCATTAATTCTGCAGTGCAGATGCAGCCTAGGAGACAGAAAGATGTACATAAAAATAATAAAAAGTAATGAAAATTTCATGTGTAATTTGCCTTATTTGCTACATCACACTTCTGGCTCATGTTCAATTTATGATCAACAATAAGCACATGTAGTAGTGTTGAGCCAAGTATCCCCCTGATCCCATACCTGTGCATTTGGTTTTGTGGCTTAAATGTAGGAATTGCATTTGTCTCTGCTGAATTTCATTATTTTCAGCCCAGTTTTCTAGTTTATTCACATCCCTTTGAATTCTATTCCTGCTTTCTAATGTGTGAGATACTTCTCCCCATTTTGTATAATCCACAAATTTGATAAAGATTCCCTCTACCCAATTATTTAAATCATTTATAAAAATATTGAAGAGTGTCAGCCCCAGGACAAAACCCTGCAGCACTCCACTCAAGAGCTCCTAATTTGAAACACAGCCAAGAGAACTCTTTGAGCATGATTTTCCAACCAATTAGAGAGCCATGTTTGCTAATCAAAATATAAGAGGGGGTGGGGGAGCTTACAAAGTGCTATGCTGAAAACCAGATAAATGATATCCACAGCATTCCCATCATCTACTAAACTACTGATCAAGTAAAAAAAAAATGGTGTAAGTTTAGTTTGGCAGGATTTGTCCTTGACAAACCCATGCTGGCTCCTACTGATCACTGCATTGTCATCTAGATACTTGCAAACAAACTCTTATTATAAGGTAATAATTCTCGCAGCTCATCAGGTTAAAAATAATAATTGTCGTTTAATATTTCAAAAAGGATAGAGTGAAGGCATCCTGGAAAGCACACCACCACATCATCTTTGACTGTACTGGTTACCAGAGCAATGGTTCTCTCCTCTGCTTTTGTGCACAACATAAAAACTAAGCTGTAAAAATTGTCTGCTTTTTTTCCTGGATGCACCATGTATTTCCATCACATATTTAGAAACAAAAGGATTTGAACTCTGTCCTTAAGTTTCATAAAGCACTCTCTCTCAGTTTTTTTCCCCATTTAGGAATATTCTCTTCTTTAAACTGCATTATATGCCAAGGCCCACTCAGCTATGTGCTGGCTTTGTATGTAGACGCAGTGTGACTCACTAACTCAAGTTTCACTTACACCAGATAGTTCTGGGTCTTGTCAGTTGACACAGACTAGACTATATCACAAGGAGATTTACAAACACACACACCCGCCACACACTGTATTTTATATTTGTATAAGTATACAATGACCAAATGAATAGTCCAATAATCTGCACAGTCTTCAAAACTGCCTGGTGCACCAATAACACTTTAAGCACAGTAAGTTATGTCAAGAATTGGTAAAGCAAATACATCTCCATTTCGTACTATAGCCCTTCAACAGGGGTAGGAATTAGGTGGCCTTCCAGATTTTCTTGAACTGCATCCCCCATCATTCCTCACCTCTGGTTGGTTGGCTGTGAAGGCCAGGGCTGTTGGACTGCAGCTCAACCACATCTAGATGGTTGAACAGTTCCCATCCCTTCCCTCAACGTTTCAGTCCTCAGCATATAACTTTCCTCAACCTCATACAAACCAGTTTTGGACTTTGATTCCCATCTGTCCCTGTCACAGGACATGCTTGCAATTGAAGTCTCAAAACATCTGGCAAATAAATACTAGGTTGGCTTTGTTAGGAGGGCATGACCTCTCCTGTAGCAGCAAACCATTGCCGCCTCACATGCTCACATTCTCAGAATGGTCTGCTGTACACTTTGGATTTTAGTCATCACACCCTATCCTGTGCTTTCTGATAAAGATCACTAGCAGAGAGGTGTCTCTTAAGTCTCAGCAGAGCAATTTCCTGTACTCTGCACAAAATAGCAAACACAATAACCTGGTAGTACAAGTAGTTTGATTTGTTCGGTGCCTTATACTTTTTGTAATCAAATTATCCAATGTTCCTTTTAAAGTTATTCTCTTCAGGTTAAATTACCTGGATGAAAAAAAAGTGTGCATACCAATCCTGTGCATTTACTGACTAGTCCTGGTGGTTTAGGTGTACGCAGAGTGCACCCAGGGGGCTACATTCTCAAGACAATGTTAACCCCTGCAACGTTGGCTAGGTTTTTGTTCTTTGTATTAAAAGCATTGGACATGGACTAAATAGGTTACTTCTCAAGAGCAACAAATTTATAGGCCCCCTTTTGCTGAATAACTAGCTTCACACTTCCTTGGAGCCTGAACTAATTTTGCCATACGTCATAATAATAATAATAATAATAATAATAATAATAATAATTATTATTATTATTATTATTATTATTTATATCCGGCCTCTCTGCACTCAGGCAACCAGGGTGGCTTACAATAATTAAAAAAAGAATACATATCAGTTAGGAACTTTTGGCACTCTAGAGGTTTTAAACTCCTAACCAGCATGGCCAATGGAAAAGGAACATGGGAGCTATAGGCAGTAACATCTGGAGAACCCCACCCATTCTAGACCACACTTAGACAGAATTAGATATATTTATACCATTGGTTGAGTGCACCAAAGAGCAGCCTGTTAACTCAGTCCAGCCGTTTTATCAGTTTAACTGAGAACTGGAAATGTGCTCAAAACTTCATCCAGTCTCCTACTCAAGACCAGTTATCCCTCCAATACTCTTGAATTGAAGCAGGGAAAGGGAACGTGTAGCCTTCCAGATGTTGTCACACTGCATTGCCCATCACTCCTCATCACTGGCTATGCTAAAACTGGTAGATATTGTAGTTCAACATTATCTAGATGGCCGTTTGCTTCCCAGCCTATAGAATGAAGACTCAAGCCCTATGCTTTCTCCAGAGCAAACCAACCATAAGTAGTAAGAGCTAAAATGTAGGATATATAAACAAAGCATGAAACTCAAAAATTAAAAAAAAAATCCATAAACAATTAAAAAAAACCTCTTCCATTGTAGGGCATTTGAAGATTGTGAATTATACAGATATTGCAATCATTAAAGAAACCATGGGTGGGGAAAGTATAATTAACAGCCAATTGCTTTTAACACCCAAAGGGTAAAAATAACAAGACGTTCAAGTGTGCTGAACTGGCAGTGAAAAGCTTACCTTTTTGTTGAACAGTCGCAAGTTGAAAGTCAAATAATGTGACCATAATCTGCAACAGACCTCACAACACATCAAAAATAAAGTCAGTAACTGGCTGTTTATATGCAGTATTCTATTGTTAAGGTTCAGTATCGAATTAATACTACAATTCCACACTCACTTGCCTAGGGCCACAAAACAGAAAGGGGTTTGCCGCTGAGCAGACAAGTGTAGGGCTCCATTCCTTCTGTGTGCATATGTGAATAGACAAAAAGAAATTTGTCATCCCAAATTGTTATAGGCTGTTCATTCTAGTACAGATGAAAACTCTATTTACAATTGCCCTGACTGCTTTGAAAGAATGGAAATGAATGACATATAAATTAATCAAACATGCAGCAGCTTATGTTTAAGGGGTGGAACACCAGCTTAATATACTAAGCATTGCTTCTGGACAATAGGGTAGCTTTTCAACAATAAAATAAAATAGCTATTCTTATGGCACCCTTTTTCAGTCCATGATCTAAGAAAATTCTGGGGATTCTTCCAAGTTCATAGGGTGCTATTACTAATGGGCTATGAAAAAAATGTTCACCCATCTTTTTAAATACAACTAAGGAGGAAACATTAAATGCATTCCAGGATACACTTAGCTGACACAAGACAATGATGCCCTACAGAGCAGTACCACCCACCCTCCACAAGAACCAAATGTACTCTTTTAGACTGTATCTCCCAGAAACATCTTGTGATACTTCAGTAGACAAGGAAGATTTCAGTGCTTCCTCAGCGATGAACTGGCATAGAAATTGCTCTTTAAGGGCAATTCTCAAATCTTTTGTCAGAACTATTCTTTAAAACCTATTCATAAAGCAGAAGGGTATGGAATAATTGGCCATTCAGGAATGAAGCATGACACAGTAGAAAAAAAAGATGTCCTTCAGTTGTTCGATGAAGTCTATCACAATGCTTTACATTTAAGAGTGCCTTTTATGCAATGGTTATTTATGCACAGCCACCAGGTGAAAAAAAAAAGATGCTACAAATGGCCACATTTTGATCAACTCAAATTAAAAAAAATCTTTAAGGGGATAAATTAAAGATAAAAGCACTAGATGTGTGTGCACATATTAAGCTAGGCCTACACCTATGGAAAGCAAATAATAACCCAATTGTTTTGTACCAAGAGCACTGTCAATAGATCTCCTGCTCATAGAAAAGAATAAAGGATTACCGATCAAAGAATTCTGCATTTTAAAAAAATGCTTTTGCAGGAGATGTGAACCCCCCAATGTTCCTAGTCTGCTATTAGGAGGCACATACTGAAGGGAAAATAGGATTTTATGCAGACTTCTATCAATTCCTACGATCCCACATTAGTCTAGGCACTTGAGACAGCACTTCCTCCTTTGGTAATATTCTCCAAAGAAAAAAAAAAGATTAGCAGTATAATCCAGGTTTTAAAACATTTTATTTGCATATTAAAAAAATTGTGCATTCCAATAATTAAAATCATTTGAACAAAAAAAAATGGCACTCGATTAACTGCATTTTATACAGCTCGCAGGACCTTGATACAGCTTTGCGTATTATTCGGGTGTTACTAGATTACTGTAGTCCCTTTCCCAGGATCTTCTTTCAAGAAACATGCAAGCTCTTTTCGTGCCACCAAGACCAAAGCTGGACAGGCAAGATGGAAAAGGACAGCGCCTTCGTTTCAGCATCAGTAGTTCTCTCGATTCTTGGCCTTTGTGTTTTTTGTTTTTTGGATGTGACAGGGGCAGTACAGTCATTTAAACTTTATCCAACCTCTTTGCATCTTACAAAGTTAAAACAGCTAAAAGAAGTAAAATAAGAAGGCAATGCTTGTGGAATGTACAGTGCATAATTTGGAAGGGCTGGCTTCATTACGACTCCCCCGCTTGCTTCTCCTGTTCAATCGCTACAAAATGGAAAAGGAAGAATGGAAGGGCGGGGAGTGGAGAAAAGACAGAAAACAAGGAATTTAAAAAAAATTAAGCATTTGAAACTAGTTTAGTAGCAAATAGCAAGCAAACGCTACAGGCATTTGGAAAATCCATCAGTCTTTTGTCTTTTTTTTTTTAAAAAAAAATAAGTATCTTAAATTTTCAAAAAAATATTATTTATTTGGATCATCTGTACTGTTTTTATGATACGTATTTGTCCAGAAATGCCTAGGCAGAAAATTCCTGCAGCTAAACCTCTCCAGATGATGGTCGAGGAAAAGCACATGAATCTCTTTGTCTCCTAGACTGGCCCACGCCCCTCTTTCCCCAGTTGCTCTCAAAGCCACTTACTTTCTTTTGAAGGCAGTGGGTTCTTCTCTTGCGTTTCTGTCTTCTTCAACTTCGACTTGTCAAATTTCTCAATCTCAGCCATATCTGGTTTGTCAGACATATCTGCAGATTAATCTGGATACAGAATATACAAAGGAAGGGGGGAGGAAGACAGATGGTTATATTATGCCACCCCTTTCCCCTCCTCCTGAAATGCAAAGCTCACTTGAATTCCTACCAGCCCTTGGCTCAGCCACTCCTTTTTGTGTGTGTGAAATGCACCATCATACTAGGTATGCCCTCCCCTTGAAAAAAAATCCTAATTTTATGTATTGATGCACATTTCTTGCAGTAAGATTAGCCATAAAAAGCTGCACCCTGCATGGCTGCATGCTTGAAAGAAAGAAAAGACATCCAAAGTCCATTGGGCTAAAAATGGACATTGATTTAATTTGGTGAAAAACAAACCAACAACAACAAAAAAAGCAAAACAAAAGGCTCCTTGTTGGTGGGCGGCTTGGGAGCATATTTGGCTTTCTTTTTTTTTTTTTTTTTAAAAAGGCCCAATTTGCCTTTCTCTAAGGCTGGGAAGCAAATCTGTAGGGTTTTAAAAATAATAAATATATATATATATAAAAAATACTCAACTTGCCTTTCTCTATAGGAGAGAAGCCTTTGGGCTTGGGAGCAAACAAAGATCTTGCTATTACTATTAATCTTTGCAAGGTTCAGGAGCCTCTTGCTGTAAAAGGAAACCTTGAGCAAGGAATCCTCTTTCTCAACAGCACTGTTATATACATTTTAACACCCAGGAGATTAACAAAAAGCAACCTTCCTTAGTGTTTTTTTAATAATAATACAATAATAAAATAATAAAAAATAATAAAAATATAAAATTGAAAAATTGAAAAAAGGAAAAGAAAAGGCAAGATGGTAAGATCTCTATCTCAGGGGCTCCTCTCCCCAGCAGATCTAGTATTTTCTCTCCTCTTCACAAAGAGCTGCAGCCCAAGGAGAGACCCAACCACCGCCCTTCTTTCTTTCTTCCATTCTTTCTTTCTCTCCTCCTCCCTCCTTCTTCTCTTCCTTCCCTCCCTCTCTTTCCTCTTGCTTTCCAGAGGGCTGCTGCAGGGGATCTATCTAACCCAGGACCCCTTCCTTTGTTGCCAAGCCTTGCAAAGGGATGCGAGGGGGGGCTCTTTGCCCACCCCCCCACCCCCCAGGAAGAAAAACACTCCCAGCTTTTCATTTCTGGAAACAAAAGAGGGGGGGGGCTTCTTCCTCTCCAAAGATCCCCATAGGGAGCCAAAGAAAAAGAGGGGGGAAAACCTTTCAACCAGCAATTCCTTTCCCTCTTACAAAAAAAAAAAAAAACCTTGGAGGGGGGCATCTGCTAAAATAGGGACCATCTTAACCAGCCTCATCCCAGTTGGGATTTATAGTTGCAAAGCCCCCAATCCCCCCACCCTTCCAGAATGCAAGACAAAGAGAGGAAAACCTTTACCTAGCAATTTCCTTTGCCTCTTAGAAAAATCTTGGAGGGGGGGGGTCATCTGCTAGGATAGGGATCCTCTTAACCAGCCCCATCCCACCTGGGATTTATAGTTGTTGCAGCACCACCACAAAGCCCCCAACCCCCCCCCATCCCACCCTGGGAAAGCCACCAAACCCCTTCCAGGATGCAAAATGCAAAAGATCTCCTCTTTGCAAAATCATAAAGCCCAGCTTCTTTGTCCCCTCCCCCCCCCCCAAGAAAGAAAAATGGGAAAGGCACAGAAGGGGGACAAGGCAAGGCCTGCTAGAGGAGCATCCAAAGGCAGAGCCCCAGGGAGAAGGCAAGGCAAGGGAGGGGAGGCTCACCAGTGGCACCAAAGGCTCCGATGATGATGATGATGATCCTCGCAGCAGCTGCTCCAGAAGGCAAAATCACCCAGAGCCCCTCCCTCCAGGCCCAGTTATAGAGCCCCCTTTTTATGCAAATGAGGGTGTGACGTCACCCCAGGCTGGATTAACTCTTCCTTCCCCTTGGAGGGCTCTGAGCATCTCTCTGTTGGTCCTCCTCCTGCTGCTGCTGCCTGCAAGGCCTTGGCCACTCTTAAGAGATGGGTGCAGCTGCCTGGCCTGCTTTTGGCATTAAGGGCATGCTTCCCAAGAGGCTTGGTCACTCTCTTTTTTTTTTCCCCTTAAAATCTCTGTTGTCATTTCTGACTTGCAGAGATCAAGGGGTCACTGAGGCCCAAAGCACACTGCAGAAATACCTGTAGTCCAGTTTGAGATCCAGTTAGGGAATCCTGAGAATTGTAGTTTTGGGAGACATTTTGAGCCTCCTCTGTGTCAGAGAGTTTTGGTGTGTCACCTTAAGCTCCCAGGATTCCCTAGCACTCAGCCAGGGCAGTTAAAGTGGTCTCAAACTGGACTATTTCTGCGGTGTGATTTGGATCCGAGTTGAGGCTGAGAGAGTGTGACTCGGCCAAGATCACCCAGTGGGTCTCATGGTCGACATAGAAATCGAACCCTGGTCTTCAATTTTTTCTCTCTCTCCAGTTTGCCTGATGAAGAAGCCAGTGTGACTTCGAAAGCTTGCAACATGTAATTGTGCATTTTGGTTGGCCCAATAAAGGTAACATTGTTTGGATGTTATAGGATTTGCTATATGGCCCACACGGCTACCCCTAGGTGTTTCCTGGTCTCCAGAGTCATAGTCCAACACTAAAACCACTACCCCACACTAAGGTAACTTAATTTTTATTTTCCTGTAGTACCCACCTGGCCAGAAAGAGGAGGGACCTGCCTGCATCGAATCCTAGAATTGGAAGAGACCCCAAGGGCAGTCCATGCAGGAACTCACCATCAAAGCCCCCTGGACTGAATGCATGAACGCCCCTCCAACAACAGCAATATCTTCCAAATGCAGGCTTGGAACTAACACCCATTTCATTTTTGTCCTGTATGATTTATAACATCTTTACCTGGTGAAGAAGCCTAGTGGGGCTTCGAAAGCTTGTGACATGTATATTGTGCCTTTGGTTTGGCCCAATAAAGGTATTCCCTTTCCCTTTCTGTCTCATGCCTTTTTAGACTGTAAGCCTGAGAGCAGGGAACCATCTATTCCAATTGACTGTATGTACAGCGCTGTGTAAATTTACAGTGCTAAATAAATAAAGCCGAATAATAATAATCACTTTTGGGTGGATTTGGGATGTGATCGGATTTGGTATATGGCCCACTCAGCTTCCCCTGGATGTTTTCTAGATTTCTATTTTGTGCTCTTTGTCTGGCCAAGAAAAGTAGCCTTGTTTAGTGGGTTGGGGGTGTGATTGCATTTCGCCTTTAAGAAAAGCCAGAAGGAGGAGGGAAGCAGAAGACAATGCCCCAGAGGAAGAGCCCCTCCTTCCCTTCCTGCATCTCAGGCATACATTCATCATCACCCCATCTATGCCATACCTGGCTTGCCCAGATTTCTCTGGGTGCCCCCCTTCTTCCCTAGGCGTGATGATCTTGCAGGCTCTGCCCCCAATGCAGTCCTTGGGCCCACATGCTTTTTTATTTTTCCCCTGCTGCAACTAGGAAATGATGGTGCCATACAAGCAGCATCAGAGGCCTACGCTGCCTTGGTACAATTAGATTCTTGCAAAAAAATAAAATAAAAAATAAAAAAAATTAAAAAGGTTGGAGGCATCCTTGAGCTTCAGCTTCCAGAAAGCAAGAGGGATTTGCCACCTAAATTTTTGTCTCCAAGATTTGCACATGCACACAAAAATGCCTTGCCAGAAAGATCTCCAGGATTTCCAGGAAGGGCAGACAATGATCAATGGAGGCAAAATGGAAAGGAAGGAGGAAAAAGAAACATTGGGATCTGGATTTGAAAAAAAAGATAGGCTAGTGTTGGTGGGGTGGGATTGAGTTCAATGTAGGAAGGCAAGCAAAAGGAAACAGCAGTCCCGCATTCTTAGTCGATTTTGATTTTTATTTATTTATTTATTTTTCCTTAATGGCTCTGAATACTAAGGCATCCTGAATCATCGCTGGTCAAATCGTAGATGAGGACCAAGAATTCCTGGATTCTTGCACTTTATCTGTGAATTGAAAAGGCAGTGCCATTTGGACAGGGCATTTTACTTTCCAAAGGGAGGAAGGAAGCAATGGCCCAACAGAACTGGAACAAAGACAGTAACATTGTAACATTATTCGCAGGGGAGGTTTTTTGGGGATCTGGTTCCCCTTTTTCTTTTGGCTTCCTGTCACTGTGAGGTTTGCTGGCATGTTTCCAACCAAGCGTCTGATGTTCCCCTAATAACTGAATTGATTTTCGCTCTCTGTAGTGCTTTTCTTGAAATAAAGCAACATGGATGATTCATTTAGAGAACCAGCTTTCCCTTTCTCGGCATCTCCTTCAGAGCAAAGCATCTGGTGTGATGTGTAGGATGTATGTGTTTTTTTCCCCCCTTCTTTTTCAATTGGCCTCCTCTTGGATGCCCTGTTTGTGCTGCAACCTCTGGAAATCGCATGCGCCATGCTTTCTTGGAGGATTGAGCAGACAATAGCCTCAGTGTAAGGAGCCTGTCTGTGCTCTCCACCCCACCCGCCTGCCATCCTAGTCACCCAATGGTTATTGTCAGCCATGCCACCCTCTGGCGTGCTTCTGTCTGAGGCATTGTGACCAGAGGAGAATCTCCTATGAAAGGAGAATTTCAAAACAGACCAGCCTTTCTGGCAGCAAAAGCTGTGCATACCATGTGCTTGTTTGCTTGGAGAAAAAATGCAAAGGTGTCGCCAGTGAGAGTCATGAGGCCTACGGGTAATATTCCCCTGAACGATGCTCAAGGAGTTTCCATCAAGAAGAAAGAGATGGCATCACAAAAGTAAATTTTACACATGGCTCATGTGTGCAGGAGCAAGGTGACCGTCCTTGCAAAAGAAGACCAGACACTGCAAAATGGAGCACCTTCAAGAAAAGTGAAAGTTACAAAATGAAAGCTAAAAAACACTAGTATAGATATAAATTTTTGCTTCTTAGTCATGATCAAAATGGAAGACTCTTGAACAGAAGGTTGAAATGGAGGACAGGTCCTGGAAAAGGAGGACATCTGGTCACCCTGTGAAATCAGAAAATGAACTTTTAAAAAAAGAGAAAGAGAGAGATTTTTTTTATTCATTTATTTTCAGCTAGCCTCAATATTCCTCCTCCCCTCTCCATGATCTGTTATTTTTATTCAAGCAATGATCAATATGCAATTGCCCATTGGTTGGTATGGAATTATATTTTGAAGCAAAAGAGAATGTAAAAATAAGGAGGATTGGGTTTAAAACCCTGACTGGTAACAAGCCAAAGAACTGAGGTCACATTTTAACCAGAAAAGTGCACATAGTTGAAATTTAATCTACAACCCACAAGAGCAACACATGCTGTTATTCTTCCTGCTCTTATACAAAACACACACTATGGAGAAACAGGGTTTACTGAGAATCTCTGCATGAGCACATCAAAGGAACATAAATGCATGATGCTACTTCATCCCAGGCCATCTCACCCAGTGTTGTCTCATGTTGAAAAGAGATATATCACTCAATAGCAGAACACATGCCATACACAGAGAGGATCCCTGGCTCAGTTCCAGACATTTCTGGAGGGATTATGGCTGCTGCCACACTGCAGAATTAATGCAGCTTGACACTGCTTTAACTATCACTGTTCCATCCAATGTAATCCTAGGATGTGTAGTTTGCTGTGGCACCCGAGCTCCAGTGACAGAGGTGGTTAGATGTTTCCCAAAACTACAAATCCCATAATTCCATCACATTGAGCCACAGCAGTTAAAACTGTGCCAAACTGTTTTAATTCTGCAGTGTAGATGCAGCCTTTGAAAGAAAACTGCCTGAAATTTCAGAGAGCTTGTACAGTCAATATAGACTTGAACACATAACGGGGAAAAATCCTTTCTATATGCCACCTTGAGAACTGAGAAGCATATTGTGGGAGAACATGGCAGAGGGCCTGCTCTGCAGTGGCACCCCTATTGTAGAGTAACCTCTCTTTGGAGGCTCAGTTGGTACCAATACTGGTATCATATCTTTTTAAAATAAATAAATAAAAGCCTTTAGGCCTAATTGATTTTACCCTATTCATGCATGTGGTATGGTTGGCATGATTTTAAATTGTTTCCACAGGTTTCAATTAATCTGGATTTTAATTCATAACTGATTATATATATATATATATATATATATATATATCTTTTAAAATATGACTGGAACATGACTTTCAAAAAGACTTTTTAAATTTTAAAAATTTGTAAAGTGTTTTTAAGGGCAAGTGAGGTGCTGGGACTGCAGCCCTCCAAAGTCCCACAGGGGACCAGCGTGACCACGCATTCCCTGGGAGTTGCCCACCCTACAGGTAGATAGAACTGAGCTAGGTAAACCAATGGTCTAACTTGGTGGTTTCCAAACTTTGGTTTTTCAGATGTTTTGGACTCCAGCTCCCAGAATTCCTGACCATTGGCCAAGCTGGCTATGGCTTCTGGGAGCTGAAATCTAAAACTCCTGAAGGACCAAAGTTTGGGAATCATTAACTCAATATAAGGCAGCCTCCTAGACTTCTCATATTGTCAGTAGCATGCCAAAGTTTCAGCTTGAGTTGAACCGTGCCCATCCTTTTAAAAAAAAATTCCAGTTGGCAATTGAACCTGTGACTTTACAAAACATATGCGGTAGCATTACAGATTGTCCACTATCAATACCTCCACCATCTCTGATCCAAGGTGTCCACACCAGATATATCTGTAGACTATGGACATTTGACTGTAAATTCAGCAGTAAAACTTTAAACGCAACACAACAAAACTTCTGTAATGTTTGCATACTAACCTGAAGAAAGACTCAACTATGCTGGCTACTTAGGGACTTTGCAGACCGTCATCTTTGGCTGGCCTGGGGTTGGAGTTGGGGCATGGCGTCTACACAATGCATGCCCCAACTCTGCCCTCAGGCTGGCATGACACTGCACACCACAACACACAGTGTGCAGCATCATGACGCTCCTCTGGCTATAGCACCCTTTCCAGGGCACAAAAAGGAGCCACTTTTTGTGGCTCCTTTTTGCACCACGGAAAGGCCAGATCGGGGCCGCAGTGTGTGTTTGCCACAGCCCGGATCTGGCAAAGATGGAGGTGGCTGCAGGCCACCCCTTTTTCTGAAGAGAAAAGCTCTACCTAAGGCTGTCATCCCTTATATTTAGTGAGGGTTGGTGAGGAAAGCTCCTTCTGAAAATGGCACCCCCTGCTATTTCTGTCCCCAACGCCCCCCCAAACCTACCAAACTAAAAGAATCATACCTAGAATGAATCTGGAAAGTTGGATGATAGTCTCCTGGAGAGCATCTTCTTTAAAAAAAATTCTGCCCCCACTACACCCACAATATTTTCTGTTTTTAAAGGTGTTTTTTTTAAAGGTATGTTGATCCTGTGTTTTGGATTGGGGTTCAGCTAATGGACTCCCTGCTTTTCCTTCAATAATTATAGCCTGCCCTTGAAGACAATTCAGAAACTGCATCTTGGTGCAAAATGCAGAAGCTAGACTGCTCTCCGGAATTCCTTTCAGAGATAGTATAAACCCTGTTCTGAAGGAATTGCACTGGCTACCAAAACGTTTCCATTCTGAATTCAAGCAACTGGCAATAACATATATACCTCTAAAGAACTTGGGACCTCAATATTTGAGGGAGCGCTTTTTTCTGTATATATCCCTGCCTGAGAATTCAGATCTACTGCAGGGGCCCCCCTTGGTGTCTCCCCGGTAGGGGAATTACATTGTGGAAGGACATGATAGAGGAACTTTTTGGCTGTGGCACCCTGTTTGTGGAATTCCCTCCCAGTGGAGGCCTGATTGGCACCAACATTTGAATTATTTTGGTGCCAAGTTAAAAACCTGGCTTTTTGTTAAAGTCTTCAAGCCAAACTGATTTTATCCGGTTTTGCATGTTTTATAAAGCGGTTTCAAACTGGATTATTTCTGCAGTGTGTTTTGGACCATAGTTGCATTATTCAAAATGGTTTTAATCAGTTTTGAAATTATCTGTTTTTGTATTGAAAACTATTTAATGTATTTTTATTATTTTAAACTTTTGTATTTATTTATTTATTAAAAGTTGGTTTTATTGTAAGGTGCTCTGAGCTCTTTGGATAAAAGGCAGGATATAAATATTTTAATAAATAAATAAATAAATCCAACAAGATGCTTCAGTTGTTATAACCATAGTCAAATCACAACTGTCTTTGTTTATAACACTTGAGTTATATTAATTACGTATGCTCCAACTGTTCTGATTTGCCCAGGACAGTCTTGGCTAATCCTATCTCCTCTTTACTTTTCAGCTGTTTTTAAAATGTTCCAGTTTCTCTCTACTGCTCCCACTTTCCCCCTTCATCCTTGGCTTACTTCAGTTGCTGCAAAGTGAGTTCAAAGGGCAAAGTGGGTCTAAATCTTTTTGGAGCACTGGAGATTATCAGACAAGGGATCCTTGTCCTCTCCTTTCCCCGTCCTTGTCCTGTCCTTCCCACACGATTATGGGAAGGTCTTTGAGAAGAGGTTGCACTGATCTGGATATTGTCCCATCCAGGAAGCACAAATGACTGCAATCGCATAAAAGACTTTCAAAGGATGTTGTACTGATCCTGTCATAGAGGTGAGGTGGAATTGTCCTGTCCTTGCCCTTCATTTTTCATTAACGGAAGAAGTGTGATCCCACTTCACTGACAGTTTAATGACAGGATCAGCATAAATGTGTGAATGTCTTTCATGTGATCTCTGTCACGGAAAGGATAATGATGGGCTTTGCTCCTCTCTCCTGTCTGATAATTTTCATTGTGTGCTCATAAGTGGACTTAATGTGTGAGGCAAATAGAATTGCAAAGGTGTGTAATGTACATACTGTATTCAGTAGAGGGCTGCTGCCTCATAACTACATAGGAGTTTATCACACGGGAGGAATTTCTCTCAATTTCGAAAGGAAATGGAAGTGACGCCAGTTCGGAATTGAGTAAATTCGCTAGTTCAGCGAATTTACATGATTGGGTATTGACACTGCATTGCGTTCAGAACTGCCCAAAATTGCCTCCCAATGCCTGAAATGGTGTGTGATAGTTTCTCATACAATCACGCGAAACCCCATGATTGTGTTCGGAAGGACTTCCCTTTGCCCAAAAATGTGTATGATCAGCTTTCATGCAATCACACAAAACCCCATGATTGCATTCAGATTGTCATTGCATTATACTTCCAATTCCCTTCATGTGAGAAACTCAATAGAGGAATTAGCAAAGAAACCAATGTGCAACGGGACACTGATTGGGGAGTGTGTGTGCATCCTTTATGCATCTTTGCAATTCAATAACTGCGTTTCATAATGCCTCTTCTACTTTGGCTGCTACAATAGAGCAGAATTAATGCATTTTGACACTGCTTTAACAGTCATGGCTCCATCCTATGGAATCATAGAATCAAAGAGACCACAAGGGCCATCCAGTCCAACCCCCTGCCATGCAGGAACTCTCAATCAAAGCATCCTTGGATTTGTAGTTTGTTGTGGCAGCAGACCTGACAGAGAAGGCAAAACTACAGTTCCCAGAATTCCATAGCATTGAACCTTAGCAGTTAAAGCAGTGTGAAACTGAATTAATTCTGCAATGTAGATGTAGGCTCAGTTAAGTGCACAGATACTTACACTTGTGTGAAAGGACATAAAGCGGATTCCAGCTATTGTTTGCACTCAAGTAGAGGGAAAGGACAGAAAGGTGCAGAATCAAGCAAAAACAAACTGCTGTAGCCTCTCCTAGCTTCTCTGTTTTTACTCATTATTAACTTTTGCCATCTTGACCACATTCTGATGTTGCTTGGCCACAGGGGTCCCAGTTTTCATCTGTGAAATGTTATAGAGTATATGATTACTCTGGAGTTGTTTCCACCCCAAATTCTGTCACACTCTAGTTCTGGATGCTGTTGATGATATTGGCGCTGTTGTTTCTTTCTCAGATAACACTCAGCTTGTAATTTTTAATTACAATTGTAAAAGGGAGATTGTTTCTTAATTAAAACAAAATAAAGTTATTATGTTTGGCCAGAAATCAAGTTTAATCTTTCTCTGATTGCTTAGGCATGTTTTCTCATTTTCTGCCTCATGACAATGATTTTTTTGTCATTTCTTGTTAAGTCAACTCTTGACTTATGGTGACTTTATGAAGACCCCCAGCCCTCCAGGATCTGAGGTCATCAACTGCCTTGTTCAGGTCTTACAAAGTCAGGGTCATTATTTTCTTCATTAAATCATTCTACCTGTAGGATGATCTCTCTCTTTTCTTACTTACTGCCTTCCACTTTACTGTTGTTGCTGTTGTTGCTGCTGCTGCATGTCTTCAAGCTGTGTCCAATTTACAGCAGCTTTAAAGTGAATCTATCATGGGGTTTTGTTCAGAGGGGGGACCTTATCAGATGTCTGAAATTGGAAGCATAATCCAATGGCAATCCAAATGCAATCATGGGGTTTCACGTTATTGTGAATTAAAGTATCTCACGCAATTTTGGGCAAAAGGGAAGTCATTCCGAACGTAATCATGGGTTTTACCGTTATTGCAAATTAAAGCATCTCATGCAATTTCAGGCAATGGGAGTCATTTTCGGGTGATGGGAAGTCATTCTGAATGCATTCTAAATGCAATAGGAATTCACGTGAATTCCCTCAACTAGCAAATTCACGTGAATTCGAATTGTCTCCAATCGCAATAAAGAGAAATTCCTTCTGTCTGATAAGGTCCGGGGTTGCCTTTCTCTGAAGCTGAGAGAGGCTGTGATTTACCAAAGGTCATCCAGTGGGGAGTAGAATCCTGGTCCAGAGTCCAACACCCAAAACACCACAACACACTGGTTGTATCTTCCACTTTACTGAGCATTGTTGTTTTTGCCATTGAGTCATGTCATCTCATGATACATCCAAAGTGCAACAGCCTCAGTTTAGTTGTCTTCATTCCTAGGGAGAGTTCAAGCTTGATTTGTTCTAAGACCCATCTATTTGTCTTTTTAGCAGTTCATGGTATCCACAGAGCTCTTCTCCAGATCCAGCACCACATTCAGATAACAAGATTACATTACAGTACAAGGCTTAACATGAAAAAATGGAATCTGCTCATGCTTTTTAAAACAACAGGTGATCATTGTCAAAGTCAGTGGGAAAAGTCAACCTTCATGGGTTTTCAGCTTGCACACCAAGATTTTCCATTCCTGTCTCTCTACCACTGCCATCCTCTGCTCCACAGGGTCCACCAATCTTGCAGTGCAGATTTAGTGCACATGCTAGGGCCTGTAGTGTAAAGGAAGAGAGGGTTCATAACTTTCAGAAAACTATCAGCCTTCATTTGTCACCTTCTCTGCCTTTGGGATTCATTTGAAGGCATTGGCCGGAATTTACTAGGTCAGTTACGAATGCCTGACCTGGATTTGTGACTGGTTCGTATTCATGATCACTACATATTCCTTAGCTTAGGGGATGCATACAGATTGCCAAAGTACTGCAGTCCCCCTCATGCAGACAATCTCTGGTCCTCCTCACGCTCAAACAAGGATGAAGAGACCACCAGCCAGCCATTCCCAGCTGCTGCTGCCTGGTAAGTGGGCCTGGGGAACTTTCACATCCTTACATCTCCCTTAAACTACAGGTTTACTCCAGAGATCGCTATGTGAATACATAGATACTATGTATTAGTAGGTTATGCATTTGTAATTGCCATACAGGATCTGAACAGTAACTTTCCCAAGCTCTTGAAGAAGGACTATAACATAACTAAGCATTATAGATGAACATGCTTTTTCTTAAGGTAGCATCTCCCATCCTATCCCCTACAAATAAATATGAGATATTTTCTCTGAGAGAAGAAAATTAATGAAGTAGTCATTAAAGAAACATTAACCATGTTGCTATAAATGCATACAGTTTGAAAACCCTAGACATGTATACTCAAAAGCAAGTCCTACTTGGTGGGTACTCCTGGGTGAGCAAGGATTGCAATCAAGTCAAAGATATGAGTTTGTCCTTCAAAGAGCCCCACTTCATCCTTAGCAACACTGAAAGAATGTTTTCTTCATTCTCTGCCTGTCCAGTCATGGGATTTTCATTCTTATGGAATTTTCTCTTTGAAATGTTGACTGAAGGTAGCTGTTAATTACAGAACTTTGATAAAGCTCAGTCAGCAGAAGCTGGATAGGAGACTACTAGAAGCACCACGTACAGATATTTGGTTATTTTATGACATGAATGACCCATCCTTTCATCCAAGTAGCCTAGGGCATGCAGATGATCTTCCTTATTTTATCTTCTGAGGTAGATTAGTCTCAGAGGTAGTGAAGGTTACCGACTGACCTTAATTGCAGAATAGATATTGGAAAGGTCTCCCCAGTTCTAGCCTGACACCTTAACTACTGCACTGTTTTGAAAAGAGCAGGATAATTATGATGGTGAGAACCATGTGCTCTTAAAGCAACAGGAGACTGTTCAAGGCCTGGGTATAACAATCTTGGAAACAAGAATGTGTCTGGAAACACTCATGGGTATCTTCAGATGTCAGCTATACTTCACCATACTGGCTGAGTCTTGAAGTTCAACCTTATTTCAAAGACAACATGATTCCCAACTCTATACTACACATTTGAACTACACTGAATATTTTTATTCTTCTTGAAGCCAGTAGAAATGTTGAAGCAAGCATACATGTCGGCTACTTAGTCAGATGATATAGCCATGTGCCAATCTTCCCCCATTATATTTACTTCAACAGTGGTGAAATGACCGGATGGCAGTTAGGAAGTGGCTGGTTGTGTAAGGCTAGCACATTGCAAAACATGCCTGGAGATTATTATTTTTTTCAAAGGAGGACCTTAGAGAACCAGCATGGTGTAGTGGTTTTGGTGTTGGACTACAACAATGAGAGTCCATGGTTTGAATAGTTGCTTGGCCATCGAAATCCACTAAGTAATCTTGGGCAAGTAACACTCTCTCAACCTGAGGAAGACAAGGGCAAATCCACTCTGAACAAATTCTGTCAAGAAAACTTGTAATAGATTCTTTTTAGGGTTTCCATAGGTCAGAAGTGACCTAAAGGCACACAACAAGAACAAAAATGCATTTTAAAACTGAGCTTCAGTCATTGCTACACTTAATAGACTTTGTAAATTGAATATTGGCTTTAATCCTGGATACTAATGACCTATGAAATTTTTCATTACTTGTGTCAGCACATTCTTATGCTGAATTTAAACTCTTTTGAATTGAAACAATTTAATTAAATAATATAGTGGAGTAGCAGTAGCATGCTAACTTAATAATCTAGGAACAGATGCTTATTGGCTGACTAGGAGCTCAATTTCTAAGAAGGGAATGATTGAAAAAGACAGGATTGGAGATGGGGCCATACAACTAATTTTTGTGTTGTGAATTTATGGGCCCTCTCTATGTCAAGTGTTCTCAATATTCTGAATCCTTTTTGGAAGGTTATTATGATTTCCTCATGGAGAAGCTCAAGTGTGATACATTTCTCTCAAAAGAAGCTTACTTACTACGTCTGCCAGTTCAGAGACATTGAATTTATCACACAGGAGGCAAAGCACCCAAATCCCATGGATAAACAAGGTTTAAATCCCGTGAATATCCCACAAGAGCAGGATTATTTTCAGACCCGTCACAGCACTTTGGCATTAATACAACATTAACCCATGCAGAAAGCCACAAAATCCTGCTGCTTTTTAACTTCAGGATTTTGGCGTTTCCCTCTGGTGTGATAGGATTTGGGTGCTTCCCTCCAGTGTAATAAACTCCATAGCTGTGTTAGTTTGGAGAATCAGTGTGCAAAGTGATCCTGCAGCACCTTTGAAACTAAGGTCTGATCTGTACTTCAGAAACAGTGCACTTTGACACCACTTTAACTGCCATGGCTTAATGCTATGGAATTCTGGGATTTGTAGTTTTGTGAGCTATTTAACCTTCTCTATCAGAGAGCTCTGATTACTCAACACACTACAAACCTCAGTATTCCATTGGATGGAGCTATGGCAGTCAAAGTGTTGTCAAACTATGTTACTTCTTCAGTGCAGATAATCTGTAATTGAACAAAAGAAGCTGGTAGCTTTCATTGGCTTGAGTTTATTTCCTCAGATGTATGGGGTGAAATGGAGAGTCCAGGGACAGACTTATACAAGCAGACTGTGTGTGAGAGAATGACAATAGAAATGCTAAACTTTGTGAGTATGAAAAGGAGTGACAAGTTCAGTTTTGTTTTAACCTTATAACCATACCCACACAGTATGCCTATGGAAGAAAGCTTCTTTCTTTGGGTTAGTCTTAAAGGTGTTACAAGATCCCTTTGCACACTGTATCTGCCAATATTTCCCAGCAAAATATTTAGCTAAAGGGTTGCACTGGACATATGGTAGGATTCATTCCTGGTTAACATAGGATAAATGCGTGACCAAAGCCCTTGCTTCGATGAGGTACCCTTCAGGTGTTCTGTGGCAGACATATAGCGATTCCTTGGAAGTAAAGAGGATGTGGAATAAATTTCAAGAACCACTCGTGGCTCAAGATTTTTTGCTGCCTGAGGTGAAACAACAAATCACTATGCTCCCACTCACAAGACACCCGAGTCAAGGGACAGAGTAACCAGGACCAGCCTTTTTGTTTTGCTAATGGAATTTAAATTTTATTTCCCAAGTAACCACATAGCAATAGCATGTACATTTCTATACTGCTCATCAGTGAACTCAGCACTCTAAGCAGTTTACATTCTGTAAGCCAATTGCCTCCAACAAACTTGGTACTCATTTTACCAGCCTATGAAAGGATGGAAGGCTGAATCAACATTGACACCCTGGGACCAAACTCACAACTTTGTAGCTGCAATACTGACATTTAACCACTGCACCACAAGGACTCCTGGTTGAGGGCCAGCGTGGTGTAGTGGTTTGAGTGTTGGGCTACAACTCTGGAGACCAGAGATTGATTCCTAGCCATGAAACCCTCTACCCATCTTGTGGAAGTCAAATGTTCTCAGTCTCATGGAAAGGCAATAACAACACCTCTGAACAAATCTTGCCAAGAAAACTCCATGGTAGGTT